>JARLTB010000021.1:34930000-36130000 GCA_030141615.1 Unio pictorum | reverse complement strand
ATACATGTATAAAGAAAGCACAACTGGAAATAAGACAGGTCATATGGTCAATGTATTCTATTGATCACATGCCCATACAGACACTTCTAATGTTCAACAAAAAAAAAAACAGTTGGATCCAGTGTAGAACAATATATCAGGGATGGTATAAATAGATTTGGTGAATGTACGTCATCGGTAAAAGCTCACTCAATAATAATAATAATAATAATAATAATAATAATAATAATAATAATAATAATAATTATAATAATTATTCTTTACTTATAAAAAGTAACTCTATCAGTATAAAATATTCTCTCATGATCCCTTCTGCACAATCTACTTATTCTGACACAAGCTGAAATTGTTTTAGTTTTAACAGCTTTTCTAGACTACTGAAAAACTAAGAGATTCTCAAATTGCTGTATTTCAGGTTTTCATAGCAAGAGAGTTCTAGATTTTGACTGTATATGACTAAACATATCTTAAAAATGTGTTTTGTTTGTAGGGTGAAACAAATTCTAATTACATGTATGTAATATTACCCATCACCACTGCACATCTTAGACTTTTTCATGGACAAAAAAAACCTCATATGTCTGATGTTAATTCAACAGAATGAGGAGGGAGGGGGGTATTGACAACAGGGCACATTCCATATTTGCATCTTGCATACCCATTTGCAAAATGGTCATTTTTTTCCCCATTGATGCTGATTATACTGGGTTACCAGACAGAGGTGTGCAAAGGGCATTTAGCAGTGTGTGTTTGTGTGATTTGGAATTTTAACATAGCTTTAATAATTTATCAGTCATATCGATAAGCATTATTACGAAATTTAAATACAGAATAGGCAGAGTACTGAGCCTAATTAAAATATAGACAATTTAAAAATAGAATGCAATTTTCATTTTTTTTTAAAAATTAATTTAGACCTGTGAATCATAAGCTACAAAACCATATATCGATATCAGGGTTAAGATAAACTGAATAAAAAAGAATGAAAAAACAATGAAGTACAGATATTTATTTTGAATACCACTGTCTGTACAAGAAGATTATGGCAATGATTGATACAGTACTATGGAACAGATAGGAATTCTCATATAGTAGTCAGTCAACTACTGATTAAAAAAGTTAAGTTTCTGTGAGCTCTGGAAAATTTCAAATAACCACAAAGATCAGTTTCTCAACATCTTCAAACTGACAAAACTAGCTATGCATATGTCCTTTCAGAAGAAAGTACAGAACAATATTCATACATAAATAAGGAACAAAGTATTCTCAAAATAATTAACACAATCTTACTTATACAACTAGAGGCGACATCTTTAAAAGATTTAGATTTCAATAGAGCTCAAAAAACGTGGAGTATTAAAGTGTTAGGTAAATACTGAACCGTGACTGTTTCTTCCTCACCCTCCTTTTCTCTACTCTCCCCTACTTTTGGTTACAAAGGGTGAAGTACCCCATAAGATATAATCTTGGCAGTATCTCTCCTTAAATTTTACATTGGGATCAAATTTGGAAATTTCTCTTTCCATGCAGAGATATTTAACCAGTGAATGAAGGTGCTGAAGGAATAAATAAAAGGGGATAGATTTCAAACAACTGAAGTTTATCACCCTGTAAACTAAAAGAAAAGAAAAGAATAGGATGGTGTTCTCAATAGTTTTCCTTCTTCACTAATAAATGCAAGTACCTCTGGCCACAGCAGTCTTTTGCATTTGCAGGAGGTACAATGAGATTGATTCTCTTGGTATTCATTCTCATTCTCATGCCCAGATTTGTTTTAGATGAGATTTTCTTTCCACAAGGAAATTGCTTTATTTCTTCTGTTTTGAAGATAACATTGTAATGTCTTCCATGTTTCAGGTAGCCATGAATCGGTAATAAAATTATTCTCAAAGCATTCATGCTGTGCTAAACAAAGGGCCTCAGTGGCTAAAGTGAGTTAAATGGAACCACTATTAGGTCATAAAACACTGAATATAACTCAATGACAACCAACAAGTAGTCTGTTTGAAAGTATTATTTTTTCTTATTATCTCCATCTGTAATTTGCATATTGGAAATACAACCAGTATGTCAACATACATAAATGGGCACCATCATCATCAATCCTCTCTGCGCCATCTGGTACTTGAGGCAACAGCAAGGGAGCACCATTTTGATCTATCTTCTGCTGTTGCTGAGGCGGTCTGCAGGATGCCTCTGGTCGTAAGTTCTTGCTCCACGATTCGGCGCCAGATCTCTTTGGGTCTGCCACAGTTCCTTTTCCCCTGTGGGGTCCATCTCAGTGCCACCCTTGGCAGTGAGTCAAGGGGCATTCTGCAGACGTAGGCGAGCCATCTCCATCGATGAGTTGCAATGATCTCAGCGATGGTGCTTGCACCCGCTCTGTGTCAGAGTTCCTTGTTCAAGATCATGTTTGGCCAAAAGGTCCTCATGATCCATCACAGGCACTTAGTTTGGAAGACTTCAAGCTTGCATTCTATGTTAACAGTGGTCTTTCAACACTCTTACCCATACAAAAGGACGCTCAACACGTTGCTCTTGAAGATATGGATCTTCGTGTGGACGCTAAGGTTTGTTCTCCTCCAGATGGGCTTCAGCTGATTCTTGTGGTGACTTCCCTTGTGCAATCTCCATTCATGGCAACCTTACTGCTCATGTATGTGAAATCATCTACTTCTTGCAGAGGCTGGTTGTTGATGGTTAATGGGTTGCCCACTTGTGTTCTTCCTCAAGACTTTTATCTTCCCTATGTTGACTCGAAGACCTATGGGACTTGCTGTCTGTACCAACTGTTGTGACTTCTGTTGGATATCCTAGTCTCTGCTTGCCAGCAACCCGATGTCATCAGCATAGTCCAGGTCATCCAGCATTGAGGTCAACATCCACTGTATTCCTTGTCCCTTGCCCTCTGTGGTGTGGTGCATGATCCAGTCAACAGCCAGGGAGAAGAGGATCAGAGAGAGAATGCATACTTGCTTCACTACGGTTTCTACCTTGAATGGTTCAGTGAGTAAGTTGTTGTAGATGACTCTGCACTCAAAGTTCTCGTACAGTCTGCATTATCGCCCTTGCCACAGTACTGAAACTACTCTTGTGAAAGTAGTTAATGACATTCTCTCTGCTTTGGATTGCGGAAAGATTAGAGTCTTCACCCTCATTGATTTGTCTGCAGCATTTGATATAATAGACCATGATACATTACTTCACTATCTCCAGCACGTATTTGGCATTCACAGCCCTACAGTGGTTCTAGTCCTACTTAGTCAACAGGACACAAATTGTATCTGAAAATGGAATAAGCTTCAGCCAAGTTGATCATGTTGTGGTGTTCCACTAGGAGTCTGTTCTTGGACCTGTTTTCTTTATTATAGACACTCAGCCACTCTCAAGTGTCATAGATCATCACTCGGTGTTTCACTAATTGTACGCTGATGACACCCAAATATACAAGTCTAGCCACCCAACTGATGTCAATGCTACCATCCAAGCAGTAGAGAGAGGTGCATTTCTGATATGAAATCATTGATGACTTTTAACAAGCTGGAGATGAATGATGATAAAACTGAGGCCATTCTGATCACAATACAGACTTTCTCATTGACATCTTTTACCTCAAACAATAAATATCAGCAAAACCAACACTAAATGCACAGAGTCAGTATGAAACCTAGGAGTTACTCTGGACAGTAATGTAACATTGCACCAATATGTCGTGAACATATGCAAGGCTGCATATCTTGAGCTGAGATGCATCAGCTCCATTCGCAAATATCTTTCAGTTGATGCCACTAAAACGCTTGTATGTTCATAAGTACTTTCAAGGCTCAGGAGTTCACTATTGTAACTCATATTTCTCTCTGGTTCATCTTAATATCTACTCCAGAAACTTCAAAACACAGCTGCTCAGATCATCTTTAGAGTACCATGATTAGAGCACACCTCCCCCCGGATACACTGGCTATCAATTTGATCCAGAATCAAACACAAAATTTGTTCTCTGTGCTACGTTTCACTGACAGACTAAATTCCAGCATACCTATCCAGCCTCACCCATGTGTACACACCAGCAAGATAGTTATGCTCCTCTTCTGACAATCGCATACTCATTATTCCCACTATGAAAATTAAGTCATATGGACAACATTCTTTTGCATGAGAGGGAATAGCAACATTAAAATTAGCCCCAAGGATACAGTTATCCCTTTCAAGAGGGCTCTTAAAACTCACCTTTTTCGACTGGAAGAACAAACTTAAAGATTTAATATTTCCTACCTTAAATATTTTCAACATTTTTTATGTTTTCCAATTTCATGGCATTTGTTTTTGTTTTTCTGTAGTCATATCATTATAGATGTTGTAAAGCGCTTACAGCTTCTAAAGATTAGGTGCTATGCAAAGTGCTCATTATTATTATTATAATCATGTTAAAAACACGTACATGTACACAAAAAGTTGAACTGTTACATTATTGTTATATTTTCATATAATATATAACACCTAAAGAATATATACTTTATATATAAGGCATAGCAAATGGATATTTGGGTATATTAATCCTAAGATGCAAGACATAGCACTAGTGTTTTTTTGTTTTAGTTTGTTTAAGATTTTTTACGTAGCTTTTAACAATTTAACAGTCATATTGCTATGATCTCTGCACTGAAGCAGTTTATAGTGTCTAGCACTGGGGCATGATGCCGCAGACATGTAGCATGATGTCCCACCCAGTCACATTATCCTGACACCAGGCCGACCAGTCCTAACACTAACCTCTTAATGCTGAGCATCAAGTGAGGCAGCTGTTAGTACCATTTTTGTAAGCCTTTGGTATGACTCGACTGGGGATCAAACCCACAACCTCCCGCTTTCGAGGCAGATGCTCTAACCACTAGGCCACCAGAGTGGGTTTTTTTGTTTTGTTTTAGTCTAATTGTCCAAATAACAGGCTTGTATAGCATGTTCTGAGGTCGGTTGACATCGGAATGAGTAGTCAAAGTTTCAGGAATATCTCCCATACTTGGCAGCCCATATCAACATTCTTCCACAAATTGATATTTAACTTACATATTTACAGCACTGCTTTTATCCTGCTGGAATAAAAATATGATACTAACAAATGGATGGAATTTTATGTTCCACTGACATACATTTGAATTTGTTGAAATGAGATGGTAGTCAAGATATGCTGAAGTATGTTAAAGTTGGGTAAATGTTTGTTAAACTAAACGAAACGCTGCTTACAGTTCCAATAATATATATATTTAATCGTTTCGTTAAAGAATAATATTTCAACTTTACCTGCTTTCAGCATTTCCGCTTTACAGCCAAATGAACTGTAGGCCAATGAAACTTGAAAACATTCTTTTGTGAGAATTTGAATTGTTTAGAGAAAAGACATCATAATAAGTAAAGTCTGACTAAAACATTATGACTTTACTTTGTAGAAAAGCGTCATTATTTGAGTTGCCTTTTGTGTGAACCTTTCCCGACAATTTGACTTTTGTTACCATGTCAGCAGATATTAAAACAGGGCACACAGCACCGTTAGTAGATATAGGACTATCAGGGGGCATAACCATTTCTGGCGCCTTGTTTTCTGTGGCCACATAAATTTTAGAGCAGAGGTCTGCTTTTACGGCATATTTTGAGATAAATATGGAATTTTTTAATGTAAAAGCAGTGGAACCCAACAAAATAAATATCCGGATACATGTTTATAGTACTAAGCTGCCCATGGAAATAAAGTTAATATTTTTGCGAAGCACTGAAAATTTTCAACATTTTATTTCCATACATTGTCTTTTAAGAGGAGGTAATAATCATAAACACAGTAAGTCTTAAGCTGCCAACAATTTTGAATATATCCATGTATATTTCATATTTCTGAGTAACCTCAATTTACCATATGAAGCCTCAATTCACAAGTCCTATCAGGTCGTTTCAGCCATATCTGCAATAGGCAAAGTTATCCCTCAAATATTTAGCACATTAACCCCATTGTCGGTTGGTAATGTGCAAAACTGTATTTAATTTCTAGAGGTTAACACACACACACACACACACACACACACACACACACACACACACAACACACACACACACACACACACACACATATGTTGATTTCCTTCAGATATGCAAAACAGTGTTGTATTTCTTCTCTTGAAATGAATGTATTCAATTAATTCAAATATTTAATTTATTCAAATAAACAATGTAATGGCAAGACTATACCTTAATGAATTTAGTCCTAGAAAGCTTTATTCAAAATTGATATACATCAAAATTTTACTATATGTTGTCTACATATATTTCTCAGTACTGACCTTTCCACTCTGTGACAATCAATAGAAATCATATCTTAATCTAAATACTTCCAAAGATGACTTGACAGTGAGGTTCTTGTGAAAGGTTCACTGGCACTTTTGTAAGAGGCTACGCTGTAAAAAGCATCATATAAACAGAACACATATTTCACTTCTGGATCATCACCAAGGCCTTATTACTCAATGTGCACTGTCGCCAAATTACACATAGACAACCACTCTGAGCTTATATTTTAAGAATAAACAATTACCTTTAAATCCCTACCAAAAATGCATAAATACAACTTTTCTATCACCACCAAAATGAGAGGAAAAAAATGGTTCTAAAATGGGTAATGAACTGGAAATACTAATTGTGATGCGAGTCCAAATGTATAGGAAAAGGTCCACTGAGTTAGCTCCCCTTATTATGGCCCCTTTACAAATGTTTTTCATTTCTGAAGTTTAGTATTTATTAAGCATGGCTATATTATATTGAAATAATTTATAGAAACATGAAACAGTTGTAATGAAGGTCCAACAGTTGTGTTAGATTTCAAGAAAATAAATAGGGGGTCGGGAAAAGGGTACACACATTCCTCAGCAGGCTGATGATACATGTGACTTGGCATAGCTTTAATTGTTTGTCCTAATTAAAACTGAAGCTATAACTGTGTTTTCAGGCACTATCAAGAGTTATAGACTTTGCTAATTTTCATGAAATTAAATGGGACCATGTTTTTCTGAAAATTGACAAAACGGCATTTTAAGAATTGCCCACCCCCACTCATTTCATGTCCTGAAATCACGCTAATCTGCATCACAGAGACAGTTTAGACTTAATTTTTATCTTTCTTGGATGCATCTCTATTACAAAATTGCTTGATTTACTTGCAAAACTGGTATTTCGATTTTCACGTCCTATATCTACCGGCCGCACGATTCACCCAAAACTACCCAAAACCACCCAAAACCTGCCCAAAACCACAAAAAACATGATGCAAATAAAATGAAATATACTCAAAACCACAGGAAAACATTGGAAATATTACTATCTTGTTGAAACCGACGACTAATTATGCCGCATTTATTATTTACATCGTATGGAAATTACAAAAGGGAGACTACCCAAAACCACCCAAAACCTGACCAAATCCACAAAAAACATGATAGGGAGACTACCCAAAACCACCCAAAACCTGACCAAATCCACAAAAAACATGATGTAAATAAAATGAAATATACAAACGGCCTCATTGTGATCAATGAGAATGACAACAGTAATATATGCACGATATTGTACAAGTTTACATGTATTTGTTATTGTCTTTATTAACATTATGTTGTCGCTAAAGGCTATAGCAGTCTATTATGTTTCTTCTTGACATGTTAATTAAAAATAAAATTTTGAAATCATATACATGGTATTGATTTTTTATTTTTAATTTGAAGAGAAGCTTTTCTAATGATAGAGCAGTCTTCTTCGCATGTAATTCATTGGTGTGAGACATGTGAAGATCTATAAATACGGCTTATAGACAATTCGGACCAAAGACAATTCGGCCCAAGACAATTCGGCCCAACTTGGACCGAAAATAAGACAATTCGGCCCAACTTTAAAGACAATTCAGCCCAACTCGAAAGACAATTCGGCCCAACCTAAGACAATTCGGCCCAGTTTTAAACTACAACTGACAAGTATTTATTTGTAACATATATTTTGACAATTCTTATATAATATGTTTTATAATAAAATTTGGATCAATAAATTTATTCAGATAAAATGGTTGAAAACTGCATAATTAGTTATTTTGTGATAATTTGACAAATTTAATTCAGAACATTATTCTTGTTTTACTGTTATATGTTACGAAAAAGACAGATAAATGTGCACAATGAAAGATGCATCTTTACCAAAATTTCTTGCATTTTAAATTTTATTTAATTTGATAATGAATATTCAAAATACCACAAACATTTTAAGTTGTCAAATTAATACCATTCTAATTATAACAGTTCCGATTCAAAATATTAGCGCGAACATTTACAATGTGTATGCCTTTTTAGTCAATCCAAACATATAACGTATGTATCAGAGACATACGATAAGAGACTGTTCATTAAATATGTAATTGCTTTCAATGTTTTCCCTTTTGATCATGAAAATATGGCATGAAATTATTGCATATCTGCATGTATGTACGTACGTATGTATGTGTTTGTGCGTGCGTGCGTGTGTGTAGATCTATATGTGCATTCAAGCTGGTGAGTCTTATGTATACAGGCTGATGTATTTTGCTATGTTTCACTTTCACTTTCAGGCAATTATATTATTTTATTTTTCATTTGAGAGAGAGAGAGAGAGAGAGAGAGAGAGAGAGAGAGAGAGAGAGAGAGAGAGTCGCACACACGAACAGACGTATTCAGATGTAGCAGCTTACAAGGGAACAAAGATAATGAGTACCATAATTAAGATTATTAAGAATATTATATATATTCCAATTGAACCACAACCTGAAGAAGTACTTTCATTCCACCAATATTACACAAAGCTTAAAGGAGATGAAAAATTTAAAAAACGTGTAACAACTTTAAGGCATCCAGTCAATTCAGTTTTATCCAAAAACTTGCTGTGGTAGAAAACTGTGGGGAAAGGTCATTACAAATTAATTAACCATATGGAAACAGCAAGCGTAATGAGCCGTATAGGCGAACAAATCCAAGCATTTTAAGAGACGCTGTAGATGATATACGAGAGACAAAGGCTACAGATAGATATTTGCAGATGAATATGGAAGATAGCTTTACTGCGCCAAAATCTTCTAGGCAAATTCAAGACAAAATTTATTGAGAAAAGAAAATCAAAACATCTGAACCAGGAAATAGAAATTTAGCAGATGATTTATTAGAAATTTTAGGTGAGCTTCACACAAATGAATATGTTCAGGAAGTGATTCTGACAAAAAGAAAAAGCCCGGTCATTGTACTGTAACTGTATTCTACCGAACAAATTTTAGACTTGATAAAAAATTGTTCAGGACATGATAAAAGCGTGATTGGAATAGACGGAACTTTTAACTTGGGTAAGGTTTTTGTAACTGCCATGTCATACAAAAATAGAAGCGTTATCAACAGGAAAACTAACCAATATCCTATTTTCTTAGGTCCACTATGTCTTCATTGGGAGTCAGATGATTACAAATTCTTTTCAAATATTCGCGAAAAAATTGGAGATGATAAGTTTATATTTGGTACGGATGATGAGAAAGCCTTGACAAATGCTCTAAGATCCAACTTTTGTAATGCAGAATATTTATATTGTACTAAGCATATTAAAGACAACATTCGGCACTCTTTGCATAAGCATGGATGTGACGATCTTGTCACAAAATCTATATTTCGTATGCTCTAAAATGAAGACAGTGGTCTAATATTTAGTCAAGATGACCCTGAGTTTGCTAAACGAGAAGAAGATTTGACAATATATTTAAAACAATATCCAAATGTTGCACAGTACTTCAAAAAGTTCATATGTCAAAAAATTAAAATGTTTGTCTATAAACCACTAAAAAACAAAACTATCACGAGTCTTTGGACAAACAACAACTCAGAATCTATCAATAATAAACTTAAGCAGGTTGCTGATTGGAAACAACAAAAGATTCCCGAATTAATTAACAGGTTATATAGTGTAACTCAAGGTCAGTTGATAAATTTGCGTCGCGCACTATATGGTTCTGGCAATTATAAATTAGTTGGTCCTTCTTGTTCATATATTATTGATGAAACGATTTGGCGCACAAAAACATCAGCAGAAAAGACAAGAATATTTACACAGTTTTTACAAAAGCAACTAAATTAAAATACTTCTAATTATATACATTCATCAAATGGAAAATTTAAATGCATCCGGCCGAAAATAGATGCGGGAAAAAAACCTGGGCAAAGAAAGCGAGCAAAGTCGGAACAAACATCGCAAAAGAAATGGCAAAAAAATTTGGTCTGATGTCAAGACATAGCTACGCATTTCCGTTGTTACACTTTTTTAAAACTAATTTCATGTCAAAGTCTTTGCAATGTTTATATATTTTTTAAATTTGTTGCGTACATTAATGTATTATTTTGATTTTTTTAATGCTTTGCTTTAAAATATGCAAAATACAATAGAGTTGAACTCCATTTGTTTATTGCTGATACACTTTTTATTTCATGTTTCAAACTGTGTTTGATTAGACATGGAAAAATAATCTTAGTACATATTTATACATTTTTAATCGCCAGTGAGACATTCCATGTATAATAGAAATCTAAAGTCTATTATAAAGAAATAATGTGGTACTTTCAGTTGTTCGTTGTATTGTAATGTTGTATTAATCGCATTTGACAGTTATGGCACTGATAGGCAATTATTTACTTCAAATGATTCAAAATAGGAGAATTAAAAAATGCAACAAAATACATTTTTTTTTTCCATTCCATTACATGCTACTTTGTTTATTGTATTTGATTTTGTCCAGAATATATATAGTTCAGTTCTGACTGGTGATGAATATAGATAGTAACATTTGTCTCCCGTGTTTCAATGTTTACTTCCAAAAAAAAAATAAAGGCAGTCGATCGTGTCGCCTGTTTCAATAAATTAATGCTGTATCCAATGTTTTCTTGTGATTATGAGTATGATTAGCATCACATTTTTTGTGGATTTGGTCAGGTTTTGGGTGGTTTTGGCAGGTTTTGGGTGGTTTTGGGCAGGTTTTGGGTGGTTTTGGGTGAATCGTGCGTTAGTTAGTCGGTAAGATCTTAACGCCCACAACATAAATATCAGCGTCGAGGTCTTACATGTAGGACTAGGAGGTGTATAATATAGTCTAAATTAACACTGTGACTCAGTACGAATGATAAACAAGAACAGCAACACACCTTGTCCGTTTGATATTTATATTTTACTAAGACGAAAGGTTTATGATTCCTTATGAAACTTACACAGAACATCTTTTTCGTTTATAATAAGTTTTAAAAAAGCAACAAAACGTCAACCTATGGTTTGTATCGGCTCGTACAGGATAGATCCAGACCCGGAAATTGGTGACTGTCAATGTCAGCCGACGGACATTAATACTAATATTAGTACCCGTACTCGTGGACGTCAACCAAAACAAATCAAGTTGAGGCTACGACATCGTAGCTACCACGGGCATCAGATTCAATAAAAGATCATAGAAGAGGTGTTGCATAAAACATACGATTTCACAGTCGTACACAGACACGTTTGAAATACTCAGTCTTAAATTTAGAAGAAAAAAATACTTGCAACAAATCTCTGAAAAGTATATATGACCAATAATAAAATCCATCAATAAAACATACACGTACTCACCAGTCATAAATGATGATTACTAATATGTTGGATTGGTTCTCTGGTGTAGTCTTTGTAGATTGTGGATGCTGAATTTAAAAGATGCCAACTAACCAGTCATATTATACAGTTTCGTCGTTCTTTAGTTATTTCTGACTTTCTGGTATAACATTAAATGTATTGTTTCATTGAGCCGTATACTGTATCGATCGTAGCATAAAACTAAGAGTTGATTAAATTAAACCGGGAAGATGGGGTTGGGGGGGATTGATTGGTTGGTACCATTTTATGTTGTGGGTTTTAAAACATTAACGTGGACAAAAAACAAAAGCATGTTTGCAATCACGGTTCATTAGCTCTTACAGAGTATATTTAGATTCAATTTATATGAAACAATAACTTACTTTCTTTAGGAAAAACTTCATAAAATATTATTTCATCCTCATGTTATGAGGTGGCGACTTTGGGTTGAGTGGGTGGATATGTAGTTAAACCTGACAAGTAATAATCTTAAACCAGTCAATGAGTACCTTGACTTCTTAAAGAATTATGGAACGATTCAAAAGGACTCACGGTACTAATTCAACTCCCATAGTAAACATGGAAACACCAAGATATTTAAAATTTAATTACTGAATATGTATGGGTGCCAATTATCAGACCTATGTTTCTCCATGCACAACTATCCTTGGAGCAAGCTTCTGTGTGGAGAACTACATATGAGATGCATCAATTTTTTTTAATCTACATGTTCATGAAACAATTTTTTTTTATTTATTGATTCAGCACCAGATGAATCAGGTGGTACCTTCATTAATGAGTACTCCTAAGTCAGGCATGTAAAAATTACTAAAATTGCATCAATAGAATATTGTCTATTTTTTTTTAAATTACAGGTAGAATAAGCTCTCAAAAGATATATTTACTAAACTTTTCATTATTAACCAATTATGGACCACCAAAACAGTATACAAAACAGTTTTCTTTCCATATAACTAGTACCATGTAAACTAAATCATTTCCTTTCAATTCACTTTCCAAACTAGTAAATATTGTATTATATCTGTTCATGCCTCTAACTCCCCAGGCAGTGTTTATTAAATGGATACTGGTTACAAATTATTATTATTATTATTATTATTATTATTATTATTATTATTATTATTATTATTATTATTTAAAAATAGTTTATAAAGAAAACTTAGACAACTATTATATCAGAAATCTTCCATCTTTATGTTGATGAACATGTTTTCTTTTGTAAATACAACCTGGAAATTAACCAAATACATTTTCCAGTGTATAAATCAGACAGCCATGCCATACATTTGCCAGCACATAAAATAGACACACACACACACACACACACACATATATATATATATATATATATATATATATATATATATATATATAGAGATTATAATGTAGATACTAACAGTAATACATATAACTACATATTTTATATATATAAATAATATATGCATACATATACATACCCACATATATACACTCACAAATAAATACACATACACACATACTTATATATACATATATATATATACACCCACATACATATAGATATATATATATATATATATATATATATATATATATATATATATATATATATGCTGCCACATGGGGTGGGGTGTTCCCAATATTCAAATTATTATGGAAGTTTACACAGGCTCAATTTTTGTTTTAAGTTAAATTAGTGAAGAATACATGTGAAGCTCCAAACCTCCAGACAACAATGCCAATGGTTAAATGACTGAATATACAAAAAGTGGTAAAATTCAACAAATAACAATTTAATACAATTCAATAGTCAAGTGATTACATTTCCCAAGCAGTCCTCTCCAGCTGGACCCAGTAACTATTGCATCACTTGATATGTAGTGTGAGAAATCTTTCTGCCTGTCATTGTATTCTACTCATCTGTGTATTATCTCCTATTCCTCCAATTCCTTCTCCTATTCCACCCGACTTGTTCCAAATTCTTTCTCCTATTGACTTCTCTATACTCCTAATTCTTCTCCACTTTCTCCTTCTCGACTATTTGTCCTCCTCCCGTCAACTCTCTCTTTTGACTAGTTTGTCAACTCCAACTGCTGTGCCAGTCTCAAAATTCTTTCTCTGGGAGAAAAAAGCTTCAACATGTGAAAACATGGTACGATATGTTCCTTAGCCCTCTCATTACACACTACACCCAGCCTATCTTCAGATAACACCTATTAAATTTATTTGGTCACGCATTCGAAATACTCATACTTTCTTGTATGGTAAACAACATCGTAATAAAAACATGGTATCAATCACTAGTCATACATATATCAATAAATTGCATCACATCAGTACATATTCTTTATCCCATTATATTAAACAATATCATAACAATCACATGCACTTATTTACAATACAACTCATATGGTACACACATATTTAAATATCCATACCTCCATATTAACTAATCTTTCACACTTCAATCATTTTCCAAATTCACAATTCAATCATGTGTCAATTCTAACATATCATATTTTAATAAATGTACTAGTTTAATACGAAGTAACAAATTTCAAAATATATCACAAGAATAAATGCACTACATGTAGTTAACTACATGGTAAGCTAATTGCGAATTCTGACCACAAGCTAAAAATCTACGGTACATAATTTTCTACATAATCCTCAGCTCATTTCTCAAACACGCATTTAAATTAAATACTAATGTACATAAGTAATTCTATGTACTAAATGATATTAGTAATTAAGTATACATACTACACATAATTACAGTTACAATGCCATAAGTCTGTAAAATTGAGCAAATAGCTTACTGACATGTACGAAGCTTTATTATTACTTAGAATCTCCTAAGTTTTACAGCCAAATTACAAGTGGCTTTCTTGAATTAACCCTATGTTGCTTCGGCAATCCTCCTAGGCAAGACTAAATGTTTGCTTGCTAGTTGGAAGTTATAATTCTGATCTAAATTGATGCCAAGCCCTCTATCTCAATTCTGATTGGATTTCACTGTGACCCGACCCAATCAACTTAGCATACCATGTCCTTGTCTCTGTCTGTCCATATTTGAAAAAATTTAGAACATGCCCCATTCCCTCCTTGTGAGTTCCATCTTTAACTTAGACTAACTATTAACACCCAGGTGTGATGACTACAAACCTTTGTCAAATGATGCGAGTGGTTGCTTACACCAATTCCCATTTCTGGTCATCATGCGGGTGATGGCAACCTTGTGTATTAGATCAGATAACAGCTATTATATTTCTTTAAATCTCTCTCTCTCTCTCTCTCTCTCTCTCTCTCTCTCTCTCTCTCTCTCTCTCTCTCTCTCATCACACTATATATACATACATCTACCAGCTTATAAAAAGGTATGTTCATATAATGGTACAATGACTAGACAGGATGGATAATATAGCACATTTACAAATCTAAAATAGGGAAAGAAAAAATATATTTCTTGCTTTTATGAAAAATAATCCCATTATGAGCAGGATGACATATTTTCAGTACTGAACATGGTTTGTATATAATATATTTAGTCTCTTGTTATATGAATATATGAAAAATAATTGAGCACTTTTTCACAGTTAAGTTTTCCTTTATTTTCAATCAATGAATTCATACAGTTGTAAAGATTTTTACATTCATTCATTTGTTCATGAGAGAGTTAAGGTGGAGACCGATTGAAAATACTAAAATATGATTAACATACCACTGAAAACTATTATTTTTTTGAGAAAATTTATTATTATTGATAGATACAATTCTCCGTCCCTCTTCTAACATTGTCTATCTTCATTTTTGGAACGTGACACTAGTGTTTTTAAATGTATACTTTAACGAAAATGTATTGTAAAGTAGTTTATTTTTTTACTAAAATGTTCATCACGAACTCTTGTTGATTTGTGCCTGTTAAATAATATCGCGTCTTGCTTGGTTCGGGTTTCTGATAAAAAAAAAATTTGATTCGGTATTTAGCAAGATACCCATCATTCCTTGCAATGTTATTTCCTGCCTAGCAACAACACATCATGGCGGATCAAGAGAACAGGTCGATACATTTTATGTTGCAAAAGCGTTTTAAAACGTTAATATGCATTGCCAAAACGAGTAAACGTAGCAACATGCAATTAATAGTTCCAATTAGATAATATATTTAATTTCTTTAATGAATATAAGCACCCTAGCTGTATACAAAATGTAGATTCCGCTTTGTTGATATCGAATACCGGTTTCTACTGGGGGGGGGGGGGGTTCGAGGAGGGTGAGAGCGTTTTATTACTTGAATTTTTTATGTGTACTGAATTGTTTAAAAAATAATTAAGTCATGATGCCTTATTGTATGAACCACTAAACAAGACATTTGATCTCGCGATTAAATCAGCCAGCATGATTGCTCACTGGACAGCAATAATATAGTACAAGTCACACGGATCGAAATTTGATTCTGCTTTCTTTTAAGTGGCTATTGTTCACTTCATTTGGATTCTTATACATCAATATTCCATGTGAAGGTCATTATTTAGACTCCCTGAAAGGTGCATATGGCAAAATCAGTGTTAAAGTATACATACATTTTTGGATGAAATGAACCTATACATGTAATCCAGAACATTCTGGGTAGAATGTCACGCGCTGTGATATCACAATGAAAGCTAATCATATTCATAAACAAATTTTTACAACATTCAATTGTGACAATTCCACTCAATGTACTCTTATCTTGACACAAGTTTAGTACATGGCCACCATTGTAAAAGTTTATAGCAATTGATAATTTTCATCTGGGAGGTTTTTGTGATAGTTAAGGTTAACAAAAAAACTTTTAATAATAAGGATTGAATAGACTTTGGTCAAAGAAAATTAGTGTTAAACTTTAACTGAACAATTTATATTTAATTTAAAATGAATAAATGCACATACATAACCCATGTGACTTGTACCAGACGAAATCTGGTTTCCCTAACAAAACATCTTGTTGTCAACTAATAGCCTTTAAGGGAATTCCAGTTTAATTACACAGTCTTATTGATTTTACTTATTTGCAACCACTACCATCTATAATTGGATGTCCAGCCAGGCTATGGCTTTGAGTAATTTGGTTGCCCAATAATTTTTAGCTGTCTTGAGCAAAGAATATTTTTCTACTGCTGAGATTAGTTTGGATTATTTTGTTTCTATTATGTAGCCATAATACAGTAAATTTATAATAACAGAAATTCTGATAACTATACTTCATGGTAGAATAAATATAAAATATAAATAAATAGCAGGATCCAAATGATATTTATTCATTTAATTAAAGATTTCAACAATACTGGTATGTTTTCACTATGACATGGCGCAAATTGTCATGCCCATGCATTCAAGGGAGTTGTTTTATTTTCTTAAAGTTTATGAAATTATATTATCATTCCAAAAACTGGCAGTTTTACATTTTTTTTGATATTATTAAAACCTGTGGAACGCTGTACTAAATTTCATTGAAGTAAGACAGCTTTAGTGCAGAGGTTTTGATATTTTTTGTTTGTCCCATTATCTGTCATTATTTACTTCCACAATGCATTTTGCATGCAATTGAATATTGATATTTATAGAACAAATTTGAACTTAGTATTATTAATATTGGGTTATGCAAGAAAAAAATGTGAATTTTCATAGGAATGGAATTAACCT
Organism: Unio pictorum; assembly: GCA_030141615.1. Lineage (NCBI taxonomy): Eukaryota > Metazoa > Mollusca > Bivalvia > Unionida > Unionidae > Unio > Unio pictorum. Next base: position 36,112,633 of record JARLTB010000021.1, on the reverse strand, counting down.
ACTTTTTATATAGGCCTTCATCTGTTCAGGAGGAAGAGGAGGATGAGGAGGAGACAGGCTCTAGACCCCCATCTAGGCCAATGTCAGCAAAGTCAGGTATGTGAAATAACATTCATCGGTTGTATATGAGTAAGATTTAGTGGTGGTATTTGAAATAGCATTCATTATTTGTATCTGAAATAGCATTCATCATTTGTATCTGAAATAGCATTCATTATTTGTATCTGAAATAGCATTCATTATTTGTATCTGAAATAGCATTCATTATTTGTATCTGAAATGGCACTCATCATTTGTATTTGAAATATCACTCATCATTTGTATCTGAAATATCACTCATCAGGTGTATGCAAAATAGTTCTTATAATTTTGTATGTGAAATAGCATTCATCATTTGTATCTGAAATAGCATTCATCAGACATATGCAAAATAGATCTTATCAACTGACTAAGAAAAAGTACTCATCATATGTTTTGCTTCATTAGGATTTTTAATGTAGCTTTAACAATTTTTCAGTCATATCACTATGATGTCTGCAGTGTGGCAGTTTATAGTGATGTCTAGCACTGGGCATCATGCTGCAGACATGTAGTATGATGTCCCACCCAGTCACATTATCCTGACACCAGGTTGACCAGTCCTAACACTAACCTCTTAATGCTGAGAATTTGTTTATACCACTGCCTATACTTTGACATAAAAACAATTTTTGGTTCTAAAATCAAATAAATATCTACTTTTAAGAATATCTAAATTATTGGATTCATAATTGACTTTAATTTTCAATACTCAAAGTACATTGTATTTTGAAATTACAGTGAAACATTTTACATAATCTGTTATTCAAAATGTTACCAGGTAATAATAATAATAATAATAATAATAATAATAATAATAATAATAGTAGCAGTAGAAGTAGTAGTAGTAGTAGTAGTAGTAGTAATAATAATAATAATAATAATAATAATAATAATAATAATAATAATAATAATAATAATAAACACTTTATTTTATGAGGGTGACTCAATTAGTATAATATACATTTCTCCCCAAAGGTCCTCAGGATAAGTATAAAAGCACAAAGTATATATGATATGCAATAACAGAGCAAATTGGAGAGCATGTATTTCAATATATACAGTAATGATTGCCTTTTAAGATAATGGTTACACATTTTTATTTTTAATATTTATAGATTTATTATGGGTAGTTCATTCCACAAAATTTCACAAGAGTATTTGTTTTGGAAATGGTATTCTGACCATTTGTAAGTGATATCAATATAGCTCCTTGGTGTTGTTCATCTTACTTAAAATGAAATATACCATGCAGATATTGGCTGTAACGTTCATTCTTCACTTTGAACATTAATAAGGATTTGTGGTAGCCTATTTCATATTTAAATTTCAACCATTTCAGTTCCAAGAATAGAATTTTGGAAAGTACATCAAATGAAGTTTATGGACTGTTTCATTATTGGTATTAATTGTTTTTCTCCAAATTTTGTGCAGCAGTAGTCCAAAAGAAGAAAAGGAATTATTTTAACTTGCTCGAATAACCATAACACTTAAAAAGTCTGTATTAACTTAGCTACATTGTATAAATCTCTCATCACTTAATCTTTGTACAGGATCAAAAGCTGGATCCAGACCAACATCAACCAGACCAGGATCCAAACAAGAGACTCAAGAGGACCTTACTATTGATGGGAAGCCTACATCACCAGCTGGGAGTGCCAGAGGATCTGTGAAGGGTGAAGGAAGTCGTCCTGCATCAGCAAAGAGCTCTCGTCCAGGAACAGCTCAAGGTTCAAAACCAGGCTCTGTCATTGGCTCAAGACCAGGATCAGTGAAGGTGTCAAGGCCAGGATCTGGTGTAAAGTCCCCTAAGCAAGCAATGTTTGAGGAACCTGGCTCCCCAGATGCTGAAAGACCAGAGTCTAGGAAGTCTTTGGGTTCAAGGCCACATAGTGCAGCTAGAGGTAACTCTGATAATGATTTGATTTGCCTTTTTAAATTCAAGAACATGAAAGTGATGAAAATTTATATTTTAGTTTTAAAGTCCTTGAAAATGATTTTGGTTCCTCTACAATTATTTTTGACCATTTTGTTATCGTACAGTGCCTGGGAATACCAGTATAATTCATGGTTCATTGATGAAATTGCTACATTGTGTTGCAAATCTCAGGCATAAGAATCTTTAAGAAATTCCTAGATTTCTTGGATTATTACTTACAATTATTGACTGGAAGAAGTTCCATGTTGCCAATTGTTGATTGAAAACAGCTCCTTATTTGTCCAAATAGTTGTAAATTGGAATAGTTTTTAAAATTAATATAGTATGCGAAATTCACTTGAAATTTCAGTGAATTCCCCATAAACATTTATGAGAAATTCACTGACATTTAAAGAAATTTTGAAATATGTCATTTTCATGCCTGTGATCTACATTGCTTCAGCTTTTTTTATTATGCTCAGCATCAAGGAATATAATTTTCACTTGTGCTTTCTATATGTTTGAAGTCCTGGAAAGTCCTGGAAAAATCCTTGAATTTCACATGAATGGAACTGTACAAACCTGGATCAAACTTAGAGTAAAAACTTATATAAAGACTACAGATGAATTTGAAAATGAGCAATATCATCTGTAATTATTATTATTGTCATTATTATTATTGTTGTTACAGTGTGTTAATATAATATTTATATTATAACTATTAGTCATATTACATTTCTTGTAAAGAGACATAGTATTCCCTTGCTGTAAAAAGAAATGGATAGATAGCTTTAAACATTATTTACTGTATTGAGACATTTGTTTCATGAGCTTGCTGCATATAGACCTGTTTTTTCTATGTGAATATAAAATGTATTTTGACACTATGGAATGCATAATTTCACGGTGCTTTACAGAAAATAGCTACTATAGTGCAGGCAACACATTAAATTTGCTGCTTTAATAACAGATGGAGATGGATAAGCATCATTATATAAATAAATAGTTTCCATGAAAAGTGGGGCAACATTGACCATGTACTAATTGCCAAGATTCTAATTCATTACCACTGAAATGTTTTCAGTTGCAAATATAATCATTGTTATTTCAGCAGGATCAGCTGGGCATAGAGATGATGATGGTCTCCCAGAGCATGAAGAGGAGAAGGAGGAGGGAGAAGGAGAAGGGGCAGAGGAGCCCTTTGCACCCCTTTCTATTATGCCCAATATCAGTGACTTAGTGGTGACCCAGCAGCCTTGGATCCCTCCTGGTGGTGGTGGTGATGATGGGGATGGGGATGGTGGTGAAGGAGGAGGGGACAGTGATGGAGGTACTGGTGATGAGGAAGAGGAGGAGGGAGAGATGTCTGATGAGGAAGGTAGTGAGACTGAGACAGGAGACATGGTTGTCTTGGATCCCGATCATGTATGTATAGTTAGAGGGCCAATGAATCATTTTTTATTTACTTTGGTGAATTTATAGCCTTAATATTTAGTGAATTCATAGCCTTCAAGACAATACATTTATATGAGTTTAATGTCTTTTATGCATTCTAATTGATAACTTAGTTAGAATTTAATTTTGAGAAACAGCACCAGCATGGATAGAATCATATTTTGAGAAATAGCATTAGCCTTGGTTAGAATTATATTTTTAAAAATAGCACAAGCCTTTTAAATCAGTCCATAATAGTTGGGATATCATTATTTCTAAGTTATACTACATAAATAATAATAAAGTATTTACAGTAAGCTTTGATTATTCATTTTAAAATTAATATGCAGTATCAGATATTTGTTCATTTCGATTCAAGTCTGATTTTTTATATAAGGAATAATATTCTGAAACAATTGATGTCATTATATATGTGCTATTGTTATTAATTGTTATTATACACCAATACATCTTTAATTTAATTGTCACTATATTGCTATTATATATAAAGGCACATTTCTCTATTTCAGCCATTGATGAAAAGATTCCAAACAGCACTCAAATCTCATCTGACCAAGCAAGATGAGAAGTTTTCCCTGGAGCTTCGAGAGATGGTATGTCATTCATAAAATAAATTAAACTTTACAAATATCATGAATTAAAATGAATTTATGCATTTATCCTTCATTTCTTTAATTTTGAAATCTTATGTCAGTATTTACAGTAATATTTGTTGAATATTGATAAAGCTACTATAAAATCTGGATATTTTATGTATGTGCTTATTTTTTAAAATAACAAAGTTTATATATGCTGTTACTCATATTGTTAGTGATGTGCATAGACACTAATCTGCTGGTGCAGTATACAATGACCATGTTGTTTTCAGTTAGACCTGACTCATACACAAGTATATATGGTATTAAATCAATACTAATCAATAAATGAAGGATATAGTTAAATGATATATTTTAAATTATGTCTTTCTCTCACACACATTTATGATCATTTTGGTATAAAATTATAGAGGGTTCGTGACTGGTTATTTTTTTATATAAAAAGAATACTTTATAACTCAGAAAAATTACATCAGTTTATTTACTTAATCATTGTTTCAATCTTGTCTTCATTTATACATAGAAATTTGTTTCTGTATTGTCTCTTAAAAAATTACCTTTAAAGTTCATATATATAATCAATAATAAAATTCATAATTATTTTTATTCTCTAATTTGTTTAGTTAAGTTATTTTCTTATTAAAAGATGCAAATTGTGAGTACATGTACATGTACCTGATAATTAAGAAATAGCGATTTTTCCTTGAAATATTTATACATTATAAAATGTTTACGACTGTTCCATTAAAACATAAATGGTAACCAGGGAAGGCACTTTTAAAGTAGGGTACTCACCCATAGATGCAAATTAGAATTTTCTTATCATTTTAATATGAACTCTGTGAATCAAAGTACCCTGGAATGTATTTTTTAAAAACTGCCTTCCCTGGGTAACATGTATATTTTAATGAAACAGAGAATAAATCCCAAATGTTACATGATTTGGCAACAAGTATTTAATATGAATCAGATAATGGTGGAAAATTGTACATGAATATCAGGGTATTTTCATTAAATGAAAAAGAAAGTTTTGTATTTCTTATAGTTCACTGCACACTATTTTCTATGAGCATTTTCTTGTTTTCTGACAAAGTTTACTGCCTGGTGGCCACAGTGACTGGTGACATTCAGTTTCACACTTAACATGTTGCCAGCAGTTTTCTGGTCCAGCTTTCCCATTTAATCGCTGTATTTTATAAGCTTGGAGAATATCCTCTCTTTATCAGCATTGGAAAATGACAATGGCAGAACTTTTAATCCAGTCTTGACTGAGGGTGTGTGTGTTTTTAACAGAAAAATCATTATTCCTACTTATACTCTGAGTATAGATTATACAGCTTGCACTCACTTCAGATGTGCATCTCTCAAAAGTCTGCTGGCTTCACTTGGTTATTTTTACCTCATGGACTATAAATAAACATAAACTGGATAAAAATTAGTTGATTACCAGTTTTTATTTTTTTTATATTATATTTGATAATTCATTTACTGCTTATTCAGAAGTTTGTAGTCTCTTCTATGGCAAAATTTATTTTGCCTATTTTAATAGCTAGTCAAATTAGTGAACTTTGATCTAGTTAGGTTCAATTCTCAAACACATAGGAGTAGTACATTGTTTCCATAATACAACATGTAATGAATGTTCAGTCACAGTACATCAAATTGGCATAGAGTTATTGAAATATTCTTTGCATTATGCATGTTGCAAATGCATGTAACTTCACCTATACTTGTCCTGCTATCAAAAGTACTTATTAACTATAGATTAGAACTTTACAGTTTTAATTAAGTTTTTTTGTTGTTTCACTCTTATTTTTAAACCATTAATGGAATTTTATTCATGTATTGGATGAATCATTATGAAGTTGGGACCATTCTGAGACATACTTGCTCACTCTTTGACACAGGGTCAAGGGCAAACATTTTGTGGCAATACGTTGACCATGGGCTTGATCTGTAATATCAAGTTCTAGCCTTCTCTTTATTGTCCATACTCACAGAAACTTTTCCTATTCAATAAGTAATATTAATTCCTGCAAGATAAATATTAACATAACACAATATGTAATCATCAAATGACCAAACTAGAAATTTCTGTGATATATAGCTTAGTGCAACATTTTAAACTCAAATCTATAAATTCTGTAATCTTCTCTTATACATTACGCTTTTGATTCTAGGAGGAAGGAGTGAAGAACAGGAAGAAGGAACGTGAGGATCTAGGTGTGGAACTGTATGGAATTCAACAGGAGCTGGCACGGTACCAGATGAATCTAGAGAAACATCATGATAATTATGCTGAAATCCAGCAGATTTATCAGCAAGAGGAACAGCAACTGGCTGATGTTAGGAGCATGTATAAAGAATCCCAATACACCATCAACCAGGAGAAGAAAAAAAGTATGGGACTATTTTGAACACTTAAAGTATGTGATTGGAGATAAGAAACAAAATACATGCAAAATATGGTTATCATTTCTTTTCTCATATGATATTTTATTTTCATATCGTTTTGCTTATATAGTAAAATCTGTCATAAGAGACCACTCCTTCTGCTAACAAAAATGGTCTGAAGACAGGTGGTCTCTCATAATAGAAGGTTTGTACAAAAAGACAAGTTTCCAAGGTAAGGTTTCTGAACAATTTCAAGAAAATTGCCACAATCACTGTACATTTATTTTTTATTTTTATTCATAGTTCTTGATAAAACATTTTATGCATTCATCTAAAAACAAAATTATATAACAATATGATATATTTCTATCATTAAACATGAAATCACATTTACATTTGAAGATCACATATAACAACCTAAGTTTGTTTTACTGACGTTTAAACCGCTTTTTGTGAGGTGAGTGGTCTGCTCTTTTTCACTTTAGTTACAATAATTGTTTTCTCCAGCCTTAAAATTTGTCTCTTTTTTAATTGGAGATTCATCCATTGTACTTAAGGTTCTAGGTATTAAAGCTCAGTTGTAATATCGAATGTAAAGGATGTTTTGATTAGGCTGTGGGAAAATATGAAAAATCTATACATGTACATTACATATATAACAATTAATGAAATAAAAAGAAACAATTATCTCATCCAGAAATAGAATAATTTGCTCGTAGACAAAAGTCAACAGCTTCATTCAAACATGATAGATGCAGGGATTAACTCTATAAACAAAGTGTGTAAATCTTTCACACCAATTTGAATAGACAACAGCTTTGTGATTGGGATGTTAACACTTAACATTGGGGGTAAATATAACAAACATCACAAGTCTTGAACACTATCAATCAAATCCCACAAAAGATTCTCTCTTAGGCTGATTTAATAGACATATGACCTTATTTGCCCGCCCGCCCCCCCCCCCCCCCCCGGCAATAGGGATTAACTCTAAAGACAAACAATATACATGATCACTACATCAATTTTAGAACTATAATGGCAATTCTTGACATGTACATTCATGGTTTACAGACTGTGGCATCTATCACTAGTTGCAACACTTATGTTTTATTATTCCCTTTATGTTTGTTTATTTATCAGAAAAATCATTACTAATCAAGCGGCTGTTGTAACAATTGATTATATATAGGTCATTGGTGTCTGTCTGTTCTTGCCGCATGGTTGTTAACAGGGATGCCATGTCCTTTGATAGCTGCTGGGAAGCAGGCTAAGTGCAGGAATAATTAGTCTGGTTCCCTGATTTTTATTGATGACCTGTATATAAATAGTGGAGAACAATGCAGGGAACCAGACTAGAAATAATGTACATATACGTAAATCTGGTTTATGAATAAATAAATAAATAAATAAAATCTAAATAAAATTTAGAATGTTATAAACAGTCGTTTTTTTTATACAGGGATTAAATTAAGGTTGGTGGAGTTTATCCTTGTTTCTGCTATGCAGTCATTTATTTATAGCAGTGTCGAAATGCATATTTTGCCAAGACATTGCGGTCGCTGGTCGTGTTCAGCAGGTGTTTGCTCATAACAGAGCATTTATATAATAAAATCGATCCATACATTATGATTTGTGTCAGAAATGACAGCTGGTCACTCATAGCAGAGGATGCCCATAGCAGTTTTTACTGTAGCATCAACATTTTTGAGAAATTTACAAATATTACAATGGTTATTCCTCCACAGTTTTACTTGTATCTCATACACAGGTTTTCCCCACAGTAAGTCAGACTTATCTGTTGCATGTTTACCTATAAATTTACAACCTATTTCATCTGAAAAACACAGTGAGTAAAAATGTATCATAAATCATAAACAGCTCAAATATTTTAGCTCTATCGATCAAAGACCATTACATGTCATCTGTCTGTTCAACAATTACTCATTATAACTACGTCTCCCAAACCAAGAAGATTATTTGGTCTCAAACTTGTCATCCTTATTCTTATTGAGGTCTAGTTGAACCTAAGTAAAAATTGCACCCAACCACTTGCATTATGGCCACCGTCTTGAAAATGTTGTTATTGCTACTCCATGTGATGAGATGGACATACTGAAATGGGATTTTTAATTTAAATACTCTTTCAGAATTTAGGTGAAATGAATATGTTGCTGATATGATATCCAGAATGGATGGTTGCCAGCTTGAAAGTTTTTTTTTGTGGCTACTCCTCCTGAATGGATGGCCATTTTGACATAGGGTTTTCACCAAAACACTTTTCACAGTTCATAACACGTCTTAACTGAAAACGGTGCCTATTTCAACATCCATCATGTCTGTATGGGCAGTCATCTTGAAAATCTTATTAGCATTACTGCTCCTAAACTGATGTTGATATGGTGTTTTCACTAATTTGAATGAAAATGATCAGATCTGACAATCAACATTTTTTACTTGACCTTGGAATCATGTCAGTGGTCACTTTGGATTGGTCACTTTTTGTATCTTTGCATTTCTTTGGGCTTATGAGAATAGTGGCTTGTACACATGCAAATGAATTTGTTGACCATACTTTTTATTTCAAGGCCAAAGGTCTGGACACTGATAGCTTGTGAGCATGTTAACACAACCAAGTATAAATGTATTTTTGCCAAAGTCAATTTTTCTAAATATCCGAAGAATGTCATGACTGGTGCCAGTACAGTAACTTTGTTTCTCTTCCAAACTATATGAATTATAGATAAAACAGCTCTTAGCATCTGGGTATTTCTTAAAAAATATTAATAGAGAAAACAGATCTTAGCATCTGGGTATTTCTTGAAATATATTAATAGAGAAAACAGATCTTAGCATCTGGGTATTTCTTAAAAAATATTAATAGAGAAAACAGATCTTAGCATCTGGGTATTTCTTGAAATATATTAATAGAGAAAACAGATCTTAGCATCTGGGTATTTCTTGAAATATATTAATAGAGAAAACAGATATTAGCATCTGGGTATTTCTTGACAGAGGTGACTTCAATAATATCAGATTCCGGATCAAAGATTATAACAAAAAAAATTGTATTGCACTTGTTAGTTATTTTGTGAACATGTTAGCTCAACATATATGGCAATATTTTTGGTACCAAATTTAATACACTGGAGTTTTTTCTTCAAAACATTACCAGACCATATTTCATTTGGAGTACATCTATTTCCAAAACCCAGCTTTCCCAATCCAAAAAAAAAATGTTCACTATTTTTTAGCAACAAAAGATCACATAAGTTGTTTTCTTACCCAGGTGGTCCCCATTGATATAGTGATTGGTGCTACATCCAATCAGCTGTAAGTTTCTACTTTTTCTCTCACCTGGTCTGAACTTAGTTATCAAGGTCTGGTAAGTATCTATCTATTTTGTGCATTTTCATCAGGTTAGCGATTACTACCATAGGGAAGTATCAGAGTGCCAGCTAATCCTGATTGCCTCTATTGATCATGGTTTGACAACCTCTTGATCAGAGAGTCCAAAGAAGATCTTTCATTCTTCGTACCAGCAGATAGAGGTGTTCATCTTGAACCAGAGATGTTGAACCTGCACAAATGTCTGATATCAAATAATCCCTCAGAAAGAAACATTTGTCTGAACTACTGATTAACACAATTGTTTAAGCAAGATGGTTCACAACTTTGTAAGTGAAAATGGCCAAGCAGAGCTAGCAGTTTTTTGAGAGGTGCACATCTGAAGTAAGGCCAAGCTGTATATTCTATAACCCATATTTCACACATCAATCATACACCAAAATAATGAAAATTAATGGTTTTTTTAACAATACCTAAGATATACAAAGTCCTTTTTAAATAGCCAGTATAACCAATCAGGAATCCAGGGAAAATTCTATTCCTTTAAAATTCTAAACCTATGCAAAATACAAAACTGTAGATTGCCCCTGATATGGTTCATTAAGATGCTTTTTGAGCCCTTGTCTGGTGCCTACTTGGCTCACCTCTTCTACAAGACCTTCATCTGTATCACTTTGGGTATAGCAGGAAGAATAATCACATGATGCCATATCTGTCAAACCACTGTTTACTGTTCTGCCATGATGGTTCAGTTGTCTCATATTGGCACTTGTTTTCATGGCAAATTAGTCTCCCACAGAAATCAGGGGAATCAGACTTGTTCTAAAATCACTGTTAATTTTTGGATTCTACAGCCAAGAGGTATCTGCAGGAATCCATCATGGCTTAGAAGTAGTATTAAAGTGAACTCTGCCAATCAAAAAGGGAGATTTCATTTGATCTTACCACCTAAAGAAGGATAATATTTCTGCTCAAGCTGTCATCCTAGATATTGTTGTCAACTCTGCCAGCAAGGAACTGTCCAAAGACCAGATGAATTTCTTATGCATATCAGTTCATGAGGTTAGTGCAGTTACCACTAGAATAGCTTGACAAACACAACTGCTTCCTAACTCATGCCATTCATGTCCTGAGATGCAGATATGCATTTTCCTGTGCAAACTCTAGCTTGTATCAGACATGAGACTTGAAACAAGGGACAATGCCATGGTAAGTGGATGTAATATTCTTTGTATCTTACCTATTTTCCTAATGTAAAATGCTTGAACAACATATCTGAAGAATTTGGTTTGGTTTTATGTTTTATGGCACAGACACAAGTAAGAATTTTAGTACTGAGGTAGATGAAATAAAGTGTCTTGCCCACAGATTCATCACAGTAGCCAACCTATTCGGATCTGATGGCAGATGAAATAAAGTGCCTTTCCCAAGGATTCACTACAGTAGCCGATCTTTTTGGATCTGATGGCAGATGAAATAAAGTGCCTTTCCCAAGGATTCACTACAGTAGCCGATCTTTTTGGATCTGATGGCAGATGAAATAAAATTCCTTGCCCAAAGATTCACCACAGTAGCCAACCTATTTGGATCTGATGGCAGATGAAATAAAATTCCTTGCCCAAAGATTCACCACAGTAGCCAACCTATTTGGATCTGATGGCAGATGAAGTAAAGTGCCTTTCCCAAGGATTCACTACAGTAGCCAATCTATTTGGATCTGATGGCAGATGAAATAAAGTGCCTTTCCCAAGGATTCACTACAGTAGCCAATCTATTTGGATCTGATGGCAGATTAAATAAAATTCCTTGACAAAGATTCACCACAGTAGCCAACCTATTTGGATCTGATGGCAGGATTGGAGCCCGCACCTTTTTGGTTATGAATCCAGCAGAAAATAATTTTATAAGTTGTGTACTTTGATGATTCTTACCAAAACATAATATGGCACATATCCCAAAGCTCTCCCTGCAATTAAATCCCAAACGGAACATGTACATCTGTTTCAATAGTAACTGTTTATTGCTGGGATTTGACACCCAATCCCTTTTGCTAAGGGGAAACCACTCAGTTAACTTCTACCTAGTTATGAAGATGACCTTTGATGCTGTTGCTGAAATAAGTTGAAAGATGTGATAAACATCTTTTTTTGCCAGAGAGGGCTGCATTTACAAGATAATGGGTGTTCTCCTAATGATTTATGATTGGATAAATATTGTCATAGTAACATACTATAATCCCAAAAATCTGATTCTCAATAAAATCTGTGCTGATTTCATAACTCAGGAATCAAACGAAAAATAAAACGAGAGTAGAAACAAACGTATATTGGGAATTACTATAAGCTGTTTTCAGCCAGTGGAAATCAGTCCCTTTGAGGGACTTCTGTTATGGCTGTCCTATACCCTTCAACTCTACATATAAATCAAAACAATCCATTTCTATTAAAATAAACTATTGAGTTTATACTGAAGAAAGAAAGTATGCTTACAAAATTTTATTTGTTTATGTAAGCTATTCCAGATCCTATTTACCTTCTATTACAGTCACCTCTTTGGAACAGCCACCTCTGATATTTAACTGGGATAAACTCTTCCCTTCTACAAACTTGCTTTGGTATATGTTCTCTCATTACCAGTTGTCCACTTTCAAGGTCAACCTGGCACCTTTTTGTGAAGATCATAATTTATTTTTAAGTGTAAGCAGTTTCATTCTGCATCTGTTGCATTTAGGAAAAATAATTATGAATTTTTTTTCTTCTGTTCATCAGCTAGTGAACTACAGGCAGAAGTAGAAAACCTTGCCCTTCGACTCTTTTACATGCAAAATGCAAAGGAGGATGTTCGTTCTGATATTGCTATAATGAAAAGAGCTGCAGAGAAAGCCGAAGCTGAAGTAGCCAGGGCAGAGAGTGAGAAACAGAGACAAGTATGTGTTTTTTTTACAAATTGAAATGTAAAACAGACAGACAATGCCATATTCATTTTCATAATTTAAGATGATTTGCAACTTTCTTTTTCTACCCAACATTATTTTGTGGTGTGTTATTATGTCTGTCAATGCCACATATTACATACATCACAGATATTACCTTTGCTCAATAAAGTTAAGGATTTAAACCAAATTTGGTATGGGGCTTAAGGACCAAGAACATAATACAAGTTCTGTATTCACCTTTTTCCATACAAATGTGATAGAGTTATTGCCCCTGTTTTGTCTCTGCATGTCATTTGTGTGTGTGGCAGCGCTGGATTTCAGCTCAAATTCATCAGAGGTATATATATAGTGTTATCATAAGATTAAAAATGTAAATTCGAATCTCAGATAACTAGACAAGAATATGTGAAACATTTCTGTATTCGCATGATAAATATATAATTTATTCTAGTTTAGTAATACTGATTGGTATCCAAGTTTTTCACTATCAACAAGTCAGATGAAACCATTAAGATGTAAATATTGAGCATTCATGACAACATTTACTTTTGCAGTTGACAGTCTAGCAGGTCTCTACTCACTAGTCTTGTAGCAGGTGTGACTTGGGTTTGATCCTTGGTGGTTGCCATGCTTTATTCTTTCTCAGATACAATTTATGACTTGCTCAGAATTAATGTTTGATGCTATTTTGAATGCTTTAGAGTATTTTAACTGTTTCAAGGAGTTATGCCTACATAGTGTGAGATTCATGGCAAATCATCAGGTAACGGCTGAGGAGGGAAACAGTTATTGACCTGTGCTGCTAGCCTGGTCTTTTGTAATGTACGGGTATGTGTGCCTAGTTTTGGTGTGATAGGTACTAGGTTAGATCCTACACAGAAGCTATGTTACAGGTAAATGTTATATGTGAGTCTATATTCTTTCATATAAGACAGACCAATCAATAATTTTCCTCTGTTTAACATCAGGATCTGTTTGTGGATCGTCTGGTTGAACGGGTAGACAAACTTAAGGAAGAGATTGCCATGTACGAGGCCCAGATCACAGCACAGCTGGAGGAAACAAAAGCAGCCAAGGAGGCTCTCATGGAGGCACACATGGAAATAGAGGTCAGGAAATTAATTTTCTGAATTCCGCTTATATTATATTTCTTTTTGTTGGGAGCATACAGTTCCAAATATATAGGTTATATTAGTTATTTTTGTAAAGATCTAAATATAACTTCACTTTGGTCTGCTGGAAATTTGTCCTTCCATCCATCTATTTTGTTTCTACACAATACTTCAGTAATTATTATCTGAGTTTGGTTGTTAGTCTTCTATATTACTAATATTAGTACCTCTAATCTCCTACATCATGGACACGGTACTAATGTGAGCCTATGCGTGTCAATGGGGCAAGGCATTTTTTTAGCCTAATGTCAACAATTTCGAACATGTTCCTTGCATATAATGAAATAAATTGAGTAGTGCTCTTATATAACACCTGCAGTAGTGCAAACCATTGTAGAAATAGCTCTGAAATCTTGTTTACTTTTCTTATCTGATATTTTTGTTTAGATCTCCTTCCATATTAGTTCAAATAATGACTACTTCCATTCTCAGCCTCATTTGTTTGTGTGCCTTATAAGGATATCATGGACTTATTTGGAAACATAAACAAATTGTAGTAAAAATATGGTGCAGTTTGAGTCAGAAATTCTGCACATTAAAGGTAAATATAGTTTATTAGTAACATTAAAATTTGATCAAGAAGCCAATTTTTGCCACTTAATTGATAATAACATAATGTAGAATATCCAAATATGGTCTGGCAAGCCTTATATAGAAAAGGAGTCATGACGAGAGTATCGTGTTATCTGTCATGGTGGACACAGTGAGGTTAGTATAACCATGCCCATTTATTTTATCATGTAATGGCTTAATAAATTCAAAATAAGCCAAACTTCTTTCACATGATTATACTTATGTTGTAGATTTCTACACTTTTTGTTTTTCTGACTTTACTGATGATTTTTTTGCTCCATTACATGATATCAGTTTGTAGCCTCAACCACAACAAATCAAGTTGAGGTCATGACATCATAGCTATGTTTAGTAGAATTAATGCCCTTGATTGTCAGTCCCACCCACTTTTCAATTTTACACCCTTACTTAATATCAAATTCAACAAAATTTGATTTACCGTTTGATCATAATGAGACATTGGCTGTTTGTCAGTATCTACATCTTTACTTAACTGAGTTATAGCCCCTGGTTGTCACTTCTGTTTTTGCACAGTTAAACAGTTGCATCCATTATCATTTCCATATAATGATACCTTTGATTGTTATTGGATTTTAGACAAATTTTATAGGTAGCTCAATACTTATGAGGCCTCATATGAGTTTAGTTGTCAGTGTTCTATATCGTCATGTAATGGAGTTAGAGGCCATCATTGTTGGATAACCCAATTTCACATCTGTTGAATGATTCATTAATTTAAAATTGGATTTTAACCAGTTTCAGTATACAGCTTGATATAGATATGACCTTGGCCAAGTTTGATTATCAGTTCTCAGTGTTATTATTAACAGAGTTATAACCAGTTTTTATTGGACCCACCAACTTTTATTTCCACACAATACTGTGCATTCAGTTTTTACATAGGTACCGGTTTAGTAAAGACAATAGTCCCATCCCCAGTTCTCAAACAGTAATACTGATAGAAATGTTTCTTTTTCATGAAGCTACGATAATTGATACTGATGAAAAGTTGATTTCACAGTACTTTCCTTATTATTGGATTGCAATAAAATTATATATAAAGCTTGATATCGATATAACTTATGTGGGATTTGATTACCAACTTTCTAAATCATTTGATGGAGTTTGGGAAACAAAATGTTGGACTTTTGTTTCAGTACAATAATTTTCTTGATCATGAGCTTATTGCAATCAGATTTTGTATATAGCTTGATGTTGAGATAAGTTACATGGGATTTCAGTTTTCTTTTTCATCAGCTAGTGGTGATTTGACCACTGAATGTTGGACAAATGTTTGTTATAATTTCACGTTGATGAGATTTCACTTGGGTTTGATAATCAGTGATGTATGTAGTGTCTGCCGATATAAATATACCATATATACTCATTTGTAAGTTGCATCCAACTGCAAACTTAACAGACCCAGATATTCCAAAGCATAATATGCTGGCAGATAGTGTTGTTCCGATTATCGATTATAATCGATCATCAGTTGGTTGAGCAGATAATCGATTGTGAACTCCATAATCGATTGTGTGTAAAGGGAGACTACTTTTTAGGTGTATGCAAAGCACAAAGGTTAGTAAAACTCCCAGCCACTAAAGTTGACCTGAAATTTATGAATTCCCTTCACAACGACAAATATGAAACCTTATGATTAATAATTAGGAACATATAGTCATTATTACATGGTCAAGTTGTTAAATTGTTGAGTTAATACATTTAAACACATTTTGTTGATTTGTTTCAGTCCAATTGCAACATCTCTTGTAGTATTTACAAACAATGACAAACAAGAAAAACATGTCCTTCTATACTTTAAATTATAGACCCATCACATGTGAATGAAAAAATTTCGGGGGATTGTAGCAGTTTTTCAGTTACATATAACTGATCAGCCATAAAAAGTTGCGTTCATTTAACAAAGTTGTAGAACAAAAGTATCACATAATGTAATATTATTGTCAGGTTAAAATGTAAATGTCATTAAAAGAGATGTCTTCTATACATTTATAAACATATTGAACTCTTGATCAGAGATATAACTGTTTAACAGAAATTAAAATTTGCTCTTAGTAACCGATTATAATCGATGATCAGTTGGTTAAGGGGAACCGATTATCGATTATGAATTTCTGACCGATTCCCATCACTACTGGCAGATCTGAGTCTATGCAGTTTGTTAGGAATAATCAGTAGAGCAAAATATATAGGTCCTGATCATTGTCTAATTATGCAATTATTAGCAGATCAGGATCTGTTTTGTTTGCAGTTGGATTCGACTTATAACTGAGTGTATGTGGTACATCACCATTTACAACTAGCCCTTCTTTAAAACTACAGTCTCCTTCTTCCAACAAAAAGTGGGGGGGGGGCATAAGTTCCTGGAATTGTCTTGTTAAAATGTACAAGAAACGTATCAAGTATTTGTGAAAGTATGAATAAATTTGTGTCCATCTCCCAGTATATCCAGATCTCTACTGGTGAAGTATAAAATTAGCTTCTTCCTATAAAACTTACATTAACAGAAACTTCATTTATATCATAGATGCATTGAACATTCATGAACAGATGTTGTTTCTGGTCCACAGGCCATCAGCCTTGAGAAGAAGCAGTTGTACCAGCAGTGGAACAGCAGTCTGATTGGGATGAGAAGGAGAGATGAAGCTCATTCAGCCATGATGGAGGCTCTCAGGTAAAAGCTCGTGCGTTAAAGGTGTGGAGGGGCTGCTGAAAGGGGCTTCCTCATGATTGACTCAATCCTCTTTTGATCTAAAAGTACACCCTAACTGGTCTAGCAATAACCAGTTGATGAAAATATTCACAGCAAAATAGTATAGCCAGCATTTCTTTTTCTCTCTGAACATACCCTATCTCAGTCTGTGTTAGGCTTTTGGATGCAAATGCTATAGGTTGACCATCTCTTGCATAAGGCATGCCCAAATCCCATTTTTGGAAGCGTTTACCTCGAGTGTTAAGGGCTTGATTGAGGGTGCCATGTTACCTCATGAAATGCTTTCTGCTGCAGTTCATCCTAAACAAAATTCCATGTGTTTCTTCAGGGGAGCACATATAGGGCACAGATTTATAAAGTTAGTTGGACCTGTTTTTAAGCCTCAATTTAAGCCTTTTTGTATAGCCCAAGAAAGATATTTCCATTGCGCTTATTACGCATTTGTCTGGGTTGAGATGCATACCCTTTGAATGTGCACATTCAAGTACATGTCATTGTGTTCCTCGCAAGAGCATCCCCACACCAATATGTTATCGACTATACACACTACATTTGGTAAGCCCACAAAGTTTTCATCCATTTTCATTTGAATTATGCCTTGTGAACTTTTTATCCAAAAAGGTAACGAAAGATATTGGTACCATGAATGTAGCTAGGTATGAAGATTCGTCTTCAAGTTTCACACTCCAGTAGCCATGTGTACAGTCTAACATGCTAAAGTACTTGGCATCAGTCAGTTTTGTCAGCACAGGATAGTGGGGCCTAAGGAATGAATGATTTAACGCTTTTGGGACTAGGCAAATATGCAATTTACCAGATTTTGGTTTCTCTGTTATTACAAGGGAGTTGACTTAATCAGTGGAATCTGGAACCCTTTTAATAAATTTTCACTCTTCTATTCTTATGAGTTCATCTTTAAGCTTTGACTTTAGTGCTCCTGATACCCATTGCAGGGGGTTTACTATTGGTACTGCATCAGGTTCAAGTTGCAGCTTGCACTCAGTGGGAAACAGGCCTATTTCTTGAAATAGGTCACTGTATATACTTGTAACGGCTGATCTAAGCTAGACTCATTATCAATAGGATAATTGTAAGTCAAGTGATGTTTAAAGGCTAATAAGAGCAGTGGCCTATCTTTAATGTAAAAGTATATTTTAACAGTTTTCCATTGTGAGAGGAGGAACTGTACTATTACCACACTCATTATAATTAAATCCTTGGTCACTATTCAATATATTATGCACAGTTTTGGATCTGCACATTTTTGCAAAATGATTAAGTCTACCAAACTCTCTGCAAGTCACACCTCTAGCACGATGGTGATTTTGCCTTGCACCATTGTGATGTTGGGTATGATGTGTCTTTGATGACTTAAGAGATTGTTGTCAGTTATATCTTTTATTTAGAAGCAAGGCAGTTTTTATCATTAGGGTAGAGAGTTTCTATCCACTGCTGTGTACAATATTGTGTTCATGCCATGCACTTCAGCTGGCAGTATAGAGAATTTTCTTGTCTCCAGTCTCAGCCAATATAATTGATTAACTTGACACTATTGTCCTATTTTTTCTGACTGAACATACTGTTGTGTCAGTAAAATGACATATCACAATATTTATTCCACCTGATATTTCGCATTGGGTAAGTGATAAATAAAACTCAGGTTTTGGTCATTAAGAGGAATTCATTGTAGGCTAAAATGAAAATTTTTGTTAAAAGGAAAAAATATTTGTGATTATCCCCACTAAAATAAGAACCACCCTTTTTCTGCAGTTGCTTAATAAATTATTTTAGACTTTAAAAACTTTCTTTTTGGACAGAATCTCTATAGTTTATATTCGCAAAAATAGCCCAAAATATAAAATGGTAAGTGCAGTACACCAGGTTATCCACTTTCAATCAATATTTAGTAGAATAGTCCAAATGAATCAAACATTTCAGAATCACAGATCATTATTTTAGCAGGAGAGAGATTGGTTTTTCTATCACTAATAAGTTTGTCATATGTGCATGTTTTCTTTAGTCAACAGCAACAGAAGGTACTGTCACTTGAAACAGAAATTGAGGGCTACAAGAAGTCAATTCAGAAGGAACAGGAACAGAATGAGAAGCTTACATTGATTCTCAACAAAGCAGAGCGAGACATTGAGACCATCAAGAAACAGCTAGCTCAGTGCCAGTCAAAACACGATGCTCAAAAGGCTGAGTATGCCACTTACACCCGAATGCTTCATGAGACAGAGCAGGCACTTAACAGGGCCATGACGGTAAGTTTAGACTGTGATGTAATTCCAATAATATATTGGAATGTAGTTTTTATGTCCATTTGATACTATGTATATCCATAAATAAGCATAGTATAATGGCTTATTTCACTTACCATCCTCTTCACTTATAAGTCCAACTGCAAACTGCACAGACTCAGACCTGCCATTACATAATACACCAGAATATCTGAGTCTGTGCAGTCTGTTGAGAGTAATTAGTAGAACAAACAAAACAGACCAAGATTGGCAGTGTATTATGTAATGACAGATCAATGTTTATGTTGTTTGCTGTTGGACTCATAAGTTAGTACATGTTGGCATCCGTTAGTCTCGAGAGATGATGGAAGTGCATCCATGAGAGATGTCCCGGTTGGTGGTTGTGTAGCATCTGTAGTGGCTACGTAGCCCAACACGGGAGTGGCACTGGCAGTTCTTGCTGCACTTGAAAGTTGAGTCTGGTGAGTTAGAGCTACTTCTTCATCTTCCAAGGTCACTTTTCATCAGCTAGCGAATGTAGCTTGTCCTCACCGGCTTTCAAACCAGTGATAAGAACGTGCCGATAACTGGGTCTGTCTAAAGCAAGCTCTTCCCTAGAGCTGACATCAATGTCAAGAGCTTTCACATCATGCTTACAGACATCCTTGAAGCGGATATGTGGCCATCTGATCGACCTTTTTCCAGAGGCATATTCCGAATAAAGAAGGTCTTTGGGGACCTGTCCATCATCCATCTGATGCGACATTGGCAGAGGAGTGTGACCATTCTGGGAATCTTGGCACATTCAAGCACCTTGTTGTCTGTTACTCGATCACTCCAAGTGATCCTAATTACACATCGGAGACATCGTATGTGAAAGGCACTCAGTCTTTTCTCTTGTGAGGTGTACAGAGTCTATTTTTCACACTGGTATACAGGACAGTGCTTAGCACAAAGACATGGTACACATAGATCTTAGTGTTCAGGGTCAGCATGCTGTTGTTCCACAACAACCTGGAGAGAGTTGTTGATGCCTTTCCAATCCACTTGTTTTTGAGCTCAGCATCAAGCGATAGGTTGATGGTCATGGTATAGTCGAGGTACATGAACTGACTGACTACCTCAAATTCGTAGTTGTTGATGATGATGCTTGGGGTGTCCAGAAAGTTGTCCATCAGGTGCTGTAACTCAGCTTCTGTGTGAGTTGCTAGGGAAGCATCATCTGCAAAGAGCATGTCCCTGATGGTTGCTTAACACATTTTGTTCTTTACCTTTAGTCATGCCAGGTTGAACAGTTTGCCGTTTAATTGTGTGTGCAGGTAGATCCTTATTGTGGATGTCCCAAAGGCATGCTTGAGCAGGACAGCAAAGAAGATGCCAAAGGGTGTGGGAGCTATGATGCAACCCTGTTTCACTCTGCTGTAGATGTTGAAGGTGTCCTATGTTGAGCCATGGTACTGCACTGTAAGGACTGGATCATGGTTAGCAGCTTTGGAGGGCATCCAATATTTGCCATGATTGTAAAAAGTCTGTCACTGCTGACCAGATCAAACGCCATGATGAGGTCTATAAAGGTCAGGAAGAAGGGCTTATGTTGTTCTCTGCATTTCAACTGCAGTTGTCTGATGGGGAATATGTTGATTGTGGAACTCTGCATGGAAACCACACTGCAACTCTGGATAGACTCTGTCAGCAAGCGTCTGCATTCTGTTCAGGATGACACATGCAAAGACTATACCCATTATGCTGAGAAGGGATATGCCCCGGTAGTTGTTGCAGTCACTTCTGTCACCTTTGTTCTTGTTTGTTCTTATGATGTTGGCATCTCTCATCTAACAGAGCTGAAGCCAGTATTCATTGGTGCACTGCCGTGCTAACCTCTGCACTCTGCTTCTGGTAGACCTATATGCCTGTAGAGTCCTGTGGCAGAGGGATCATTTGTATTTCAGGTGAACTCTGTGAGACTTCTATGACTGTCATGAATGTGGTGGAATCGTTGTTCTTTTACCGCTTCTTACCTAAAATATGTGTGGTTGTGCTGTACGCAGTCTCTCTGATGTGATCCCATCTCTCTTTGGCAATGCCTCCAAGACACTTTATGCTGTGACTTTATCTGAAAGAATGAATTGGTGATGCTTAGGTCATGGTAGGAGCACATCTTGAGGAGTCGCTGTCCATTCTCATTCATTGTCACAATGCCCAACTTGCCAATATTGGAAGGCCAAAAGTCGTGTTCAGCACCCACCCTAGCATTGTACTTGCCCAGTAATATCAAGTTCTCTTCCTTGGGAATTTTGTTGATGAGCAAGTTTAATTCAAGTGATGGCACTTAGTGTGGGAGTGTAAATGCTGATCAAGTTGACAGGCCTGGTTGTGGTGTGGAGGCAGAAGGATAATGGTCTTCCGTTTCCTTGTTGGCAGCAGAAAGTTTCTGATGGTTTCAGGTTATTTTGTAGAAAGTTTGTATAGCCTGTTTCATGAAACTCTCTGGCTTTAGTGCTTTTTCCTTGTCAACCTGGAGTCTTGCAAGTTCGTCATTGATGCCTAAAGTCTTTTAAATATCGCTAATTGCCTGGAGATCATTCAGCATGGTCCGGATATTCCAGGTACCTTGCTTGAGGATTGGAGGTTTCCTTGATGGTTTTTGTTTGCTTTTTCTTGGTGCATAATTTGCAGTCCGCTTTGTCAGGTACTCGCGTATCTTAAGTTCTACACATCCTGCAAGGCAGTTGAACTGTGGAGGAATGGCGCCTTATTGTCTGAGGGCTGCCCAGCTTGAGGCAGGCGGTAGCTGTCCAGTGAGACCTGTTGGTCTCTCCCACCGACGATAGCAACCCCTGACATCTGACTCTATGCCAATTGAGCGATGACTTATAACTGTTAAACTGCTGCTTCCTGTCAATGCTGTGAAATGAAACTGGAGTGTCCTCTCCAGGACACAAGCCTGGGCAGGGTGATATGGAGAATCAGTTGTTGCCCATGCAGCTGATTCCCCCTCTCCACCCAGCTGATGGATCCAAGGGAAATGACAAGCTGATACGTCATTGGACCAGCAATGTCACAGAAGCTGCTGAGATGACACTGAAACAATGCCAAGTCACCTTAGGGGCTCCATCACAGATTTTTCCGTTAGACTATACTCGCTTAGCCTTTCCAGTGAGAGAGTATAGTTGCAAGGCATCGAAGATTTGAAGTCAGAGTTTGTTTACCTTCTCCTAGATGGGCAACTGCCCAAGGTTAATGAGCCCCATCTGCCCAATATATATATATATATATATATATATATATATATTGCATGCTATTTACATGGCAGCCAGTATTAAATCCACCATGTACAAAGAATTGCCCACTATATAATATCAGAGGAAAGTGAAACAAAATAATACATATTTGCTCTAAACGTTGCGTGATCATAAATCAACTTTCATAGATTAACAAACTGCGTGGGATCACAAGATCTGGCAAAAAATTAATGTATTGCGATAACAGCCCTGAGTACATATGGTGTCTTGAATCTGTATGTCTTCGGCTAAGGATATAAAGGTGATTGTTAATACTCACTGGTTCTGAAATCTGTAATGTTAAACATTTCTAAAGATATAAATAAACTATAGAGTATTACTTGCATCACGTGCCATTTGCTCAGTACCTTGGTATGATGTTTCTTGAAAAGCTTTTCTTTCCACAATTAGATAAGCAGTACAAAATTATTTTGTAGAAAGTTTGTATAGCCTATTTCATGAAAACAATGATCCCATACCTATTTTTGTTGTTGTTGTAATAGGGTTTAATGCCATTTTTAAGCACAAGATAGGCTATACATAGCAGCCAGTATTAATGGTGGAGGAAGAACCCAGGAAAACCCTGGAAAGAACCACCGACCCATGAGAAGCTACTGGCAAGCATTCTCGCCATATTTTTGTCTGTATTCCAATTGATAAGTCTAGTGATAACTTTTCCCTATATATTTCAGGACAAGACTTTGCGTATGAATGAGCTCAATGCATTGCGTAAGCAGATTGAGCGTGAGTATCTGGAGAAAGTTCAGTTGGAAGACGACATCATGGAGAAGATACGTAGTCAGCTGACGATGGACAAGGCTGCTCATTACACCAAGAAGCTGACAGGCAAGAAGAGGGATCTTACAAAGAAACTGGTCTGTTATTACACTTACTCATAAATTAATCTTCATTTTGTTTTACGGGCTAACTTAATTGAGAGCCAAAATGATCCCAGGAAAATTCAGTATCTCCATTCTAGCATTTGGTAACAAGCGGTCTCATAATATTTGTCATAATCTCCACTCTTTATTTAATAAGATAGATAAGTTGAATAATTTGTCAAGATTTTGTGCATCATGCTTTATATGAAGCTATTAATTGGTCAGTGCTTGAGTCAATAAATTTTTATTACATGGTCAACCTAAATAATGCTTGAAGTTGCCTGATGGTGGACTCAAACGCAAATTTTTATGCCTACATGGTGATAGCAAAATACATTTATCTGCAAGCCCATTACATGCCCATGCATCCATCCCTATTCAATTTTAGAGCATAACATATATATTGCAGATCTTATCACACTTAAAGTAGATTATTTGATTGGACATTTAGATGATTATAGATGTCATGATTATATTATCATGTCATAACAGTAATGCCTTTAAAAAAATTATTATATTTTTTTAGAAATTAATTGAAATAGGCATATGAAAAATTTGGTATGAATTCTTGTATGCATATTTAAATGACCTTCAATTTTCATGTCATAATAATGATGTTTTGTTAAAAAATATTACATTTTTTAGAAACCTCTTAAAGTAGACAAATCAAATTTGTCATGCACATTTGTAAGCATTAATAATTGACTTGATTAGATTTTCATGTTATTATAGCATTTATTCAATTTTTTTAACATTTTGACTTTTCTGTTAGCATTGGGTGCTTACAAGTCTTACATACAACAAATTTTATGTTTTATATTATATCAGAAACTTGTATCAAAAATATGTTTTTAAAAATAGTCAATGAACTATATATATATATATATATATAGTTTCTACTGTCTTTCCCTTTTATCATTTGAGATTAAAAATTACATCTTTCAACCATTAAAAGAAAACTGAATTGTTAAAACTTTCAGGAAACCCAAATGGCTGAAGTGGAGAATCAGATTTCTCGTGACACACTGGATATTTCCAATGTCAGGGCTCGCATTGAGAGACTGGAAAAAATCGTGGATCAGCTAAATGATGAAATTGCTGCCAGAAATGAGATCATTAGTAAGAGTGAAAATGAAATTGTGAAAAGAAATGCCATCATTGAGAGGAAACAAAATGTAATCGACCAGTTTAACAAAAAACTGGAGTACATGATTAGCAAGGCTGGGGTAAGTTACTGCTAGGTTGATTCATCTAATGTAGGAAAGCAATTCTTTCAAATCCTTGCAGGTCTTTCACAAATCAAAAATGATCAAGGTCTATGTTTATAGTTGAACTCAACTTGAAAGCAAGTATATATGGTGTTATATTTTCCTTTCTTCATTCTACTGAATAAAACTGGGAACCTTAAAACTGTGTCACCTTGGCATGGAACAATAACTTTATGTGCAGTCCTTAATATGAAATAATTAACAACTGCAAATAATAATTTTTCAGCATCAGTGAATATTTAAAGCTTCAGCAAAGTAAACATATTTATATTAAAAACTATGTTTTTGATACTTTGCTCAATAACGGTATGAATATTGCATAAATACATAGTAATTGCAGTATATTGTTGCAAAGGACAAGGTTGCATTAGGAATCATTTTGGTTTCCAAAGGACAAGGTTGCATTAGGAATTATTTTGGTCTCCAAAGGACAAGGTTGCATAAGGAATTATTTTGGTCCCCAAAGGACAAGGTTGCATAAGGAATTATTTAGGTCCCTAAAGGACAAGGTTGCATAAGGAATTATTTTGGTTGCCAAAGGACAAGGTTGCATAAGGACTGAATTTGGCCCCGAAAGGACAAGGTTGCATAAGGAATTGTTTTGGTCCCCAAAGGACAAGGTTAGATAGGCAATTATGTATTTTGTAATAATGTGATCTAACTGAAAAATGATAAATAATAATAAATACAAATTCCCATGTATTTTGTATTTTAAATTGCATTCATAGTGAATTTGTTTGGTATGACTATGAATTCACAGTCATGAACACAACCATAATCAGAATATGACAATAATATGAATGACATTAATATGGGCATTGAAAGAAATCAAACCAACACTAAGTCAAGTGAACATTCATTATTTGTATGCTTTCATTATGTTTCATTTGATTAATTATTTTAATACACAACTTCAAAGTATCTTCTGCATTAGAGAAGACTATTGCCTAGATCTTCGCCTGCAGTAATCAATAAAATCAATAAATAATATTGATTGCAACTGTTCTTGCATAAACATAAAGAAAGCTATTATATGGTATAGTATCTGAATTTATGTGATTTTTATTAATGGTAAGGAACATATTTCCATGTGCTCTCTGTAAATGGTAATGTTCCTACACATTTAGTAATGATATACATGTAAAACAGCGGTGCAGTTTTTAAAAAAAATAATCAAACAGTTGTTCAAAGCTTTTTTATATTTAGTGTCTTGTTTGTTTTTCCGTAAATTTTTTTTTGCTTATTCCTGTTACATCGTTTCTTTATTTCTGTCTTTTTTATGAGTAACTGAGATCATTATCTAACCAGATGTTTGAATTAAGATTTGGAACTTTAAATAAACTCTGAAAGCATCTAATGTTAATGTGATTTCAACTGGCTTGTTACATGTTTACCGTATTTTCCGGCCTATAAGTCGATGCGGAGTATAAGTCGAATTCACCAATTTGACTTATTTTCCATCCTTCGTCCATATATAAGTCGATTCGGAGTATAAGACAAGGCCAGGTCAATATCTTGGCTTTGTATTTTACACTAGTAATGGTATCGTTGTATGATAATCCATATTACCGGCAATCATGAAATTGCATTACCGATGCTAACAAGCTTGTAATTTTACTTCTGAACAAATCACTGCTATATTCTGTTATCAATTGACACAGCTGAATAAACAGTCCATGCTTGTTTTATTATACTTAAAAGCACATCCATGTTGTAGTTCATTTTATTACCTGTAGTTATGAACGTAACTTATATAAACTTTCAATAACTTAATCCCTTTATAAGTCAGTTCGGAGTATAAGACAAAGCCCCGACTTTCAAATAAAAAAGCATCGACTTATAGGCCAGAAAATAAGGTAATGTGTTCTGTTTACCTTATCAAGCTCGCATCTGTTTTATTATTCCAGTGTTACCTGAAGTTGATTGGTAAAGATTTCATACATATGCGCATTCCTCTGTGTGTGTGTGTGTGTGTGTGTGTGTGTGTGTGTGTGTGTGTGTGTGTGTGTGTGTGTGTGTGTGTGTGTG
The DNA here is from genome assembly GCA_030141615.1 of Unio pictorum. Taxonomy (NCBI): domain Eukaryota; kingdom Metazoa; phylum Mollusca; class Bivalvia; order Unionida; family Unionidae; genus Unio; species Unio pictorum. The sequence goes on along the minus strand of JARLTB010000021.1, from coordinate 36,085,732 downwards.
TGTGTGTGTGAGAGAGAGAAAGAAGCAATATGAATTGTTCTATTTGACAAAATTTGGTGGCAAAGCCATTATTCATTGGTGCACTGCTAACCTCTGCACTTTGCTTCTGGTAGACCTGTATGCCTGTAGAGTCCTCTGGCAGAGGGATCGTTTGTATTCCAGGTGAGCACTGTGATGCTCTTCTTTTACTGGTATGAGTGTGGCAGAGTTAGCCTCAAACCAGTCACTGTTCTTTGACTGCTTCTTACCAAAGATCATTTTGTGGCTGTGCTGTACACAGTCTCTGATGTGATCCCATCTCTCTTTGTCACTGCCGTTGGGAGGTTCTGAATTAAACATCTTGGAGAGCACATAAATTTTCCTTTTTTTCTTTTCCTTCATTCTGGTAACCAATTTGATATAAATAAGATTGCAATGCCTGCCCACTCATTGTCTTCACAATGCATATATGAAAATTGATTCTCATGGTCTGTGCAGTAATAAAACCATATATTACATTTTGCACAAGTGCCCTATATGGTACATGCTTAACAGCTATTGTACTCTCTCTCTCTCTCTCTCTCTCTCTCTCTCTCTCTCTCTCTCTCTCTCTCTCTCTCTCTCATAAAACTGGTATAAAGTTATGACATTTGGGATCAATCATCAATATATATAAGGAATAATTTTATCACCTTGTTAATAAAATAAGGTGAGCTTTTTCCCCAACTTGGTGCATACACAGAACAAGCTAGGGTCATTGATGTTCTGAAGTTTTTATTCTATATTGTTACAACATATGGTTACAACATAAGTAGTACTGTTTGCATGGCATATGTGTGCAGGAAATTGAGTAAGAAATACATAAATTGTCTGTTCTTGTGTGATTCTGGCAAGTTTTTGAGAGCTACTCTGCGGTAAAAGTAAGAATACATGCAAAATTTTAAATTAAAACAAGAATTACTGTCAGAGGTAATTAATCATATTAATAGAAATATGCACATCATTTAAACAATGCTGCAAAACGCAAAGCATTTATAGAGGTTATCATTGACTATTATGAATATTATTTGCTAATGCACACTTTATGAAATATCTTCATCAGAAATAAACTTAAAATTGGGCTTTGTTTGTCATAATATTGTAACTCAAAAGTAGATGACAGAATAGAGAAGAAAATACTTCGATTTTTAATTTTTGATTTTCTTTATTAAAAGTGGTACTGGATAATTTATGGCTGTACATCTTAAAAGAAGAGAGATACACTGCTTTATCAGTAAGTTTCAGCTGCACCTAATTTCGGGCCAAAATCATCCCCTATTCTACTGTGTCCTTGTCTTTCTAAATTTGGGAAATTATATTCTCAGGCCTATGAACATTATCAGATTCACATGGTGGTTATCACCTTTTCAGGGTGTCGAGCTTGGCCCTCTGGAGATCCAGATCAACTCATTGCAAAAGTCCATTGATGCACAGTTGCAGGAGATTGGAGAGCTACAGCAGCTGTGGTTGCGTCAGCAGAGTGAGCTGGTTCGACTCTCAAAGGAGAAGGAAGAACAATCAAAGGATGTACAGAGCCTTAAGAAACAGCTCACCATCCTATTGCAGAAAAAGGCCAGGACAGAGGGTGTGTTGACCTCTTTGCACCCTTCCTGGTGCACCTAACCTTGCCCTTTTGAAAGTGTTTTAGAATAATTTGAAACTAAAGTAAATTATTTAATATATATCATATATAAAGGTGAATCGATTAATATATATGAAAGAAAGTAAATACTTCATTAATATATAAGAAAGTAAATAATTCATTAATATATATAAAAGTAAATACATTTATATATAGGAAAGTATATCCATTAAAATATATGAAAATAAATCCATCATTAATATATAAGTAAATACTTTATTAATATATAAGTAATTACTTCATTAATATATATGAAATTAAATACTTTATTAGTATGCATGAAAGTAAATCCATTATATATATATGAAAGTAAAACCATCATTAATATATATGAAAGTAAATCCATTAATAATTATGAATGTAAATTCATCAGTAATATATATGAATGTAAATACTTCATTAATGTTGTTGTTGTTGGGTTTAATGCCATTTTTCAGCACAATATAGGCTATACTTGGCAACCAGTATTAATGGTGAAGGAAGAAGCCAGGAAAACCCCTGGAAAGAACCACCGACCCACGAGAAGCTTCAGGCAAGCTTTCTCACATACCCACATTTGCCAAATCTTGGACTCGAACCCACGCAGACAGACGTGAGATGGCAGTGATCCATAAATGGAGAGCGCTTTAGACCACTCAGCCACTCAGGGCCCCCTACTTCATTAATATATATGAAAGTAAATCCATTAATATATATGAATGTAAGTCCATTAATGTGATATATGAATGAAAGTCCATTAATGTGTATTTGAATGTGGATCCATCATTAATATGTATGACAGTAAATATATATATATATATATATATATATATATATATATATATATATATATATATATATATATATATATATATTATATGACAGTAAATCCATTAATGCATATATGAAATTAATCCATTAATGTATATATAACAGTGAAGCCATCATTAATATATGTGAATGTAAGTCGTTTAATATATTTGAAAGTAAATCCATTAATGAGGGGGCCCAAGTAGCTGAGTGGTCTAAAGCGATTTCCGTTACGGATCACTGCCATGTCACCTCTGTCTGCGATAGTTTGAGTCTAAGATTCGGCTAATGTAGTTATGTGAGAAAGCTTACCAGTAGCTTCACGTGGGTCGGTGAGTCATTAAAAATGGCGTTAACTCCTACAACAACAACAATAAATCCATTAATGTATATATGAATGTGAATCCATCATTAATATTAATGAAAGTAAATCCATTAATTTTTTTTAAAGTAGATCATCAACAACTACAGCTACATATATACAAAAACGTTTCAGTTTTAATATTTCTTGGAAATAGAAATCCTAAACAATTTTTCATTTTTATAGGAAATTTATGAATTTCAACAACTTATAATATTATATCGGAAATTTTGCATGCAGTAAGTAACACATTATATTACATGTTCGCTATTCGGTTATCACCTGATGTTTGGTACTTTACATTACTCATTGGCATTGCTATGTGACACTATAGTGGTGAACATCTTTTATAACATAATGATGCAAAAAAAGGGAAGCATTATGTGATTCATTTTTTCAAAGTATTGTCAAAAATGTAATTCTTTGTGTCTGTAGTTCACATGGAATTTCATGTCAACATATTTCTTTGTTTTGGATTTTACTGCTGTGATTAAGGACTCTTGACCAGTTAGGAAATGTCAGGCACTTATAGATATGATCAATTAAAATAATTTAGACAATTAGGGTTAAAATATTTTAGTTGTAAGTCTTTTCTTGAAGTAATTACTTTTCTGTTTTCAGGTGATATTGATGGTGAGAGACGAGAGACATATGATATTGAGCGAACCATCCGAAATATGCAGAATGATATGATCAAACTAAATACCCTCCTGTACAAAGAGAGGGGAATGGAAGTTGGCCTTCAGCAGGACAACATTCTCAAGGAAAATGAATTTGTTATCCGTCTTAAGGTAAATATGACACAGATATATGGTTACATAAAATGTTTCCTAATTTTAATTAAGGAAATGTGTCTTTTTATGCACCACAGATTAAAATATAATGGACCCATAAATTCGTAATGGAGAAGACTCTTTCTTCAAAATGTCCACCTTATCCTAATTTTTGCACAGGTTCACCTGTCTGTGTGCACTTGACTGGTCTGCCTTAGATCTGAGACAATAAAGTCTAAAAACTGGACAAAAAATTGGACTCCAACCATGAGCGTAGTTTGGGTGGTAAGAAAATGGGTCCAAAAAATTAGGTTTTTCCCTCTGTATTTTGTAGTGCAAATAAAATGTCCAGATTATTTGGCATCATTGTAGAGCTAACTTTCTAGCTTTCAATAATACAACCCACTTTAGTGTATCTTGCAAGACCTCTACGCTACAGACCTTGGAAGTAGGTTACCTCTACGCTACAGACCTTGGAAGTAGGTTACTACATCATGCCCCATAAACTAGGGGTTAATGTGTTAAGAAGAATTTTGAGGACAAAAATGAAAATTGTCATGGAATGGCTAAATGTTTCATTTATGTGCAGTGTTGATGCACAAGTGATTAAATATGCAAAGAATATTCATATTTGGTGTTATCATGAAAAGTGACTGTTTTACACATTAACCCCTGGAGGTTTTTGCTGTTTTTGCATGAAATGCAAGTAGTAAACACATTTTACGGACTATTCCTGAATACATCCTAATACATCAACTTCCAAGCAATTTTCCATTAGACCAATGCTTAGTTGTGCTAAAAAAAAAAAAATGCTTTCCATGGGTTAGTTTGCTGGCGCATAAGCAGAAGGTGAAAAGTTGGAGTTTTTATAATTATTTGCTATCATTGTAGAGCTAAATCTGTCTACTTTACTATAATACCACCCACTTTAGTGTATCATGCATGGCCTCGATGCTACAAACCTTGGAAGAAGGCTACTACCTCATGCCCCATAAAATTGGCCTCATTTTTAATATATTTTGTGGTTTCTACAAACAACAAATTTAAAGACTCATCTCCCAATCCGTCTGATTTCAGTACCAACAAAAATGTTCTTCTTTGCAAAACCACTGAGATTGATACACATGAAAATAATTGAATTATGGTTCTTGTTCACTGCACCAGACTTTCAGCAGAGACTGAGATTGGTGATAGGAAGATCATTGATTGTTACATAGATAAGTGATATAAGTTTTTTTTTAAACCATTACCTGAGTTAATTTTGGGCTGCACCATTGACTCTTACTTGTTATCTTTGATACCAGAAAATTACCTCTATAGTGTCCATAGGACACATAAAAAATCCAGAAAATAAAGATAAATGATCAATATGGATTATCTTAGACTGCTTGAATCAAACACATCAAAACTCGCTAAGTGAACAGGACACTCATTGACAAAGAAGCATGATATGAGATTTTCATTGGCTGACAAAAATGTCTTACTGATTTTGATTAGCTTAGTCACCAATCAAGAATATATTTTCATTGAGCATTAATAGAAAATGTAATAAGAGAAGTTGAAATCTTCAGCAGACATTTATGCATTTATGTTTATAAAGTAATGTACATAAGGAAAAACTGAGACTTCAATGTTCAAAATATATTCTACAGTTAAATTATTACACAAGCATGAAGAATTAAACTAGTATGGAAGGCTTTTAACAGGGAAGACTGTTAATGTTTAAAATCTTTTTGAATAAACAAGGAACAGGTATATATTATAGTGACTCCTGGGGGGGTGGGGGATGGGGTAATAATGACCCCCAATATATGACTCTGGTAGGGGCCCCACATTTTCCATTCTTAGAATTAACACTCTCATTAAAAACATTTACAAGATAAGCATCAAAATGTCACAATATTGCTCAACATGGCGTTCTCAGGATGTTTGACCAAAATGTAACAATATTGCTCAACATGGCCATCTTAGGATGTTCTACCAAGATGTAACAATATTGCTCAATATAGCCATCTTAGGATGTTCAACCAAAATGTACCAATATTGCTCCACATGATCATCATAGGATATTCAACCAAAATGTAACAATATTGCTCCACATGGTCATCTTAGGATATTCAACCAAAATGTAACAATATTGCTCAACATAACATGGTCATCTTAGGTAGCTCAACCAATGTGTAACAGTACTGCTCAACATGGTCATCTTAGGATGTTCAACTGAAATATAACAATATTGCTCAACATGGCCTTCTTAGGTTGTTCAACTGAAATGTAACAATATTGCTCAACATGTTCATCCCATAGTTTTCTGCTAAGCTGTAACATTACTGCTCAACAGCGTCATCCCAGGGTGTTCCACCAAACTGTAACAATATTGCTCAGCAGTGTCATCTATGGATGTTCTACCAGACTGTAACAATGCTGCTTTAATCATCTGACAGTATTTCACCAACCTGTAACAATACTGCTTAACATGGTCATTTTAGGATGTTCCACCAGAATGTAACAATGTTACTCAACAATGTCATCCCAGGGTTTTCCACCAAACTGTAACAATACTGCTCAACAGTATCATCCTATGATATTCCACCAGACTATACTAATACTGCTTAACATGATCATCTTAAGATGTTCAACTAGAATGGAACAATATTGTTCAACAATGTTATCACAGGGATTTCCACCAAATTGTAACAGTACTGCTCAACAGTGTCATTCCAGGGTGTTCTACCAAACTGTAACAATGCTGCTCAACATGGTCATCATGGGATGTTCCACTAAACTGTAACAATAATATTCAGCAGTGTCATCCAAGGATGTTCAACCAAACTGTAACAATACTTCTCAACAGTGTCATCTTAGGATACTCAACCAAACTTTTAACAATATTGCTCAACAGTGTCATCCCATGGTATTCCTCCAACTTTAACAATGCTGCTTAACAATGTCATTTGACAGTATTACACCAACCTGTAACAGTACTGCTTAAATTGGTCATTTTAGGATGTTCCACCAAAATGTAACACCATTACTCAACAGTGTCATTCTAGGGTTTTCCACCAAACTGTAACAATACTGCTCACATGGTCATTTTAGGATGTTCCACCAAACTGTAACACTATTGTTCAGCATTGTCGTCCAAGATGTTAGCAAACTGTAACAAAACTGCTTAACAGTGTCATCCTAGGGTTTTCCACCAAACTGTAACAATACTGCTCAACATGGTCATCTTATGATGTTTCACTAATTAATACTGCTCCACAGTATCATCCCATGGTGTTCCACCAAACTGTAACAGTACTACTTAACATCTTAGGATGTTTCACTAAAATATATTAATACTGCTCAACTGTGTCATCTGAAAAAGTTCCACCAAACTGTAAAAATACCACTCAACAGGATATTCCAGCATTTTTGGATAAGACTGTTGAATATAGATGCTTCTAACTTGCAAATGAAATTACTTGCAATGTATTAAGATAATACAAACAAATATAGGTTATTGTGACCTATCTGTGACATTTTCTTGGTTGAATCTTGTGCAATATTCATGTGACATATAATTTTCACTTTTAAATGTCATGAGACTTTTAAAAAATCACTGTATCTGGTAAACCAAGTCTGCATTAGAAGATACTGTAGAAAAGATCATATAGGTCACAGAGGTGTTTGATACCAGCTATTTCAATAATGCATATCATTTTTAAGAATTTGAATAGCCATATATTTAACTGATGATTATTCTCTTTATTTCAATCTTAATATATCCATAATCCATGAAAGATCTCAAATCCATGCCCCAAGAAATTCACTGGTAAAATCTGCTTTAAAGTACTTTAAATTTTTTGCACAGTCAACCTACAGGTGTGATCTAGTATAAACCAGATTGAATATTGCTTACAGGTCTGTCACAATGAAACCTGATTATATTGAAAAAATTCATACTACCCTGTTATTTGTTATGATTAGACCTGACATTCCCTTATCTTGACACAGTTTAGCACCTGACCACCATTGTAATAGTCTATAATGATCAGTAAAATATTTTACAGTCAGTAAATGTGACCATCATGACTTACGCTCAGAAAGGTATGTGCTATGTTCAAATGTTTTCATATACTTGCACATTTATTAATATATTCAGCAAGTTATTATATATAACTGATTTCATACAATTGGTTTTGCAAAGCTGTTACTTTTTGTTTCAAGGATGCAGAGCTAGAATCTATTGAGACGCAGGAGAAGTTGGATTCTCTGCGGGAAGAAAAAGAGCGTCTTCTGAACAGTCTGGTTGAAGCAGAGTAAGTGTCATTTTAACCACCAGCAACAACTCAATCCAGGAATATGACAGTTTGCTTTAATGATGTCAGCAAAAATATTTGTCAGTCAATAATGGGGTCATTTTTTATAGATGGACAACATTATTCATTAGTTAACTGATTGCATCTAACAACACCACCAAGCAATGGCAGCTTTCATTTTTTATGTTTTATAAATTGTTACACCGTAATTTTTGAACAAGTTAAACTCTGCAGTTGACTTTGATGATTAGCAATATACTTAAATTAATTGATTTATAAATTCGATTGAGAATCTTTTATCAACCACCACATTATCTGGTGCTTGGTTATGTAAGCAGTTATACGAACAAACATGTCAGATATTGTTTTAACAGCAATTGTACATAGAATGCATTTAAGACAAACACACAAAAAACCTAATGGCTTTATTGTTTCTGAGTTGATATCTTTCAATAGTAACCAAAATTCTCAAAAGGCTTATCCACTGGTTTATATACTTGTATTTCTGATGTTTATTGTAGTACAAAACTTCAAGAAATTGATGACATTTTTTAATTTGCAATCTCTTCCCTAAAATGGTAAACTTTTTACACATTATTTTTCTTACTTTTGATGAGAATTTTTGTATATGAGGAAAATACAAATATATAAAATTTCAGGAGTTACATAATAATTGTCTTGTATTACTATTTATATCAGGTCTTTCCCTCAAAATAATAATATACTTTTTACACATTATCTTTTGTACTGTTAAGAAGAAACAAATATTTATGGTACACACAAAAATTACATGTGTGTCAAATTTTAGGAGCCACATTATATCTTATATTTGAATTCATACACGATCTCTTCCCCAAAATAATAAATCTTTTACATGTTGGTTTTTTTTTAACTTTTAGGAAGAATGTTTTTTCTTGTATGAGCAAATTATATTTATATCTGAATTGGTATTATAATGGAGCATGCCATAGCAGGGCCCACTATACTCCATGTGTGGTACTAATATCAATATCCAAGCAGTGATATTGTAATAGTTCGGTATCTAAAATGAGCATGTAATTTTGCAATATCCAGTCTGTGATATCATAATATGTCATTAGTGTAATACTAGTATTCCATTCTATTTTAGATCAAAAATTATATTATATTAATTCACAAATAAGTCAAATTCAACTCCAAACAACATATACCTAGACCTGCCTTCTCATAATGTGCCATCTTCAGAATAGGATTTGCATTGTTTTTTCTACTATTACCCATATTATTGAGTATTTATGGTACATTCAGGACAAATATGTGTGTCTTGGATTTGAGGACATTAATATTGACTTTACAAGTGATAAATCAACTACGGCTACTATTAATATCCTCAGTTCCTCAAACACTGGATATCCTTCACTTTAACAAAAATTTGGAGAATTCTGTTGAAAAGAGCAGAAAATATAATTATTCCTGGTTTTAACTCGTGGTACATAATAAAATTATTCCTGGTTCTACCTCATGGTACATAGTATTATTATTCCTGGTACTAACTCATGGTATATTATACAACTATTCCTGGTTCTAACTCATGGTGCAAAATATAATTATTTCTGGTACTAACTCATGGTATAAAATAAAAGTATTTCAGGTTCTAACTCCGGAAGCATTATGATGTAATAATGGCATCAACATTTCTAATACCAGTGTTGATGTTCAACCAGTCAGAAAGTGTGTGATATTTCCATATGTGTTGAAATACATTTTATCTGCATATGGCATTATGCAATCTCAGAATTTTATTTAGGAGAGTTCACTGTGTTCAAAGATTATTGGGGGATATCTATCCTGGAAAACTTGTATAAACAAGTTTAGGCTTCTGGTTTTGTGTTTAAAACCAGTTATTGTGGAATTCTAATGTTTTCTTTTTGTTAAGTGATCTACCACTTAATTCAACTCTTTATACCACTGGAAAACTAAACATTTACTTTCAGTTTTTGTTTGTGTTATCTAAGTATGGCAATTGCTATATTCTTTTTTAAAATTTGTCAAAATCTTTAAGATTGTTTTAATTCTAAATTCTTTTCAAAGAAAGTAATCCAATTTCTCTCACTGAACATGCACATCTTTACAAAGAGGCATCAGATAGTACCCAGTAAGTGTTGATGTCCAGGATTCTAAAAACCATCTATCAGTGTTCATTTATTCCTCTTTAAGAATCTTCTCATTTTATTCCTCTGATTTCAGGCGCCAGATCATGCTGTGGGAGAAGAAGACTCAGTTGGCACGTGAGACTCGTGCAGCTGTGGACTCTGAGGTTGGACAAGGAGAGGTTAAAGCCATGAAGGCCGAAATCCACCGCATGCAGGTTCGCTATGCCCAGCTGATGAAACAGCAGGAGAAAATGATACAGGAAATGGAAAAGGCAGTCACCAGGTATGATAAATACAAAGATTATTTAGTGTCCACACATTCTAAAGAGCCATCTGATGTTATTATCAAAAGGTTTAAAACTAACCTACAAGTAGATTGATTAAAGGCCTTATACAGCTAAAGGTATCCTGTCAATACATGGTATTGACCATTGCAAGAAATATTGTAACATAGAGCCAAGCAGCATTAGGACAAAGATTTATCCAATACGGTTGCAACAAAATACAATGATTCCCAATGGGAACAACTATGCAAAATGGCCAATAGTGGCATCAAAATCAAGGATCCACTCAAAGAACATCAATTGTGGAAAACCCATTCTAGCTGTGTTTTGCTTATCAGAAAAGACTTGTTCCATAAAGGCATATCAGGACAAGCTGTCATTGTCATACTCAACTCATGGAGAGAATCTACAAGAAAACAGTATTGGATACATCTCCAAAAATAGTTGAACTTTTCAGTTGGGAAACATATTGAACCCATTGATCCATCTGTAAATTTGGTCCTGGCTTTCCTGACAAGAGCTTTTTGACTCTGGTTTAGGTTATGGCTTAATCAACACTGCCAGATCTGCTATATCTAGTTTAGTTAAATTGAGTAGTAATGTTGACCTAGGTAATAATATGCTCATAAAAAGATTTTTGAGAGGAGTTTTTCTATGTAGGTCATGTTTACCAAGATATGGTATAACCTGGGATGTCAGACCTGGAAAAATTGTTTCCCTTGGGGAACATTTCTTTGAAACAAGTGATTCAGAAACTAGTGATCATGTTGGCCATACTTAGTGGCCAGAGATGCCAAACTTGGCATGTCATAAATATTGATGATATTAATATTTTTTCCGAGTTTTTGTCAGAATTTGAGACATTTTGAAGCAAAGTAAACCTAGTCGACATCTATCACAATTTACATATTTGCTTATCATGATAAAAGACTATGTTTAATTGAAACCTTGCAAGAATGCATCAGTAGAACTTCTTACCTTAAGAAATCAATTATTGATAACATCATAACCTCCTTTTAGAGCTGTTGCTAAAAGCACCATAGCTATATTAATCAAGACTGGAGGCAGGAATTGATGCATCGATATTTGTGGCCCACAGCACTAGAGCTACAATGAGCACTGTTGCAGCTAAAATGCAGATGTCTTTGCATACTATTACTAAGACTGTTGGATGGAGTAATGATTGCACTTTCCACAAGTTCTATCATAAACTTGTATCGGATAGCTTAGATTTCAACCGTGCTGTGCTTGTATTGTTCTTTATTGTTTTACATTTTACTTTTTTTTTTCTTCATTGCTGTGCTTGGTTGCTAAACTATGAAATTTTATATGATCCTGAGGTACTTACATGGGAAATATAATTTCACAATTAAACAAGACTTACCAAAGTTTGATTGTGATTTTATGAACTTATAAGTGCCTGAGGGATCACGTGCCCACCCATATGCAAACTAATTACCTTAATGCATATCCCATATTTGTTCTCTGAAGCATCCAAGATGATCATGTTCTAAAGACTGACTCATCACATGACCAATTCCATCTCATGTGATCTCTCAGGCATTTACAAGTTCATAAAATCCCAGTGAAATTGTGGCTTTGGTAAATCTTATTTAATTGTGAAAATTAATCCCTCACCAATGACCACATATTGGGGTTTACAAATACAGATCTCACAACATTTTGTATTTCTAAATCCAACATATTGACATTTATTTCCAACATTACAATAAACCAGCTAACATTATTCCATACAAAAAGGATGAGTAATCTAATTATCATTAGTGCTGTATTTCTTAAAAGTCAGGTTTTGTCACTTTGATAAATACTGGCTATTATTACCGCCGTAATAATCAAGATGACAAAGGCTAAATGCTGTAAAGCACAGTATTGTATTGCTCAAGTCAGTGTGACATCCAGTCACCGTCAAGTGGAAATGGTATGTTATTGTTAGCTATTATGGTTTCTCTCTATGAGATAAGGAGATATATATGAAAGGGTACAGATTCAAACCAGTTGATCACACAACGAGCTTAATTCCTTTGTAAATTCTGAGCATACTGTATTTTTTATAGCCAGGGAGACATGAAAGTTTGCCCTAACAGCTACAGTTTATTTTGAAAGTAGTATGGTTGCCAGTAAAGGAATAAGTTGTAAAAAGTTCAAAATGTTGTCGGACATTCTTAGTTTATGAGGAAAGGAGAAAGCAATTGGAAAAGTGAGTCCCATGATAATTGCAAAGAAATTTGATGTCAGAAAGATTCAAAATTAAACATGGTCATTACATTAATATAAATTTCATCAAATTAATTCCATACCAATCATGTGATTTCAAATAAAATAATACAAAGTTGTATTGCCTTCATACTTTGTATGTTATTTATCTGTGTGATCCCCCTCTTGAAAAGTCACTCCTCTTTCTCTACTGAATTATTTATGTGTGGATTTTTAAGACAGAGACCACTATATAATGTATATTCCTGTCACGTCCATAATATCTGGATAGATTTGTGTCTGCAACACTAAGGAACATTTTCATTCCAAGTAGACTAAACGTATGCCATATTTGTTGTAATACTTGCACCGTGCACTTAAAAAAAAATAGTGGGATAAATTTCTTAAGGGTACAACTCATCATAATAAGGTAAAATATTCACTCTAAAAATGTCAAATATCATGATCCCATCATGTATTTGTCTATTATTAAAATTTGGACAGTTTGGCTCTTTTTTGAAGTCATAGTTGCACAGGATAAAACATAGCATTTTAGGTGAGTTTTCGATCAAAGTGGTTGGTTGGAGGGGACTTCTATTAAGACACGTGCGGTGTTTTAATAATTGTGATAGTTTCACAACATTCTTTGTAACATTGCAGGAGAGATACAATCGTGACCCGTGGAGATGCCCAACAGAAGATCAACAAAAAAGTCCTGACAAAGGGAACTTTTGAGAGACAAATGGCAGAAACAAGGAAGAAGATAAAACAAACCATCCAGGTTGGAAAGGATAGTTTAAACAAAATGTTGGCACAGTAGTCTTCATTGTTGACCACCCATGATTTAAAGATGGACCTTTATGAGCCATAGTTTTTTTATGGGGGTACAAAGTTAAAGATATTTTTATATGATTTGGTGGGTTTCATAAGAGGTAACCCCTAATTCAGAAATTTATTTGAAACATACACTTATTTAGATTATTGTGCCAGTTCAAATTCCAGTTTAATTTACTATAGCAGGAAAAAATCTGTACTAAAATGTAAACTGCCTGTATGGACAAAGATCAAGTGAGTTTATGATATGGTGCTTAATATGTCATGTGTAATGTTTTCTTTATCCACTTAAGGTCGAAGTTTTATATATTGATTTACACACACATTGGAACCACTGTCCTTCACAATACAGACAACCATGCCATTCATGTACATCATTCCGTTGATAAGTTATGCCCTGATAACACGCAAACCAGTTTATGACGTGTGGTCAGGCATGGATCCCATTTTTTTAAACCAGAAAATACAACAAGAGAATTCTTTAATTTGAAGAAAATCATGATCAAATTGGTAACTGAAACGTTGATATATCATTCGTTTTATGATCGAAAATGGTAGATAGGACCTGGAAATTCGTAATCAACAATTTTTTAAATTATCAGTTGTTAATAAGGTCGGTGGTTCTTTCCGGGGTTTGTCCGGTTTCTTCCTCCAACACTAATACTGGCCGCCATGTATAGCCTATATTATGCTGAAAAATGGCATTAAGCCATAAAAACAAAACAAACTAAGAAGCTGTATAATTGGTTACATTTTCTTTTCAAACAACATTCTTAGTACACAGTGAAAATGAGACTTACACCTAGTGTAGACAGTACATTAATATTTTGTGTTTTAGTTCTATCTTTTAGTTTCTTTTAAGTGTAATCATCATAAATGCAATATATAAATGTGTCAAAATACCGTAACAGCTTTGTCCACATTCATTTCTCTGAGAATCTAATTAAATGCCGACCCTGTTTTGATAACTGACTTGCAGAAGTATTTGTTGTATTGTTTCACTGAATTAAAAACTGGCCTCTTTGTATTATCACTTTATTTATGTCTTTTCAATCAAATAAATCAGGTGGGGAAAAAAACAGTTGAAAGGCATGCAAATCCTACATACTTAAAATATAGTGGCCCTCGCTTCATTTGACCAATCAAACACTGTTATAAATGTTATTGTGTACGTAACATAATTAAACTACTTTAAATTAACTGACTCATTCATAACTGTGATCAAAGATAGCAAGGCAACCAAGCAAAACGAATACGTCATGAAAAAAGAGCTTGGTTTCACCGATACACTTGTGGGCAAGTGACTTTCAAAGAATTCCTGAACTGACACTTAAAGATATCCTCAAGGATGATAAGAAGTTTTACTATTATTTCCAATGAAATTATGACATCAATATCATACCAATTGTACAATACAAAAGTTGAAGTTCTCATGAAATAAATGTTGCTAGTTTTTGAAAAAAAAGGAATCTTGTTTGGAGGTGTATCAACAGTTAGTTCCCAGCTACTTTGACTCCTGACTTGGCAGAATATTATTACATAACACTTTGGGAAGCAGACTAATCAACACGTTTTTGCTTACATGTGGTATTTGTTGAAACCAACGGGAATGATCTTTCACATGTTGGACTTTTTGAAAATAAATGTTATTTATACAGAATAATGAGCAACTTCATTAGAAAAAGCGAATTAGTAACAATTATTATCAACATGATTGCAAAACAAGGATTCTGTAATTAAACAGCCCAGTTCCCTAACCCCCTCCCCTACGGTTTTCTCAAGGTCTAAGTGAATTTTTTCAAGTTTTGGAGATACTCATACCCTTGCTTATAGTGTGGTCTATGTTTGTGGACCTCAGTGTGTGTGAGTTGACAAGGGAGAGGTGTTCCCATCCATGGGTACTGATATTTACCCAATGGATTACAATGATTGTACTTTACACCGCAATTTATAAGCATCTTGTGCTGGTGTATGGTAAGGTTAATAATTTCCCTTCTTTGTTTTCCTACACTTAAAAGTTTTGTATCTGCTTTGGGACCTTACTCACAATTGGAATTATTATGTTTGTTAGTTACAATGGTTTCATATGGGATTAATTGCAATTTTGAATCCGTTCCAACACTGGATTAATTATAATTATAATATTATTGTCTTGGGTTCCTTACTCCAAATGCAGTAATACCTATAGCATAGCCATAGCCAAGGTTTAGTATCTTTGTTTGATTACAACTGCTA
Organism: Unio pictorum; assembly: GCA_030141615.1. Taxonomy (NCBI): domain Eukaryota; kingdom Metazoa; phylum Mollusca; class Bivalvia; order Unionida; family Unionidae; genus Unio; species Unio pictorum. The sequence continues at coordinate 36,070,146 of JARLTB010000021.1, read as the reverse complement.
TGATGGTGTATAATGTCTGAAAAATCAGCCCTAATCAGTCACTGCAGACATCTTTATGCAAATATGGTTGCTAAGGGAAACTCAATCAACCATTTAAAATGTTTGTTGCATCCTGCCTTGTATAATTGCATTTCCTCCACACTGGCGATTATGCTACTGAAATGACATCATGCATCAGAGTGCTGCAGAATTTACAAGAATTAATAGTACAATCATGAAAGGTATACCATGGTACTTAACATTAACAAACTTGGCATCAAGGTAACTAAATATTTAATATAAGACATTTGTTCACTATATTTCTAATGTACCTGAAGCATGGCAATACTCCATGGCATGACAGCCTTTGATTATATGAGTCTTCATTCTTCACATCTACACAACACCTTATGAGGGAATAATGTTTTTGCATGACTTTATTTTAGCAAATAGGACAACATACGAACTACATTATACATGACTTTATTTTACTAGCAAATAGGACGACATACAGTCTACATTACACATGACTTTATTTTAGCAAATAGGACGACATACAAACTACATTACACATGACTTTATTTTAGCAAATAGGTCGACATACAAACTACATTACACATGACTTTATTTTAGCAAATAGGACGACATACAAACTACATTACACATGACTTTATTTTAGCAAATAGGACGACATACAAACTACATTACACATGACTTTATTTTAGCAAATAGGACGACATACAAACTACATTACACATGATTTTATTTTTGCAAATAGGACGACATACAAACTACATTACACATTCATTACACATGAATAGTACAGCATGCATCCATCAACAATTGCTTTTTTTTATTAAAAAAACTGGACAAATTTAAACCAGATTTATTACAGAACATTCTAGTAAAAATGAATTCAGAATTTAAAAAACAAGATTTTTACTAAATTTCATATAATGTATCCTGTCAAAAATTACTTTTGCCATTAAATATGGCCACATAAAAGAAATAGAAAATACATAAAACTTGAAATGCCCTAAATTTAAAAAATGCTCAACAAAATTTTGCCAACTGAACAGAAAGCATCAAGATATTAAAATCTTTCATCATGAAACATGATTGCCATTCCTAAAATTAAAAAAAAAACATTTAACAACTTCTTGTCCAAAACTGCTGTATAGAATATGACCAATATTGATTGACAGCATCCATGCCTGAAAATCTTTCACATTTATACAAATGATTCTAATCCACAATCAGATATTGCCACCCATATTTAAAAAACAAAACATTTAAATTACATCTTCTCTTAAATCTGTTTAAATGAATTTGACCAAATTAAAGAATGAGCACATGAACATAGATGGTTTTCAGATTTGTCCACCACTGTAGTAGAAACACATTTACATAAACTTCTTCCCCAAAATGTGGTTCAGAGATTGATAACCTTCAACACAAAGTGCCTGGACAAATCTTGGCTTTCAATATTTGACAAATGATGTTGATATGGCATCAGATGAAGATATAAAACTATAGTAACCTTGACACAGTTATTTTCATAGCATATTAAGTCATTGGAAGAAATTTCAACAGAAAGCATCCTAATGATGCATTTTTCTTGGCCATCTGTTCTCACATTTAACTGTTTGACTTAGGCAGATATCTGTATGGTGAACAATTGTAGGTCCATGTGAGTCTCTTGGTAATTTTATATTATAGCCAGAGTTAATGGTTTACACTTTTATTGCAATTGCATAATTTTTCTTTTTATGTGAACATTCTATATATTCCTATGGCTGCACTAAAGTCATTAAAACAAAAGCCAAACCCTCATTAATTTGTCTTTTATTGATTAGCTTCAAGTGTAAGATTTGAGATTCACACACCAGTATTTGTAGATTAGTGTTTGGGGGTATCTATTTTGATAGAAATATCCCAAAGCAGAAAAATTAAAATTTAAAATTAAAACGCTTCAGAAACATTAATTGATATAACTTAAATTGCCATCTGACTTAAGGTGTATCTGTGTTTATTATTTATTATAGAAATTTATTATAATTTTGTATTTTTTCAGAGTTAGTTTAAATGGAGTAATGAGCACAGTTTGAAAACATTTGCCACACTTATTCTTTGGACCAAAAGACATTCTAACATATAGCAATAAGAGTAGGAGGGAACTCTTTTAGTGTCATTGTCCTGACAAGTTGTCAGAGTGTTCCATGACACTTTGATTGGTACAAATTACTGTCAGTTTTAGTTGCAATTTTCTTACCTCGGGGTAGAAGTACAATGAATATTTGAAAGCTTGCAATAAAAAACAACAATGGAGATTGTAATCTACAACAGGGAAGTTCTTTTCATCAACCTCAGGGCATGAAATGACTTACTTAATGTAATTTGTAAATCAATTTCTTTTTTTAGTTTGGCAAGCAAGTATATAATCTGAGAAAGTGAATATACAAAACCTGCATTGGACCAGAATTTCCAAATATAACAGATTAAATACAACAATTGATGTTTGTCATATCAATACAGTTGATGTTCCTCATCCAAGATTGTGTTCTGATTTGATGAAATTGTTGCTTGAAGCAATAACAATAATTGTTAACTGACTGTCATTTAAAGGGTGTTAATGCAATCCTACTAAACTGCCTATATCTGCTGTTAATACTGCTTAAGGCTTTTATAATGTACAGTACAGTCTAATTTCCTTTATTTGACTTTACTAGTTTCCTTCCAGTTAGTCAAATAAAAGTAAGTGTTAAATAAAGAAAACAGGATTTTCATGGTTGCCTTCAAGTAATTCCCTAAATGCCTTTAGGAATGCCTAAAGATGTGTGCATATGGGTGTATGAGGCATAGTCCATGAAAAGTTTAAAGATAAAATGGAGAATACAAAAGACCTTGTAAATACTGGTATGAGAAAGAGACAAATTTGTGAGATGGGAAACAGATTTTTTTGTACTTACATTGGATATATGTTAAAATGAGAACATTGATCAATTTTCAGACAATTAGAAAGAAAAAAAATATTAATCATAGAAAGAAAATATCAGTTTTATATATAGGTGTTTGTATAAATGGAGAGAGAAAGATAGTGATAGACAAGAGAAATGGTATACAAGTCAGAAAGTCAGAACTGTTGAGCAGTCTGTCATAACCAGTCGTTTCAGCCTTGTAACAAATGTCATCAAGATCTTTGAGATTTGGGGGTGGGGGTATTACAAACTAAAATTACTGATTGGACTCAAGCTATCAATACTATGAAAAAATGCTCTCTTTTTCAGAAGACAAATGTCAAGAAGCATATAAGATGATTTTTACTAAACTTTTTTGTAGAGTTTATAGGTTTTATTCAAATGAAAGATGAACTCGTGCTGCATTTGACCTGCTGTGAATATATGTAAGTGGCAACAAATTGCTATATGAATGAATAAAATTTAAACTTTTTCCATGCAATCCTGTTAAAAGGAGGCCAATGGATGTGACACTGAGATCCAGGAGCTGCGGCAGCATCAGCAGGAGCTGAGTCAACAACTTGAACAAAGACAGATCAATGTTCAGCATTTGCAGTCATCCTCTGACACCCTTGATGGTGACATTGACAGGCTTGTGGAGATCAAACAGAAGGTGAGTGCTCTTCTCTGTGTGTGTGCTGCTTGGCTGTCATAGTCCTCCCTTGACCTTAGTACATACAAAAGCCAAACATTCTAAGCCTCATTTTCAAACAGCAAGATAATAAATAATTCATATTACCTCTGCTTATCAACAATTGCGAAACTCATCTATCCTGTTACGACTTGGAGAACTGTAACTAGACTGGTCCTACTTCTGCTTTCTTTTGATTTTGATGTCTCTCTATCTTCAAACACATTAACATTCACACCATTCCAACTCATCCCATCCAGGGGCCCTCTCAAGGAGCTGCTTATTTATTTCAGAGCTGCTGCTAACAACAGGAAAATTAATAGTGGGAAAATTAACCCCTTTTCTGCGTCTTATTACTTATTAGCAATGCTTTGCCAATGGTTAATTTCAGTCATCACATGTAGTTAGTGTACTGCATGATACATATGAAATAGTGTTCACCTTAGTTATATAGCTCATTCAAGAATCAACAACTTTGTTGTTGAGATAATATTACACCCATCCCTATGAGAGAATTCCCCAATCTCAGGATCATCAAATATAATATTATTCCCACTTGGCATAGAGAATTTCCCCAACTCACGTTATGACACCATGATCTTAAGCTAAGTAACATAAAAGAGCAAAAACTTACAAATTTTGTCAAATTCAGCAAATAATTTTATTCCCTATAATACAAAGTGAAAATCCATCCTCGCAGTGAATTCACCCGACTTAGGATCATTTGAAATGATATTATATCCATCCTCACAGTCATCCCCAGACTCAAGATCATGAAACATAATTACATTCACCCTCACAGAGATCCTCCCCAACTCAGGATCATCAAGCATGATATTATATCCATCCACATAGTGAACTTTCCAGACTCAGTATCACTTATCAATTACTTGTTTTGAATAATTTACCATAATCTTAATTATAAGTCAGGTCTTTTCTGGCACAGTTGGATTGTGTTTTTACTAGAAAAAGAGGAATCTAATGCACTGTAGGTAGTTATTGATAATAGATACAATTTGTATTGAATTATTTTAGGAAACAAAAGGAGTAAAATATTACCTGGATATTATGGGTTGATTTTGTTTTTTTAAATTTGAATTCAGAGTTGCTGAATATGCAGCCTTGATTATTTGATGTAAATCATTTAAAATCATTAGAATTTAGTAATTTTAGTAAACTTTTCATATTAATTACAGATAGATAATAGTTTACATGTAATGTATTTTTTTAAAATTCTCATGTTCAGTAATTTCATGGTAACATTTTTTTTAAATGTTAGTTTTGTTTTTCCCTACTTTTTTCACTGTTTTTCAGAATTTGACAGACCTCTCATACAAGCAGCAAAAGATGAAATACTTCCAGCAGGTGCGTGAAGGCAAATATGTTCGACTGTGTAAGTCATCTGCTTCTCTTGAAAATGAGTACCAGAAACAAGTGGACCGAATGCAAGCTTTAAGCACAATTGTGGACCGTCTCAACCAGGAATTCTCTCATGCACAACCTGCTCTACGTCGAGCTACACTGTTGCTCAGTACACGTGCACTGCCAAATGATGAAGAGCAGATGTAACTTTTCCCCTTACTGCCTTTACATATTTTGTGTCAATGTATAACATTCCTAACTTTTCTCAACATTTCAGTCAGTCCAGCTATTTTTCTTTTCTGGCTTGATTTGCTTAGTTATGACATGTCATCTTAAATTATATTAGATTAACATTCAATCCAAAAGATGATATTTCTGAATTTATTGAAAAATCAGTTCTGCATTGTTGTTTTTTTTTCCACTAAAAAATTACACTATTGATCAAAAAGCATCATGATCAGTTTATTGTCAATATGATTTACAACTTTCACAGACATCCTGGTTTATGTCAGTTTATGGGACCATATCTACCTTTTATAAATAGTGTAATGAAAATGCTGATTTGGTGACAAGCTCAAATACTAGATATTTGTGTGATAGCTATTGGTGGTTGCATAATGCAGTCTGTATATCATTCATAGTCAAGGGACATTTCTAAACAAATTTCTGTATAGACAGGTGTTCTTTAAATAAAGGGCCATTATTCAGTGTTTTACCGTTCATATAGCTATAACTCTAAGTAATTACTCACACAAGTTATACATATGTCCTTCATTTTGTGTCGGTGCCAAGACATGTAAGTAAAGTAGATGCTCACTGAAGCCATGCATGTATCCTTAATTTTGTGTACATGCCAAGAAGTGAATAAATTATATGTTCACAGAAGCCATGCATGTATCCTTGAGTGTATGTTTACACAAGCCATGCAAGTATCCATGATTTGTGTTACAGATTTTAACTTTTAAAGAACACCAGAAGACAAATACTGTTTTTGTACCTTTGATATACATGTATTTGTTTCCTCTACGCAAAGCAGTGATATTGTCAATTCACTTTTTGAAATGTGCCCAAGCTTTGTTCGTGGATAAATTTGTTTTACAAATACTAATGTTTTGTCTTTGTCTCAATATTTACATGAGTATCCAGGTATTTAAAAAGAAAGTTTAGAGTTTACATTTGCTCCCATTATAATGTACCATTCAATTTGTAAAAGAATGTATCATTGTTATAAAAAACAAAGAAAAACATCTGCCTGTAGAGTGGCTTCTCTTGGTGTATATTGTAAGAATAATAACAGGATGTTGTCACTTCACTGTCTAATTTTGTTTAACATTATTTTAAGCATCTCTTAGCTGAGATGTAAATAATTTAATAAAGTAATGGACTTTTCATTGTTCACATGTTGTTGCTTAAAAATATATTTCTTCTAATTAAGTGATATGTGGAACATTCAGTAAAATTATGTGGTTTTGATTTAGAGTTTGTCATTTTCTTTTTCTTTTACTTGAAAACAATCACTGTTCAACAAGTTTGTTCTAAATAAAATGCATTGAATTCTGTAACATATAGAGTAACATGATAGCAAACATTATAGTAACAGCATAATCTAACTTTCTTCTAATTTGTCTTTTTTCTATTCTGAGTATGAGAATCATAGTCCATTTATATTTGGAATATAACTTAATAAAATCCACTTTAACCTCACTCATATACTTCAAGACATAATTATCACTTTAAATAAACACCCTCATGGCTTAAAAAAGAACCTTCAGCATGCAAAATACCTCAGACAATCATGATGCTTAAAATTGTTAGACTAGATAGTCATACATTTACATACATATTATGGCTTATAAAATAAATATTTGCTTGGAGGAATCTAACAATGAAAACAACGGATATGTGTTTCGAAGAAAAACATGTCTCCCTCAAGATCTATGTTGGTGATGGGTATAGTTATCAAAAAAGTAATTTCCCTTGAGTTAGTAACTTAGTAAATTGGTTTCAGAAGAAATATGATCTCGCATTTTAAGATACAGAAAGTGGTCATCAGTAGGGTGGAACAAGCAATGCTCTGACTGGTGGGAGTAACTGACATCATACTGCTTGTTTGTATTACAAATACACAATACTGAGGCTGAAAAAAAGATCCATTAAACAAATTTAGGCTTGATTACACAAACAAATATTATTAATCTGGCAACTATATGATACACTACATATGGGTATGTAAGAAAATCAGAAACCTGGATTATTGACATACAAAGACATCTCTACTAGACATTAACTCATTCGCTACTTGAATACCATCCTTTATACCTGAATCTTTATACCTAAAAAAGAAAACTTATCTGAGATGTAAGGATTGAACTGATGGTAGCATAAGAATAAATACTGACTGAAGGCTGCAAGTATATCTTCATTCTGCTACCCACAACAATATTCATTTTGAAACGATTATATGAAGCCAATCATGTCAACTGTGCTACCGAAGTAAATGACATGCTATTTCCATTCGTTTTGGGATATGATGGCCAAATTTAATTGTTGGAGATGGATAAAAAAAAATCTTCACTATTTCACAAAGAATTTAGGATTCTGCAAAACAATATTATATTAACAATTTGCACACCCACCCATATGTGTGTGTGTGTGTGTGTGTGTGTGTGTGTGTGTGTGTGTGTGTGTGTGTGTGTGTGTGTACACCAGACAAAACACAGACATGGAACATGTTGATCATGCACACCAATGTTGGTATCTCATATGTTGAAAGGCAGGAAGCTGTTAGTTTTTGCTTACTCAATTTAAAATAGAAAATGTTTTGAAAAACAAATTTACACAAAAAGAAAATTACAACTTGATAACATACATTATTTCCTTTACATCGTTTTGCATGAAGTTCTTACAAAATCAATATATTTATTTGATATGATTGTCTTCAGTCCAGAAACCATTTCTAGCTTTCAGAAGAAAACATGAATAGGGAAACAAATAAACAAATGCTTCTTGAAGAAAAAAAAATCTTTCCAATTCAGAATGCATTTAACAACTATCTTTTTAATCTTGATCTATCCAAGATATATAGATAGATTTCTAATGACAGACAAATTAGCTGATAGACAAAGGTTAGACTCTGTGTCCATGCTTCCCAGTAGGTAGAGTAAAAGCTGTTCTTTTTGCTACCATCAACTGAATCCTTATGCCTGAAATAAAGCTATTTGAGGTATGACAATTTAGCTGATAGTAGTACAATACTGAGTAAACACTGGCAGCTAATCCTTTAAAAGTCAACCAAACTTTAAGGTGTCAATTAATGTTGAGGGATATTTAAAAAAAAAACAAAGCAAACAAAAAGACAAACTAAAACCGATTTTCTACTCTTTCTATTGATGTATGTTTTATACTATTTTATGAGACTAAAAGAATGTATCATCATACTCCATATTACTCCATAATCAAAGGTAGAATCCATGTACTGATCATAACTTCATATTTAAAATGGGCCATTTTTTTTCTCCCTTCCATCTTCCATCACCTATCTCCCTTAAATATCCTTGTAATTGACTAGGTTGATTATCATACCAGATTATAATAACATATTTAAAAGACAAGGTCACACTATAAAAGAGATATTTTTGTTTATTTTCTTTTAATCTAAATTTGGCTTTTAATAAGAAAACATCTTATTAAGATCTGATGGACTGTCATGCATATAAAACTACCTGACACAATGATTGACAGGTGAAGCTCAAGACATTGACCAGTTGTTATAGACCAGCTAGTTGGTCTCTAAGCCTTTTTTTTTTTTTTTTTTTTTTTTGACTTGAGGTCAAAAGCCGTCAAGTCAAAGTAAAAAAAAAAGGCTTAGAGACCAGCTAGTTGGTCTACAGTTGTTAGTGTTCATTGGCTATAGAAAGAATCTAATTACCGACCATTTAACACATGATATTGACCAGTAAATGTTTCTTATATCTTGCCTTATTTCAAATAACGAAGTTTCACCTTATAGAACAGTCGTAATTCATTTATAGAAAAAGGCTACTTTACTCCCTATTAGCAGCTTACAGAACTGTTCTGACCCCACCCACCCACCCCAGCGATTGACCAAACTTTTTGCTTTTAGGAGTATTCTGACTAGGACGAAAAATCAAATCCACGCCAGCGACAATAATGATAGGCGGTTTAGGGGCTGATATAGCATGTTCATTACTAAGTGCAAAAATATGCAGCCAAGTTTTCTCTGCATGCATCGGTGTACATATTATACACTTACCCGTACTTCTGTGGAGCTACCTTCGGTAGAAGGGTTCTTTTGATGGAATGTACAATATATTTCTGCAGAGAATCGTATGTTTGGTGACTTGTAAATCCACTTTGAAAAGCACACACACACAAATCTGTCATGTGTCCATTTTTGAACTTCATGCTAGATATGGTTTTACCAACTACTAGTATAATTCTAAAGAGTACGCAGGTCTGTTCCGGGCGGATTTGAATGCAACATAATTGCGCATTGTAATAAACAGTTGACATCATACCCATATATCGTTCATCAGTATCAACACATATTGGGGGAGGGGGTCAGTTTATTTAACTATATTCTGACACACCACCAGCTCCACGCCCCAGTAATCGACAGAACTTTAGCGGTATTTTTAATTCCTTTTAATCATTTCTCTGATAACTTGGGTAGGCGCAATCAGTATCAGCCCGAGGGGGGGAGAGAGAGAGAGAGAGAGAGAGAGAGAGAGAGAGAGAGAGAGAGAGAGAGAGAGAGAGAGAGAGAGAGAGAGAGAGAGAGAGTGTATGTGTGTGTGTGTGTGTGTGTGTGTGTGTGTGTGTGTGTAGTGGTAGCCAATCTCTTTAAAAGCATGAAACTGTTAGATTTTGCTATCTCTATTCATACTATTATTATTGGTTAATCAATGATACATCGGCTTTAATTTGCATGAGGATGTGCATGTTACACTGTAAATCCTTACATTGCCAAGGAGTATTAAGCACATTGAAAGCCTTTACTCTGAATAATATACACGTCTGTATAAACATTAAAATGTAACACTGCATTTATCTGATAATTAATCTCTTAACCATATTGATTTCACTTCAATAACATATTTCCTTAGGATGGAAATATGCATCATCAAATAGCAGTAAGACATCACTATCTGAAAAGTGTAATAGTTTATGTAATGTAGAAATTGCTAGTCATTATATTGCCGTGTTAATGCAGTAATTATATATGACTGAATTTTGGTATACAATCTACCTTACGAAGTGAGGTAAAACCGTCAACCTTTCTATACTTCTTTATTTAGCAGTATCAGTATTCTGTGAATGTGGCATAACATGTTACTATAACATTTGCTCTGAAAATGTCCGAAAGATTGAAGACGACGAAGATGTTGGCGACATCTAAAACTATACCAATAAGATTTCAGTTTTCAGTTCTTTGAATGTGTTAAAAAAAAAATTAAAAGAAACAAATCTCTCTTTTTTTATTGCTTTGCATATTCAGTTTCTGTCATAATTTGAAAGAAATTCAAAAAGACTCATCGTTATGATACCGAAACTAATAGATTAGTAGTGCCATTTTGTATGGGCATTTCAGACGGAATAAAGCTATAGTCACATTCATCGTACCTTCAATAAAACTATTGCATTATACTAAGAAATAAATTTTTTTATATAAAAAATCTGCAAAAAATGTCCAAATAATTGGTCCTTCTGGTTTAAGATGCCTTGAAAGTCTACCCGTCTTATTAATGCCAACTCCCAAAAGAGCTTATCGAAAACGTACACGAACAACGAACAGTACTAATTATTCGTTACGTTAATGGTTTTATTAATTTATTTATTTAATAAGTTTCCGTTTGTCCGAGATATAGGAAAAAACGACACATAATTAAATAGATACACCAACTGTCTGATCGAAACAGTAATAACCATCATCGTTCCCCCCAAAAAAGAAGACAAAATAGTAGTAGTAGTAGTAGTATTGTTGTTGTTGTTGTTATTGGTGTAAAAATTGTAAAACGAATAATGTAAAGTTTGTCGTTGATGTGATTAATTATTTTTCTTTTGACTCACGGCTTTCTATTTGACCTCAAACTCCAGTGTAAGAAAATGGCGGGCGCGAGTTATCATGTCGATGAAAATCTAAACTAACCATTTGTTAATCCACAGACGCAAGCCCTGAAGAAAGGCTTCCAGTTGTCCCAGATAATACTAGCAGTAAATAATTACTGATTGGGGGTGTTGCCATGTGGCTTATGCTGGATAATAATAGTAATTAACACAAAGTAAATAGCCGTCGGTCATTTGTATGGCAGTCAAGTAAGGATTAAGTTTGAAACAGTTGAGCGTGAAAACGCATTCAAGAACTGGATATATTCATAAAGTTATTCGCAATAATTAGTTTAATCTTAAATCGGTGATACCGGGATCCAACCTTGTCATTCATAGACCAACATATTGTTCTCCGCCTTTATTTTAAAATTTATTTTTGACTTACGTCGCTAGTGAAAATATTTTTAACAAAAGTTGGAGAACAATTTGATGGTCTGTGTCATTCCCTGTTTGAAGAGGAAGGTTACGATAAAACGAGTTCATAAAAGTTATTTACAAAAATAAACATTTTATTTATTGATTTTAAAGATTTTATGCCATCCTGCCATGGCTTTAAGTATAATAAAATCAATGGTGTTTCTGAATTATTTACCTGTTGTTGTACAGTCGAAACATAAGTTTAATATATTTGCCTTAGTTCAAATTAATGCAAATAGCTGCTTAGTCGTATGTTTGCATTTTATCAATAAAGTAACCACGTGGAATTTGCATATAACACACATGCATTCAATGAAGGGATATTTAAATAAGAAAATGTAATTCCGAAAGCGATGTATTTACTGTAAAATATTGACAGCAGGACGTCCAAGACAATCAAGGCGCAAAACGTATTTAACACACACACACACACACACACACACACACACACACACACACATACATACATACATACATACATACATACATACATACATACATACATACAAACTATGGATAACAGTATCCGTGTCCTGCTCGTTTATTATTTTCCTATAATCCTCTAATATTGTAGCCACTCAATTCCTCTGCTTACATGTACCAAATCTGATGATCATTGATTTGTATGGTTAATTTTCTTAGTAGCAACTTTCTTCCGATTGATTTCTAACATTTTACTCTAAAACAAATTAATTCAGAATTATTGGAGAATTTTAATCTGTATCCGAGACAGTATAACGAAAATTTCTACTTGCTAACAGAGCTCAGTAACAGTCTGATGTGAATGTCATAAATTTTAATAAACCTGCTGGCGTCAATAAAGATGAACAGAACTGGTTAAAGTAAACAATGGAAATACAATAATTTTATCAAGACGATACTGTCATTAGCCAAGCCAGCAGTCTGTAGTATTACACTCCTGCACACAAAGAGGTAGAAAGTGTCAACGTCGTTGTTTTCTTTCTCGGGCTAATTAGATAATGATTTGAGTATTTGTGGATGAACTGTTTCTTTTTCCGAGGTAAGGTGACATGCACATGCCAGCCAACCAAGGCTGACACGTGTGCCGTTATCAGTATCAGAAGCTTGTTTATTTCCCATTCCAATGTTCAATATTTTGACATTATGATGGTGTCGTGTTGATGACAAATAATTTGTTTCAATTGATGATGATGATGATGATGATGATGATGATGATGATGATAACAATAACAATAATAGGAAAGATATTGCATACAAATGAAGTGATTGTCTTTTCCTGATTTTCTTCTGTATTCGCTAGATGCTGGGATAAATAATACTGTACATGTTAGACTGTAAATATTTAGAGTTATTTTCATTTAAAATGTCATCACTTTTACCACCACCACAACCACATTTGCAGCTGTCGTTGTTGTCATCATCATCATAATCACTACAACAACAACATTATCGTTTTACCCACCACGACCACCAGTTTCATTAAAAAATTTAAAATTAGTAATTTACTATCAGCAGCAGCAGCACTACTAACAAAATTTAACATGTTTCACAATTCGACACACACACACACACACACACACACACACATCAAAGAAGTTTGTTTTTAAATTATACCAAAAAACCCAACAGCGTGAATAGTACATATCCCGATTAGATTTGCAGGCCCTATTACAAACCCCTCAAACCAATAAATAATTTTAAAAAAAAAAAACACTAATTTTTAAAAAGAACTGAGGTAGACAACTGAAATTGTAAGGGCGTAATTTTACTAGATATGGATTACCTGTTTTTACAAGTGCAAATTTTTTAAACCACTTTTGAACTCGAGCATCAAGTTTGACAATATTTTTTTTAGACAAAAGACAAGTTTGAAGCTAAATTGAAATTATACGCAAACGAGCTGATTAGATTTTCATCAATTTTAGTAATTTCACAATTAAAAAAGAAAACTAGTTGGACATACTTTTCAGATGATAACTTTGTTAGCACTATCAGTAAACCATTTTAGGAATGCGTGTTTGCATACGAGTATAGATGCCCTAACTCTTTTTCCATGTAATCGTATAATTATTTAGACGTTCATGTCTGGATATCTGCAGTTTCACAAGCATATCTATTTATATCATCATCATCATCATCATTTAATTCTATAAAATGAATTTTCTTCATATTTTTCTTCATGTTTGTTATCAAATTATTAACCAATGAAAAAGCTGGGAATTTTAAAGTTTGAAAAACACAACGGTGAATTGTGGGAAGGCGTTTTCCCCTCGTTTGTAAACGACCATCCTAATGAACCAATCAGCATCGAGTTCATAACATCGTCTCGTGGATAAGTTCAATCCTAACACTTTCGTTTCTTAAAGCTTCCTGTAAAGGCATGTGCTATGTATGGTCTCTTCTATAATAATTCATGCAAGATAGAAATATGAAAGGTAAGATATTTAATATTTTCTTTTCAAAATACTATTATTATCATGAAAACATAAAAAAATTTGCTCTAAACGGATTAATTGACTTGGCGGACTGATTCGCGAGGCTCCCATGGGTGAACCAACGACATTCGAATGATTTAAGCAAGATCTTTATCAGCAATCAATAATGCAGTTCCCAGATGGTCACAATCAAAGTGTGTATGATCTGAAATATATTTTATACAATAGTTCGCGATAATGTAACATAGAGAAATGTTAAAGTTTCCGAAATTAAAAAGTTTGCTATTTGCCCGCCTCTTTTGTTGCGCCAATAATTTGAATCTGACCACCACCCCGAGCCCCTGTTCATTTATTTCTCATATTGATATAATTGCAAAGTTTTATTCTTCTTCTTCATCATAAGTGTTATACATATTATATTTCGCCAACACCTACCAAAATGTTAATTTTCTGTTTGTTGAGAAAAAAAATTGTATGATAGAATGCCCTTATAACGCATGATTTGAGCCGTCATTTCACATTATCCTTGCTTTTACGAGTTTTATTACTCAGTATCAATATGAAACCAGGGAATTGTCGAATGCAATTTATATTTTATATAATACTGTTTTTAAATCTTCGAAGAGAATGATCGTTTATACAGATGTAGGCTTGTAGCGCCAACCATCTTGAACAGTTAAGTAATTTGTAAATGTATTATTGATAACATTTAGTATTTATGTGTGCGTTTTCCACTAGATAATTGATATAATATCGGTTGAGTCCTAAATTGACATTGGTGGATACATGTTATTTGTACAATTCTTAAATTTTGTAAACCTATTTCTGTTCAAAATGTCATCGTCAGCCCACATATCTTAAACAACACGGTACCAGTACATAACATTACATTGCTATGGAAATTTTGACTAATAAAATAATAGAACAGTAAGAAAAACGAAACGATAGACGATATGTGGGTAGACGCCTAACTTTGGGTGTGTTATACCGTTATCACCCCGTGTTCGTACATGTTAGCAGTTATAGGTGATTCCGTTTGGGCACGTCGGCAAATCATGCATTTTGATTGGCGTATATTACGACAAGAATAAACTTGATCTGGTTTGGACCAATCAAAAGTGGGGTATTCCCAATATCAATCTAAAATTAGTAACAACGGCGCGTTGCTACCGGCTCAAGTCGGGTCATGTACCCAAACGTCAACGTTAAAATGCAAATAGATCTATATTTATGCTAAAGCTCGCATTCTGGAGCAGGTAGACTTGGTGCATCAGCATTCTGCTGAAATGGTACTTATAACAACAAGTAAGTGTAAATTATATTATTTTTATAGCTTGAAATAATCGCTAAGTTAGATATTTTATTCCAGGGACATTACCTTTTTTTTCTTTTTTTTTTTAAATACGGTAAAATTATCATGTCATACATCACAGGTGTTTATTTATAGTCCTCAAGCACAAGATACGAATATTAAAAAAAATAATCTAAGAAGACTTATATTTCTGCTGCTGTGAAGATTAAATCACTTTTATTAAAGATATGAATGCTAGATAACCAAGAAACTAGCAAATGATTGCACAAAATTAGGTTTAACATTATGAGAATTGAATATGGTAGCTTGCAATCTCAGTATCATTTATATATTAGGCCATTCATATATGATGACTTAACCTGACACCCTTTTCTTGTTTCATAGAAAACAGGTGAAATTTGAAATGTATTATACAAATTTGCTAAAAGTGTTAAATTTGTTAAAACTTTAATTGAAAACAATTATATATGCATTTAGATTTTTTTAAATATTGATTTTGTTTGTATCTCCAACCTCATTATACTTGTCCAAAGTCCACCCATCAGTCAAATTAAAAGTTTTGTGTTATTGTAAATTTTGCTGGTAGTTATCTATGAACACATTTCTTGCTTGAAAATAATTCGGGTGTGATTTGGATTTAATGTAGCTTTTAAAAAAAAAAGAATCAGTCATATCGCTATGATGTCTACACTGACAGTTTATTATGATGTCTAGCACTCGGGCATCATGTTGCAGACATTTAGCATGATGTCCCACCTAGTCATATTATCCTGAAACTTGACTCACCAGTCCTAACACTAACCTCTTAACGCTGAGCGCCAAGCGAGGCAGCTGTTAGTACCATTTTTATAAGTCTTTGGTATGACTGTCAGGATGGAACCATTGACTTCGATCATCTGAGGTATTTGCTCTAACCACTAGACCACCGGAGCAGTCAAAAATAATTTGGTGCCATTGAATTAATAGACACTGTTTTCTTTTTTCCACAGATATGTTGTGTGATTTCAATGTAAATGAAAAACAGTTTAATGAATGCAGCAAACCACATGGATGTAATAATATTACCCCTCCACCAAGCTCTCCAGTTTACTAAATTTAGGTACTATGAGTCTATGGGTTAAAATTGTGTTTTTGTTTAAAATATGTCATCATCATCATCATCATCAGTCTCTTGACCTTGTGTGATTGTTGAGGCACTGTGGTGCTGAACATTTGACCAGTTCCCTCCACTTGACTCGATCATGTGCCAATGCCTGCGTCTCTGCAAAACTTTTCCTGGTCCATTCTGTGATGTTGTCACTCCACTTTTTTCTCTGTCTACTTCTCCTTCTTCCACCTTGAACGCTACCCTGCAGTACTGTTGTGGATAGATTGTTGGCTCTAATGACATGGCCATACCATTTCAGCGTTCTCTTTTTGACAAATGGCGAGGAGGTCTTCATAATGGCCTACTTTGCGCCTGATGGTGTTAATGTTATGCACTTCTTCATTTCTGATTGGTCCATGTAAGAGATGCCAAGGATGGTTCTGTAGCATCTCATTTCAAGTGCCTGAATTCTTCGTTGTAATTCTGCTGTCAGGGTCCAGGCCTCACATGAATACAGAAAGATTGAGATGACTAGTGCTCTCAATAGTCTGATTTTAGTTTTCAGACAGATGTTCTTGTCTCTCCAGATGGGTCTTAGCTTTGACATAGCTGCCATTGTTTGTGCTGCTCGTGACAAAATTTCTGCTCTTGATCCCTCTTCAGTGATTATGAAACCAAGATATTTGAATTGGCCCACTGTTTCCAGTTCCTGTCCTTTGACTTTAATCTTGGTTGAGATTTGTTTGCCACTGTTTGTCATCAGCTTTGTCTTCTCGACACTTATCTCCATGTCAAATCTGGAAGATGTTTTATCCAGGTTCTTCACTAACTTGGTAAGATCATCTTCACTGCCTGCCAGCCCATCATTGTCGTCTGCAAAGCGGAGGTTGGTGATGTTACGCCCTCCAATACTGACTGTCCCACAGTGGTTTTCCAGGGCTTCGCTCATGATACACTCTAAGTAGATGTTGAAAAGCGTAGGTGACAGGAGATAGCCTTGCTGTACTCCAACTGTAGTCTTGAACCAGTCCCCCACAGAACCTTGAGCAATTACTGCACTGGTAGCCTTGGCATACAGCTGCTTGATGGTGTTGCTCAACTTTTGACCCATGTTGTACTTCTTCATTGTGGCCCACAATGCCTCATGCCACACTCTATCAAAAGCCTTTTTGAAATCTATGAACACATGATAGATGTCTTGTTGATGTTGTGAGTACTTTTCACAGAACCCTAAGATTGAAAATTTGTTCTGTTGTGCTTCTTCCACTATGGAACCCTGTCTGTTCCATGACATAAAATATGTCAGACGCTGTTAAAGAAAACACCCAAATTTCACCCATAACTACCATGTGCATTCATAAGTAGCAGTTTACATTAAAGAACTTGAAAAAGTTCTATCTTTTGATTTGTGTCCCTTCCTTTTTGGGGTCATGTTCTAATTTTTCACAATATTGACATGTGGAGTGTCTAGTTATGCTGCCCCTGTGGTAGGTGTTATTATGGTTGGGGTGGGGTGCTTGCTGATATATTGTTTTAATTTCTCAAGAAGTACTACGCTGGCTTGATTTTGTAGGAAGTGAAATTAGTGATAGAGAGAGGTAAAGATCTGAGTCCTCAATCAGAAATGCGGACAGTTAAATTATTGAGTGCACAAAAAGGTGAAATTCAAATGAACAATTTAATAAAATTCAATAGTCAATTGATAACAATTCTTCAATCTGTCTTCTCCAAGTGATAGGATCACTTGATTTATAGTGTGAGATACCTTTTCCACCTGTCCTTGTTTTCTACTTATCCGTATCTCCTATACTGGTAATTTTTTCTCTCCTTCCGACTTCCATCCTACTTTTATGACTACTTCTTGTCCAATTTTCCTCGACTCCTTTTCAGACTATCCTTTGATTCACAATCAACTTCTCCAATAATCTGTATTCTGTCAACCTCCAAGAGACCCAGGACAAAACTATACCATAAGTCTGTCCCCATAAAGCTTAATTTATGAAGCATTGTCTTAGAATTTAACCTGGAGTATCGCTTTATAACGTTCTTAGCTCGAAAATACTAAATTAAATTCAGGTTGAACTGGCGACCACGCCCCCTCAGTTCTAACTTCTAATTGGATGTCGATTCTACCCTGTTCTATTTCAGACTGTTCAATGCTCCAAACCGTCTGTCTACGTGGCGAGATTTACAACACCTGTAAGGATCCTTTGTTCTTAAACA
The DNA here is from genome assembly GCA_030141615.1 of Unio pictorum. Taxonomy (NCBI): domain Eukaryota; kingdom Metazoa; phylum Mollusca; class Bivalvia; order Unionida; family Unionidae; genus Unio; species Unio pictorum. Next base: position 36,051,572 of record JARLTB010000021.1, on the reverse strand, counting down.
AAGCTTTTGACATCCACTTGCAACTTTTCACACCAACAAAGATGGGTTATTGTACATATAGCTGTGGTGGCTACCATATACATGGGGCTTCTAACCATTTCTTTGTTCTCTTGACTTGCGCAATCGTGTTAAGGGCAACGTGACATTTGTTTCCATATTGATACAAATCAATCTTCAGCATTGTGCATGTGTGTTCTCATTTGAATTATGCAGTTTCCCAGTATTCATATTTGTGTGTTTTTTTTTTTTTATTATTTTTAAAATAGACTTTATTTTTCAGTCATATTGCTACAATATCTGCTATGTGACAGGCACTGGGGCATCATGCCGCAGACGTATAGCATAATGTCTCACCCAGTCACATTGACACCATGCCATCCAGTCCTAATACTAACCTCTTAATGCTGATGTTGGGGTTTGAACCTGTGACCTCCTACATCTAAGGCGGATGCTCCGACCACTAGGCCACCAGAGTGGTCTTCATAGTTGCATTTAATCAGTACTAGATTTTAAAGAAAATTTTTTGGGGAGTTTTTTTGGTGATATCACTTTCAAAGAGAATAATTCAAACTACATTGTAATTTTAGTCCTGAAAGCTCTGAGTGGTTTCCAGCATCAGCGCAACACATTTATTCCCGTCCACAAACATCTGAGACCACGTCCACAGCAGGAGACAACAGTTACAATATGGAATCTACCAGAGGAAATTCTAGTCTACATTATGAAAGGGCTTCATATGCAAGATTTGCTCAGCATGAAGTTGGTGAGGATATCAGTTGTTAGATGATTTGTAAAATGGCTGATATTATAGCCTATTCTAGAAGAAGAGATTTGATTTGATTTGTAATGCTGTTTTGTGAAGAAATACCAAAGCCTGGTTTTCCAAAATTATTATAGATCAGGATTAATTTTAGAACTTAAATTTGACAAAGGTAGTGCAGTGAGTGGGGATGATTTAAAATCAGGTATAGAATGATGTACAGACCTTTAATACAAGCAGCAGAGATTATCGAATATTAGGTTATTGTAAACCTAACATGTATTTGATGATGAGTCACACAAAAGTTACATTACAGAACATATTTGCATAATAAAAAATGTGTAGTGCTCCCATAGTGTGGTTAAGTATTGGGTTAATAAAAGTATGTTGCACACAAGAATAAGTCTAATGGCAAACAAGAAAAACATGTCCTTCTATACTTTAAATTATAGACACATCACATGTGAATGAAAGAATTTCAGGGGATTGTAGCAGTATTTCAGTTACATATGACTGATCAGCCATAAATGATAAAAAGTTGCGTTCATTTAACAAAGTTATAGAACAAAATTAACACATAATGTAATATTATTGTCAGGTTAAAGTATACATGTCATTAAAAGAGATTACTCCTGCACATTTATAAACATATTGAACTCTTGATCAAAGATAAAACTGTTTAACAAAAATTAAAACGTGCTCTTAGTAACCGATTATAATCGATGATCAGTTGGTTAAGGGAAACCGATTATCGATTATGAATTTCTGACCGATTCTCATCACTAGTGTTTATTCAGAATTGCTAACAAACTGCGAGCATTGAGTCATAAATAGATGTACACTACAATTCATACAGTTAATATAGGCAGTGTTCCCATGCTATTATGAAAAAGTCTAGAGAATTGATAAAAAAAAATTATCGAATTAAAAGTCCTTGAATTTTGCAAATATTGACGAAAGTTGGGAAAAACCAGTGAATTTTCCTCCACAACTTGATGCCAGAAACAAATTACGTTATTGAGTCCCAACTAAACTGAGCAAGAGTTAAATATATCGAGTTCTAACCAGATTATCAAAAAGTTGCAGTATGGATCATTTGGGTGCTTGCCATAACTATAGTTTGTTGAGAAAATCCAAACACTCAGTGGATTTAATTCATTTTGTAGACTTTTTGTTTCAAAGACATCTCAATATCCGTATCTTTTTTTTAATGGAAGGTATGAAAACCAGTCTAGCATAACAAGAGGCCAGCATGATGGCATTAATGCATAGCCGCCTAGCGGATGGGCTAGCAAATTGAAATGTTGTAAAATCAAGTTATGAAATTGATAGGAACATTATTTATTTTTGTAGAAATTTTGAGCATTAAAATCGTTATGTCTTTAATCTTCTGAAATACAATAGAACTTATGTCTTGATGAATTTTGAGCTGGTGCTAGCGATTTTGATTGCTAGTCACATAAGTACACATAATCTCACAACCGTCATTTTCAGATATTGTAGAACAAAAATATTAAATGATATAGATGTGTAACAGTTTAATACATAACTATCATAGTGATGAATAGTTTACATCTACAAGTTTCTTGATGACAGTTTAAGTGCAGAGCATTCAGGATTGAATGAACTATGGCTAAACAAGGTTAATATTATATTTAAAACAATTTATATTTAATTTGAGATGTGTAAATGCTCATACATGACCTGTATGACTTTTATTATAACTTATAAATGAGCAAATTTCAAGATACAAATTTGTTGGGCACAAAGTTAGGGTTTATGACCTACTTTGCAGTATCTTTAATTTAACATTGATTAAAAGTAGTCTCTCTTGTCAAAGAAGCAAATTGAAATGCTGACATAACAACTGGTTGGTTAAAGATAAATGTTTTATATGCTGTTTTCTAAAGAAAATAATACTGGAGACATGGAGGTTATTTGTTTGGAATAATTTATCATGTGTTATTATTATTGTAAATTGGGACTATTAAGCTGTATGAAAATTAAATGTTTTATATTGTAATTTTCTTACAGGTTCATTCATACTTTAATAGTCTTCTGAACAACAATACATCTGTTTGGACAAATGCAAGTTTCCAGAACTCGTGGCCATCTCAAGCAAATCTGGTCCATTTTGAAAAGTGAGTTTGTGCTTTATTGAAATCAGTTTACTTGTAGGAGAGAAAAAAAAATGTAAATGAGAAATTGCTAGGGTTCTATTGAATTTCTGTAACAAGTCAACTTTTTATATCAAGATTATTAGAGAAAACTTATGTTAGCATTTGTTTTATTTTATTTAGATATTTCATAAATATTTGAAATGAAATTATTCCAGCGATTAGGAATTTGGATCTTAATAATGTTACAACAAATAGGTCAAGACAGGTGAAAAGGTAAAACGTAAAGTAGATCAAATTTTAAGTTATAACAGCTATACATTTTTAACTTCATTCATCTTACTTTAAGTATCTTTGACCAAATGCTAAGTGTACAACCTCAACATTTAAAAAGATTTTCTTTTGTAAAGAAGCGTGGGTGGTGCTGAGAATAAATTTCTGAATGCCACTTGTATACAAGATATATTTGGTTATCGGTAGAAAATTTTTTTTTTTTTTTTCCCTATAGGTGAAACAATTGTCAGTTGCACCTGCCGCTGGGAACACTAATTACAGAGAATACTGGATTAATTGTTTACATTTTGTTTCTATTTTCAGAGCTGCCAATGTCGGGAACATCGAAGCATTAGTAAAATTAGCTCTTGCTTACCTCTACAATGAAGGATGTAAGTGGCCTTTGTTGTTTTTACTTATATATCGACAAATCAGATTTATATATGGAAACATTTCTGCAGTGATTAATATTTTAATGTCTATACTGCGAATTGCACAGAAATAAAGTTGAAACTTGTGAGAATGCTTGAATATTGAAATTACATATGGTTAATTGCTAGTGGATATGTATCACAAGTCTCAGAAACGCTTAATCACGCATATTTGGATGGACATTTTTTTTAAATTAGGGATGCAGAAAATCACTTATGCAGTAGTCTTTGAATGCACCAATTTAGTCCTGCTTCAACTATTTGTGTTTATCAGTGGTCTCACAAGGATTTTAAAACTAGGAGTACATGACTTATTTTGGGGAAAAATAATTCCACCAGCAAATCTTGCAGTCTCCTAGCAGAAGCATATTGGGCATACCTGAAGTGGCTACATTTTCAGGAGAGAGAAACCAGTGGTTGCCATTGAGTTTAATTTTCTAATTTCTTTACAGCACTGACATATAGTCCGTGATTGTCCATTAGAGTGAAAGTGAATTATGTCAGGCCAAGGAAAGGTCTTCTTCCAAGCACTAAGCTAGTCATCACATTCTTTAACATATCTGGGTGTTTTGTCAGCTAGATTTTTCTCATAAATCTCAGCACAGCTATTATTATCAATTGATCAAAACATTTTCCCACTCGCCAGCGTTTGAAGCAGGACTGGCAAGACTTGGAATTTCCTTACATTGATTGTGTTTATACAGATTGCTCCTGCATTAGTAATTTTCTGCATCCCAGATAAAACATTTTCATCCAAATTTGCATGCTTGCACATTTTTGAGACCTCTGGTATGTGTTTCAGTGCAAGTTAAATACAGTTTTTACAGGAAAACTCACTAGAGCATAACAATGATTTGGAAGAACTAAGGGGAGTTAAACTTTTATATATTTATGCCCTTTGATTGGGATTAGTAGCATGCACGTAACTGCAAGTACTATATATTTGACAATTTCAAAATTTAGCATATTTTGTCCAAAGTTTTCAATAGTTCTTTTTTTAACAAGTTGTCTATATACAGAACTTTTTTTTGTCTTTTTTTGGTAGTTATTGATAAGAATTGTGAAATGAAAACCTTGTTGAGTAAATGGATGGCAATTTTACCCAATCATAGAAAATGTGTCGGTGAAAGCCTTCAAATGTTGTAGGTATATTATACAGGACAAACATTGCCATCACATAAAATTTGATACACATTTCACTCTATACTGTTGAGTGAATTTGTAGTCTTGACAATTGTATGAATTTTATGAGAGGACTTCCATACTTCAGGCCATATAATGATATTTAAAAATTCAATATGGACTTCTAAATTTGTAGTTTGGACTTCGTTTTTAAACATTACTCCTGTAAGCTATGTATTAGAAAAAGTAGGGAATTTCTGTGATGTTTACTGTTATTTTGTTTGCAACATGAACAACGAAACAGATTAAAAATGTAATTCAAGCCTTTCATATACCATATAAAAATGCCGACATAAATAACAATTATCTAAAGTTCTTGATTTTTTTCCATAAATATTTTCTAGTACCAGGGGATCAGGAAGGACGTAAAGTAAACAGTAATGGAGAGAAGGCAGCAGAGATTTTCTGCCGAGTGGAGAACTTGACTAATGGCACAGATCCTTTTACTTGGTTATTTATCCGTCCACCTTGGTCAGTAAATGGGGCCTGCTGCAAGGAGTCTGTTTTCAGATACATGAAGGAATATTTACACACAGTACGTTAGTAGTTTGTTTGTCATCTATATTGGCAAATGGTAAGACTGGATGTATAAATGTCCAGTGTTGATTGTTGTGTTTATTTATTTTTAAGGTAGAAGAATAAATATATGACCAGCTTAGAGCAGGTTTTAAAAAACCAGGAAAATGGACAAAATGTCCTTTAATCAGTCAATCGATAATTTTATACAAAAATATAAATAATCTATTAGAGGCTTTGATAAGCTTATCAAATCATTTGTGACATACAAGCATACTGAGGTAATTTGCCAGTTTATAAACTTTCAGTTATTTGGGAACTAGGGCTTTTAACGGGTACCTGGCTAAATCGGGTATCCGACCGTAGCAAAAACCATGGGCATTGAAAATTTATGACAAATACCCGTTCACAAAAATAAATTGTCGACAACACTATCAAAATATCATATTACAGCAGCCGCACACTGGTCTGAGTAGTCAGAGTTTCCTTTGACCCTTGCCACGCCATTTTTGATATTAGGATATTCATGTTGGGGTGTAGGGTCAGCGCTAATTTGCTATCGAAAAGTTGGAATTTGCTGACACCATTTGATGTTGGCATGGGGTAGCCGCTTACATGCCAGCCCAGCAAACTTGAATGATCTTTCATCAAGATATCCCTGCATGAAATCGATAGGAATATGATTTATTTTCTCCAAAATAGTGAGCATAGCATTTGTTATGCCTTTAATCCGCTGACAGACAAGACGAAAGTACATCATTGCTGAAATTTGACCCGGATCTGGCCACTTGCATTTCTTAGTCACGTGACTACACAAATCTCGCAGCCTACTTGTCAATGCCATCAGAGGTCATACAGTCACATGATATCGACAATAAATAAATTTCCAAAGTTGTCATATAATTTGGACATATTATATAGTAGCCACATAAATAAATATAGTCTGTTCTCTCCTCACTAAGCCATACAGATGCTATAAATAGAATTCAATGGAAAGTAAAACAAGGTTTGCTATAAATAGAACATGATACTGTTAGGAAAGTCCATGGACAAGTGTACTCTATATTGTAGTTACGTAAAGCAGTCTTTTCTAAAGTACGGTCTGTTGGATTCATGGAATGTTAATAGAAACAAGATTTTTGGAAGGTGGATATACTGAAAAAGTGTAATCCATATATGTTTACGCGTAACATGTAATTAAGTGAAAACAAATCATACTGATTATGACAAAAGCATAATGGTTGGCATGTATGCATCTGGGTACAAATGTTAGTCTAACTAAATTCATTCATTAATAGCATGCAGTCCAATCATTCGCTGCTACCACGGTGCGGATACTTCAGATCGAGTAGTGTATTACACGGTTAGTCTCTGCCACCAGACAAAATGCTAAAACAAAGACGGAGAACAGTTTGTTGGTCAAGGGTTGTACATGTCTTTCATGTTTTAACGGGTCCCGTTAAATGGCGCAACGGGTACCCGGGTAAGTTTTCCTTGTTTTTTGACAGCCCGGTTGGGGACATTAAGAAACATTCCTACCTGCAGCTTGGTATCTAAATTTCCATCAGTATACTTTTAATCACATTGCTGAAGGCTTATATATCATGCATGGTGACCCATAATTTTCTTTCATTCTTCAAAAGTCAGTCTCATTTAAGACATTTCAAAAGAATATGGATCTATGAAATTGGTTACTTTTTGTGCTGATTTTTCATCAAACCTCACCTAAATCCCATATAAAAATATTATAAAAATATTATCGATGGAGGGTGGTGGTGGTCATGTTAGGATATGATTATGGGGGCATTACCAGACGAATTCAGTTTAGTTGCTATGAAAATTTCAGGATCTGTTGAATAGTGTTCTGGGACACTCTATTAATAGAGATGATACTTATAAAAATAAAATTAATTACCTTTTAAATTGAACATTTTATTGGTTTTCTCAAATACCAAGTCATGAAAGGTATTTATATAGGACTTTGCTGGTGCTCCTATTATTAACTGGAAAAATATAATTTTGGCATGAAAGAATTGTTTACATAATGCAAACAATCATTGCTAAACCGTTTCTGCTTACAGGAAGACAATAGAAACATTAAGGTGTGTGTAGCTAAAACTCTTCAACTCCTAAATGAGGAGGAGACCAGGGAAGAAACATCTGCCTACCTCCAGAAAGCTGCTAGTCAGAATTCAGGGATTGCTGCATACATGTTGTGGAAACAAAATGTATCTTTAACTGTGAGTTGTAATACATTTTAGTTACAAACTGAATATATTATATATATATATATATATATATATATATATATATATATATATATAGAGAGAGAGAGAGAGAGAGAGAGAGAGAGTAATTTGTATGACTTATATTTCAGAATAAGTATTCAGATTTGTTGTTGATACCTATACACTGCAAGTGTTTTATAATCCACACATAGCTGCCATGAGTTTGGTATGAATTTCAATTTTTTTTCTTCAGCAATTCACTGATTCACGTCGCAGCCAAAATTTCATATTTTCCCCAATTCTCAACTGTTTTACATCATTAATAAAAAAAATAACCGATTTCCCGTTAAGCTCTAGTTATGATATCTGCAGTTGCTGTAATGGACCGGTATTGCTGGTCGCTATATTAGCGGGACTGTAGCTGATTAGTACAGATGGCATGGTAGCATGCATTTTAATGTATTTTAATCTATATCTATAAGAGTACTTTTACACATGCTTTTGATATAAACTGGTGCCTAATTGGAATCTTGCTCCGCGCATGCTCCAAAACAGGTTCATCTCTTTTTTTTTTTTTTTTACATTTCACCGGAACTTTTAATATGAATACAATATACATTGTCTTGACAGGTGATGGACAAAGCCAGTGAATTGGAGTCTATACGTAAACTCAGGGTTATAGCCAATTTAGACTGTTTGGAAGCAAAGCTGGAGCTTTGTCATTATTATTCATTAGGTAAATATGGTGGGATATCAAAGAAAAAAGCTGCATCTTTCATTCAAGACTTCATCCATTCCATCCAACCCTTTAATACTCAAGAAAGCTTCAGGACATCCCAAGAACTCACTGCATCCATGAGGTAAGTAACAGAACATACTTCAGAGTGAGATCATTAATCCAAATCCTTTGCCTTTTCATTCCAATCTTTGTAAAGGAACAAAATTAACTACATGTTTTTTTCCATTCCACTGATGCAGATAACCTTATGCTGATAATGTTATACTTTTATTCAGGTGCTAAAAATACCAAGGCTTTTATTTTTCTTAAACGAATGAACAAGTTGTAGACAACATTTATTCTTGCACCGGTTTTATACTTCTATATATGGATTGTTGATTGAAGCAGTAACCATTTATTTTGAATAACTTGAGAAAAATTCAGTTATTTTTTTAGATTGTATTGATGGACATCTCATTCAGACATTGTAGAGATTTATGTTCTAATTTCCAAAGTAATGACAGATTTATTAATGTAAAAAGAAGTTGACTGAATAAAATTAGATGTTTAATGGCAAGAGTGATAATTTCAACAGCAGTTAATGCTATTTTGTTATTTACAAGCTTGCATTCATTTTATTTTTTTGTTCATTATTATTCTGAGAAATCGTTTATTACTAGGTCCATATAACTTTTTTTTCCCTTCCAGGTATATATTAGTAGACTGGTTAGCCGAAGTGTGTGGTATGAAAGAGTTCTCTAGTCAGACATTGCATGTAGCTGTTAGCCTCATGGACAGATTTTTACGTGTTCACACAACTTCTAGGTCTAAGCTACAGCTTCTGGGAGTAGCGGCCATGGTATTGTGCTCAAGGTAAATAGGATTCATTTTAAGGTGGGGCTTTGGGTTGCCACTTACCTTTATGATCATTGCCAACTCACCTGTCTGTACAGTTTTGAGTCTTGGGTTTATTCAATGTGGGTATGTGAGAAAGCTTGCCAGTAGCTTCCTGGTGATCAGTGGTTCTTAATGGGTTTTTTCCCTGGTTCTTCCTCCAGCAGTTATACTGGCTGCCATTTATAGCCTGTCTAGCACTTAGAAATGGTGTTCGACCCAAAGCAACATTAAATGGTACTTTTGAATTCTATGCTATGTTGATATAGAGTTCCCATGCTATTGGTAGTCAGTTAAAATGATAATTTTTTCCTCAACCATGAAAAGTCTTTGAATTGTAAATAATGACGAAACTTCACAACTTGACGCCCGAACAATTACGTAATTGTGTCATCACTAAACTGATCATGAGTTAAATTGATTGACTTCTAACTAGAATATTAGGAGGTTGCAGTATGGATCATTTGGATGCTTGCCATAAATATATATTGTTGAGATAATCCAAACACTCAGTGGATTAGATCTGTCTAGTTCACAGTTCGATATCCGTATCTTTTTTATTTATGGAAGGTATGAAAACCAGTCTAGCAATACATGAGGCCAACATGGTGGCATTAAAGCATAACCACTTAGCTAGCAAATTTAAACATTAAATCGTGTTATACCTATATGTAATCGATATTAAAATTATTTATTTTCTCAGAAATTGTGAGTATTAAAATCGTTATGTCTTTAATCTGCTGAGAGACGATAAAACTAAATTCAAGCTGGTACTATCAATTTTGATTGCTAGTCGCACAAGCACACAGAATTTCTTTATTGTCATTTTCTAAAGCAGCAAAAAGGGTGAACAGAACAAGTGCTCAAACAAAAATAAAATCTCTATGGCGAGAGAGTAAATAGACCAAGTTTTCAAACAAAAATAAAACCTCTACAGAGAGAGGGTGAACAGACCGAAACTAATTCAGACAAAATGTTTTAAAAAATGACAGTTTTTGTTTCAACCGAAGTTTCTATTTGTCAACCAACACTGATGCAAAATTGAAAAAAAACAGAAATTGCCTTTGTTGTCGTGTGTTTGTTAGCTATTATGGTTTTAACCAAATATTTTATCAAGTCTGATACAATATCTTGATCTAGGGTCATGCAAATTTATTGTTACAAATCCATGTGGGATTGACTAAGCATTACTAAAGAAATTGCTAAAGAGATTATAATCCATATCTCCACTGCACCAGTTCTGGTGAATATTTCGTAGTGTATGTGTGTCAACTACATTAAATACAGCAAGAATATTACAGTTATCCCTGATCACTTTTGGTATTTGTGTATACCTCTGAGTATCATATATCACATCAGTATTTTTATGTCTACCTCTGGAAAATATTCTGGCAGGATTTGCTTGTTTATCTATCACATCATCATATGTGACTACATTATTAATACTTTCATCAATAGAATCAACACTTGGTGCTTCTTCAATATCAGTGATAAATTCAATAACATCTTCGTCGGATATCGATTTTGCTCGCTCGTTAAAATCCTTTAACACCTCGTAACATCGCTGATCATCTACACTCGGGGCTACCAAATACAATTTGTTCCATTTTAACCACCTCAAATATTATAGAAGAAAAATATTAAATGAAAGTCGTATACTGGTTGTAATAAAATACAAGAACGAAAGAGCACACAATTCTTTATATTTAATCCGAGACCAACTTCTGAATTTTTGTTGTATCAAGTGACTACCACGTTGACATGTGTTATCTCGCGCATGGAGCGTACAAAGCAGGGAATGACTACTGTGCTTGATGAATCAGACTGGAAATGTTTCTGGTAGTTCTTGAAATAAATATGTTGAGAATTATATGTTCTTTCTGGTTTTTACAAAAGGAATCAGACTTTCAGTTAATATAATTGAAGTTTTGTACAACAACAACAACATTAAACAGAAGTTTGCTGATGAAATCATGTGACTATTGGACTGCCAATGCCCTTGTTGAGATTTGTGAAGTCATGTGACTATTAAAGCAAATATTGAGTCAGGTTTAATATATGCTGAATTTTGTCTACTATGTCAGCGGATCAAACTCATAACAATTATAATACTTGCCATTTTTGAAAGAAACAAATTTTTTCTATAGATTTCATGCAGGTACAAATCAATATAACATAGTTAAAATTTTCTAGACCCACTGGTAAGCAATCTTATGGTTATGGCAGATTCCAGATTTTTTATATGTAATTGCCCTGAACCTCCATTCTAAATGTCCAAATGTGAAAAATTGGATTGGAAAATTTGGAGGTAACCCAGATTAGAAATTTTTGGAAGTTCTGAGCTGATCTTTGGTGCAAAACAATTACACAGTGACATGTAGCTTGAAGCATTGGTGTCAGATCTTAAATAGAACGCAGATATTGAGAAATTGGAAATTGACGTTCCTTTTATTATATTTTAAGAAATGTTCACATCCCATGTATCAGTACAGGTTTGGGGACTTGATTATTGAGCTACAAGCAGACAAGTTGATTTTACAGAAAATTCGGTCCATGCTTATAAAACACTATGATTTTTAAGGTCTTGTGTCAAAATTTAAATCAACCCTGTTGTAAATATCTTTAAATGATGGAATTTTTAACCAAATCGGCTAAAGTAGTTTAGGTTGGTTGAAAAATCTTTGAGATTTTATTGGCGCACAAAAGTTCAGGGTTATACATTTTTTAATACAAGATAAGATTCTAATACTTTGCATTTTATTTTCTTCATATTGTGAAAGTGAAAAAGGATGCTCATGTTTCACTACAGCCTAAATTCTCAGAACACTGTCAGTTAATTTGTCCATTTTGTTCCCTGAATGGTGATATTATTCGTGGTAAGATGTTTATCATGTGACAGCCATATGAAAAATGACCAATATAACTATTTTCAATATAGTTAGGTTGCATCTGATTGGTTGCTCAATATTTACAGAACATTTGATTGTCTACTAATTAGTCTGGTAATTCAAAATGTAAATAGGAGGAAGTAATATAGATATCAAAGTTGTCTGTCGGATTTGGTACTGAAAAACTTGGTACAAATTTCTAAAGGGCAACTGTCATAATATTGAGCCACCAAAATTGTCAAAAAATCTGGAAATGTACCCTTATATTAGAGACTCATAGTTGATGTCTTAGACTGTATTACCAACCCCGAATCACCAATAAAGTTTAGGTGCCAATTTATCAGACTAGTGATGTAATATTTAATATTCTGCTTCTTCAATGGAACTTGGACCTTTAAAGCACCTGCTATTAAAAATACTGGCAAATTTTCATTTTCTCACACAATTTATGTGTGCCATGCTATGTCTTGTGAAATCACACTAATAGCAAAATAATAAAACACATTAGAGGACTTGTAACATTTTGTTTAGTCCATTATATGCATAGGTAATGCGTGATCTGACGACAAATATATTTGCCTGTAGTTTCATATGATGAATATTCTATGCTAGTAAAACCAATTAAATTCCAATGATTCATGACTACTGATTTTCCAGTATATTCCAGTAATTCATGACAACTATTGACTTTCAGATTTCTTGGAAGAGATATTATCACAATCCGAGAGGCTGCCTGGCTGACTGACAATACATATAAATATGAAGATGTGGTGCGAATGATGGGAGAAATAACAGCAACTCTTAGAGGGAACATTAGGGTAAGTTAGTCTTACTGTATAGATACAGTTCATTTGTGCAGGATTCATGAACTCAACAAATGTTTGGATCTAAAATTGTACATTTCAAAATTTTCAGAGGTATATAGTTGAACAAGAGATCAAAAAATCATTTTTAGTTTAATTGATCCATGGATCTTTTTAGACTATCATGAACCTAGGATTGTTTGTTACTATTTAGAATTTCTCCTTGATCTTATTATGCAGTAATTATAATTGTTGTGGGGCCCTGAGTGGTCTAAACCGCTGTCCGTTACGGACCACTGCCATCTCACCTCTGCGTGTGTTCGAGTCTAAGATTCGGCAAATGTAGTTATGTGAGAAAGCTTGCCAGTAGCTTCTCGTGGGTCGGTGGTTCTTTCCGGGGTTTGTCCGGTTTCTTCCTCCACCATTAATACTGGCCGCCATGTATAGCCTATATTGTGCTGAAAAATGGCGTTAAAGCATAAAAAAAAAAAAATTGTTGTAGTAGTTTGTATTAGTTATGACAAGATACATAGGTAAATAATCAAGACAACATTTTTATTTGGAACATTTGTATTATCTTAAAAATTTAAATATATTTTGCCCCTTTGATTTAAATCTGATGAAAATTAGCAGCACTTTTTGCCACAGTTTGACATTCTTCTTTGTGTTTTCCAGGTGGCAAATATAGCTGACTTTGTAGAAATCTTTAACACAATAGTTGGCCATGACAAAAGGACATATTACTTGACACATTACATTTGTGAGTTATCATTACTTCAAGCTGAGATGGGTCAATACAGCCCTGCTGAGATAGCTGCTAGTTCAGTCCTCCTGGCACGATTACTTCTCAAAATGGGTAAGGGGCATTTCTTGCTTTTGTCAATATTCGAAAGTATTAATTTAACTGCATGCCTAATTTAAAAGCAAAATTTGAAAGATTTATTATGTTGTATTTCTCACATAAATTCTGAATACATGTACTCACCAAATTTAATATTTTGTTCTGACTGCAGAATGAAAGAGTTTGATATAGAAGAGGAATTTGTTGTATGTATTATTACAAGTCTGAGCTATTACAAAAAGTAACAAGAAAAAAGTAAAGACAACAAACGTTTGTAAAATTTAATAATTTATTTCCCAGAATATCAATGGAAACATGAGGGAAAAAAACTTTTTACAAATCAACTCCAAACATAATCCAAGAATGAAACATAGAAGTCCCTGTAATAAAAGGTCCTAAATGAAACTGGCTTATAGTCCCAATCAGAATCCAAAATGGAAGGCGATGACTTCATTTAACAGTCCGAAAAGTGCTGCAAAGTCAACAGTCTCTTGTTGAATCACAGAAATATTATTTGAGTGTTTTGAATTCTGTATGAATGTTAATAAATGCCTCATTTAGAGCATTAGTATTTCCAGGAAAAAGAATCACTTAAAGAAAATAAAAAAATTAGCCCGAACTGGTCACAACATAAAACAACTTGACTTCCAAGTTTTAAGGCACTACTGAGAATTCTTCTCAATGCATCAGTAATACGTCAAACCAAGACACAGATTCCTGGATGTAGGTCAACCTTCTAGAAAATTTAGATGTTTGTAACAATAAACACATTTCATATGATGTACTCGAGGTATAGCCTTCTACTCTAAGAAAGAATTTTTTAAAATTTTAAAATAAAGTTATTTACTAAAGTTATCACTGGTTCTGAATCAAGGTCAGAAACTAGATATAATGTTTATATTATTCATTATTTGTGTCAAAAATATTTTTAAAAAATCAAAACTGAACTCTATACTAGACATTATCAAATCAAGTCAACAAAGTTACATTACAATAACATGTAGTAGAATTAAAAAAATCAAAACTAAAAAACAATGGTATGAAATCAAATACTTTCTCTCTCTCTCTCTCTCTCTCTCTCTCTCTCTCTCTCTATAGAGAGAGTGTGTGTGTATTTGATTTCATATAATTGTTTATTAGTTTTCATTTTTTTTTTAATTCTACTATATGTTATATGAGAAATGTTCTTACCCTTGATTATGAATTTACAAAAAAAATGAATGCCTTTTTAAAATATATTACACACTTCATCTTATACACTTACCATATATAAAAAGAACAGTAAGTTGGCAGCAAACAAGAACAGATCTAAAAATATTGTTCCATATTAAATTTTAAAAATCTTCGCTTATATAAATTATTTACTGATAATGAATACTTAAGGAAAGAAAGAAACTTTATTTCATATGCACTCTTCAACCAGACAATAATTGATCTAATTATTCAAGATGTAAAATAAAAGAAATACTTTCTTTATCGTATCAAGACACTGATACATAAATCCATTTTCCAGAGTCTCCATGGCCTAGTGAAATACAGGAGATAACAGGTTTCACAATTGAAGATCTCAGTCGATGCTCCTTCCACATCCATGAAAAATGGTAAGCTGAGGGGATAAATCCTGAAGTCTGTCAGAGGAAAAATATAGACATTCCTTTCTTATATTATGATAAAATTGTTGCTGTCCTTTTTTTGAAGTACCCCAAAAAAAAGGGGAGGAAGAGCGTGAATGGCATCTAAGGGTGACATTTTTGCATTAGGATAGCAAACCAAAGAAACAATAATCATAGCAGGAAACTTGGAGTTACTAGATATAAATTCTCTTCCTGAGAATAATGTATATCCCATGGCAACAACCTTCAAAAGCAACTTTTGAAGAAGAAGAAAAATACTACTTGGAAAAAATGTTTAAAACTAAGAATTGTAGGCAATCATTACTTTTGAAACATCTTTGTCCATGAGCTAATGTATCATTTCTGGTGCAGAGGATTAGAGTTATATATTAATAGAGATGTCCAAATTTTGGGAAATTTCTACCAGTTATCTGTCAATCCTAACAATCAGTTATCCAGATATGCAATCAGTCGGAAAGTGTATCAAATATGAACCTGAACTGCATTGTTAAAGTTTCACAAATGACAACCCCTAAAAGAGGTATAAGCGTAATTTTTTAGTAACAGTGGCAAAAAAGTGTGATCTGTACAATCTATAGCATTCTATATATTATTTGCCATAATTTGAGAAACCTGTATGATAAATGTACGTATTTATTTTATATAATGTACATTTATTTTTTATTCTTACCTGGAGCTGCCGGTACAATTTTTGTCACAAATTGGCTAAATCCATGTGGATTAGTAGTTAATACAAGAGTATAGACACCAGAGAAATTGATAAATTGTTTATGTATAATACTCACTTTAACTAGTCTACATGTCTGCAGTAATTTTTGTGACTTAGAAATGATGACTGTTGTAGTAACCCATGATTCATCCCTTAACGATGGTCTAGTGCAACAAGTTCTTAAGTTTAACAAAATCCCTCTTCTCATTTTTCAGTCATATAACATCCAATAGTCACATCAATACAGCTCTTTTTTTTAAATATCTAGCACCATTTAATTTCAGTTTAGTCTGGTCCACTACTTATGTAGTGTCAAATAGAACAAATCTATGACACATTCACATTCAAGAATCCCATCTGTTTTCTTCATGTTGCACGAAAAATTAATTAAAAATTTACCATATTTACACATGTAGCCAGTTTTTCTTCTCAGTTTTAATAAATAACAAAGATTTCCCTTATATTAAAATATTTCACTGAAAATTATTGTTCTGTATAGTTAATATTTTCCTAACATGGTATAAGAAGTATATGTTAAGTTAACCAAATTTTTGTTTTGCCTTTGACGTGACAAAAAACAATACACCTGCGGCATATCAATTTGATTCACGATACACAGCTTCCAATATGATACACACTGAAAATCAGTGATGGGTCATTAGTGATGACAGGTTGCAAAAGTGGTGTAGCATCATGGTTAAAGGAGAAAAGCCCTCACTTGATCAGCATTCATTGTATGGTTCATAGATTGAATTTGTGTACCTCTCATACATAAAAAAACATTCCGTACCTCAAGGAATCTTTAAAGGCAAAATTAATGACCTGTACAGTTTATTTAATAAATCTGTCGTCAGAACAGCTGAATTGAATGAAATCCAAAACGTTCTGGACAGTCCTCAACTTAAAGTCAGAGGTGCATGAAATAAGATGGCTTTATGATGCACTATATGCAATTTTCACAGCTGGGAGGCTCTCGTGAATTTTTTCCAAAAGAATAACAAGACAAAAGAGGGTCAAGACTTGTTGAACAAACTTATAGACTACAAATTTGTGGCATGCATGGATATTTTTATGGATATCGTAACTCACTTAGCGCAGCCAAGTAAACTTTTACAGACATCTGGCTTGGATATAGCAGCCGTGTCACAGGCACTTGTTATTTTGAATTCTACCTTGCATGAAGCAGACACAGGAAATTCCTTTCACCAGACCTGTATGTGTGAAAAATTGAAATCGGCTAAGGATGGAGACAAAATTAAAATCACTTACAATGGTGTTAAATTCAAGTTACACAGGAACACACACTGAAAAAGTTTCAGATGATATGTCTAACCTTTGTTACAAATTTGCAGGTGGAGATGCAAGATTTCCAAAGTGCAGCACACAGGTGGTAACAGTATTTGAGGTTCATGGTTTTCATAACCTCGCATTCCTATCTTTTGAAGAACAAGAAATGTATGGTTATGACCAGATAAAAAGTCTTGGTGATCATTTTGGTCAGGAGAAGAAATCAAAAGAAGCTATTAGTCTCCCTTTGTGTGACCCAACACATGTGGTCTCTTGCTAAGACTATCATTAAAAGAGAAATATATCCTAGATACAAAATGTGTGGACTCTAGCAGATTGTACATAAACATCATGCAGACGCATTTCCAAATCTTCTTCAATTAGCATCAGTGGCCATGGTTATGCAATACCAAACTGCTGACTGTGAGAATGGATTCAGCAATCAAAATCAAACCAAAACTGCAGGAAGAAGCCATCTAGAAGAAATGGTTCTCAACAGACTCATGATTTCAATTGAAGGACCTCCTCTGAGAGATTTCATCTTTAACAAGGCATTGGTAGAGTGGAGGATGAGGAAGGATAGGAGGCTATTTAGGAATTAGTGATTATATTTGTAGAATAATGCAGTCACAATTGCAGTCTAGATGCAAATCTGAGATGTATATATGTTCCAGTTAAGAGTTAACTTTTATAGAAACTGTATATATACTTTCCCTACTTCATTTTGAGCTTTGGACTTTTCCTTAAAAAAAATTTTGTTGTCATCCATGAAAGGAAAATATGTGCTTTTCTGATCTTTCTTAGTGATTATTTGTAAACAACCAAAATTGATTATTTGACACGCATAAAGTACAATAATATACTGAAGATATGTTAGGCATTTAATGCACTTATTATACTTGCTATTGCCTTTGATGAATGCATTGAGTTGTTTTTTTTTTTTTTTTTTACACCATACTGAAAGGCCTCCCCACCACTGGCTATGTTGCGCCACCCCCCACCCCCCTTTTTTTTTCTTCTTTCTTTTCTTCTTCCCCCCTCCTTCCAGATTTAGTGGGGGCAAGTAACCACATTTATCAAATCTGTGATGCAACCCTGTATGGGAATGAGGTTGAATACCAACTAAATATATCACTACTGTGGCCACTGTACTTGTATTTAGCTATTGACAGCACCCATTCCTATTCCTTATTTTCTTTGTTGGAAAAACTTAAGAAAAGTAATAAACTTGAGCGTTTTGAAATCTGCACCTTCCTTCACTGCATAAAAAAGAAATTCAAAAATTGTTCCCCATATATAATTTAAGGAAAGATGCTGCCAGGATTTTATCTTCAGGGAGAAAAAGAAAGAAAAAGAGGTTGAAGAAGAAATAGCCATAGAGTTCAATATTCACCAAAACTTCAATATCTATCTTTCTTCCTGCTTCACTATCATAGAGCTCTACTTATATCAACACCTTTAAAAGATGCCCTTTAGTTGTTTAAGCATTAATATGTTAATTGTTTCTGAGCGTTTTCTGTTTCTTATCTTTGTATGAATATTATTCTATGCTTCCTTTTGAAGGGGCATATATATAACTAGCTTTGTCAGCTTGAATATGTTGGGAAACTGACCTTATGACTGTTATGTACATTTTTCAAGATTTCACTCATATTATCTTTTGGATATACATCAGCTTCAAAATAGGATTTTTCACTAACCTAAACTTTGTTGAATCGGTAGTTTACTGACTACTATGCCAGATTTCTTATCTGTTCTAAAATGCTGTATTAGGGTTGTTAGTCCATCAATGCCGTATTCTTAATTTCATTTTTTACCCTTATTTATTCAGTTTATCTTAACCCTGAATGGATATATGGGTTTGTAGCAAATGATTCACATGACTAAATTGATTAAACTAACTTACAGGAGTTCTTGTATTTCACTGTTTTCCAAGTGCATGAAATTGTACAAATTTTGCATGATTCATG
Organism: Unio pictorum; assembly: GCA_030141615.1. NCBI lineage: Eukaryota > Metazoa > Mollusca > Bivalvia > Unionida > Unionidae > Unio > Unio pictorum. The sequence goes on along the minus strand of JARLTB010000021.1, from coordinate 36,032,321 downwards.
CAATCACACACTATGACAGTGACTAGTATTTTACATATCAATTAATAACTTGCAGTTGCAGAAGTCTCTCTGTTGCTTTGCCAGTACTTCCTGTTTGTCATGCATTGAATGAGCTTCATTAATTTCTTAGTGGTGGTTTTTTTTTTTTTTTTTTTTTAACCTGGAACAAGCAATAACACCAATGAGAATTCAATGTAACACTTTTAACATGCGACACCCAAGTCCAAAGCAGACAAGTTACAATTAAACATAAACATGGCTATTGCATGATGGGTAAAGTAATTCATTATACATGTGGAACACATTCAGATTCTGTTGTATGCTGACTATACTGCTTGGTTAAGATAATTAGCATGGAATGGTGTGTGTGCAGATTACGAACCTTATCACTTTGTGTTAATTTGAATGATGGTCTTTTTCACTTTTACTAATAAAACAATTGCCTATGACTACAATTGCTGTTTCAGATGAAATGTAATTTTACAGAATAACTAATAATAATTATTCATGACTGCTGAAGACTAAAATAACTTGCATATATTATCATATTTTATCGATTCTTCATGTCTTGTATTGATCTATGTATCATTACAGCAAAAGTATATTTGAATCATTTTACCCCTAGTAAACAAACGTGTGAACAGTGGCCCTGACATGAACATCTAATACTTGTTCCAGGGCCACAAACTTGAGACAGAAATGGCCTTAGTTAAATTGGACATTATATTTTGCTTTCTTTTATTTCTGTTGCAGTACATATTTAAATTTTATTTTGTTGAGTATTTCTTAATCAGTACTTACTGTCACTGTCAACAAAATGTATTGAGCTAGTAAAGGTCATCAGGAACTCGAAATAAGTGATTATGTCACAAGAAAAATGGTGCATGAACCATGGACAGGCAGTTAGTACGGTCTAACTTTTTATATCAGTGTTGATTTTTAAATAGGTTGGGTGAGAAAGGAGAATGAAGTATCCTCCCTTGTATTTTTTAGTACATGTGTGACAAGCAGCCATACGAATCCCTTTGATGATGAATAAATGTGTTCACGACATGAGCCTTGAATTGTAATTGTTATTCTATGTTTCAAGTTGAACTTTGAATATATTTTTTTCTTTAACAGGAACCCAAATGTTCATTTAATTACTGAGGTTATTATTAATGAGTGGGAACCTGATTACCCAGGTACCTGTTGGCATATTAGGCATTTATGTTTCAATGATAATATACATTTCAGTTTTTTGGAGGGCTCAGTGGTGGACCATCGAGACATCACACTACAGGCTGTCAAACAACGATTTGCAAATGAACAATTTTACAGAGTCAGCGAGATAGAAGTATGAACAATTCTTCCATACTTGTACCCATAACTGTAAGATAGTTAGACTGGTAGTGGAACTAGTTTTATGTATTCAAAACATAATATTAAAATAAGAACATTCACAGTAGCCAGCCAAACACTTGTATTAGTGTAACTGACAGTCATCAGTAAATCTGGATCTTGTGACCAGGTTTTGAATGTAACCAGAATAGTGAAATTGATAAATCATTGGTGGTAATGTAGTAAGTGCATTGCAAGTGTTAAGGTATTCTGGAGGGACCACAGTGTTGCATATCTCCATCCATGAATGTAAACCCTAGTTCCTTCTATGTTCAGTTTATCATTTGTGTCCAAACTACTCTCAAAATATCAATTTTGTGAGTTAAATCTCAGATCTTTTAACCAGCAAACAACAGTGTGTCAAGCCTGCCAATCTTTATAGATTATCCAAATCTAATTTCATTTGAAGTGATTTTGTTGCTGCTCCATTACTTATCTGTAAACTTTCTTTTGATCATAAGCACAATCCTTGTCATTTCTTTTTTTCCCAAAAATATGGAGAAACACATGTTTAATATTATAGTCTCGACAAATCTTTGTGATGGTTATTATTTATACATGGTTTTCAAAATGTTAGTATATGTTCAATTACCTAAGTCTGTAAGATAGTCATTGATGATTAGTAATTAGAATTACATAATTGCACAAGTAATTCTAATTGTTTATAAATTTGGGTGAGACAACTTTTTTGAGACCTCAGCCTTGTTTTGTGTTTGGTTGTGTATCTGGTGTGCTAAGTAATCATCTGGTTATTGGTTTTGCTTTATTGCTGATCTGTTGATTTTGTTTTTATGTTGATCTATTGTTTTTGCTTTATTGTTGATCTATTGTTTTTGTTTTTTGTTGATCTATTGTTTTTGCTTTATTGTTGATCTATTGTTTTTGTGGGTTTTTTTTTTGTTGATCTATTATTTTTTTGCTTTATTGTTGATGGTTCAGTGATAATTAGATTAACAATTATCAGATTTTTAAAGAGCCAGAAAAGGCTATGATTAAAGTGAGGAAACTGTTGACACAGTTAAAATAAGTATTCAGAAATAGAAACATTTAAAATCTTGATTCATGTAAACAATGATGTAGTGACAACAAATTCTTTTTCCTTAAGAACATAAAATCAAACTTGTGTTTATAGTGACACTAAACCTTGAAGGGGGGGGGGGGGGGCATCAAATTAATTTGGCACTAGTGTAATGCTTGTATGGATGATCTAATTAGATTTTCAAGCATTTATAGTACTGTTTCACATTGTGTTAACTCTTTAATTTTTGGATGTAGACTTTGTGTTTTGTGGCCTAAATCATCATAATTTTGCCATGTACATATGACCTGAAAAATATTACCTGATAATTTTATGTTAAAAATATATTTGTAAACAGATTTTCCAATTTTATCATTTTGCATAATGAATGGATTTATTTTCTAGTGTTCATCTGAATGTCACTTTCATTTTTAAATCAATTTTCATTACATCACAAAATGACTTAGCTAGATATAGTTAAATTTTTAATTTTTAAATTTTGTTTCTGTATATTATTTTGTTTCTATTATTATAATTTTCCAGTATATTGATATTGTAGAACTTAATATAACCTAGTCTGGATTTCACCAACTGATTTCAAGTCTATGCTTAAACTTAAGTTTGTAATCCAGCAATTAGGTTGACTGAAATTTAAATTTGATTAAAAATGAATCAATCTAGAGTTTTGAGTCTGGACTTTATTGAGTAATGTTGGTGAAATTGGTAATTTTTTAATGACTACTTTAAATATATTACTATAAGAACACATTTTCCAAAGTGATTGTTGGTTTTACAAGCATAGGAATACAAATTTTAATAACTTTTAGATTGTCTTTTTAATGTGTTGTCCAAAAAAAAATATAATTCTGACCTACACTAATTTGTGGGGACTCTGAGTGGTCTAAGGCGTTCTCCGTTACGGATCACTGCCATCTCACTTATGTCTGCATGGGTTCGAGTCTCAGATTTGGCCAATGTAGGTATGTGAGAACACTTGCCAATAGCTTCTTGTGCGTTGGTGGTTCTTTCCAGGGGTTGGGGGTGGTCACATTGTTATTAATACTGACCACCGTGTATAGCCTATCATGTGCTGAAAAATGGCATTAAACAATACAATAACAACACTAATTTGTGCTGCAGCAGTTTTCTGGTTTTAGGATTTGTTGATGACATTTGTATCTAAACTCTTACATCATTTTCCTTCACAGATTATAAGTTACAAACAATTATGTGGATTGCTTGGTGTAACAGAACATATTCTCCATGGCAGAGATGTCAGGGTCAAGTTCAGAAACCTTGATGAGCTGATTGTCTCCCCATCACGTAGTAGACAGAGGAAAAACTCAAGGTGTTAATTCTTGTCTATTGTATTTCTAGTGGTTGGTACAAAATATATTGCCTATTTGTTTTCCTCAAACTCATTTTTTAAAATTTTCATAAAGCATAGTTAGTATTTTAAAAAATGATTTGTTCACAGAATATTCAGCATGTGTTAGGCATAAAACAAAGTTATCAACTCCTGAATTTTCTTTACACCTGTCTTGCCATATTGCATAGGAATTCCTGAACTAGTTATTTTTTCCCCTCAAGGTTAATAATGTTTCTAATATTTCTATGTATTAAAACTTAAGAGTTAAAAGCCATACTACTAGTCTTACTTTGGATACAAATATTGATAGTCTGATCACAAGCATGATGGATTTTTTTTTGTTTTTATTTTGTTGAGGCCATATATATGAATAAAGCCTATTTATTTTAACGTTTTTCAATAGGTTGAAGGATGTGTCATGTGATTGTGATGCAACTGACACACCCACTTTAGAGAACTCATTCAAGTTGAACTTGAACGAGTCAGTGCTGTCCGGATATGATGGAGATAGGGAGGATACAGATGAGTCTTTTTGTGAAATGGAAGGTAAATGGATATAAATAACATTGTTTGTTTTTTTTTTAAAAAAACTAAACTTGTGCATGAGTAAAGTGTCACATTGACATGCTGTAGAACACAGAAAATTCGCATTTGTTACAAAAAGTTTACATCTTGTTTCATTGCTATTAGAAATAACGTTAGATATCACATGCCAGTGGTAGCACTGGGTAGTTGCTTTACACATTGTCTAGCAAATTTTGATAACATGCCAGCTGAACCATACCTGCCTGAAATTGATAGGTAGGTAATTTAGCTTCTCATTCATAACAATTAAAAAATATTCCTGTTTTTAATAAGCAGACACACAATAATTAGTTCATATGTAAGCTAATTAAGTTACAAATTGTTTTGACTCTGAAGATAAACCTTGTACTTATTGATTTTAGGTAGTAAGGTTCATTTGAAGGTTGCAGTGGAATTTTTTAATACCTATGTAAAGGGACTACCATATGTCACTGCATATGGGTTTGGTTTCATGCTGAAACTGTTGTGGCTGGTTGAGCATCACGTTTTTAATACAAGTGTCTTGGGATCAAAGCAGACCAGGTCAGCTGCTATAGGGTATAGGGTGTATTTATTAGCTCAATTTCCTCAGTCATTATTAAGAGTGCCATTAAAACCCCCAAAAATATGTACAAAAAGTTCCATATCTGCCACCTCCACACAATTGTCCAAATATCTAACAGGGTGGGAAAATTCCATATCTGCTACCTCCACACAATTGTCCAAATATCTAATGGTGGGAAAGGTTGATGTGCTGACAACACATACCAAATAACAAGGACTAATTCTTTTTGCTCATGTTCAACAATATAGCAGGGTTTTATATGCTGTATTGTTGTTTAAATTCAGATCATTTTTATATCGTAGAGCTGTATTTCTTAAGAAGCAAAGCCTATGCTTAATAACATTTCTGCCCTATTTTTTTTCCCCCGACAAATTCATTTGGCATGCCACCTGGTCTGATGAGTTCTATTTTTAACTTTTTATCAATGATTTTGAAATTTTATTTCATGCAAATTTTGTACTTTTCAGATTCAGAAGATCCCAAGAAGGATGTTTTATCAGATGAAGGTATGGGTTCAGAGAGTGATACATACTTTGCCAGTAGTTTGTGTTCACATACAAGTTCCAAAATGATGACACTAAATATGTCATTTTCCTCAGCTTCACCACCCCTTGGACAATGTCTTTACTTTTCCAGTCATAACTTTATCTGTGATAACAATAGCTCTTCATCAGGCGTGTCTTCACCAACATTCCGAGGGTCCAACTCTTCATCCCCATCCCCATCCACCAGTGGAGCTGCTGTGTTCCCCCCCTTCAGTAATGTCAAGGTTATGTCGATGCGACTAATGTCAGCAGCAAGCAGTCTCTCATCAAGTGATTCAGAATCAAGTTGTGGTGTTTCATGTTCAAAGAAACGGCGTTCAGGGTTAGAGTCTGCAAAACATATGACACTGCGAGAATCAACAAGGAGGAAAAGCCGCAGATCCAGTGGTGCAAAGGCATATATTTTTCAGTGATATGGTACTCTTTGTGATACAGTCTGCATGTCTTTCAGATGACTGTCAGCCATGAGAGGTTTTGTATGGGCTTAAATCATTAAAATGTTGCAAACAATTTTATAATGATAATTTTTCACAACAATATTATTTACATTCTTTCATTTTATGATACCAAATATCATTATAACCTTAAATTTGTATTGATTTATTTTTTTATATTTTACTCATCATATATAATTATTTTGGGCAAAATGAGTGTTCTGTGCATTAGTTTCAAGGGATATTAGATCAAACAACTTTAAAAGCAATGCAAAATTTTGGCATGGGATATTACGAAATTAATTGAAAAGAATATTCAAGGGATATTAGGTCAAACAACTTTTTAAGCAATGTAAAATTTTGGCATGTTACAAAATTAATTGAAAAGAATATTGAGAGTCTCAGAAGATGTCTGTTGCTAAGAGGAATCTCAGAATGATTAATGACTGGAGTTGGCAAATTTAAATTAGACCTGTCAAACGTATTGAATTTTATATACAGTTACAAGAACAGAAAATGTTTTTTTATATACACACACAAACACTTTGTTGAGAAGAATCAGTTTATTGAAGGTAAACTGAAAGCGGTTAATGGGGAGGGGGAATTTGTTTTTCTGTTCTATATCCCTTGTTATTTTCTGCCTTGATTATTCATAATAATTTTTGTAGATGTTTATGTTTATTTGTATTCAGTTCTGGTGGTACAGCATTATTTTTGTATTTTTTCTAAGCAAGCCCATCACAGCTTTTGTGCTGAGTGCTGATACTGAAAAAATTAAGTGTTTGAGTACTATTGTGCTATTTTGGATTAATTTCTGATTTAGCACATCACATGACTTAAATTTAAATTTTTGTTTGATCCTTTACTTAATGTTTGTAAGTAATTTCTCCGGTATATTGGTTTCTAACAACAACTTCACCTATGCCAGTGAATTAGCTATAGAAAGGCAACAGTGCCTGCTGGATACAGGTGTAATAACCATTGCCAGGTATAGAATCCTGGTGTCATGGAGTAATGCCTACTGTCCTTTTAATAAATCCCTGTAGTTAGCCAATTAGAACTCATGAATTTATCATGTGATGTACTAAATTATGTTATCAATGATTTCAATTTCAACAAGTAATTTGTATATAGATAGAAAAAGCTTAAAAAGCAAGGTGCAGAACAATTTAATTTTTTTCTGCATAAATAATTGGCGTCCTTGATGTCATGAACAACATTTGTAAATACCAGTAGAATACATAATTCTGTATTCGAAACATACCTCAGATATGAATACCATTTAGTCGGAGTACTGTATCAGGATATGACTCCAGTCAAAATAATTCTCTCTGAAAGTAAATAGTGGTCCTGACTTACTTTAAACAGAGATCTTTGTTCTTCAAATGTTGATATGTACATTAAAGTTTATAATAATTAAACCCATCATACAAACAAAACTAAAACTGGAACACACACATGCACACACTCACTGAGATCTTATAAAAATAGACAATTTCCATGTCTTAAAATTACATTCCTGTTAAAAACTAGAAGATTGATTACAGGGAATAGCTTCCACATTTCCTTTACAATGTGTTTGTTAATCCAGATTGTTGTTCCTGGGAAGCATACGAGATCTGATTTAATGGAATTTTATTAATGGTAAAAAATATTTGGAAAATGTGTTGATACAATGAGGGTTGCAAAAATCTGTCATTCTCTTGTAAGTTTCTTATCAGGTGAATGTATTCCTTTGTATTTCTTCCGCTACAGGAAATGTACACATCTGAAGTGTTTTGTATTCTATTTCTGGGAATTCATTTATTTTTGTTTGTATCAATTTTCCTGGATTTCAAAAAGAAAAAGATACTTTGGGGGTGCCAATATCAGGGATTGAAGATGGGATCCTTCTGTTTCCAAAAAATTACTGTTGCACAATTGGTCTTTTAATATGTGGTTTGTTGCAGTCATGATATTAATGAAAACTGGTAGCTGCATGGAAATGCAATATCGTACAGTGTCAGGGCATGGAAATGCAATATCGTACAGTGTCAGGGCATGGAAATGCAATATCGTACAGTGTCAGGGCATGGAAATGCAATATCGTACAATGTCAGGGCATTGTTAGCATTCCATGTGATACACAAGCATTAATGACTCAAATTCATTCCATAAATAAAGGTTTCATAGCTACACTTCAATTTTTGGGGAACAAATTATTCTGGTGTTACAAAAAAGTTAAGTGTATACTTATTTTTCAATATTTAAGTTGTACTAAAAGGTCTCTTCTAGAATTGAAAAGTGTGTGGGATTGTCATCTCCCACCTCATTGGGGAAAAAGGGTGAATTTTCTAGATATGAAATATTTAATGAAAAAGGAAATAAAGTTAAGGCTTGCAAATGTCACGCATGCATATTATATGATTTTTTATTTTAAAAAAAATAGAAATGAACACAAATTTAATAGTTAAAAAAGTATACAGTGATATACCCTGTCCATGTATGAATAGTTTTGTTGTATGTGCAAGGTATCAATGTAGTCCATTTTGAAACTAATGAATCTGAAAAACATCTTCACCTGATGTGCCAAACTTTAAATGTAATAACTGCTGAAATCAATTTATTATTTATTTTATTCATTTAAGAATTTTCCATTCATAGTCATGGTTTAGATAGTAAAAAATTCAATTGTGATTAGACATATATTTGATTATACTGTGATGTGTAGATGCTGGATTATGCATGTTACATGGGAGAAGTGTGTGGACGTACACATGCTTTCATGAGAAAGATAACTTGGTATTTAATTTGTTACAGATTTCAAGATTTCAGAATGAATGTTATGAATTTTAGTTATTTTGCAACAGTATACTATGTGGTATGTTGCAAAATGGCATGAAAAAAAGTATTAATATTGTCTGATATATTATAATATGATGAGAAACCTTGGTCCAGTGGTTGGTTTTTCACTGACAAATTTAGTTGGGAGGGGATATCATGTTTTCCATCTCATTTTGATATATTTGTTGTAATATTTACATGTCCTAGACCTGCTTCATGAATACTTAGGAAAACTGGTATGTTGCTGCATCTTAAAGAAAGTAACTCAACCATGAAAAAACTAGGTCAGTATGACCTGATTTCCACTCTAGTGACTTTTATATCTTCAGCTATCTGTTCATCACAACATATTTCACCTTTACCCATGAAAACAGTAATATGGATGCATATCAAAGTGAGTAGTTCTTAAATATCAAATTTTGGTTGTTCTAACAAAAAATTATCTTTTTAGTGACTCTTTTACTTTAACTGTTCAGTGAGTTAATTTTTTTATAATTATTTTTATTTGAATTTTTGTTTTTGATTTGTGTTTGGATACACTAATGAAAACTGGTATGTCGACACTTAAAAAAAGGTTTTAACCATCCCAATGTAGGTCACAATGACTCAGTGTTCAGGCTTCAGTCACATTTGTATTTTCCTCCATGTTCGTCTCTAACGTTTTGGTATTCCATATGTCTTGTTGTGTTCGAGTAATTGCCTTATTATATTTTACATTTGCTGATTGATGATTTGTTTGCACAAAAGCCTCATTCTATTCAGTGATGCACTTGATAATCAATTAAAAGCGACATAATGTAGTGAATGTTCTATTATGGAATTGGTGAAGAGTTATGCACCTTGTCTGGGTATGCCTGTGAAGTAATGCCTTGATTTTGCAATCTGATTTAATGATGCATTAAATATAATGGCTATCAGTAATCAATGTGATAATTTCTTTATCATTCCTTGCCAGTTAAATGTATATGTCAAAAACGACTTTAAAGGGCACAAAATATCCCTTGTATTGTTTTGTTTTCTTTTAGTTATGGCAAGTAATTGTCAATTAAACTCATTTTTCCAATCTCAGCTTCCTCAGGTCATCTGTGAATCTCTTGATATTTCGCCATGGACATTTATTGTTTCTACTATTATATGGGAGACTTTGTACATATAAAATAAAATTTGTGTAAGCAGTAATTAGCTGAACATTATACAAAGTTATTTTGTCATTTATCACAATATATCATTTAATTTGCCATTAGATGAATCGAACCATCTGGTATAGCATTCATTTGATGTGAAACTGCTAAATTTATTTTGTTGGTAGTTCATTTAGAGTAATTTACTTCTCACCTCAATCCCAACCTATTTCAAAATGTATATTGCCTAGATTTAAAATTGGAAGAAACTTCTTACTTTAGTAAAAACTGACTTGTGTAGAATTTTGTTATAATCCTCCATCCTTTCCCTTGATGAATATATTTTCTTTTAAGATACATCAGAGTTCCAATTGAATAATATTAAACTTGGATTTATTAGTGAAAATATATAAAACAGAACAAATTGATGTTACATCTTTTTTAAACTTTTAAAACACTTATGGTGGTTTTAAGGTTCTAAATGTTTTTACCTGTAACTCATCCCAACCCCTAATAATTTTGCTGAATACATGCATTATTAAAAGATAATGCACAAATGTAATTACATGTATCAGATCATGGACCTGGCTAAATATTATGCAAATGCAGGAAATTGGTGCTTTAATAGATTTATAATATTTGAATTGTATAAAATATGTGTATGATCAGTTTATAGAATTTGTAAAGATCAGTTTGTGTAAATGGAATGTATAAACTTGTCGTGCAGATTGCTAGTGCAGAATGGACTTTTATCCTGTCATTTCTATGCAACACTCATTAAATTAAGTTTTATATACATTTAATGTATATAACAATACTGTCTATAATATACTTAAAATATTGTTTACAATATTTTTGTAAAGACTAATAAATTTGTTATGAAAACAGACATATTGGTTTGGTTTTATTCACTTCATTCTTTTTTTAAAACCACGTTTAAGTCGTATAGATGTGCCTTGTTGTTTGTACCTATTAAATCTAACATGACTATGCAAGCTCATTATCTTGACATGGTCAACCCATCATTTTTCTTTTGTCATATGACTATTGTGTCAATTAGATTTTTAAACCCTCCCTCTCTCTCTCTCTCTCTCTCTCTCTCTCTCTCTCTCTCTCTCTCTCTCTATCTCTCTCTCTCTCTCTCTCTCTCTCTCTCTCTCTCTCTCTCTCTCTCTCTCTCTCATTCTCTCTCTCATATATATATATATATATATATATATATATATATATATATATATATATATACACACACACACATACGTGTGTGTGTGTGTTGTTTTCTGTCTTTTTTTAATTATGCCCCCTGATTTCCAAGTATGCATATTTAAATATAACATTGGCTTTCAGCAATACATTATTTTCAATTAGAATATTTTCCGAGTTCCATCTACATTATAAACACATATAGTGTGTATTTATTCATATGCAGTATATTCTAGCAATATGACTTAAAAAGAGAACAGAAGCTATATATTATAACAAATCTCAGCTAAGTAACTAGATTACAGTATTGTAATTGCAAGTTAGTACAAATGCTTAATCAACTATCCTTAATCAACAAGTTTTCTTTTTACTTACTGAAAATTCACAATAAAATGGCAGTTTAAAAGATTTTAAAACTTCTTTGAACATCTTCTGTGCCCTGTAAGTGAGAGCATATTCACATGTCTTTCAGATCATAATGTACATCCTAATTTCTTTGTTGCCAATAAAAGTTTACCCTAACTGTTCATTGACAACACTTAATGATTTAAGTCAGTATACAAATGAACTAAACTTGTTTATTACTCATTTGACTGGTAACATGCAAGAGGGGTTTTCTTAATATAACCCTTCACTTTAAAGCTTTGTTACAACAGTCCATTGATAGGATTGCAAATGTAAGATTTTATTATTTATTTATTTATTTAACATTAGGCATTGGTTAAACAGTACATGAACATGCTTTGCTGTTTTTCTTTTCATATTTTCACTAAAATTAGTGAACAATACAACCTTGATGGTACAGCATCTCTCAAATTCCACAACATGGTGAACCTACATGATTGAATTTTAAAGTTAAATCTTTTACTGAGTAATATTTGTACAACTTTCTGTGAATTGTATATTTTCCTGAATAATTTTGCCCAATGGTTTACAAAGAGACAATCTAATGAAGTGGTACTCCGAGACACAGTGATGTCCACCATTATTTTCCCATGACAGGCTCACTTATGCTTCAATATTAATTCTGAAGAAAATGATGTACACATGGCATTTTAAATATATGTTACCTCTTCTATTCTTAAAACACAAATTGCTATTTACATAAGTTTTGAAACACAAGCTAGTATGTTTTTATTTTCAAGGGATACTTAACTAAAACCAGGCAGTGATAGCTGCTAACTTACTTGGGGAAAGGGTTAATGGTCAATCAGCTATCAAAACACATGCCTGTGAATGTGCAAAAGTTTGTTTGTTGGCCTAATTGATATTAACACCAACTATTTGATGGCTTGAAGCCTACATTTTGCTTCAAGCTATAATGTAACACTGGAAATGGCCTGGCTAAGGTGAGGAAGCATCAATGTTGATGGTCATTCAATGTTCCTGTAAAACATCACAGGGTGAAGTTATTTTTGCTTTCCTAGCAGAAGATGAAGTTTACATTTTTTTAGGCGACTTAGTCGCCCACTTCACCTGGTAGCATAACCCCTGGATTAATAAATCTGTATTATATTTCTATGTATATGACCTGTGCAGCAACACCAAATGACATCTAAATGTCATATCATTATCTAAGAGAAAGGCATCATGTCAGAAGTACACTGACATACTTTAAAGTCATCATTTCATTACATTACTCAGGATTCTGTGGCTTTATAGAATATGTTGACAATTTCTGTCTTGTCATATGAAGAATATTTTTAATGGTATTTACGAATACAATATTGTAATGTGCACAAAGCTACTAAATATTAAGTGATATACTCGGTCTTTATTATCTTTACTATCTTTATTAATGAAAAATGAGCACAAATGAAAGAGCCTATACAAAATAGCAATGCCACGATGGGAGTTAGTCATCTGACCGTTGTAAAATCTTGAGAAAAATTTGTCGCCAACAAATCTTTTTCACACTTAGTAGCCTTTATGGTTATTAAAAAAATCATGTATTCAGTAGCAGGTTTCAAAGAAGACCATACTTTTAATAGAAGTCCACGCTTTTGATCAAAAACCAGACTTTTGATGGAAAACTACTTTGATAGAAGATTAAACTTTTAATAGAATCCACACTTTTGATAAAAAAAACAACAAAAAAACAGACTTTTGATGGAAGACTATATACTTTGATGGAAGACCATACTTATGGTGAGAAAAAATGTACTAGTATGTATGCGATTAGAAAATGCACAAAAAGAGTTCATTGGCTTGTTGTAGAGTAAGGGAAGTAATTTATGCTTTCCTGTGCTTGTAGCTACAGTACAAGAGAAACCTTGTTGATATTTTTCATAGGCACAATGTTTGACTCAGGATTTGGAAACTTCCCATTAACCATAGGCTAAGTTTGGTAGAAAACAATTTGAGGGTGTGGTATATACAGGCTTCTTATCCATTCCTACATCATCCTATTTTAATTTATGATATTCCTTTCGCATCCTTGTTTTTAACCCTGTATTTCTTCCATCCTTTTCTTACTTCAAATTCCAACAAAATACTATATTATTGTGGGGGAAGCTCATATAATTTTTTTTAATCAGTTAATTTTGTTCAGAAAATGGATTAAGAAAATAGATTGACCACTCATAATGATGTTATTGCCACATTACAATAAAGAATTGAAGTTTAAAATATGGATTATGGTTCACCGTAATTTGTATTTCAGTGCACTGTATTATTAATATTGACTAATATGCTTTTGTTCTAAGTGTGTATTCAATTTGGTAATATTAGCCCATCATCATCTGCCCATTTTTTTCTATATTTTTTGACAAATTTCATAAAAATTATTAGACTGTTAATTTTAAGTTTGATACCAAAATGCCCCGTTAAATCCCTATCATTTTGAAAAGTATGACTGGGAAACCTGCATGTACATGAGAATATCCTCCAGATTCTTCAGTTTGTCAGGACTATATATTTTTGCATAAATCCCCATTTGTTTGTAACCCCTCACCAATTTAAGTAACAAAAATCGTTTTGATGTGATACAACACATAAATTTTTAATTTTATTCATTGATTTATAATTTCTAGTCTATGATCAGGGTGGCCCTAACATGGTCACTGTCTCAGCGTTTCATGCTAGCATGGCACTATATTGCATACAATATGGTTGAATCTAGTTTCCTCAGACAACAGAGCGATGTAGTCCTCCTATTCATTAACTGCCGGATGATTCCGTAAACTACCATAAGGTTGACAGTTGAGGATTATAACCCCTTGCACACATATAAAAGGAATGAAATATTGTTAAATCTTTGTGAAATTGTAGTTGTCAGTTTTTTTCCTTGCTAGATTCAACATTGTAGATACTGGAAGCGATGATGTAGTATTTACTTTCAATGTAAACATGAGCAGTTATAAATCCACCCCTTCTCTGAAAATAGACTTGTCTAATTACAAGAAATTACCAGTTTTCTCTTACACTGAAAATTTTTGTTTGTATTTAGAATAACTTAGCACTGTATTGTACAGTAAAAGTAACAGATATATTGATGGATGGAACTTTGCAGTATTTAACTTTAAATATGGTGTGTGACACATTCATGTGAGCAAACCTAGTTTCTGTTTTTTTCTCTAACACAATTTGAAAGTTTCTGACTAGAAAGAAGTGAGATAGAAAATGTAAAATATTGAAACACTTTTAAATTTACCGGGCCTATTTATTCTGTGTTGGAAACATTGGGAATGACTGGATAAAAATATACTCCAATGCTGTATTATCACTGGCTCTATATTATTGTGGCAAACCAGATTTTCCTATAGTTTTGGACACTTGCTGTCTAGCGGTTGATTACAGATGTAAAGCTGCAGCCACTAAGGAGGTAAACATTTTATTGCGCAATTTGATCTAAAATGTCACATTTTTTGCAAGTTCACAATGAAAAAGAAGAAACATGGCTTTTTTGTAAAGTGCATGCAATTACGTGAGCATCATATACAAAACTCCAGATGAACTTGCTATACCTGCAACAGCTCTGATTATGAAATATATTCAGTTTACCATCTGATTTCTGATGATTATGGGTCATATACATGTACTGATGGTAACATAGATGTCCTTACAAGGTTAAGCTTGGAATTTTATTTCATGGTAGCCAATATGGACCACAATTGACAAATTGTTGTTTAGGATCTTACTTTTGGTATATTAAAAACAATACAATAACAGCTAAACTTTATTAAAATAAATAATATTTAAATAATAATAATTGTACATTAATAATATTTTTTAAAATTTACATTCCTTTGCCCATATTGCATTTAAAATTCATAAAAAGTTAAATAATAATTATTTTTAATTTTAAATGTTCTTAATTACAGATTTCCACTCTAATTACATTTGTGTGCTTGATTTGATTTTTGGATACTTTCGTTTGTTGTGGAAATATTCTGCCAGTACAGGCATACTCACTCCTTCCCATAGGAAAGTTGCAATTTATGTTAGTGGTATAACAGTACCAATTGTACAACCCCAGGTAGGGAACATTGATTGGTGCATTTATGTAAGAGTAGTACTTTCTGTTAGGCTATATAAAAAAAAAAAAAGTTAAGCCTTTTGGCAACATGTGAGATTATGTTAATTCATATCTAGATCATATTTTATACTTTTTATGATTTTTTTTAAATATAAATGTGGCACACATGGGTGAAAAAAATGGGTCTATTGGGAGACTAGATATCTTTTACCCGTCTAGTTCCAGCAGAGTTATCTCTCTTGTTAAATTGACAATCTGACGCTGTTCTCTGTGACAGTGTGTGAGATGCATGCTGAAGTAGGATAGAGAGTATATTTATTTCACAAAATATTAGCTTTGAGGTCTATGGAAAGACAATTGGTACCCTGATACCTTATTTAGGGCACACATTAATTATCTGGCAGAACTGAACCAGTCTAGAAATGGGCGAACGAGTAATAGAGAATATACGGTCCATAATTGGTTAATAATGAAAAGTAACATTTTAGTACAAATATCTTTTGAGAGCTTATCCTTTCTGTAATTTTAATAATATAGACAATATTCTATTGATTCAATTTTAGTATTTGTACAGGCTTTACTTAGGAGTACTCAGTAATGAAAGCAGTACCCGATTCATTTGGTGCACAATCAATAAATAACACGTGTTTCATGCACATGTAGAAAAAAATGCCGCGGCTCATATGGTCAGTCCCGGATTACCCATTAGGCAGAGTAGGCAACTGCCTATGGGCCCCGCGACTTTTATGGGCCCCATCAGGGGCACCGGTGAGACCGTGACCGTGGGTCTGGGGCCCCAAAAGTTTGACTGCCTATGGGCCTCCACGGTGCTTAATCCGGCGCTGCATATGGTGTACGCACAGAAGCTTACACCAAGGATAATTGTGCATGGAGAAATATAGGTCTGATCATTAACATCCAGACAATTTAAGTTATTACATTTTTAATATGATGGTGTTTCCATATGTTAACTGTAGGAGTTGAATTTATTTCACAAAATATTAGCTTTGAGGTCTATGGAAAGACAATTGGTACCCTGATACCTTATTTAGGGCACACATTAATTATCTGGCAGATTCCTTTATAATATCTGCTTGCTAACATTCGTAAGTTATGCAAATATCGCGATAATACACAACAGTACAGTTGGTACGTGGTACTATGATACGTTTATCTGGGTCAGCCACCAGATGCGGTTTTATTTGCATTTACGCGTTTCAACTGACAAAGATTTTTTTTTATAGTAATAGAAGGCGGGAAAGTCATTGAAACGTTACAAATTAGAAGTAAGCAGCAATAGCAAAACAGTTTTAATATTAACCGATACGAACATTAAGGGTTTCGGGCTAAATATATAAATTAATGTCCGAAGTACATGGCAGGTACGTGCTTTTCATAACAGTATTGTCTTATGGTCTTTCAACCACTACCTAATATCATGATCATGAGACTGGTCATTTGTAGCAAACTGGATAGCTGAAATACATATGGCCCTACATGCTGATGGCAGACATATGGTAAAACGGACTTATAAGTGTATATACTCTAGCATATTGTAGAAAATTAAACATCTGCGTCGTTAATGAAAAATATTAACTCATATACTAGCTGCTTTCAAAATTAATACTAATTAAGAAAACATGCCAAATAAATGGAATCAGCAAACGTTAAATGTGGTAGTGACACGTGTGATCTCCACTGCAAAGCTCTAGTTTCGTCTGCTCAGATTGAATTAAACGGTAATGGAGAATATTGTTCCCTCATCACACACACCCGCATCACCCCCACCCACCACTCCACCCAAGCATTACAAAGATCATACAGGCAGGGTTTGAGAGCAAATGTTGAAGACTAAGAAGATTTGCTTTGTATTTATTTTCTCTTTTTAAATTTAAATCCAGATATGAAATATGTATTACATACGAAAACGATAACGTCACATATTTAATTAATGTTTTACAAGAGCCTGTTTGAAATTGTCAAATTACAGTTTTTACACATCTGGGACTAACATACCTAAATTATGTTATGTACACGAATATATATCCTAGAATAACGAAATGCGCCAGTCCTTACACATGTGTGTGTATATATGTATTTGGCATTCACAATACAGCTTTGCTGTGGTTCAAGTCCTACTTAGTCACCAGGATACAATTAGTATCTGCAAATGGAATACATTCCAGCCCCGTTGATCTATGTTGTGGTGTTACACATGGGGTCTGTTCTTGGACCTGTTCTCTTCATTATATACACTCAACCGCTCTCAAGCGTCATATATCATCGTTCAGTGTCTCACCAATTATACGCTGATGACACCCAACTATACAAATCTAGATACCCAACTGAAGTTGATGCTACCTTCCAAGGAGTAGAGGTGCATTTCTGATGTGAAAGCAAACATGACATGTAAAAAGCTGCAGATAATGATGATAAAACTAACGCCATTCTGATCACAGCAAAACGACTTTCTCATTCACATCTTTTACCTAAAACAAAATCAGCAACACCGACAATAAATTCGCACAGTCAGTACGAAACCTCAGTGTTACTCAAAACAGTACTCTCACATTGCATAAACATGTCATGAACATATGCAAGGCTGCATATCTAAAGCTGAGACGCATTAGCTCCATTTGCAAATATCTTTCAGTTGATGCCACTCTAAAACACTCGTGTGTTCATAAGTACTTTCAAGACTGGACTAATGTAACTCGGCTCTGTCTGTTTCGCCTCAAAATATACTCCAAAAACATCAAAAATTTCAAAACACAGCTGCTCGAATCACTCTTAAAGTACCACGATCAGAGCACACCTCCCCACTGCTCTGTACCATATACTGGCTATCCATTCGATCCAGAATCAACCACAAAATGTGTTCTCTTTGCTACGTTTCACTGACGGACTCAAGTCCAACATACCTTATTTGGCCTCTCCCATGTGTACACACCAGCAAGATACTTACGCTCTGCTTCTGACAGTTGTATACTTAGTATTTCCACTATGAAAACGAAGTCATATGTTCAACATTCTTTTGCATAAAAGGCCCAGCAACGTGGAACTAATTGCCCATTTAAATGACAGAGATCCCTTTCAAGTGTGCGCTTAAAACTCGTCATTTTCGACTGCAAGAACAAACTTAATGACACAAATAATATTTACTACCTTAAATATTTTCAGAAATTTTTGTTTTCTAATTTCATGGTTGTTTTTTGTTTGTTTTATAGTCATATCATTTTAGATCTTGTAAAGCGCTTAGAGCTTCTAAAGATTAGGCCCTATACAAAGTCATTATTATTATTATTATTATTATTATTATTATTATTATTATTATTATTATTTGTACGTTTTCTTTTGTACTGCCAGTTATCCTAATTGTATATTTTGTAGTCATATCGCGAACACATTGATAGATTTCATGATTATTTAAGCAGAATGCATGTATGATACGGGCATAATTTGGATAGACGCATGTGGTGTTTTACTTAAATTAGGATCGAGAATTATGCTGGGACGTCATTTCAATTTGGTTTTTTTTTTTTGGGGGGGGGGGGGGGGGCAAAACTTGATGGGAGGGATAGAGGGCTATGTATATAGGGCGACAGCAGTTTTACAGCCCATGCAAATTAAGTCCCTGGAATTGTGTTAATGTTATATGTTCGAATTGTGTTAATGTTATATGTTCGAATTGTGTTAATGTTATATGTTCGAATTGTGTTAATGTTATATGTTCGAATTGTGTTAATGTTATATGTTCGAAGAGTCACAACATACAGCATAAAACGAAAACCGCCGAATCGCGCGGAATCCAGAAAGAAAGCTGTTACTTTAATCGGTTAGAACATATACATATTTCTAGCAAGTACTTTTGAGCATAAAAGAAATACAAATATATCACGTTCTGAAGGTTAAGCGTATAGTTGCTTAATGCAGCGAGATGACACATTACCTAAATAAACGACCGGCAAAGTTTCACGTCTGTGTAGATAGACATTAACTGTGCACTGTAAAAGTAGCCACAAAGTTGCAAGTGTTCCGATCGGACATAACGAAATCAAAACATAATGGCAAATTGACCTCACTAATTTATATTTGAAGTCATATAATACAATATAAGCAATGACACGTAAATATTGACAACTTGGAAAAAATATGAACCATCCAGCATGAGTTGACAGGACTACACAATAACAAATTAACACCATGATATGGAAAACGAATAATCAAAAGGGAATCAGGATATTATACTTTAAGGAATGTATTAAGAACTAACCATTCCGGGCTACGAACATTGGCAAAGAACCGACAACAGGAACCACTGTATTTATAATGATATATCATGTTGGTATAGAGTTAACAATGAAATCTTGACTGCATGCAGCAATTAACATGGCTATATCAGGGCTTTAGCAACTCCATATAAGGTTAACCTGACATTATATAATACTTTAAGGACCAGTTGTATTGTCATTTGACTTTAAATCATTAATGGTGAACATTACAGTAAGTTGTGTTGAAATTATATCATGACTTGACAACCCTGTATAAGATCAGCTGACCTCCCATAAGACTTAAAATAACATCCATAGTATGATTTTAACCTCAAATAATGACAAAATGAATGCAACATTAAGCAAAGATGAAATCATATATGACATGTGAACCCTACAACAAACTAAATTATGATATCATGGCTTAGCAGCCCCATATAAGGCTGAGTTGACCTGAAATAACGCTTAAAGAAGCATTTGTGATATTATTTTACCCCAAATCATAAGACAGCTATGGCGTTCCATACATAGTTCCATATTCCATATCATGGCCTTAGACCTACCTACATCTACCCACTGGAAATGTCCCACCCTTATACAAATGAACATTCTGTACATGAGTTGGCCTCTTAAGCCACCCGCCGACGTGCAGAACAGAACCAGCCCATCAAACCTTCGGATCACTAGAGAGGTCCTCGTCGAATCGACGACGAACAACAAAATACCTACTGTGGGCGGCAAGAGATGAGATCAGACCCAGGCATAGAGACCCAGGGCGCCGGGACAGTTAACAAAGTCGGGGCTCCTATTTTTGGTAATTTAGCAAAAAACAGACTTGTGTCCTGACTGTGTACCATTTCAGCCCCTGGCCGGGGCCCCCTCCGAGGTTGGGGCCCTAGGCAGTTGCCCAGTTTGCATAGGCAGAAGTTCGTCGTTGGGTGAGATGTGCGAATGATATGTAAGGACGAGTGCCTTAGAGTCTTAGACTGCTTGCCTGCCGAGGACCCCACTCAAATATGACGTCTGCATAAATAACATAACCATTACCTTCATTTTCACTTAATCCAATTACATATTTGTAAATAATTGATTACTCGCTTTTGAATTAGAGTTACCATATAGACTGCGAATCGGACAAGCAGATGTCTGTACTGGGTAACCTAATTTTCAATCTGGTTCTGGGCAGTAGTGTTAAGACTCTATTAAAAGATCTATGATCGGTTCCAATCAAACCGATCGAGCATCCATTTTAAATGGTTGGAAATGTTTTCTATAGCTTTCATAAAAAAAATATTTTTTTCTCGTATATTTTGATTTGTGTCACAAAGTTAATTTGATTATCATGTCAAAAGCAAATGTATTCGAGATAAAAACTTCAGTGGTTCTTCACATTTGCTGTTGATATTCAAGGATTCTTACTTTCGGGGTTGTTTCGTTTACCATTACTGCCTCCATATTGGCCAGGAAGGATAAACATGCTAGAATTATTGCCGTAATTCATAATTATTAAATTTGAAAGCAACGACGGTTTTCGCAGTCTAGGCACGTCTTTCCATTGATCTTATAGGATTTCCACTGAAATTGTCTTTCATTATTCCCCAATAAAGGCATCAACTACTGAATGAATTCCTATTATGTGCGGTAAACATGATTTATCGATCGAAGGAAATTGCCGGGATTTTAAATTATGTGCCATCCATTTAATACGTACGCAAAAATCTGGCAAAGCTTGGTCCCTCCCTCTTTCTTGTACACATACGTACCTATTTTTTACACACACACACACACACACACACACACACACACACACCTGCGTACGTACGCTTGACGCACCCCTCCCCCAATTATATAGAATGGCCTATGTTTAATCCACGCAGAAACAATCAAGGATTAATAATATTAATGTGTTTAATAAACCAGATAGTCCATTGACGTTGAATGAGTTGCGTAACTTTATAACAAATTTGTCTAGTGTCTGCTAAAATTCACACGCTGACTTAACCCAGTGGAACAGGTTACATATTAGACAAATTATTATCGATGTTTCACCCCACCCCGCCCCTGTTTCCTATGCGTGCGTACATTAGCAGTCAATCCCCCTCCCCAGACGCAAGCGTATACATTTGGGTTAACACCCTCCCCCACGATACGTACGTACTAAATGGACGGACCCTTATTTGACGTTCTGCGAAGGCACCTATTATTTGATTTGAGGGATTGTGGTTGTACAAAGCTGCACGGAATGCCATATTGACAGAAGATAAATACTTTGTTGCAGTATTGTCTTTGTATCATAAATTTAGATTATTAAAACTCAGTATGGCTTTTAACAATTCCGTCCATTTATACTTTACATATTTAAAAGTTCCGACAATTAATATACGTATGTTTTATGTCAAACTACCGAGAAGCCTCAAAGCTACAAGCAACAATTGGATGGTTGCTAAGTAACAAATGTGCATAAAAAATATCGGTTAATCTATCTTCAAAATCAAAGTGAACTGTTTATAGATGAAGTATACCATGTAATTATATATCACTGGCGTTTACGAGCATTTGTATATTTTGCAATACCGGTTTTTAAAAAAAATGAAATAACACACAAAATAAATTGTAAAAATAAAATCTCGATCAATTACATTTTCTAAGGAAGTGTCAAAACCACTCTTTACTTTTGATACCGTTTCTTCTGTTGCGTGCATGTGCATGTGGGTTTACGCGTGTTGCATGCACACACATTGAGAGACTGGTTCATCCACAATTGACTGATGTATACCTTTATTTCCTGTGTACTAAGTAGAATGCAATCAGTAGTTACAGATGAAGGAAGAGCAATCGAAACTTCATTAGTAATTTAAAGGAAAGCCCAGATCGTACATTTGAAGAAAATGAAAGGAGTAACAAAACACATAGGCATCGTGCACAGTCAAAGCGGTTCGTTTACACCTGTTCAAATAAAAACAACAGTTGTGATACACAGGAGATGAAAATACATAATTTTGATCATTAGAGATAATAATTAGTAAATAACTGACCATGCCCACAAGAGTGTTGAGAAAATCAATTCGAATAGTAAAACTAAGTACATGCAAACTGCACACCGAATTTATCAATATTATTGTTGCATGCAATGGATCTCACTACCGAGTAAATCAAACAACTGCGTCAGACTCGTTTTTAAAATCCATGTTTCGCTTATTTCCATTATCCAAAAACTTCAAAACAAATGTCGTTGTCATCTGAACTGTTTTTAAACCCGCAAAAACTACAAATAATTATATCTATTTACATATCACAAAACTCTAATAATTTCAGACGTGGCCGGCTTTTCTTGTTTAATGTTTGATTGATTCATCAGAAAGTCTTTCCAAGCCGAATATTAGTCATTCACGCCATGCAATTAATACATACATGACCCAAACTATTAATGCAAAGAAATTATTCATATCTCAAATTTCGAAACTTTTATACATAAACATATCCATATAATCTCCTATGTTAACAAATTAGGAAGGGTCTATTTTACGAAATTAATCCATGCCATCAAAAAGTCTTGTGAATACTGTACATTATGACGTCTGTCCATAGAAATGGAATAATTAATCGAGTTCAGTCCCAATATCGACTCTCCATAATCAAACAATCACTAAAACCTAACAAAGCTATAAAAAGATTCATTCATTCATTCACTGCCCGTTACTCCTATCAGGGGTGTCAGCCTGGAGGTTGCGTCGCCAGGTGTTCGCGTTCTGCTGTAATAAAACCTAGCGAAAGCTATACTCAACTACAGAAATACAGTTTTACTGCGAGTACAAACAGCCACATATACAGATGTGTGTGTGTGTGTGTGTGTGTGTGTGTGTGTCAGAGAGAGAGAGAGAGAGAGAGAGAGAGAGAGAGTATGCTTTTTAACGTAGTTTCAAAATTTTTTTAGTCATATCGCTACGATGTCTGCAGTGAGACAGTTTATAGTGATGTCTAACACTGGGGCATCATGCCGCATACATGTAGCATGATGTCCCAATATTCCGTTTTGGCTGGATTACATCCATTCTTATTATCATGTGAAGTAAAAAGCGTACAAAAGAGAAGAACTCCCATTTTAAGGTTATTAAACTATGGATATGGAAATTTGACAACGAATATAAGATATTCTATTTTATTTTCAAATCGATCTTTAAAGACATTTTTTTTTTTAAAAGTTTCAATTGGCAAAATTGGTTAAATACTATTATTTTTTAATAAGACATGTACATTATCAGGATGGAAGATATAACAAAGTTCACTATTTTGCTTACTATATTAACTATTCCAATTTTTTAAAATAGATATAAGGCAAATTTAACAATTGTATCAAGTTGTTGGATATGAATTCTCAATGCCGAGAAGAAATGAAAAAAAAAAAAAAAAATATCACGCATGGTTAAAGGAAACGGACTATTGATTAACATTTGCTATTTTCAGAATTGGGCCCCCATGTGGCCGAATGGTCTAAAGCGCTTGTCTTGATAACCGCCATCTCACACCTTTCCGCATGTGTTTGAGTCTCGGGCTCGGCCAATACGGCTATGTGTGAAAGCTTGTCGGTAGCTCTCTGGAATTGATGGTTTCTATTGGGGTTTTCCTCATCCGGGTACCCTGGTCCGTCGGTTATAACACTACTGATGTGTTTTAACCAACGACCCAGGGTACCCGGAGTCAGAGGAAGTGTTAGGAGTACGCGGTGCCTGGGGCCTACCATGACTGCGCAGGGCCAGAGTATCGGTATCTCGATTGGTATGCTACTGCAAACATTAATTATGTCTATAAGGACGACCTTATACCTGAATCGCCCCCCCCCCCCCGGTCAAGAGCGGAGCCTGCGGAAGTCGCCCCAATTGCCACCCTCTAAACGCTGTGTCCGCCCGGAGCACATGGGCTAGTATCGCTGCTTACAATTCAGCCTATCGTGTGTTGAAAATTGGTGTTAAACCCCAAACACCATTGTCACCATCAGTTAGGGAAACGTACAGGGTGATTTTCTTTTTAATTGTACACCCGTGGCTTAATATCCACACACAATTACTCTTTTCCAGGTTATATACTCATACCGCTTGTTTTCACTGATATGCGCCGTTTCATTTTTTACTCATGGGGTATAAATTACGACGAAAGTAGGTTTTACCTTTTACATATCAGTTTAGTACTTGATATGTGCTAAATCACACTTTCCAAGTGTATAATTAACACACATCCCTTAACTTTGCATGATACGAGGGAAGAAAGCTTGTTTTCAATATCAAACACGAACGACACCTGCCGTCAGTATCGAATTCATCATTGATTAAATCATTTACAGTGTATCCATTTTGAAATATTTAGCGTGCTATCAAAATGATTGATGCAAATTTAGACTTTGCATAACAGGATTTCAATTTAACTGATTCGTATAAACGGATAACTTATTACAATAATTGAATATATAAATATGATCGGCATGTAATTACTCGAGTGCATGGGCCCCGAGTGGTCTAAAACGCTCAGAGTTCCAGATCACTGCCATCTCACCTGTCTGCGTGGGTTCGAGTCACAAGCTCGGTTAACGTGGGTACACTAGAAAGCTTGCCAGTAGCTTCTCGTGTCCCGGTGGTTATTCACGGGTTCTTCCTCCACCTGTTATACTGGCCGCCATTAATAGCCTATCTTGTGCTGAAAATGGCGTTAAACCATAAAAAAAATAACAACTCCGATTGCGTAACAGAGATCATACAAAGCTTTGAACCACATGACAAACAAATTAATCGAGTACCTGTACGCATTCTTGATTGACGTGCATTTTAAAGTTGTTTGTCAACTGTCACATTGGGATAAACATTTGCTCCGTCAAAGCTATCGTTACCAACCGTTTAAAAAATAGACCCAGCACCTGGTTTATGAATCATCCAATTATAATTCTAAAATAGACTCGTGTCTCGAACAACCAATGAGATTTAAACATATAACGTACTTATCGAATCAATTAACCATCATTAGTATAAATGTATGAAAATCATTGTCAAATAATATATCAATACACAGTACAACTATTTACAAATTAAACTAAAATATATACATTGAGAGATTTGTAAAATTGCGTAGACGCAGGTATATTTGCTTCTTAATCACCGGCTAACCACGCCCCTTAGTATATTTGGCGGATAACGTCAGCTATAAAAGATGCGCTTCGCCACTTCGGATTACTGCTACTCACAAGACACTTCGACGTCGGTGTGAGACAATAAGCCGTTTGACTTCGTTTAACAACCTTTCATCTCTAAAAACCAAGCAAAATGGTAAGTTATATATTTATTCACATTATTTTACTTTCTTTAAATTTATTTTGTGGTAATTTCCGTAGTTGTATTTCGAAAAGCTTGCGAAATTTGTTAGCACAGAAACGGGTGCACGGCGCGAAGATCCGCCATGATGCCTTGATGGCTCTTGTGCTGATAGAAAAAATGTAGTTTTGTTCGTGTTTTCTTTTGCGGTACAGCAGCACAAGTTGATATTTAGTGTCGGTGCAATTTGGGTCAAGTGCCTTGCCCATGGATACACCACGGTAGTCGACATGTATCAACCCATGGTTGGATAGCCGCGCCCTAATTAGTAATGGTCGCGTCATTTTCTAGTAATATACATTGTAATGACATTAAAAGAAAAAAAATATTCTGAAAATGAGATTTTTATTCTTTATAGAGTTACATGTAACCACATGGCACATTAATGAATCATCTTCCAACAAGCGCTTGGCGCCAACTCTCGCGCCATTATCATTATGAAAATTTATGAACTACTCGTGGCAAGAAAAGTACAAAGTTGCTACAGTGTTGGAAGTTATAAACGTTTTTGTACATTATGATACACGGTCTAAATATTTTTTAATTTTCTTTTTGTGATACAATAAACCTGATTACAAAGGTCGAGAAATGGAAATGGACACGGTCCAAGATTAAAAAAAAAAAAAACAACATATTTTTCTCCGACACTTGTCACCCATTTTGTACATCTGGACATTTATTTTGGGGTGTAGGGTCAAAGTACATACCCTATCTAAAAGTTGGAATTAGCGGACACCGTTCAGCGACATTGGGTAGCCGCCTCAGCAAACATTAACATTTCATAGATATGTGCATGAAATCGATAGGAATAATATATTTTCTCAGAAATTGCGATCATAGCATTCGTTATGTATTTAATCCGCTGACTTGCGTGACGAAAGTGCATCGCTGCTGAAATTTAAACTGGAGCTGGCTGTTGCATTCCGAGTGATATACAAATATCACAACCTACATGTTAATGACATCAGAGGTCATATAGTCACGTGGTACCGTTTAAGGGTGAACTGATTCATCAATGGGTTGTTTTCACAGACGTCACGATTAAGTACGCAAATACCCACAATTCAACGCGCGCGCACCTTCTGCCGCCATTTTGAGTCTAACCGTTGTCAACATTAGTCATCATGTATATTCAAGAATAATAATCTGATTTAACTATTGATAAGGATATTTACTTCGACACAATACATAGATTATGCTTGAAATTATGTGCACTATAGCACAAAAATAAAAATAAAGCTGGAAGTTCCCTTGCTTACATCGAAAGACAGAATAATAAAGTAGAACCGTAATCGTTGATATTGTTGATATCTTAGAAATGCACTTATTGTTGTTTACAAACAGACAATATTGACGTTTTTAAAAAGTCGTTCGTATCATATAACTAAGCTTGTCATCTTGAAAGAGTATTTCCAGATCATGATTTTCTAGATACAATATCAGTCACGAATTAAAATTTAATAGCATGACATGTATTTTATGCTAAACTTTCATGTACCAATATTTTTCGCGACAACACGTGTTTGTGCCATAGCATATTTGAGAAACCATTTTAATTAGTATATTCAGTAACTAAGTATTGAGCAAGTGAAAGATTATTGATAAATGGACTTGAACAAGTCCCAAAGATAATGAATGTAATCTGTACTACATGGTGGTATCATTTCCCGGTGAGATTTCCTTCCTGCCTTATCGGCCTAAAATATATTACATCTTTAAAAATATTTGACAGACACACATTTATGGTTTTTCATCCTGCTTGTACAGAAGAATATGCAACACTTCTGAACAGAAAACAGAAATAAGAAACAAAACATAGGTAAACAAAAACGGTTTGCAAATTGCAATATCGAACATAACTAACGCTACTTTACTGTTACTAAGCAAGTGTTTTCACCTCGGCAATATGGCGGAAAATAAGTCACCAAGCTCACGAGTTGTGCCGACCCAACCTATATGTTGAACTGTATCTGTATTGGTGGTTCTTGTTTATTCCTGTCCAGGGTAAGCAATAACCCAGTAACCACCAATCAGCATTTAAGGTAGCATATTCACTGCATGTGACATCAATCAGAAGTATTTGCAAAGTGAACAATTTATTGTTCAGACGAGTACCTAAACAAATAGGGTGCCATTGCATGCAAATTACTTAGGAGCTGTGATGCACAAAAACTTCAAATTGATTGAAATTTGCACTTGTGAATATGTACTCTGCAGTGTAAACTTTTTATTTATCCATTCACCCTTAAAGTGTTTGTTACGACTTGTTGCACCAGCAAATGTAGCATCTGTCACATATTTTCGAGGTGGCAACTAACAGCTTGGCTTTTCTTTACATTCAATTTGTATGCATTGTGCACAGTGTGGATCTACTTCAAGCAAAGGCTTGCTGATGATTTAGTGACAATAACTTTTAAAGTTCTGACATCAGATTATTGGAGCTGGTAAAGTATTAATGGAGCTACAAGCTGATTTAGAGCTCGAATCTAAAATGGATTTCAGTAGGAGTCTACTGTACATGTTGGGTGGACAAAAATAGAAGGCATGCTGGTCAGTCACTTTCCTCAAATGTACACAGGACAAAATGCCAATCCAAATTATAAAATACCACAGTTAAAAAGAATACAATTTTCAATCTTTTCTCAAACGTTTTGTCGGTAGGATAATGTGCCACAAAACCATATACAGTAGTCCCCCTCTTGTACGGCCCCCCTGACCAGCGGCCACCCGCTCCAAACGGCCAGAATTCGTTGGCACCGACGAGTTTCTGTTCAAAAGTACCCCTCACGAGAGGCCACCCGGCTAACGCGACCAGCGGCCAGCATTTTTGTGCAATAATATAAAATTTTCCCCCTCACGAGCGGCCTCATTTTATTTTTAAATGTATCCAGAACCAATAATTAATTCAAATCTTGACGTAAGGTAAGTAATTTTGATTATCTCTATCGTAGATACACGTCTCCGAGTGCCAAGTCGCCGTTAAAAATGTCGACTAAAGATTTAAAGTATATCGTTATCTATGAAAGTCGATGTTTACAGGAAATGGGCTCAATAATGTTTTGATAGAGTTTGGGGTTTAACACCTATGTTGAGTTCTTCTCGTTGATGAATATAACCAGACGTAATTGTTATAATCATAACAAGGTCAGCATAGGCTAAAAATAGATTTTGTACATTGGCACACACAGACAACCGTAAAAAAGACAATAGGGTACCAGACAAAGACCGGGAAAAATTACGTGACCAAACGATATGGCTTCCTTTACGAAGGCTGCATTTCGTAGACTCGACACAAGTTTTGTCTGCATAATTGAATCGCATACAGTCAGCAATAACCGAATAAATCATTACCAAACACTAAAATGTCTTTACGTTAACGGATACATTATTTTCGAAGAAAGTCGGTTATTCTACTCGACGACATCGGGAGGGGGGGAGGCCGTATGTACAAAAGACTCGTAAAAACAAGTTTATGTTGAAATAATTTGAATAAACAAAGTAATAACCGATAAGAAGGTTATTCAGCAGCAGTGGGAAAATGGAAAGATAATTATGTATGTACCAAGATGTAAATGACGTTTTTGAATCCATTTGAAATGTGCATGACAACAATACCCGCTCGCATATCAAACTTACGCCAAGAAAGCAAAAATAGTAACGTATATTCAGTTGAAATAAATTTATCATGACAAAAAAACTTTTATTGATTAATGTTTCATTTAGACGAAGATATTTAATGTTTTGAAGTATGTATCTTTCTTACTACGTACATTACATATACATGTACTTCTCATAATAAATTTAGCCCCCCTCTGGAACGGCCACCCGCCTTATAAGGCCACTTTCCCGGTGCAACAGGGGTGGCCGTATAAGAGGGGGACTATTGTATTCCTATCGGGATTAAAATGAATAAAAAAGAAAATTAAGAAGTACAGATATTTTGATAAAAATACATGTCCAGTGGCAAAAGCGAGTCCTGCATCAAGATTAAATGATTTAGATTGTTAATTAAAAATCAGTGACGATTAACAAGTAACCTGTTTGAGAAATAGCAACAAGCCAGCGAGCTGGATAGGGTTTGGAACTGTCGTTTGTACACTGTACTAGTGGTAAATAAAGACCACGCGACTTTATACAAATTTTTCAGTTGACTATGTTTATCATAGATGTGTCAAACTTTTAATTAATGTTTTCCAGCTTTACATTAGCATTTATTGATTTTGTTACACCTTACTGAGACTCTTCAAGGTTAGCAGGTCTGTATCATGTCAGTTTTCTCACTGCTTCTAATAATGGATGATTGAAACTTAACATCCAGTCATCCCATATAGACCATGGGATATTGGTATGTGACTTTAAAAAAAAGTGCTGCTTGCATATCAAATACAACTGCCATGCTGGCAATCCTGAAAATTTTCATAACAGAATTTCATCTGGGCAAAGAGTTTTCACTAATGACTGATCTTATCTAGTTGGTTGTAAACAAGTAGGGTGCTGATCTGAAATAAGTGACTACAGTAGAACCTGTCTTGAAAGACCACCCCTTCTGCCAACAAACAATGGTATCTGAAAACATGTTTTACTGTACAACAGAAATGTGTCCAAGGTCATATAAAATATGTACCAGTGGCAGCATATTTAGAAATAAAAAGAAGTCACATGGGTTATTGTCAAGTGAAGTTTGTATCTTTAGAAAAAAAATGGGTCTCATCTTGTTTTTCTAAAAATTTGTTTTGCCCAGTAAAGCATGAAACTGTTTCCAGTTTTAATCTTTGCAAAAATCTGCAGCGGGTCCTGGATGTACAAAGTTTGTCATTCATGAACGGGAGCTTCTTGTAAACTATATCAATTTTTGTTGGCACTTACAGAGTCCGTGACGAAATCCTGCTGATTATTTCATTCCATGTGCTACATAGTTCCTCTGCAGAATTTACCATAGTCCTTAACATGGAGAATGAATGTATTCTGTATAAAATTGTAAATGATTTATTTCTTCAAAATTTTGAACCAGTTATTTTCCACCTTTCAGCGTGAGTGCATCTCTATCCACGTGGGTCAAGCTGGAGTCCAGATGGGTAATGCTTGCTGGGAGTTGTACTGTCTGGAACATGGAATCCAGCCTGATGGCCAGATGCCCAGTGACAAGACGATTGGAGGGGGTGATGACTCCTTTAATACTTTCTTCAGCGAGACCGGTGCTGGCAAGCATGTACCCAGGGCTGTTTTTGTTGACCTTGAGCCAACTGTAGTTGGTATGTTATATTTTCTTTTTAAAACTGGAATGCACATTTTAAAAGGATTGTACAAATTATTGTGTTGAAAATGTGTATCAACAAGTTAAAATTATTGTGTTGAAAATGTGTATCAACATGTTAAAAGTCTGAGAATACTAATCATAAGCCAGTTGTTTGTTTTCTTGTAACTTTGTAACTCTGTTCAGGATTTCTGAATTTGTATTGTTTTCCCTTGTGTGAAGGCATTATTTGTGTACGAAATTTCATTGTATTGGACTGTTAATCCTGGTCAGAATTCTAGAAAAGATTAGTAACTATTAGTAACTATCAGACCTTTGCATTCCTTGTGCATATTGGATTAACATTTTCTAGGTCAAGCAACAATTAAACAGAGGTCTGTTGCAAGTTTAGTTTGTTAATGACCAGTTTTGACAAAGCTGTCAACCCTTTTTCCATTAGTTTGGAATCTGTTCTCCTTGTAACCAACATTACCCAGGAACTATTTGACAGGTTCTGAAAGAGTTTACGTTAGCTTAATGCCTTATTTTTATATAAAAAATAATTTACACTTGTCTATCAAGAGATTGGGTTAGCATGCCATTTGGCCATTAGAAATCGTGGCCCTTTAATGCTTCTTTTAAACCTATCATTTCCCATCTAAGTCTATGCTTTATAGCCCCATTGAGCAGTGCCTGTTCCTTTATACCTCTTGCTAATAATTTTGATGTTTTTTGATGCAATATATTTAATGAAGTCATTGTTCTTTTCCAGATGAGGTTAGAACTGGTACCTACAGACAGCTGTTCCACCCTGAGCAACTCATCACTGGTAAGGAAGATGCTGCCAACAACTATGCCCGCGGTCATTACACCATCGGTAAGGAAATTGTAGATCTTGTCCTGGACAGAATCAGAAAGCTGGCTGACCAATGCACTGGTTTGCAGGGTTTCCTCATCTTCCACAGTTTTGGTGGTGGTACTGGCTCGGGCTTCACATCCTTGTTAATGGAACGTCTCAGTGTTGACTATGGCAAGAAATCCAAACTAGAGTTTGCTGTCTACCCAGCTCCCCAGATCTCCACAGCAGTTGTTGAGCCCTACAACTCAATTCTTACCACCCACACCACTCTAGAGCATTCTGACTGTGCCTTCATGGTTGACAATGAAGCCATCTATGATATTTGCAGAAGAAACTTGGACATTGAGAGACCAACATACACCAACTTGAACAGATTGATTGGTCAGATTGTCAGCTCTATCACTGCTTCTCTTCGCTTTGATGGTGCCCTGAATGTGGACTTGACTGAGTTCCAGACCAACTTGGTTCCTTACCCACGTATCCACTTTCCACTGGCTACATATGCCCCTGTCATCTCTGCGGAGAAGGCATACCATGAGCAGCTCTCAGTTGCAGAGATCACCAATGCTTGCTTTGAGCCAGCCAACCAGATGGTAAAATGTGACCCACGTCATGGCAAGTATATGGCCTGCTGCATGTTGTACAGAGGTGATGTAGTGCCAAAGGATGTCAATGCTGCAATTGCCACCATTAAGACCAAGAGAACCATCCAGTTTGTTGATTGGTGTCCAACTGGATTCAAAGTTGGCATCAACTACCAACCACCAACTGTTGTACCTGGTGGTGACTTGGCCAAAGTTCAACGTGCTGTGTGCATGCTGAGCAACACCACTGCCATTGCAGAGGCCTGGGCTCGTCTTGACCACAAGTTTGACTTGATGTATGCCAAGAGGGCCTTTGTACACTGGTATGTAGGAGAGGGTATGGAAGAGGGAGAGTTTTCCGAGGCTCGTGAAGACTTGGCTGCCTTGGAGAAGGACTATGAGGAGGTAGGTGTTGATTCTGTGGAGGGTGAAGGAGAGGAGGAGGGTGAAGAATATTAAAATGTTGCTGGTACCCTTCCAGCTGAAAGAACTTTCAACTGGACCAGCAATATTCAACAGTGATTGTGCAGTGAAAAGACTGAGCAGAACTTTTGGGACTTTTATGGAGTTTTCTTTTGTTCTGTCTGGTAACAATTTTTTAAACCATCAATTCTCTTACATCATTCCATATGAACAAATTTACATTTTTTTTATATGTTGAAATGTTGCAAAAGCAGGCTATTGAACATGGTACTTTTCATTAATTGCAATTTCTGTTGGAAGTAAAGATGAATAAAAACTAAACTAGCAGATTAGTTATCTTTATTGATACATTTGTTTTATTTCCAAGCTGTATTTCTTTTCTTTCTATAATTTTTCTTTCTTTTTTGGGTCCAGGATAAATAACAATGAAAATTTCATTATTGATTGTTGTCCCTTCTGTTTGTCAACCTTAAAAATGCAGCACAAAGTTTATAAGCTGCTAGTATTTTTGCCCAGAGTATTTCCTTGGTCAATTGAACTATATAAGTTAACAAGAAGTTTGCAGGACGCTTTGAAACTTTGTGTACATTCATTCCTTTGTCTAGTTTTGGCTATAAAAAATTTGATGCCCGTCATTTGATATGAATGCAACAGTGGGTATTGGAACAGTATTGTTGAACAGAGGGTCATATCAGCATGAAATTAATACTAAAAATACTTTTGATGTTTGATAATGCCCACCATGTAACTTGAACATTGGATAGCCACCACAATTGTAGCTACTTCGTAACAACTCTACCAACAGGAGGTTTTCACTAAATGAATACTTGTCATGTCTATAGTTCTAACTAAATGAAAATTGTGCTGATCTGACATCGGATGTAGCAACCACAGCAGTTGTAATGAAAATCTTGTTTTCACTACTTCTGAACAGAAAGTCCTGTAACAATGTGTTGTCACTGGAAGACTGTCCAGCAGGAATTTAATAATTTGTTTGGTCAGAATTGTGGTTTTCATGTCATAGTTGGTACAAAATGAATTTTGTGCTAATTGGTCATCAAGCATCTTGTTCTTGCAACACCTCTCAAGAAAGGTACTATTGATTTGGGGTTTTCAGCAGAAGTTTGTGAAAATTGTGCTAATCTGAACTAAAACAAAACTAGGGCTTTATTGAGTAGTAAGCTGGAGCTGTATTCTGAGCGAGTCTCAGGCATAAACTTTAGTCTCTTGTTCAAAAAAATCGTGTGTGTGTATATATATATATATATATATATATATATATATGTGGTAGTGGTTATCTTGTATGTCTATGGAATATCTTTAGTCAAAAAGAATGAATATATATATATATATATGGTAGTGGTTATCTTGTATGTCTATGGAATAGCTTTAGTCAAAAAGAATGAATATATATATATATACACACACATTTCAATAAATACATTGACACAGTCGCACTTCACTATTATGCAACGGCTGGTCTAAGATAAAGTATTAATGGTCGCAATAAGAGTACCAGTGGGCAATACTTGACCACAACATATTGCCACATTATGGCAAACCTCAGGAATCTGTTTAAATTAAAAGAATGTATATCAATAGAGACATTTGCTATTTATAGTTCTCTCAACAATATTATCTCTATGCCCACCATAGTAACTAATAGAAACAGCTTTCATTGCACATTAGTGGAACTCCTCTATAATGTAATAATTGGGGTCCCAAAAATTGGATCGTGCAAATAGCTGCATTTTACAGTTCATTCTTTCATAAAATGCTGCATTGGCATATATTGTACTCTTGTCTAATGTGAAAAAAAAATTGGTATATTATCTAATGAATATTAAATGGAATTCTGAATAATGGACATAATAAATAATAAATTTATTGGTTATTACTTTGTGTTACATAGTTTTACTAATTGTTATTGTTTTCCCAAATATAAGATGGCAACTATCATTGCCAGATTTCCACAATTTATCCTGTGATTATGAAAAGATACTAACTCTGGTTTCGAAACTTAAAACTTCTGTAAATATCAATTTGTGTTTAAGAATAGAAGAGGTGACATGGGATATGTTGACTGAGAAGGCAGCAAATTATCTCTAGTGGAATTGTCCATATACCTCTCTTGGAAAATGCACATAGCCAAGATAGTGACAAAAGGAACTGTCACCTTCGTTTCCTGCAATGCAATCTCCAGATCAAGAACGAGGGAGTAAAACGTGCAACATATTTTGTGCTTGTTTTTACAAGACCCTGAGTACTGCTGAGTCGAGTGGAACCCACATCATAAGGACCTAATACATAAGATAGAGATGGTTCAGAGGAGAACTGCTAGATTCACCACAAATAGATACCGTAATACTTGCAGTATTAGTGCAAATCAGTTGAATTTAGGCGAACCAAGGCCCAGCTGACCATGTTGTGGAATAGTTAACAATCCAGTAGACATACCAGTGGGCGATACTTGACCACAACATATAGCCACTTAATGGCAAACCACAGGAATCTGTTTAAACTAAAGTCGGCATTGACAGATTGTTTAAAGTTCAGCTTCTTCCCACGTACTATAGGTACATGGAACAATTACTAGTTGCAGAAGCTCCTGACTTGGTATCTCCCAAGCAGGAGCTTTCCAAAATTACATTCTAATGAACTAATCGGCTGCAAATAAGACCTAGTGATTCTCAGGGCTATGACGTTGCGGTTCATTACAGTGGTTGGATTGGTCAGAGTATGAAGCGATGAAAATGGACATTTACATATTTCTGCCTTTCCTATCATTGCTCTTCTGACTAGTATTGCTACTGTTAATACTTTTATCTTAGACCACCCGTTGCATAATACTGAAGTGTGACTGTCAATATATATATATATATATATATATATATATATATATATATATATATATATATATATATATAATGTGTGTGTGGTATTGGTTATCTTATATGTCTATGGAATAGCTTTAGTCTAAAAGAAATGGACTGTTTCAGTATAAGGTATGAACGTGCTAACAAGCAAAATTGAACAGACCTTATATATGGGACACAACTCGTGTATGCATGCTGCTAAGATAACGGCGTTTACTTCACATACCAAACAAAATCGAACACAACAGATGGCGGGAAGACTTGACATATGCGGCAGCGCATGCATAGTTTTTGGACAGCTTCGTGATGTGAATTGTTGGTTAGCTAGAAACGATTGTTTTCAGCTTGCCCTGTATAATCATTCAATGGGCAAAAGCCTTTCGTTGAACGCGATAGTTTAAAATATGGCCTTGTTGTAGTGAGCAATCAAAGCAGAAAATCGAACATGTGCAGCTACAGACATCAGTAGACCTACAAGTAGGTGTCCACTTTTTCTTTAGATATTTCTGGTGATGGAAATGTCATGAATAAAATAAAAGCGGCAATCATGTTGTTGGTCTATCGATTCAGTGGTCTCGAGAAAAATTATCCGTCTCGTTATTGAACGTTTTGAAGCCCACGTGTATATTTGGCTTTGAATGCAGAACGTCTTATGTTTTTCCTTTGGCGAACAACATATATAAAGTAAAGAATTGCCATGAATATTTTGGTACGTCGAAGGCAAACCCTGCGTTTGAATATCAATCATTTCACATGTCATTCTTATGTTGATATATATTTAGTATAATTTTCCTTTACTTGGTTGCCAACAGTTATGTAAGATCACAATGGAATAGCCCAGAATCCTTTAAATGAATCCACAGTAGTGCCAGAATAATGGTTTAGTCGAATGAGTAATGCATAGTTCCAATGAATATTCCAAACAAATGTCTCCTCAAATTATATTAAACACAACATTAAGCACATCTGCAGACAAATATTAACACAATACTATATGAAATAAGAAAATGAATAGTCATGAGCAAAAGCTACACAGATATAGATATAAATAACAAAGGTTTTTCTTCAGATTTTGACAATAAGTAATCAGATTTTGACAATAAGTAATCAGATATGGCCATTATTATCCAATAAATAGAAAAACTATAAAATGACAACTTATCAGATACTACAGAAGTTGACCAAATTTGACAGAAATCATTCTCACGTGAATCTTTTTGAAATTATACAGATCTGCCCTCAAATATGGCTGTCATTTTAATATTAGAAACAGAAAAATCCATACAAATAAATACATTATGTAAAAGATGGAAATGTATACCTTAAAAAAATTCGGCATCTTAATCCAAATTTCCAATTTCGCAAGAAGTTGCCCCTCATGTACAAATCGTCTGCTACCCATCGTGTCAACTGACCACTAGAACGTGATTCTCAAGAAATTCCACGGCATGTAGTCTGTCTCTATATTCTTTAGTAATTTTTCCACATAAACAAGATATTGTAAGCACATACAATTCTATTTGTTGTTGTTTCGCTTCCACATAATAGCTTCTTTTTTAATATAAAATGTTGAACTTTACTAAAAAAATTTTACTTGATTGGTTTAGTTTGCTTAATATCTCTTGCCATTTATTGGCATTGTTACATTGAATTTCGTAAAACTAGCTATAAACCTGACTTAATTACTCGATTAAACTGCAGACAGAAACAGTCCAAAGTAATGTTTCATTTCTATAGCCCAATGGATAAACATTACATCTTATCAAAGCGGTGTGCAGATTAATCCGACATATCGCAAGTCATGAAAACACGGGGTCAATATCGCATGTGTAAAAAATTAATATTATTTTGAACAAAGTATTCTGCTGACAAATGCCTCTTTTCATTTGGTAAGCATTGCAGTATATTATTTTCGTCAATAGGTCGAACTCGTTATGCGTTTTACTTAAGTATTTCAAACAGAACCTTACGTACGCAGAAATGCCCGACAACACTGTCTAAGGTGGATCCAGCTGCAAACTTAATAGACCCAGCATTTCATGGTCTATGTTGTAGCAGTTGGAGTAAACATATACACAAGTATCTATGGTAAATATATATAGTGATCTTAGATGATAACTGGATAAATATGGTAATCATGGTCGTTGTATTCGGATTTGGCTTTCGACTAGAAATATTTTTTGGCCTAAATCATATTGGACTTGATTCAGTAGATTTCTCAATATGAATTGATTTCTTTACTGTCATGTTAATGAAAGAATTGAAGAAAACGAAAAAAAACAAAAAAAACAATTACTGGTGTGCCAGATTTATAAACACATCCCCGGAAATTCTGAGCTTGTTTGTGTATACAATTCACTTTAAGTACAAAACAGTGTAAACCCAGATTTTTGGTCACAAAAAGCACTGGCAGATGAGGATTTTGGGTCATATGTTTGCAGTTTTTAGGAAATTTACACTGGTTCAAATGCATTATTGAACATTGTTTTGGTGATAAATTTGTTATTTGTAATTTCATATGTAAGTGCTAATTATATTCTTTTGGTGATAAATTTGTTATTCGTAATTTCATATGTAAGTGCTAATTAGATTTAAAGAATAAACGATGTCTCAATAAAATTGTGTTCATCAGATAATATGTACACATTCAGACATTTTATGCAGAAAAACTAGTTTGAAAATTATCTCGGATACCACCATAGTTTTTAATAATTTTAAACATTTTTTTTCTTCTTCAAAAATGTCTTTCTACCAATATGCTTGTTAATACTATATCATTCAGGCATCGTTCCCTCTAAGCGAATGGTAGGTGTGAGCGTAGTGCTCGCTGCACTGCGCAAGCATTACGGAGACGAGCAAAATTTAACGTTGGATTGAGCAAAAAATTTACAATTAAGCTGCGCGGGGATGTACGCGCGCAGCTTAGAAGGAACGTTGCATTCAGGTATTACTGAAAAGAGAACTTCTTTATTTTTAAGTGATTTCTTTGTTGCTATAATATTGAATTTGTGTTTCATTAGGACTCAGATCCTTGATTGTGATGGATTTAACCATAATGTGTTGATTACTTTCCTAATTAGGTCTAATTTGGAGTTGACCCACCTTTGTAGAACTCATAGCGGGGTAGAGGCCAGTTTTTATGTACAAAATTAAAGCCGCTATCAGCGACCTAGTATAACAAATCATAAAAAATCAAATACACAAGTGAGGTCAAAAAAAGGTTAATTTTTTGACAAAAATAATAATATTATCCACTTGACAATAGAGGTTAATGGCAGTTCATAGCAAAAGTTTATGAAAATAGTTGTCATCCAAGTCGTTTTGGAGATATTCTACTTGAATCAAACCCATGTGTATATTGCAATGGGAAGCTCTTCTTCTTATCTGACTATTGGTATTTCACTACCAACATACTGTAGATTAACTATGGAATGTGTATATACATGTATAAGCATGCCATCAATTTCAAGAACAACATAAGCTCGAAACACCTAATTCACAAATATATCCATATATGTAAATAGTAAACAGTACTAGCTTAAAAAGTCACATCATAGCCTGAAGTTAAGAAATTTGCCTTGGGCCAATATACGAAATGTATCCTGCCACCTGAGTAGGAAAAATACAAGAAAGATTGTCTTCCACAGATTTGTAGATCTGACAGTGACAGTATCTTTGCTGGTGGCTGAAAGTAAGAGTGTCTGTCTCGGATGCTGAATATGACGGGTTTGATCGCTGGCCCAGTCATACTAAAGACTTATAAGAATGGTACATGCAGCTGTCTCACGGACTGATTGGTCTGTTGTCAGTATAATGGGACATAATGCTACATGTCTGCTGCATGATGCCTCAGTGTTAGACGTCATTATAAACTGCGACACTGCAGACGTCATGGCAGATGTGAGTGAACATATTTTACAACAATGTTAAAAATCCAAATCACATTCACAGAAACACACACACACACGCGCGCGCGTTGTTTGCATTTTCACGATTCACAGTGATGAGAATGTTGGCATATTTCCATGCTATTTTCGTGTACTATGGCAGAAATTTCTTTGCATGTTATGGTTGTAGAAATCATGCATGATCTAAACACATTGCTAACCTACGTGCCCAAAGAATCAGTCTAACTAGGGTAATCCAGTTTACACTAACGTTATCAGTTATTAAAATAGGGAAAGCAAATCATCTCAGATTAAGCAATACCTGAGCTTGAGAAAGGGCATTGAATGAATTACAAAATATATTTTAAAAAAGTAATTAAAATTACTTTGTTTTTTTTATAGTGTACCTTTGATGTTCAGAAAGTAAAAATAACCAGTTGTAACTTGTGGTTTTGTTATACTGCACATCTGATGCAAGGTCAATTGGTGTCACGGGGTGGTTTGAAGAATGTGTAAAAATACTATAATAATAAAAATACAATAACCCACCCCTTTTAGTACTCGATATCTAGGAGATGACCGCCCTCGATATAATTACCCCGGTTCGAGTACAGATAAGTGGTGAAACTTATAGATGGAAACAGAAGTCAACGCCTTCTACGATTTCATAACCTGCTAGGCTTCAGTTTTCCGTTTCCTCTGTCGCTGTTCAGAACTTTGGATCTCAGGATACACTCTGAATACGTTAGAATTTTTGCACGAGACAGAATTTCGTCACAAGTATATACGTCTCACTGAACTTCCCTCTCTTTCTTTTTCTCAGCATACGTCTCAGGGTACGTCACATCAAATCGTTACCAAAAGCTATTTTGTCCCTTTTAAAAAAAGATATTTATAAACACCTTAAATGTATCGTTATATATGATACAGGTGAGAACTTTAATTATCCTGGCTCTGACTCAGAGATTTATATCAATGGTAAACACATGGTAAGGCTAATAATCGACTCCACATGTCCTCAAATAACCGTAGTTAGTCGAATGGCTAATTCGTCACGCATTCACCTCACCCAGTAATACAACCCACATGAGACCCAGCGGTTTTGAGCCCGCCACAAGTATTCAGTTACGTCATTTCACATTCGCTCTAAATCATACGTGAAATCTAAATTCGGTGAATTCTTAGAGCCTAGTATTTATGCAAACACGACAACAAATTAAACAATACGTCAAACTTATCTAATGTAGGACTTCCTATGCATAACTCAACGTAGTATTTATGCAAACACAACAACAAAGTAAACAATTCGTCAGACTTATATAAGAAGTAATGTACGATATCCTATGCATACCTCAACATCGCTATAATTCAAAAGCACATTATGATACAAATGTTTTAGATAAAATTCATGCAAGGACATATAGACTCAGAAAACATTATATAAATCGCTTCAA
Organism: Unio pictorum; assembly: GCA_030141615.1. Classification (NCBI taxonomy): domain Eukaryota; kingdom Metazoa; phylum Mollusca; class Bivalvia; order Unionida; family Unionidae; genus Unio; species Unio pictorum. Next base: position 35,990,879 of record JARLTB010000021.1, on the reverse strand, counting down.
CAAATTACATGGAATTGTGACACTATACCTATGTGTATTCGTCATCCGACTAGTTTTTGCGGATTGCCTGGACCACACTTGGTTATTTTTTTTTCTCTGTGTCCTCTTGCAGGAAAAGTTTAGACTGATTACCATTTGAATAAGGCGATATTATATTCTATGAAATTTTGTGTGAAAACACAGCCCTTATTGAACGTGATCAATCAGAATCAAATATATTTACCGCCATTTCTTTCAGAATCGCTAAAAGTCGGGTCAGCTTGACCTGGTAGTTTTAAGTAATATAATTACAGTCCTTTCTGGCCACTGTATAAACAAAGGTCTAATTAGGAACAAAATTCTTACTCTAAAGAAACCTTACCGTACACGGCAGTATGGCGATAAGATACGCGCGTGCCTCCACAAATCTAATGGTTCTCTGGTCTCAACTAATGTATTCTTGATAGATCGCTAGAAATTTGCCCCTTCACAAATAACATATTTTATAACGTAAATAACATACTTCAATGATCCATCAAAAAGAAAGATAATATAAAGTTATTTTAACAACACATTAGCCTTAGTAATCAGTGAAGAAAAACTGTCAATTATTTTATCTTCAAAATTAAACTCGATTCAAAATATAAAACTCATACCTCCTCAAAACGAATATGAACATTTGTGCCACTGCTTTTCTTGTTTTGATATTATGCATGTCAGCGTAACATTGACATTACATATTAACATAAGCTATTTATGCCTATTTTATAGTGATAGTATTCTATGTTAAATGACCTTAATTACAGGGAAATTGAAAGTCTTTAAATGCAGGAAGAAATTCAACTTAAATTTTAGACTGTTGTGTTAAGATATGTAAATTGAGTTTGAAATGTTTGCTACTTTTTAAAAAAAAAGTTCATTATAAGCAATGAATAATTGTATTTTGAACTTGATATTGTCCAAAATCAAGTTCTTTTTTCCTACCAAACCTGAATGAATAAATTTAGATTTGCAAACATGCTTATCTCAATCTGAGTCCAGAACATTCAAATTTCCCCAGTTTTACCTGTTGTTTACCATATTTTATATTATAATTTTAGAAGCAGACCTTCTACTTATAATGGAGACTTTATATTGTGAACATTTGGAACATTAGGTTCATTTGGTAATAGGTTTTATATTTTTTAAAAAGAAAGTGCTAACTGTGACCTGAGTTCAAATGGAGGATACTTTAACCGTTTTTTTTAAATCTAAAAATTATTTATCCATCTTATAAGATCTAAGTAGAAACAGTTGTATTATTGTTGTGTCCAATGTTTCATTTGCGCTGGAATTTATTTATTTATTAAATCAAGTGATTCCTATCTTGAAATACAAAGAGTTCAAAATGAAAATTCTTGGAGACATATACTTGAATATATTGTGAAACTGTATTATTGTGTTTCAGTAAAGAATTGGCATGTCACTATGGCATAGGTTATCAAAGACACATCAACACATCCAGCATGAGATTTAGTTTAGAATACCCTAAAGTTTATTCAGAACTGTTATCATCAGACTTATGTTAGAAATTCTAAGATTATTTGGAATTTCATTTGAAATACTGTAACTTCTTTTTTCATTTTCACTTTGTATTCACTAAGGAAATAAATTATTTGTTGAATTTTACAAAATTTGTTGGTGTTTTCTCTTTTCTGCTACTTAGATGAAAACCATAGTGTCATAATAAAGTGAGATAAAAAAAAACATGTTAATTTTCTTTCTTTTGTTATAAAACTAAAATACGGGAAAAGTGATGACAAAACAGATTTTCTTGCATATACTTGTATTAGAAAAATTTAAAACTTTTAACATTTGACCTTTGACTGCCGTGACCCTCATTTGTTTATTCCTCTTCACATCTGTAAAATTTATTAGTGACATAAAGAATAATTATGGCAAGTTTCATGTTCCTGCTTTTGTTTTCCATAACATTGGTTGCTTTGTGCATTTTTAAAATAGTTCACTTTGTCTTGATGTGGGTGTTGGACATTAATGCTAATGAATACTGTTCTATAGAAGAAATACATGAAAATTAAAAAAAAACTGTAGATGATTGCAGCTCAAATGTTTCAGCCTTACAACCAAAATGAAATAAAAGAAACATATAGTAATGTCTGTATGGTCTTCTTTTTTGTGCCCAACAGGTATTATGTACTTTTGAGAGATTGTCAATTGTAAGGTGAAGTTGTTTGCATTTGCAACATGCAAAATGGAGAGAATGTTGGCGTACCTTATTATTTCTTGTAATCTCTTTTTAAAAGACATTTTTTAAAAATATATTCTCTTAGTATAAAAGCATTGATAATGTATTGGACTATTTTGATGGAAAATGTCACATTTCTTTGCTGTCATTTTTTTTTTGAACTTGTATAGGTTTCTTGTTATTTCTTGGCCAGACATCTCCAAACTGGACACATAATTATGTTGACATTTGGATTTTCATTCTATCATATAGGATGTTATAATACAGAGTTTATGTGTCTCATTAAGGACTCATGGTGCTATTTCAGTTACATTGAAAACCTATGCAATCATCATGATATTAAAATTCAAAAACTTCAAATTTCTGAGTGCTCATGATCAAACCTATATTTATCAGTATAGCTCCATCCAGGACGACACCTTCTGTGACGAGAAAAGGATATGAGCGCTGCAGCATTTTCTGGACTTAAATTTTTTTAAACACGTGCTTTCAATTCTACACCAAGGAGTTGGGTGCTAATTTCAGTAATGAGCGTTCCAAACTCTAGACTGTTAAAGGACTGAAATTCCATCAATAAAGCAATGTCTCAGTTTTTTTTTCCAGTTGCAACAAGGATACGTTCTCGAAAGTTTCATTCTACTAAATTCTGTCTTTCATTATCGACCAGTCCTTGCCAGACAAAACCATACATACACACTTTTATATTTACCCTTTTCAGATTGGTTCCATAAAATTAGTACCATGTGTCCTTAGGTGGCAGGGTACAGTTTCGTATATTGGCCCCTTGCAAATTTCGTAACTTAAGGCTATGATGTGACTTTTTCAGCTTTTATTGTTTACTAATTGAATATATGGATATATTTGTAAACTAGGTGTTTTGCGCTTGTGTTGTTCTTGAAATTGATGTCAGGCATGTACACCCTCCATAGTTACTCTGCATTTTGTTGTAAAATACCAGTAGTTGACTAGGAAGAAGAGCTAGCCTCCCATAGCAGAAAACACATAGGTTTCGGGGAAGTAGAATATCTTTAAGAAGACAACTGTTTTCAATTGAATAAGCCAGTTTCGTACACACTGTTTTGCAGAATTGTCATCTACAAAAATGGCTTTTGTTTGCACTGTGAGTATTACATGGTGTCAAAAATGACAATCGGACATGAAAATTGCAGGTATAAGTTTTAGGTTGGGGTGCATAAACTTCTGCTCTGAACTGCCATCGACTTCTCTGGTCAAGTGGATAATATTCTTAGGTTTTGTTTAAATATATCTATCCAAAACTATGGACCTCACTTGTGTATTTGATTTTATATGATATTTTTATACTAGGTCACTGATTGTGGCATTAAATTTATACAATTGCTCCAGTGGCCTAGTGGTTAGAGCTTCTGCTGCAGGAGGTCGTGGGTTCAATTCCTGGCCGAGTCATATCAAAGACTTTAAAAAATGGTACTAACAGCTGCATCGCTTGGCTCTCAGCATTAAGAGGTTAGTGTTAGGACTGGTCGGTCTGGTGTCAGGATAATGTGACTGGGTGGGACATCACCCTGCATGTCTGGAGCATGATTCCACAGTGCTATATACCACTATAAACTACCACGCTGAAGACATCATAGTGCTTTGGCTCGAATAAGCAGCAACATAGAAAGAAGTGAAAATAACAAGCTTGTAAAAATTTAACAAACACTTTATTGAGTACAAATATTTTCATAAAAGAAAATATTTAAACTTACGGTTTTAGAGAATCAAGTCCAATAATTAATCCAAAAAGAATTCACAATATAATCCACTATTGGAATTGCAAGAGTCCTAATAATAAAATGTCCTAATAGTTCCAGGTTCGAATCTTGACGATGTAATCCAATATTGACGACGATGTCACGTGATGAAGTCAGTTTTAGTTTTATAATAATTCAAATGAGCACAAGTAATTTCTAGATAAAAAACACAATAAATTCCTCTTGATCCCAAACGAATTGAATAATTTACACTCAAACAATAACACATACATCTTTGTATTTTAAATCCCAGACTAACTACTGAACCGTTAGCTTCTAAAACACAGCTATATACTGATTTCCTCGTAAACAGGAAGGTGAGGGGTCACGTGATTTTCTAGAAGGTCACAGAACGAACCCATGCTCGCAAAGTCACGTATACAGTATGATCTAGAAAGATGTCCTTGGAATCAACCAATCATTTTTAAAATAAAGCTCTAATGTCATTGGAATCAACCAATCATTTTTGAAGCTTGTTTACAATCTGAAGCAAGGTCATAAAATGAGGTTAACATCTATTGTTTACTTGTAGAGTAAAAATTTCTATAAAAATTTCCCAATGAATGAATTTTTTAATCCAAAATGTCAAATTTGAATCTGACAAAAATAAATAAATTATTTAAATCAAAAATACATAACAGTGATATGACTGAAAATATGTAAAAGCAATGTTAAAAATCCAAATCACACACACACACACACACACACACACACACACACACACACACACACACACACACACACACATAGAGATAATAACTGCCCTAGCCCCTTAAGGGGGGGGGGTTGTTACATGTTTCAGGGGAGATAACTCAAGTTAATGGTCATGATTTGACCATGCTGAGTTGGTTCCCATGTGTGTGTGTGTGTGTGTGTGTGTGTGTGTGTGTGTGTGTGTGTGTGTGTGTGTGTGTGTGTGTGCAGTGACCTTCCTTGGGAGAACTGGTAGGAAACATTGCAACAAGAATCTTGATAAAAATAGAAGACATAATATTGACTATTTATTGCATTAAACATTATTTACACAATATACAACAAAAAAGAAATGGAAATTGAAATATTTATTCTTCAACTCTATAAATGATATATCCATCTGTTTGGCCTTGAGAGTTGTAACTGGCAATCATCATTCCAAGATATTATAAATTAGCATTGGTTAAATGTTTCAGCCCTACATTGTTACAAGATATTAGTAATTTCAGTGTTATAAACAACTATATAAACAGTGTTATAAACAACTATATTAGATGAGATGAATATAAAGTATCTCAGGGTAGATGAATTGAAAGTATGTTAGATGATTTGATGTTGAATTATGCCTAATGAGATGAATCAAAAGTATGTTAGACGATTTTAAAGTAGAATTATGGCAGATGAGATGAATCAAAATTATGTTAGATGATTTGAAGTGGAATTATGCCAGACGAGATGAAACAAAAGTATGTTAGATGATTTAAATTGTAAGTATGCCAGATGAGATGAATCAAAAGTATTTTAGAGAATTTAAAGTGGAAGTATGCCTGATGAGATGGATTAAAAGTATGTTAGACGATATTAAAGTGAAATTATGGCAGATGAGATGAATCAAAAGTATGTTAGACGATTTAAAGTGGAAGTATGCCTGATGAGATGAATCAAAAGTATGTTAGATGATTAAAATTGTAAGTATGCCAGACGAGATGAATCAAAAGTATGTTAGATGATTTAAAGTAGAAGTATGCCAGATGAGATGAATCAAAAGAAAGTTAGACAATTTAAATGGACGTATGCCAGATGAGATCAATCAAAAGTATGTTAGACAATTTAAATTGTAAGTATGCCAGATGAGATGAATCAAAAGTATGTTAGAGAATTTAAAGTGGAAGTATGCCAGATGAGATGAATCAAAACTATGTTAGATGATTTGATGTGGAGTTATGGCAGATGAGATGAATCAAAAGTAAGTTAATTGATCTGAAGTGGAATTATGCCAGATGAGATGAAACAAAAGTATGTTAGACAGTTTAAAGTGGAAGTATGCCAGATGAGATGAATCAAAAGTATGTTCGATGATTACATGTGGAATTATGACAGATGAGATGAATCAAAAGTATGTTAGATAATGTAATTTGGAAGTATGCCAGATGAGATGAATCAAAAGTATGTTAGACAATTTAAAGTTGAAGTATGCCTGAGGAGATGAATCAAAAGTATGTTAGACAATTTAAAGTGAAAGTATGCCAGACGAGATGATTCAAAAGTTTTTTTTTAGATTATTTGATGTGGAATTATGACAGATGAGATGATTCAAAAGTATGTTAGACGATTTGAAGTGGAATTATGGCAGATGAAATGAATCAAAAGTATGTTAAATGATTTGAAGTGGAATCATGCCAGACGAGATGAATCAAAAGAATGTTAGATGATTAAAATTGTAAGTATGTCAGACGAGATGAATCAAAAGTATGTTATATGATTTAAAGTAGGAGTATGCCAGATGAGATGAATCAAAAGAAAGTTAGGTAGTTTAAAATGGACGTATGCCAGATGAGATCAATCAAAAGTATGTTAGACAGTTTAATGTGGAAGTATGCCAGATGAGATGAATCAAAAGTATGTTAGACGATTTTAAAGTGGAAGTATGTCAGATGAGATGAATCAAAAGTATGTTAGACGATTTTAAAGTGGAAGTATGTCAGATGAGATGGATTAAAAGTATGTTAGACGATCTTAAAGTGAAATTATGGCAGATGAGATGAATCAAAAGTATGTTAGACGATTTAAAGTGGAAGTATGCCTGATGAGATGAATCAAAAGTATGTTAGATGATTTTAAAGTGGAAGTATGCCAGATGATATAAATCAAAAGTATGTTAGACGATTTTAAAGTGAAATTATGGCAGATGAGATGAATCAAAAGTATGTTAGACGATTTAAAGTGAAAGTATGCCAGATGAGATGAATCAAAAGTATGTTAGACGATTTTAAAGTGAAATTATGGCAGTTGAGATGAATCAAAAGTATGTTAGACGATTTAAAGTGGAAGTATGCCAGACGAGATGAATCAAACGTTTATTTTAGATGATTTGATGTGGAATTAAGCCTGATGAGATGAATCAAAAGTATGTTAGATGATTTTAAAGTGAAATTATGGCAGATGAGATGAATCAAAAGTATGTTATATTATTTAAAGTTGAAGTATGCCTGATGAGATGAATCAAAAGTATGTTAGATGATTTTAAAGTGAAAGTATGCCAGATGAGATGAATCAAAAGTATGTTAGACGATTTTAAAGTGAAATTATGGCAGATGAGATGAATCAAAAGTATGTTATATTATTTAAAGTTGAAGTATGCCTGATGAGATGAATCAAAAGTATGTTAGATGATTTTAAAGTGGAAGTATGCCAGATGAGATGAATCAAAGGTATGTTAGACGATTTTAAAGTGAAATTATGGCAGATGAGATGAATCAAACGTTTATTTTAGATGATTTGATGTGGAATTAAGCCTGATGAGATGAATCAAAAGTATGTTAGACGATTTTAAAGTGGAATTATGGCAGATGAGAAGATTCAAAAGTATGTTACACGATTTGAAGTGGAATTATGTTACGAAATGCCCGATGTGGCCCAGTTAGACCACTATACGTTTTATTATTACCAAGGTGTCGTGTTTTGCGCGCCAAAATATTTTTTTAAAATATACTTTTTCTTTGTATCGCGTGACGCCTTCATTGCTTGCGCAGCACGTGCGTGTTATGTGAGTTGTATGCTTTTTTATCAACTCTTTCTTATAAAAAAATTAATACTCAATTTCGTAAAACACGTTCAATGTTGTATTATATGGTTGCATTATTTTATTGTACTTGTAATTCAGTTTATTAAAAGGGTATGATCTATGCAATTTGGTAGCGAGATGATACCACTCAGATTATGAACACGGATATGGACACATGTGCATGCTCCTGTTGATAATTTTAGCTGGTTGCTATTATAACTAATGTTGAAAACGTACTATGTATGTTATTAGTATATCGTATTTCTATTTTAATGGCATAACATTCCTACGTCATAGTCGTACATGAGGAATATTTCAGGCTGGTTATATTAACCCATTCGTAACCGTAATATATTTTAATATATTTACAATTAAAGGAGACTATTTGGAAAGTTGTTTCTTTTCCATATTCAGCTCATTAGGTGTGAATATCTGGACGAGTGAGTGAAGATGAGGATGTCTGGCGCACCATTACGATGTGGTTTTGTTTAGTGCCTACGTGTAGGTACATGAAAATCTGGAGGGTGGGACTGACCGTGCCAGAAAGCGGGCCGAGTCAACACTTGATACACATATGGTGATATCGACATGGTACTTCATTGTAGTGTTGGACTATATGAATGTAATAACAGTAGTGTTTGATTATATGAATTTTGTAACAGTAGTGTTTGAATACATGAGCAGCAAAGAGGGTGAATCGGACATTTCTAATTGAGTTAGATTTTAAGCAAATAATTTTAAGTCTCCTTTTGCCAAATAGAGCCTTAACGATTTTAGAGCTATTTTGCACATAAAAGGCTGCTACGGAGACAAAGTCTCCAGACCCGGCGCCGATGGCGCTGCGTGGAGGCAAAATGTTTCATCCGAATATTTGATCAAGTCCGATACGATATCTTGATCTAGGGTCATGCAAATTTATCGTTACAAATCCATGTGGGATTAACTGAGCGTGACTAAAGAAATTTCTAAAGAGATTATAATCTATGTCTCCACTGCACCATGTCTGATGAATATTTCGTAGCATATGTGTGTCAACTCCATTAAATACAGCAAAAATATTACAATTATCCCTGATCACTTTTGGTATTTGTGTATATCTCTTAGTGATATATATCGCATCAGTATTTTTATGTCTACCTCTGGAAAATATCCTAACGGGATTCTTTTGATTGTCTAACATTACATCATCATATACGACTAAATTGCTAATATTTCCATCAATAACATCAATACTCGGTGCTTCCTCGATATCGGTTATAAACTCATTAATATCCTCATCGATTTCCGATTTCGCTTTCTCGTTAAAATCCTTTAACACTTCGTAACATCTCTGATCGTCTACACTCGGGGCTACTAAATATAATTTATCCCATTTCATCCATCTCGTTATTAAATTAAGTAACAACTGCGTCTTGCCACTTCCAGATGGTCCAATTATAATCATACGAATAGAATTTGGTAGCGCTGCATGATGTTTAACTGGTTCTCGTGTTTTAGTCGCCGAAAAATCAATTACATTCATGTTATTATAAATAAATTATGGATCTATATTGTGTGAAATGTAAGACGCGTACACCAACAATTGACCCAACACCTACTACAACTAACAATAACAGAGAAGCTATCACTGGCAAGTGTGAACGATGTGGTATAATGTTTTTTTAGATTTGTTTAAAAAAAGGGGGAGGTGATATTGCAGCCAAGTATGTAAAATTACCAGAAACTCCATGGGCAAAATATCCGGGAGAAATACATCTTCCAGGGGATAGTTATTGTGGACCCGGGACCAGACTCGATATCCGACTCGATAATCAAAACCAACCCCGACCCGGTGAATATCCAATAAACGCTATTGATAAGGCATGTCATGCTCATGATGTTGCTTATAAAAGCAGCAATCTGCAACACAGACATATCGCAGATGTGAAATTAATTCATGCGTTGAATTCTATATCACTGATAAATCCTTCAAAGAAAAATTAGCTTCATGGTTGACAAAATCGGCGATGAAAAGTAAATTAAAATGCTGGGTGCTGGTAATTAATAACAACATGGAATCTATTTATTATTCCCCAAGAGGATACTGGAGGGGTAAATCAGCAATCAATAAACTCGCTAGCGCCGCAAAGGTGAAAAATACCACCGGGGTGGATTGGTTAGCCAAACAGGCGATATGTCAGATTTATCTACCACCGCCTAAACAAATAAATTTCTCGCATTTTGATGTCGGCGTCCCTAATGAGGTTCATCAGGCTTATATATTATTTCTGCCGCATGATGGTGTTTACAAGTATGCGCTAACCGTAGTTGATGTTGCGAGTAGATACAAACAAGCAGAACCATTAAAGACGAGGTATCAACTGAAGTAGCTTCTGCGTTTGAAAGGATTTATCGGCGTGGTCCTCTGCAGTGGCCAAATCTAATGTTGATCCTGGCAAGGAATTTCAGGGTGCAGTGTTATCAACAATGAAGCATTATAATGTCACCATCAGACGAGGACATACTGATCAGGCAATTGTTGAACGATTTAATCGGACACTTGCTGAGCAGTTATTTGGATATCAATACGCGAAGGAATGTATTCAGGATAAACGATCTCGTGAATGGGTCAAGAGATTACCGGGTGTAATTACAACGCTAAATAATGAGATTACTCGAACAATTCATATGAAACCTAACAATGCGATTAAAAAAAGTATATACCCATACAAAAACCACAAAATGATTTTTCACAACAACCAATACTCTGTAATGTAACTGTGAGATATTTATATGAAGCAGGAGAGCTTGAAGGCGGTACAAAAATAGCTACTGATCCTATTTGGAGTGTTACCGCACATAATATAGCATAGTAAGATCCACGGATAGACTAGCAATCTATAGATTAGATTCAACTACTCCTCAGCGCAGATTTACACGGGAACAATTACAAGTGATACCCGAGGATACTCAATTACCGCCGCGTGGTCTTAACTAGTGCTTCTGCGTCTGATACACTCAAGACAAGTCAATATCACATTATCTCTGGTATGACCAAGGCTGCTATCTTTTCTGTTTGCGGTAAGTTGGCGGGGATCTTTATCCGACCTACACCAACGCATTATACAATTACAACTCGCGCAGTGATTATTCTGTTATTTCAGCGTAATTATAAATTCAGCATCAATGTCAAATGTTCTGTTATTTGTTTTCTCCTGTTGTTTATAACCAGCGAGTTTTTTTTTGATTATATCATAGTTGACAATATTACTAATTGTGGTGTCATTATCATCTAAAACAATTCTTCGAAGTTGATTTATTTTTTGTACTCTGGATACTGCCAAGTAAACTAAATTTGACCACTCGATGCGATCATCTACGATCCAAACAATCGTATCGGATAGTTAATCCTTGCGAAGAATGTATCGTCGTTGCGAATCCTAGCTTCCATGGGGATTTATCAGCACGCAATGCATCTTCGACAACACCGATATCAACGAACACAATATCATTTAACACTAGAGTTTGTTTTCTTGACTCTGTCAAGCCAGGAATATCAACTTCGATATTTTGTCTTCTGGTATCCGAAGGCCTATAACTCATCGGCACTGGAAGTGTTGCAAATATTTCTTTATGCGTGTTAAATAACTTCATCTGAAGTGTGTCTCTATTTTTCTACTTGCCACTCTATCAAATCGTTTGGTCTCCACGCTTCCCAGAAATAATTTAATGGGGTTTTTGAAATTATTTCACGCGCTATTTCACACTGGATTCTTTCCGGTTGTAATCTGATTAGCTTCTTAAACTCACGTAATTCTGGATCAAGTGATCTGTGATCAGTACTAATTTCTTCATAATAGTCTACAAAATTCTTCAACCAATTATGTGGAGACAAACCGACAAATGGTGGTGGTTGACCATGCTCGCCACACATTATCACTTTTGTATTCGCTAGCAATAGCCAATCGAGAAACTTTTGTAATACATTTAACGACACTGTGCATATCTCATCCCAAATGATGATTTCAGGAATATATTTCTAGCCCATTCGATCAGGAGTCCATTCGTCGCTGTTCCATTGAAAGAAGCTGTGATAAGTGCAAGCATTAACTCCTCACTGTTTCATCTCTCTTGCAAGTCTGTGTGTGGGTGGTAGCACAATCATGTTTGATTTCCCTCGAAATAATTCGATCGCACGAGTCGTCTTCCCTGACCCACCACAACAATTTAGGTAACTGGTTTATATCTACATATTGGGTCGGAACACGAAGGTGCATTAGATAGTTTTGATATCTGATTATTTTTCAAGTAATTGTTTTCAATCGTAACATCTGCTGATTTAGAATAATCACACAATATTTCCTTTTTAATTCTCCATGATCCCCAACTCTCGTCGGAATTTGTAAATTTAGCCATTGTTTCTCGATGTTTTACATCTATGTAAAATGAATCAGTGTCGACTCGAACCGCGGTGTCAGGAAATCTATCATCGAAAGTAAATTGATAGACGCATAAGCCAACATAGAAGCCCTTAAATGTGTATACTGAGGATTATCTCCTCTGTGTAAGTAACAATTGTACCGAATTTTGTTCCATCGGACAAGAAAGCGTCTTTACGATTGACATATAAACCCCTAGATGCTGCATCTGCGATTATAAAATCGTATTCAGCATCATCTAAAATTAATCGTGAAGAATGTCATTTGTGGTCGTATTTTCCACCTTGGGTGAATTTACCAATTATTCTTCTACCAAGATCTTTTGCGTGTTTATTTCTAACTTAATAGATCTCCTTGGACCATCTAACGATATATTCTTCGTCTAGGGACGGAAATTGATTTTTTGTTTTCGTGGATTATACTATCTAGACTATCGGGTTGTGGTAACCAGACTTCAGTCTGCGTATGATACGATATAACTGCTTCACTGACAATCAGCGATATCAGTATTTTAGAATCAATCATATACCGTAATAACACTATCGGCATGCAGTGTTTTTCAGAGATGTGTCTACCAAACCAAACATAACAGCAAGGATGAAGTCCTTTAGCGGTCTCGAATGATACCACACGAGCGAATCCGGCTAGATCAAAATCAGGTAGCGGCCCATTAATCGCAACACGGGTCGTTTCGTGTGTAGGATGCCCAAATCTTTTAAAATACCCAGCGCACTCTCCATACCCGAGAAAGCTGCCCGGATAACACGCGACTATATCAACCGAAATGACACTTTTGGGGTCATATTTGGTATTCCATAATCCACCATGGCCATAATTAACACAACTGTCTTGGATATCTGAGAGAAATTCAGCTCTTGTTGGTTTCCACATATTTCTCTTTCTCGCGAAATGAGCTGCAACTGACGAAATTGTAAAACAGTTTGTTAGTGATTGTTCGTCGTGTTCCGTTGAAAATTCACGAGCTAGTTTTCTCATCTCGTCGTGAAGAGCTTCAGTACGGTATACTTCGCCGTTAGGTCTTACAAATTGATTGAATTTAAACTCTTCGTTTTCAAAACTCTGAATAACCACACTGACACAGGATCGTTTTTACTTAACTGATAAATTAAATCAAATAATTTCTCTCCCTCCGAGAACTCCACGGTTAGATATTTTATGGTTCTATCCCGCGGAAATATTGTTACCGCGGAGGTCCACGCGTGTGCATTATGGTCAATAATTTTGATTGGGGCTCCCTTTGATTTATATTTCGATTCGTGTAATACCTCTCCTGTTATCGTCGTTACGGTTATTGGGAATCTTAGTGATGTTTCTAACTCGGCTACGTTTTGAATTTTTGCACCGCTCTCTTATTTTTATTTTCCATTCGTTTATTTTTTTGGCGTCTTTGATCCGTCAATTTGTTTCTACGCAACGCATTTGTAAAATGCTCTATTATTCGTTCGGCTACACAATTTATCCTCTCTGACAATTTCAGGGTTTTTAATTTCTCAATATTCCGTTTGCCATTTAACGGATAGATCCCTTAAACAACCGCGGTTACAGGATAATATCTCTTATAATACGGTTTGTCAATTCCAGTCAGCGTTCCTGGTTTGCAATCCTGACTTACAGTGACAGTTCTTTTATTTTTCAGGATGGGTTTATATTTGTCGCGTATAATCCAATTTCCTGTTTCTGAGCGGATAATGAATTTCCCTCTAAAAAAATACTTTTTCTGGTCAAGATGCGAGATTATCACTGCTGCTTTTTCGTCGTTCATGGTAGCATCAACACCACCATCAATTCGAAATGTTGACCAACAGTGAGATGCTCCGTCGCGCTTGAATTCATTAAATGCATCATGGATTCTACCTATCATGTTTCTATCACTTATTAGACCCTTATCGGGTTTATTAGTGGATACTCTATCGAGATTGAATTTAACATTTTTCCAGGGTTTTATTTTCGGTAATCTCTCGAACTCCTCCATGCTATAATTAAAACAAGTATTTAAATAAAGAATTATATATAATGAATCATTGTAAATGGCTTATGATAGGATCAATAACTGTCTGTAACAAATCGTGCAGAAATGAATTCTGCGGATATCATTCACAAAGCGTACGACGTGGAAGCTTGGGTCCTCTACCCTGAATACGATGTGGGGTGGGTGTGGGAGGAAAATCACAGTTGTCTCAATTGTGGTGGTAAGCGATATAGGGAACTTAAGCGCTATTATGATAAGAGAGTTAAAAACTCCATCAAAGATTCTACCCCTGACTACTTCATCCCTGAAAAAAATCATAAGAACTCCTCAAGACGTCATTACTAGATTCCCAAGTAATAATTAAACCAAATAAATAATTAGACAAATAACATATATGTATATAAATGAACCAAGAATTTCGACCACATCCTACGATCAATAATTATGAAGCATCTCGTGATGGTATTGTCAGACACTACATACTAAAGAAATCAGTAGGTACGGTTAATAATCAGGGGTATCTTAGATTTAATGCTGGGGGGGGGGACTATCTTAATCAAAGATTCGTCCACGGATGGTTTTGTGATTGATCATATAAATGGTATAAGAACTGATAATTCCTTATCGAATTTACGAGCTAACACTCAGTGAGAATTTGAAAACAGGGAGGAACTGGAAAACACTCGAAAAATGCGAGAATTGTAAAATCTATAAATATAGCAACTAACGAAGAAAGAATATTTCAATAGATGAAGGAAGCTGGAAAGTATTTTGATATTTGAATGCCCTCAGTTCGACACGTTGCAGAAAATATCACTAAATCGGCGCTTTCAAATCGAACTGGAAATATAATTCAATTCGTATATATCTGAATTCCATTTTGTACTGTATGTATAGAAGTATATAACACTAAAGGGGAATAACTCGTGTAGGCTTGTGTGTATAGTTTCTGAAACAGATACTCTTTTGTTGTTGTTTCTGATCTCAGTGGGAATAGTTGAGTATTATCTCTCTGATCTATTCTGAGAGAAAACGAATCAAATAAATAGGTATTTACAACAACAGTATTCATTTTCTCGATATTTTGTTCAGTTATTTGGACTTGTTGGAATGTTGTCAATAATCATAATTAAGTACACGAAAGAATGAAAATCACACACCACATTATTGATTTCCGTGTATTAGTTAGCTTATATATAACGCTGTATACTATATATTTGGGGCTTTAAACCATTCGAAATTCAACTATGAAATCACCCTACGTCACACAGTGTGAATGTTTTTGCATTCAAAACGGGGTGATTTTGTTGGGGGTAGGGTGGTTTCAGTTGAATGTAGATATAGCCCCTTATGTGTTGTATTGTCCTTTGTAAATAATATTTCATTATCAAACCACGCCTTATTGGATTTTGCTAAACTGTGTGACAGGTATTAGGTAATCTGATAGGCTGTCGTCATTCATTAGATCTCGCTAAACTGTTTGTTGTGACATGTTAGGTAATCTGATATTATCATCCTATATGTGCCTTACATACCTTCTCTAAAACAGGTTAAAGGCTGTATTGTTCATAATTAAGTATATATGCCTTACATACCTTCTCTAAAACAGAGGTTAAAGGCTGTATTCTTAATCACACTTGAAAGAAAACTGGTCAAAATTGACCCCTATTTTTTTTATTAGATATATAAATAATCATATAATGAATTTCGAAAATATGAATGACTTTATAAATGATATTTCAAATTTGAAAAATCAAAAAATTACAATTGTCCGATAAATTAGATTGTAATCAGATTCTATCTGATTTTCAAGATCTCAATGATAGCGCTCAGAATATTAGATATGTCCTTCCGAGGCAGTATTCACTAATCAAAAGAATTCAGCATGGGGTAAACGAATCCTTGATATTTTGTAGCGATATGAACAAATTCATCCCTCTATTCACAGCAGTCGAAAAAGTTAGAGCCGAACTTGGCCAGCAATATCAAGTCAAACGCACAATAAACTCAAGAATTAAAACGATTAAAAATATCATCAGGCAGAATAATACACTTGAAAACACTGTGAATGATTATCAGTTTCCCCTCTCGATTGTTCCAAACACAAACTAACATTAACACTAGTCATGTATACACTACCTACGCTGTTTTGCAGGTATGTGGATTACTCATACAGCGAAGTCCTTTTGACAAATTGTATAGGTTGAAATTCTATAGATCACCGAGACAAATTCTAAGGACAGGTATCAATTACTATTTTTTTTTTGCACGGAGATTTTATCTCGGTGATTTATCACCGACACGGATGTAATGAAAAACTAGTGAAATTCAAAAGAATTTCGGGGTGAGTGAGCATTCATGGATTTTTCGCTTACAATTTAGATCATATACTATATATTTATAATGGTTGGAGAGGCTTTAACAACTAGATTTGCTCGCGAGCGATTATCTGCAATAAAGAGATTTATTCCTGTAAGAGATTCTGTTAGAAAGAAGTTACAAGCGAGACAAGAATTTAAAACTTTATGCAACGGGCACTGAACAATTATTTAAACTAGTAACCACAGAAACTGAGAGAGTTGTTACTGCTACTAAGGAAGGTGTTACTGCTACTGTACCAGTACTCGAAAAAATAGCAAGGTGATCCAAGCAAACAAAAAAATCTTTAAAAACACTTCCTGGTGATATAGTAATTTCAGCACGACCTGAACAAGAACAAGAAGTTGATATTGAACAAGAACAGGGTGATATTATTAAAGAAGAACAGGAGGGTGATATTGAAGAAGAACAGGGGGTGATACTACTGAACGAGTTGCATTCAACAATAAATTTCTTCCGGGTAAATTAGATGAAATTTAAAAAAATGTGATTTAAAGGTGACGGGATGGCTAAATTTTTTATTAATAGTTTCCCTCATAGAAGAAATTATATCCACCATGATTATATCGCCACGAGTAAAACAATCGTGGTACAATGGATTATATCGTGTGTATACAGGTATATCTAAGGCATCAAATGAAGATAAAATATATAATGATCTTATGGATGAAATAAAAAAAATTGAATCATCATCAACAACACATTCAGATCCTGGATTTCTTAGATTACCAGAGCGATCAAAACTTCTGGATATCATAAATCCTCTTTGCAGGGTGCAACTGGTATCACTAAAAAAGATGGAAAGGGATATCCAAGCTAATTTTCAGGTAGTGGTCTTGTTCGTTGTCCTAAAAATATTCTTGGGGACATATCACGATTAGAAATTCTCGTAGGAGAGAAACGAGCTGGAAATAACTCGCCGGAAATAGTTAACGAGGCAGCTGAAATCTGCAGACGACTATTTGAAGGTGGTATCATGAATATTAATGTATACCGAGAGTTTATTGATGAGCTAGCGGACGGTTATCACAGTGATTGAAATCGTTTACGATTTCGCGATTAGATAAATAGCATTTAAATAAGATGATCATACACTGCAACCACAATAAACCAACAATGACCTACGTAGTAAATTCACGATTGCCTGTTTATAAGATGTACTACGGAGGTGGTCTTGACAATGTCGTTGAAGGGTTATTTACAAGGATGGCTCCAAAAATAGCACCAATGGCAAAACAGTTATCGATGAAAGCTATTGATGTTATTCGTGATAAGGGTGTTAGTGCTGTTGGTGATGTTACAGGGAAGCATTTACCGCGGATAAAGAAAAACTGCTAGCGTTAGTTCGGCAACGAAAGAAACCACTACCAATGAAACTACCATCTACGGAGATTATGCCTGCGAATATTAGCAAAATAATAAATAACGCAGTGGATCAAAAAAATAGCATCATTGAACAACGGAGGATATGACAATCAAGAAAATATTACTGCAAATATGATAGCTGGAAGTGGCCTGACAAAGTCAGCAATGAAAAATCATCGATTTTCACGATTTAGATCAAGAAATATATAATAAAATGTTCAAATCGTCACCCGACCTAACGTTCGATATGGATGCCCCAGTGCGCAAGAATGATTCTGTACGCGATTATAAGTTTTATTCCTATAATGCAGTACAACCGAATAGTAAATCAAGAATCGAACTTCAAGTCCAGGATACCAGCAAATACTTTCTACTCGCTGAAGCATTTATTGAAATAGGAGAACTTGTAACAGCTGCTGATACTCCTGCTGCGCCAGCACCATATGACCTAAATGCCAAAGTCGGCTTTGTCAATAATGGTATCATGGTTCTATTTGAGAGTGCTAGATATATGATTGATGGAAGAGAGATCGAGTCTATAGAACGTGATGTTGATGTTGCCACAACAATAGTGAGTTTAGCAAGATATTCTGATGATTATACAAAAGACCAGCAGGTCCATCTATGATGTTCTCTAAGGATATTAAGGATCGCACTGGACATTCTATATATATATATATATATATATATATATATATATATATATATATATATATATATATATATATATATAATGCTGGTGCTGCTAATGTTGATGTCGAGAATATGATTATAAATAATGATCCTGATTACAACCTAGGGTTTGCAACACGTGCATTAATGTTGGACGGACGGCGTAGACTATTTTCATGGGCGATTCCACTATCTCATATATTTGGATTTTGTAGAAATGTTAGAAAAGTTATCTATGGATCGAAACACACAGTAGTACTCGTGCGAAAAACCGATGATAATGATGCAATCTGGAGGATTCCAGCAGATATTGCACATCCAGAGGTCGACCCTGGCAAGGTGAATATAACAAAACTCTCTCTGTGGATGCCAGTAACGACTCCATCAATCACCGCGGAAGAAAAATTAATTATCATTTATGGATCATGGAGGAAAATCATTGATATCATGGCTAACAGTGACCACAGATACCATGCAGTCTTCTGTTAACGGTATATTTACATGGCACATGACATCAAAACAAGGTGTTGCTGCACCCCGACACATATGTGTTGCGTTACAGGATACTACACGATTAAATGACCAAACACGCAGGCATATGATATTTGATCAATTGGGTGTTAATGAAGTCTCGTTGAGGATAAATGGCCAAAAGGAACCATCTGAGGATATTTTACTTAATTATGGACAAAACCAAATAGCACGCGCGTATCATCATTTGCTGACATTTTGTGGGCGTGATAATAATGTGGATATTGGTCTGCAAATATCACAATTGGATTTTAAAACCCTATATCCAATTTATTACTTTTCGTTGGAACATCTTGACTTAAGAAGACAGTCCGTCGTTGATATACATTTCCGAGCTCGTGTAACACGACTTCCTGCTGTTGGTGGTAAATACAGAGCAATTGCTGTCATACTCAGTGACAAATCAATGCTACTCGAAGGTGTTGGTGGACGAATGAGAGTAGTTGATGCACCAGTGGAAAATATGTAGACAATTAGATCAATCTCGTATTAAATAAAATGTCATATAGTCATGCTAATGTTACGTTGACTCCTGATCAGATTAAAAAATTGCAATCGAAATCAGCTTAAAAAAATGTGGACCTACGATATCGCTAAAACACAATCAGATGTCTGGTGGTCAGAATAAACTATCATTGACAGATCGTCAGATTAAGCATTTCAATGATGCTATCAAAAATAAAAAAGGCGTTCAAGTCGCTCTCTCTGCTGCTGCAATTAAAAACATGATAAAATCAGGTGGTATATTCCCACTATTAGCTGCGTTACCAGCACTAATTGCGGCAGCCACCCCACTAAAGAAGGCGACTGGAAAAGGGTTAAAAAAAAAAAAAAAAAAAAAGATCAGGAAAGGATCTAAGACTACCAGGAACTCCTCATTCATGGTACAGCGGAAACGGCCTGAGAATACCAGGAACAGTTTACTAACAATATCGCAGATATCGCAAGAACCTATGGTTCCCATGTCAAATTTAGATTTACTCGATGCTGCTAAAAAAAACTAGCGATAAAAAACTTCAGAGGTGTTTTTATGAGAAATCAATTACCACAACAACCAAACAACACTGAAACCGGTATCATTAATCTCGATAACAACACAGGACCTGGAACTTGCTGGGTTGCATACGCGATTGATCCGCGTGCAATTGTTTATTTCGATTCATATGGGTTAGTGCCGCCTAAAGAGTTTATGCGTTATGTACAATTAAACACCCCTCGTTGGTATTCCACGCTACCAACAAAGAAAATGACTGACCCACTAATATGCGGCATAGAAGTATTAAATGTCCTCTACGCTATTTCATCATCAACTAAACCACCTCATAAAACCATACACGAATATACGAGTAATCGCTTTTTACAGAGATCTTAAAATATAATGATTGATATTTGGGGAAGATCTCTATCAAGCCTAAGAAAACCCACCACGGAAATATCTGCAACCAAGGATGTAAAAAATATAATTGAAGATGAACTATCCGAGATGTTAAACCTCGCAAGTGTTGATCAAATGAAATAGTCGTATTTCAAGACAAACAAGGGAAATTGAAAACGAGTAATGTTTCCCTTGATGATATTTTAGTTAAACAAAGCGGTGTAACGGAAAATCTATTGCGGTATTTTCCGATCAGGGCAGACTCAAACCAGGTGTTCTCTTTTCGACGTTCACAGATAAATTAACATCATTGAATGATAATTATATGTCATCTGCAGAATCATTAAAAATACTTACTGACAATCTAAACTTTCAAGTAAATCAATTTGCGGGTTTACAAAAATCTGTTACTGAGGTTCAACTCCCAGTTGCTAATTTCTTTGGGGTTCCACCGGTGACCACACCGAAGCTCGAGAATATAAAAACCGCTATTATAGAATTAGCAGCACTACAATCTAGGTATGAAGATCATGTTGAAGAAATTTTCAACTTTTCGTAAAAATCTAATTGAGAAATTTTTTGGAGTCTCATTAGAAAAACTCGACATAAAACTCCTAGATGTAAAAAAAATACATCGAAGAGATTGAGAACTCATGAGGCTATCAAAGAAGATTTTCATGCGATGATAACCCGATTAGATAAAATCAAAATTCCTCATGAGAAAAATATAAACTCTGTATATACGATTCAACACAGATCATTTGCGTGGACCCCTACAAACAACAAACTAGATATCACCGCGACCGTCAAAGGTATTTATCGGTTAACACTAGTGTCACCAACTCAATTTAATATTTCATCAGCGAGTTCAACTGGGGTTAACAATTTGATATCAACGATCATCGACAAGGGAACAACTGAACGATTCACAATTACATCCACCGATAATAGTTTGGCTAGGGTTTCAATAACATGGTATGTGGAATTTGTAGCGGATTTGAGTAAACAGCTTAATTGAAATCTGTTGTAATAAATAAAATGTCATCAATGGCAACATCACAGCAGTATCGCTATGATCAGGTCAGAGAATTTCAAACTAAACTCAAAACACTCCCCGAGGTGTACCAAGTAAAAATAAAAAAATATCGACAAAGAATTACTGCAGTTGATGTTACCTTGTATTCAGTATTGGGTGTAATTACTGTGGCCGGTATTATACTCTCTTCAGTGACAATGATTGCCCCTATAGCTGTTCCAATTTGTATTTCAGCGGCGACAACAATCGCTGGAATAATTTCAATAATAAAAAAAAAAAATATCATCATGTAGCAGCGTAAACTACAAGACTACATAATTAAATTTCATACGGTGTCCAATGCATACTCGCAATTATCCTCGATGATATCATCCTCCTTCGATGACACATTAATATCCGATAGCGAGTTTTCCTCGATGGTCTGTGTTTATGATTCCGCAATGTCAGAATTAGAAAAACAACACGAATATAATGGCAACATCGCAAGAACTACTTCAACAAATAGTAAAAAATACCACACCGGTGAAAACCACCATGATCTCAATAACCTCATCCAATCCTGAATTCAGTGTGAATTTCCCTACTGCGATTCCCGTTCAAGAGATAGTGCTAGCAAAATTATGAGTACATCACAGTTGGCCTAATATTAGATCTGCACCATTCAGTGGTCAACAACCAAATAATTCCTTGGTATTTGCGAGTAAGAATAATCCAGATGGGACTCCAGATTGGAACGTTGTTTCACTACCATCTGGGTCTTACCAAAAACGAACAGATCAATAACGAATTACAACGCAGAATAAAATCCATTACTGGAAAAGAATCGAAAATCGCTATAACAGTTCATGAACCAACACTATCATCTGCGATTGAGATAAACTCGCTCGGGTATGTCGTAGATATCTATCAGAGTTCTATAAAAACCTTACTAGGATTGCATGAAAACCTACCTCAGACACCTTATCAAATACCCGAACCTAAAAAATCTGAATACACGTATGTCAAAGACGAAAAATCATATGATGATGATTTCCATTCTACAATATATAAATTTTATAATAATATTCCATGGTTATTAAATCCAAAAGAATTTAATGTAAGTTTTTCTATGGGGAATAGGTTATGGAAATGGCGACAAGGAGACGGATGGATGCTTTTAGAAGGTGATGTTTTGAGTTTTTTTAGTTTTTTTAATAACAAACATAAAAAATACTTAGATAAATTACGGCAGAGTTTTCAAGAACATATTATTGATTTATCGTCGAAACTCTCAATTATCAAATGCATAAAAATACTAAATCAAATTGCATCTGATATGGAATTGATTAATCTTCGACTTATTCAAGGAGTATTAGATACCAAAGATGGGAATGATAGAGTAGAATTTGCAAAGAAGTATAAAATACGTGTAGAGGATATTTCAGCATTTAAATTTCCTGGGTATTATACAAACGAACTAAAAAAATCAACCAATAACCTCCTCGATGAGTACTTCCCACAAATACTCGCCGCATAGAAAAAAATAACACAACAACAAACAACTATCCTCAAACATAATAATGACCCAGATGGTAGTGGTAGGCATATCGCTCCTCAAAATGTGAATATATCCTCAGTGATTGCAATAAATCTAGTATGTGATGGATGCTATCAAAGGAAGTTATCTAATAAGTCTCGAAAGATCAAATCAAGCCTAACAAGGATATATTTTATACTCATTTGCACCAACGGCTACACCCGAATTTCTAATAATTGAAGATCCAACTAATCCGGTCTATATGCGATGTCATAATAATTCATTAACGAGAATTAATTTCAAACTCACTGACCAGTCCAATAATTTGATTGATTTACGAGGAGAGATTTTACAAATCAGTCTGTTTGTGAAATCCTAAAAGATTTTCGTCTTAAGTCTTTCATCGTAAATGATTTTACCATAACACTGAAACAATTTGCCCCGTAGCGCCATTGGCGTCGGGTCTAGAGACTCTGTCTGGAGACTTTCTCTCCGTAGCAGCCTTTTTTTTGGTGCAAAATAGTTCTAAATTCGTTAAGGCTCCATTTGGCAAAAGAAGACTTAAAATTATTTGCTTAAAATGTAACTCAAAATTAAAGATGTCCAATTCACCCTCTTTGCTGCTACATGACTGTAATGACAGTAGTGTTTGACTACGTGAATTTTGTAACATTAGTGTTTAACTACATGACTGTAATGACAGTAGTGTTTGACTACATGAATTTTGCAACAGTAGTCTGACTACATGAATGTAATGACAGTAGTGTTTGACTACATGAATGTAATGACTGCAGTGTTTGACTACATGAATGTAATGACAGTAGTGTTTAACTACATGAATGTAATGACAGTAGTGTTTGACTACATGAATGTAATGACAGTAGTGTTTGACTACATGAATGTAATGACAGTAGTGTTTGACTACATGAATGTAATAACAGTAGTGTTTGACTACATGAATTTTGTAACAGTAGTTTGACTACATGAATGTCATGACAGTAGTTTTTGACTACATGAATGTAATGACAGTAGTGTTTGACTATAATAATTTTGTAACAGTAGTGTTCGAGTACATAAATTTCATATAGTAGTATTTGACTACACGAGTTTGATATAGTAGTCGAATCCAATTACTTATTTGTTTTATATTCATATTATGTATCTTTGTATTTGTTATTCTTTTGTTTCCTACTCATTAGTGTGAGAGTGTAATACATTTTCATTGTCACTTCACATACTTGTTTTGTTATTTCTTGAAACCCTACCCAGTCTTAAAGGGTGTCAGCTCGATTACATTACAGATGAGATGAATCAAAAGTATGTTAGACGATTTTAAAGTGGAAGTATGTCAGATGAGTTGAATCAAAAGTATGTTAGATGATTTTAAATTGGAAGTATGCCAGACGAGACAAATCAAAAGTATGTTAGATGATTTATAGCAGAATTATGCCAGATGAGATGAATCAAAAGTATGTTAGATGATTTGAAATGTAATTATGGCAGACAAGATGAATCATAAGTATGTTAGACAATTTGAAGTGGAATTATGGCAGATGAGATGAATCAAAAGTATGTTAGATGATTTAAAGTTGAATTATGGCAGATGAGATGAATCAAAAGTATGTTAGATGAGTTTAAAGTGGAAGTATGTCAGATGAGATGAATCAAAAGTATGTTAGATGATTTAAAGTTGAAGTATGCCAGATGAGAAGAATCAAAAGTATGTTAGATGATTTTAAAGTGGAATAATGGCAGATGAGATGAAACAAAAGTATGTTAGGCGATTTTAAAGTGAAATTATGGCAGATGAGATGAATCAAAAGTATGTTAGACGATTTTAAAGTGGAAGTATGTCAGATGAGTTGAATAAAAAGTATGTTAGACGATTTTAAAGTGGAAGTAAGCCAGATGAGATGAATCAAAAGTATGTTAGATGATTTAAGTGGAATTATGGCAGATGAGATGAATCAAAAGTATGTTAGACGATTTTAAAGTGGAAGTATGTCAGATGAGATGAATCAAAAGTATGTTAGATGATTTAAAGTTGAAGTATGCCTGATGAGATGAATCAAAAGTATGTTAGATGATTTTATAGTGTAAGTAAGCCAGATGAGATGAATCAAAAGTATCTTAGACGATTTGAAGTGGAATTATGGCAGATGAATAAAAAATGTTAGATGATTTGAAGTGGAATTATGGCAGATGAGATGAATCAAAAGTATGTTAGACGAGTTTAAAGTGGAAGTATGTCAGATGAGATGAATCAAAATTATGTTAGATGATTTAAAGTTGAAGTATGCCAGATGAGATGAATCAAAAGTATGTTAGATGATTTGAAAGGGAAGTATACCTGATGAAAACATGATTATGTAAAATCCTGCAGTTAGTGAAATGTGGTGTCCCTAAAAATGTAATTTGTATTTCATATACAACAAAATGTTTAAACTTGTTAGTTTCTGAAATATTTTTCTCTGTCCTGTCAGTGTTTATTCCCGACTAAAATTTTTATCTTCCATTAACAATTATGAATTAACCAATATTCCAACAAACTGATAAACAGGTCATATATACTGGTAGAATATATAAATCAAATGGAAAGAATGTGGTATTAAATTTGTCATATTTGTCTTTAAGGTTGTGACTTTACATTTCCATACCAATTTATTTGAAATTTGGATGTAAAAGAGAAGATACAAAAAGAAATTTTAATATATCTTTTTCAGTCAGTAATAAAAACTACCCAAGTCAGAATCAAAAGAGTCATGTGAGAAAACATCAGCCTAATATCACCAAGTCAGTATCAAAAGAGTCATATGAGAAAACATAAGCCTTTTTTATGAGAAAACATAAGCCTAATATCACAAAGTCAGTATCAAGAGTCGTATGAGAAAACATAAGCCTTTTTTATGAGAAAACATAAGCCTAATATCACAAAGTCAGTATCAAGAGTCGTATGAGAAAACATAAGCCTAATATCACAAAGTCAGTATCAAAAGAGTCATATGAGAAAACATAAGCCTAATATCACAAAGTCAGTATCAAGAGTCATATGAGAAAACATAAGCCTTTCTTATGAGAAAACATAAGCCTAATATCACAAAGTCAGTATCAAAAGAGTCATATGAGAAAAATTAAGCCTAATATCACAAAGTCAGTATCAAGAGTCGTATGAGAAAACATAAGCCTAATATCACAAAGTCAGTATCAAAAGAGTCATATGAGAAAACATAAGCCTAATATCACAAAGTCAGTATCAAGAGTCATATGAGAAAACATAAGCCTTTCTTATGAGAAAACATAAGCCTAATATCACAAAGTCAGTATCAAAAGAGTCATATGAGAAAAATTAAGCCTAATATCACAAAGTCTGTATCAAAAGAGTCATGTGAAAGAACATCAGCCTAATATTGCCATGTCAGAATCAAAAGGACTGTGTAAGAAGCTGTTATCAGAGGCTATTGATAAATATCCAAAAGAGCCATGTGAAACACAGTATGGCCCTTTAAAGTGATATATTTTCCAGTATCTCATTAAGGTGCAAAGTAGCCCAAGAAAACTTCCTGATTCATTCCATTACTGTGATAAGCATAAGCAAGGAAATGCAGTGTTTCCTTCACTGGAGTAGACTTTATTATATGCTCATTTTTATTTCTGTTAACTTTACATTGTCCATTTGAAAGTATAGATGATAAAGATAATGATATGAGTTCACTTAGAAACAAAACATTAAAACAAGCAAACAAATGAACATGATATTCACAATGTCAACAACAAACATGAGAGCTGTAGTAGCTGAAAATACCATTCTATTATTGACACAGCTATTTAGCCGAAATTTCAGATCATTTTGCAAATAGAATGGTTAGGACTTTGAAGAGTGCTCTCTAACGTCTAAATAAATATAGCATAGGAAAGCATATTGAGACCTAGGGCAAATACAAATCTATGAGACATACCATTTGATAAGTCTGTCAAAATACAAGATTCGAGAAAATTTTTTTACTGAAGGTTTTGGTAATAAACTAAGAGCCTCAGAGCCAATAATTCACATTCATAAAAAAATTATTTCTGCTGGGTTTATGGAGTGCCACACAACAGTTTCTTTTCAATTTTCTCCATGTTACCATTTTGATACAATTTTAGGCTAGTTATAGATGATACAGTGTATGATACAGGTCATAGCTGGGGCCCCTCCAACACAAAGGTGCAAGAGACCGAGCAAAAACATGATTTCTTTAGCTGGTAATAAGAATGGTAATAAAAATGAATATATTTATGCATCTTGAATTTCCTCACATTGTCCTTTCTTAGTTCTTCAAATCTGACCAACATGTCCTGCAAAACACTATGCACAAACAAGCTGTTCTGGAATTTCAAGTAGCCTACATTATTTGACTGAATTGACCCAATTATCCAGCCCATCATAATAAGAAAAGCAGAATTGTTTTGGATCAACATAGAAACAAAATCCTAGAGCATTCATTCACAATATGACTCAGAATTTCAGTTTTAAGTAGACCAAAATGACAATTCTTTTTAAAACTGGTATAAAGCATGTGACTAGGTTAAAAGCTTTCTGGGGAGATCTGTGTACACATGAATACTGTTATTGTGTATTGATGAATTTATGGCTGTAATATTTTATTTTGAAATAAAGCACAAACTTAATTAAGTTGTTGTTTTTTTGTAATGTCTTTTACTGTTAAGCTTTAGATAGTTAAACAAAATGTGCATATAGTAAAAAGGTTACTGCATTTTTACGGGAAAATATAAACTGTTTTTTCTTCAAAATACTGCACTCTGCAAGGTCATGCAGTACTTTGCAGAAAACCTCCTATTTCCCTGTACAAATGAAGTAACCTATAAATATTTTGATTTTCCATGGAAATGATTAGTGTTCAAGAACATTATATTGCAACATAGGTCAAGTGAATTATACAAACAGGTTTGGTAAACAAAATCTTTTAAGATTAGTCTTACAGTTGTGTTCAGATACAATTTGCGAGGAATTATTTGTTGAAATTATTCATTGAAATTGCAAAGTGCTTATTGATGTTTTGGACTAAAATGCTGCTTTGGGATTATTCAGAATTCATTCAGAGAGATTCTGAATTTTATCTTTGTGGTACATAAGGACATTCAAGAGTATTGGTCATTCAGGACATTCAAGGATATTAGAATTCATTCGGAAACATTTTGTTCTTTTGGACTTGTTATAGGATGTTTAGGATTATTTGGGATTTATTTTACAATACTGTAAGTGTCTGTTAGATTTTCAATTTGTAAGTTAGAAAAATAAATTATTTGGGGATTTTATTAAATTTGTCTGTTTTACTTTTTATGTTTCAGACCTAGACACATGCCTACTATCTTCAATTTTGGTACATCAGTTTGACTGTCATACTGTTTTGAATTGAATATCCTCAAAACTTCAAGAAAATGTAATGAAATTTATTAGTCTGTATTGGTTTTCATATCTTTTGAGTATGTCATGTGACTTCAGAGAACAGTTGAGGTTAACATTGGTCATTAGAGTCAGTAAACATGTTTAGATCATTCTGATGCTTGCAGTATCATCTTTATCAAAAGGCAGCTGACAAGATAGAATATACAGAGAGACATGGTGCATACCAGTTTGAGGAAAGCTGCATGTAGAAGCAATTATCTTGTGAGGCTTACCATGGGGAAGCTAAAATCTACTTGTTTGAGGTACTGGAAGGGGTATGTAAACAATTCATGTAAAATTTAAGATTAAATTTTAAATTTGACACAACTTTGGAATGTTCATTAAATGTAGATATATTTAGTCATGGTCCATACTCTTTAGATGATATCTGTGAGAGCGGAATTTTGTGTTGCATAAATTCCAGTCTGAATACTTTTCTATAATGCATTTGGTATCAGATGTCATTGCAAATGTAGCTGTGAAGCATTTGTTTTTCTGTGAAACATAGGTGTAATATCTTTTCAGCATTCTTCAGTACACTATTGTTAACATTAATTACAAATCTCTTATTCTCTATCTCTTCCAAAGACTTTTTAATAGACATGGAAAAAGCATCTTCACTGGTAAAGAGATATACTGCTGAGAGCAGAAATAGAGATAGGCAGATTTGAAAATACTTCAACCCCTCCTCGACTGCAAGAAAGATTACTTTTTATTTGTTGGATCATTAAAGAACAATGTTTTCACTGCATACATAAAGACTTGAAGAGGATGGCCTGGGGATAAGAAAGGATTTCATTGATATTTTGTAAGTATTGTTTAAAAATGTATACAGATGATATAAAATATACACAGAGTAGGAAGACTGTAAATTCAAGTGGTAAATTAGGACATACAACTGGTGTTTTTTATCTTTTAATTTTAAATTCTGTATCCAAGTATCTTGTTATTTTGTTTTACAAAAGAACTTTAATTGAATGAGCAAGATCTTAAGCTGTTTTAAGTTTTGCTCTACATTTGAATATTTTAACTTTAAAAAATATATTTGTTGGGCAGTTTATGTTCAGTACAAATTTTATGCAGCGGTGTTAAACAGATTATCCTTGTGTTTCAGAAATGCAAAAGAATGCTGCATGTTTAGCGCATAATGTAGCTATTGATGGCATTAATAAATATTAAGACTGCATTCATTTGTAGACTTTGTTTTGATAAATTGATATGCTACACAGCCTATCTGAAAATAGGTCACTGTGAACTATCTTGCATGCTTCAGTGGTGGTATTAAATAGTTTTAAATTCATACATTATTCCACCTTATCTATACGGACACTGCAACCATGAGAGGAACCTTTTAGTTATGTTCGATAGCATTTAGAAAGTTGAAACATTAATTGGCCACTTATAATGGGTATCTGTTTTTCTGTTTATCAAGTTTCAAAACTCTTAGAATGTTATTCAACTGTTTCATCACTTTGCTTTTGTTTTTAAAAAAAATGGCTGAATATTAAGATTTCCAGATTGTGCCAATATTTCACTTGGGGTAATGTGATATTTGATTGAGTATGCATAATGCTTGCAGAATTGTAATACATTTGTAAACATAGAGCTGACCCTATTATTGTAATACATTTGTAAACATACAGCTGATCCCTTTATTGTAATACATTTGTAAACATACAGCTAACCCCTTTTATTGTAATACATTTGTAAACATACAGCTGACCCCTTTTATTGTAATACATTTGTAAACATACAGCTGACCCCTTTTATTGTAATACATTTGTAATAATACAGCTGATCCATTTCTTGCATGCTAGTTGCAATCACGAGAGTGGTTACATAACTTAAAATCCTGTAACTTGAAAATTTTGGTTTCACTTCTTTTAATTTTAATTGAAAAATACATAATTCAGTTAACTTTAATACCATTCATATTAGTTGTTTATAAATAATAATTTTTTGGGCTGTACACAAATTAATTGATATCTAGTCTTTACTAAAAATGATTCATATGAAGTAATTCATTTGCTTAAAAATTAGCTAAGTCAGTGGATACCTGTACTCGATCCGATGAGAGTTCATGAAAAATAAAGGCATTTAGGAATTATTTTTGGAGTCAACAAAAATGCATTTTTAAATTTCAAACTTTAGTACACAGAAAGAAAGATATCTGTTGTAGTTAGAGATCCATTTGTTTGGTCAGCTATCTAGATCCCACATAAGATAAATTTAAGGTCCTTCATTGTTTATGTGTTGGCGGTCATCAGTCTGGCCCATACCAAGAAGAAACTGGATTTTGTTAAGCATTCAATGGCTTGCTACAATAGTCAAAATTGCAACTGCACCAGCAACCCCCAACTGTGGCCTAGGTCCAGTGGGGGTAAAAAATTCCTGTCAATTTGTTTATTGAAAGTGTGCCCCAGAATTAGGTTTTGCAGGGATAGGAGAGGGTGGTGGTGGCAGGAATTTCTTGCTACCCTAATGTGCTGTAACATAGTTTTCAGAAATAAATGAGTCCTTTTCCTTTAGCTTTATATCTTTCACCCTTCTGACAGTACTGTGCTTTTGTGTGAGACCACTTTCCTTCTTATTAAAATTATTTTAAAAAACCAAGAAATTCCCTAATGCTAACTGATGACCAGAAGCTGATGTTTGTTTATCAGTCTTCCAATTGGCTCTGTGAGTTCTTTGGTTTGCCTGACCAACATCTGATTTAATGAAGAGTGCACCCATTAAGTTGAGAAGAGTTTGGTGATCAACATTGCAGACTGTATTAGTTAACTAGTCACTGATGATATAATACTCAGCCTCCAGTTTTAGAACCAGTATTCAAGAGAGCTGTCTGATTTCCATTTCCTGTCTGATAGTATTGGCAATGGGTAGCTGTGAACTTTGACTTTTCACCTGGCTGGGGTAGGCTTTATATATGTTTTTATTAACACCAGCCAGTCAGATTAGACTAGTAGGCCAAACCTGAGTGTCAATTAGAGTACCATTGAATGCACAATTCAATCTGTTGTGCATTAACTAACAATGTAGGGATATAGTGAGTGATTTTAGTATTCATTCTGGAAGCTATAGCAGATAGTTTGAAATGCATCACATGTTTCAAGGTTTGAAGTTTATGTAATCTGTGCTGGATAGTAAATGTTGATATTAAAATGGTTTATGGACTGATAGAAAACTGTATTTTATTCTGGTTGATGTGATAATTTGCAACTTGGATGGAAATTTTAGTTTGGATATTATATCAATGCATATGCCACTATATGTGATATTATATTAACAATAGATGACTCTAAGTTGGTTTAAGACAGTCATATATGTACAAAAATGACAATAGAAGTATAGCAGTATACATAAGGAAATTAGAAAGAATAAGTTGTTCATCCAGTGGGATATTGAATGTGATAATAGCTGAAGTTTCTGTGATTTTTTAACAACTCCAATTAACAGTGAAGATATATCAGCTTTTGTATTGTTGTGAAGATTCTGAAGAACTGAAGAAGAATTTTTCAGTAAAGTTAAATTTTCCATTTTTAAACACTGGAGTATATTCTAAGACGTAAAATATCAAGGAGATATGGTTTGGTATGTATTACATCTTAAAATATTTTACATTATTGTCCTAGAGTAATTTATTGTTCTTTGTAATACACTGCCTGCTTCATGAGGAATCTTGACTGTAATGGATGAATGGGACCACAGTTTTGTTTAGACAGGTGCCCTTTATACACAGATGATATATATTAAGCAGCATTCTCAAAAGTGGTCATTATAAATAGTAGGTTTCCTTTTTTTGTGTGTCCATGATATAGAAATTATTGCTTAGGAAGGTGTTACAGGAGTCCATGTGACTGGAATACTCAAGAATTGTTGTTGTTGTTGTTATTGTTTAATGCCATTTTCCAGCACAAGATAAGCTATACATGGCAGCCAGTATTAATGGTGGAAGAAGAAACTGGATATATAATTTACACAAAAATCAAGTTGAAGGGACATATAATTTTCACAATAATTGATTTGAACTGGACATATAATTTTCACAATAATCCAATTGAACTAGATGTATAATTTTCACAATAATTGAATTGAACTAGATGTATAATTTGCACAATAATTGAATTGAACTAGATGTTTAATTTGCACAACAATCAAATTGAAATGGACACCTAATTTTCACAATAATTGAATTGAACTAGATGCTAAATTTGCACAACAATCAAATTGAACTGGACACATAATTTTCACAATAAATGAATTGAACTAGATGTATAATTTTCACAATAATCGATTTGAACTGGACATAAACCTTACAATAATCAAATTGAACTGGACATAATTTTCACAATAATTAAACTAAACTAGATGTATAATTTGCATAATTATAGATGATAATGCATCTAATGAGCATGGATATGCAAGCCCTCAAAACTGAAAACCCTCGGGACAAATATTGATTTTCAGTTTATAAAGTTCTTAGGTTGACAGATGGTTTCTCCAACAAGAAAAAATATTTTTTTTTTAAAATGTCTAACTAGATCTACATATCATTGATGGTAGTACCCTTAATTTCATGAGACAAAATAAGGCCAATAAATTTTCAAACCAAATAAAAATTAATGTTTTTTGTGTGAGTACATTATGTTCATGTGTGCATGTGTATGAAATAGGAAAAGTGCGTACATGTTTTTAGAGAGAGAAAATGTAATTGTAATGATAGTTTAGTCTTTAATATAATTGTGAGATAAAGTCCGTGTCTGTGTTAATCCTGTATTGATAGTTTAGTCTTTAATGTAATTGTGAGAGAAAGTCTGTGTCTGTGTTAATCCTGTGTTGATAGTTTAGTCTTTAATGTAATTGTGAGAGAAAGTCCGTGTCTGTGTTAATCCTGTGTTGATAGTTTAGTCTTTAATGTAATTGTGAGAGAAAGTCTGTGTCTGTGTTAATCCTGTAATGATAGTTTAGTCTTTAATGTAATTGTGAGATAAAGTCCGTGTCTGTGTTAATCCTGTATTGATAGTTTAGTCTTTAATGTAATTGTGAGAGAAAGTCCATGTCTGTGTTAATCCTGTGTTGATATTTTAGTCTTTAATGTAATTGTGAGAGAAAGTCCGTGTCTGTTAATCCTGTGTTGATAGTTTAGTCTTTAATGTAATTGTGAGAGAAAGTCCATGTCTGTGTTAATCCTGTGTTGATAGTTTAGTCTTTAATGTAATTGTGAGAGAAAGTCTGTGTCTGTGTTAATCCTGTGTTGATAGTTTAGTCTTTAATGTAATTGTGAGAGAAAGTCCGTGTCTGTTAATCCTGTGTTGATAGTTTAGTCTTTAATGTAATTGTGAGAGAAAGTCTGTGTCTGTGTTAATCCTGTGTTGATAGTTTAGTCCTATTATGCTTGTCTGTGTCTGTGTTAATCCTGTATTGACATTGGGTGAAGACAAATGACAGCCAAGGTTTTAAGTTACAGATGTGGGTGAAAATCAGTTGAATCAATTGACTTTTAGAAAGAATACTCTTTTGTCTGCAAAATATAAAAAGTGAGGGAGCAAGCCTGGTTATTAAAACATAAATATTTAATTAATGAAATACTATTTTATAGATCGGTTATAAAAAAAACATTTGAAATTAATATCTTCAATAAGCAAGTAAACATGTTCATTTTTTATTGGCTTTTTTAATGGTGTTTGGTTATTAACAAGTTACCTTAAAACCTGACCCTTCTTTAAGGTGCATATAATTCGTTATTTTCAGCTAACTACTGATTTTTAGTGAAACCAGTCTTGAAAGACCACTGCTATATAAGACCACCTGTCTTAACAGACCATATTCTCAATGCACAAATTTATCGATTTAAAAGCATTCTAACAAGTAAAGAGAGACCACCTACATTGAGAGACCATACATGTTTGGCAGAAAAGGTGGTCTTTCAAGACAGGCTCTACAGTGCTTGATTGCTTGATTCAAGTACTTGTGCTAGATTGTATTTCAACTGTTCTTAGACCAGAAGAGCTAATGGGATGGTCTTTCATCCATCATCCTTCAAACCCTTAGCACACATTTGTTGTCATTAATTCTTCTAAACTACTTGGAGGCTTGCCATGGAACTTTACATACATTCATTGCATGGTCTATTTGGTCCTAAATGAAGATGGTGATGCCCACACATTCAATATAACAACTACAGCAGCCATATTGAAAATCTTGTTATTGTTACTCCTACATGGTTGTCTACATCAACATGAGGTTTTCGCTGAAAGACTTATTATGGTATTGAGTTAGTCCTAAATAAAATTGTGTAGATTTAACATCCACCATGGTGGCAATGGCAGTCATCATGAAAATTTTTATATTTTAACTCTTCCTGAACATAAAAGTCTTTTTGATGTGGAGTTTTCAATCAAAGACTTCATATTATGTACTGTTATATTTAAATGAAACTAGTACAAATCAGACATTTAATATGGCCACCACACTGTTGCCATCTTGAAGATCCTGTTGTTGCTATACTACTAAATGAATGGTCATATCAACATGAGGTTTTCATTTAAATGTTTCTTATGTCTAGTTTGTCCTAAATGAAAATGGTACCAGTCTGTGGTTACCACAGTGGCCTTCTTGAATATCTTGCTATCACTTACTCCATCTGAATAGAAAGTCATATTGATATGTTTTCACCTGAAGACTATTTTTGATGTCTGATTCTAAATGAAAATAGTGCCAGTTGTATATCCAGTATGGATGCCATGACAACTGTCTTGATAATGTTGTTGTCATTAACATTAAGTTTTTACTAAAAGACTTCTAGTAACAGCTACTTTGACCTAATGAAAATTGTGCCTTCATGATGTCCAATATGTACATCACTGCATCTAATTTGAAAATCTTGTTGTAACTAAAGAATATCAGAGGTGGTTTCAATACTCAGGACTTTAAAGGAAGATATGGACTGATCTTGAATTAGTGGAATTATTTTTTCAGCCTGTAGAGTATTATTCCCCTCCATGAAATTTTGCTTGAGATAAAATTTTAATAGTTATGTCAAATGAGTATAGTGTTATTAGGAGCAAACAAAAGTAATTTACAATCTGATTTGATGCTTATAACCATGTTATTTTTGTAACAAGGAAGAGAAGGGGATCCAGAATAAATCCTGATGTGTCCCACAGGTTGCAGCTATGGATTCTTTGTTTCATTTATTTTAATCATTTGAAGTCTGATAAGTATGAAAATCAGTCAGTTAGATCTACCTTAATAGCAAGCACATAATTTATTGCACGCAGTGGAATAATTCACTGTCGAGGCAACTTTTTGTATCAAGAATGATCATACAAGTGTGTAAACCTTTAGAAGTCGCTTTTGATGTAGTCTGTGAAATATATTGAATGAATGAATCTGTTGAATTTAAATTCCTAAAACCAGAGTGATATTCATGCAGTATATTGCTTTGCTATGTATGTTTTGCAATTTGATGTAGACTGATTTGTCTGACACTTTAGATATGATGCTAAGATCATTTACTTGCCATCTTTTTCCTACATTTGATACATATTGTTTCTCAAACAAGGGCTTTACCGTCTATACCTCCAGTCCATCAAGTGCAATGTTAGCAAGATTTGCTATATGAACAGTATGTGTCTTCAGGATACATCTGAATCTGGCATGTATATTAACTAATCCTGTATTTCTACTTGGGACACAGGATACATCTGAATCTGGAATGTATATTAACTAATCCTGTATTTCGGTTTGGGACACAGGATACATCTTAATATGGCATGTATATTAATTAATCCTGTATTTCTACTTTGGACACAGGCTACATCTTAATCTGGCTTGTATTTTAACTAATTCTGTATTTCTACTTTGGACACAGGCTACATCTTAATCTGGCTTCTTTAATAACTAATTCTGTATTTCTACTTGAGACACAGGCTACATCTTAATTTGGCAATGTTTATTAACTAATCCTGTATTTCTACTTGGGATACAGGCTACATCTTAATCTGGCTTCTTTATTAACTAATTCTGTATTTCTACTTTGGACACAGACTACATTTTAATCTAGCTCGTATTTTAAAATTCTGTATTTCTATTTGAGGCACAGGCTACATCTTAATCTAATTCTATACTACTGTAACTAGTCCTGTACTTGACTTGGGACACAGGTTGCATCCTTTATGAACCTAGATTGTAAATTAACTAATCATATACTGGTCTGAGATTGCTTAATTGCTTGTAAATAAATTCTTCACTGACCAGTTCTTTTTCAGAATGATTAGTTTTAAGATTCTTGCAATTTTCTGAATCCATATTAAAATAAGTTGATGGGAAGCATTCCTACTAACATGGAAAAAACCCACTAGCATCACACTAGTCAAGAAATTCGAGATTACTTTTACTCCATAGCAAGTATTGCCATCAATATTCAATACATTTGTATTAGTATTAAGCTCTCTAAATATCCCTTTGTAGTTGGTTCCTTAATTCCATGTCATTTTTGTGTAGTTCAAGTCATTTTTCTTTCAATATATATATATATATATATATATATATATATATATATACACAATGAATAGTCCCTGTGTCCAATATTTTCTAACATTTCAGGATACATCTAAGGTTCTGTCCTTTGTTTCAGTCTGATGCCTATAAACGGACTAATACTGTCAAAGACTAAATGAAAATGCTCTTTAAAAGAAATGTTTACTTTATTTGCATTTAAATTAACATTTTTCCAATTAACATCGGAGTTGTCTTCTTTACCGTAAATGTTATAAAACCTGATTTTCACAATGTGGTGTTTCTTGATTTGACCTTAATTGGAACGTACATGTAGTTAAGCAAATAGTCACTCAATCATTCAGGAATCCTGATTGAATGACAATCTTTTCAATGATTGCAACACAAAATGTTACTTGCAGTGTTGAAGATGAACTAGTAACATGGGTCAATTGTTAAAGATTAAAAAGCCTCAGATATGTTGATATTTACTGAATGAAATAAAAAAATATTGAAATCACCTGTAATGTAAAATGTCAGAGTCTGATATAAAATTTGACAAGATTTCTTCAAAGTTGTCAAGAAAATCTTGTTGACTTGTAGGTCTATAACAAATGACAAACACAGTTGGTTTAGATTTACATAAAGAAATATCTGTTCTTATAAATTCTTCAATTTATATTGGTAGAATTTTCCTAGGAGAATAAGAAATGTAATCTGTAATATACATACATATGATTCCACCATTTCTGTTTCTGCCAAGACTATTGACATGATCTGCCATTAATTTAACTTATTTAACTTATTTATTTTAAACAAAATACCCAGACCAGACATGGGGATAGAACATATTTTAAACAAAGTACCCAGACCAAAGTAACCGAACCTGTAGCCATGCATTTGTTACTTTGCTGATATAGAGTGACACAAGTTTTCTTAAAATTTGATTTATTCAGCTGATTTTCTAAGAAGAAATAGGAATGCATGCATGTACATTGTATTTAACTAACCAAGACTGTCATTGGTCAACACTCTCATATGAAGATGTTAGAATGACCAGCTGAGCATTGTAGTACTAAGCAATCTTTACAGGATGAATAAAGACATAAATATTCTCATAATTAATTACATTATGTCTCTAAATGTTTCACATAAATATCCTGTCACACACACACACACACACACACACACACTTCATTGCTTCAGATCATGTGAAAATAAAGGTTTTGGTTGTAAAAACTAGGAATGATAGCAATGATAATGTATTTGTACCGGTCCATCTGCTTATATGTAAAATTATATATTTATTTCATACCCGATATTCTCTGTAAACTGAAAAACTTAGAACTTGACATTAAATTTGGTCTCAGAAATTTTGAGTAGTTCCAGTGTGTATTTAAAATTTTTGAAAATTATTGACATTGTGATCATGATTTCCAATAAATTGACATTGTGATCATGATTTCCAATAAATTATTGACATCGTGATCATGATTTCCAATAAATTATTGACATTGTGATCATGATTTCAAATAAATTATTGACATTTCTGCTGAAAATTGCTGTCTACCAATAGGTCTTTAATAATGGACTGAAATTACTTTTTACTACCTGAATTTGCTTTGGCTTTTTAAAAATAAGTCAAACACAGTACAGAAGAACTTGGATTATCCATGAGGATGTGGGACTGAGACCATGACAGATATGAAAATAGACAGATAATAGAATATGTACATTAAAAATAATATGCAACAGACTATCAGCAGTCATCTAAAAATCCTAATATCTACATATGTACATGTACCTGATTTTAATATTTTGATTTAATATGCTCTGACAGTTAACAGAGACTGATGGTTAATAAGGTGATGGATTTTTTTTAATGTTTTCCAATTGCATGGTTTTTGTTATTTGTTTTTCTGTAGTGTAGTCATATCATTATATATGTTGTAAAGCGCATAGAGCTAAAAATTAGGCGCTATACAAAGTCATCATTATTATTATTATTATTATTATTATTATGGATAATCAAAGTTCTACTGTTAAGTCATTAATGTACACAAAATGTAATATTACCTTGACTTTTTCTTTTGCATCATTATCGCTTAACATCCACACATCACAGAAAAAAAGAATATTTTTACAGAACTAGGAAATGTTCACATTATTCTTCAGTGTTAGTTTGATTTAATACTTACATTTTTACTTTCAGCATGTCCTTGATTGTCTTTAATGATCCATTGTAAAAAGAAACATTGCCGTATTAGGACAAGTGTAAATTAAGTGATCATGTTGTTTCTTTCTTCAAAATTTTTTGGTTTGTTAGTTAGACATGGAATCCTGAACAAAAACGTAAAGCATTTTGTACATGGTTTTCTTATTGTGAAAGGATCCATGCTTATTTTCTTGTTTTTTGGTTTATGTGTCTTACTAAATGGCACATTACATTCCTCTACCTGGTGTCCTCTGCCATTCCTGGCTGTAGTGAAACTTAATTTTCTTTGTTGATCCTGCTGTCTGCACTCTCCTTTTTTGTTTTGTTGGTGTAGACATTGGAGTCCAAAAAAGCCTTGGTGTTAAAAAGGTTTAAAGAATGGTCAATGTTTGGTGTTTTGCTGCCCTACATTAGAAAACGCCAAGTGCTATCATGGGTGGTATGGTTGGTAGTGTCATGGCTGTACTATATTTGGCTAACCTTGCCAAGGGTTTTTAGTCTTATGTCTGTATTGTTTTTGTTGGTTTCAATGGCACTACATACACATTAATGCCTATATTTTAGGATAGGAAATGGGAATTGAGTGCCATTCCTAAGGATATATCAGGCCAGCTGATCAGCTGATATGGGCTGGTCAAGGCAGGTATTGAGCCAGCATCTTTTGAATTATGAGTACAAAACTCAACAAACTGAGCTACCTAGCTTCATCCTATGTACCGGTACATCATGTACATCATATATTGTGATTTCTCCAGCTCATTGAGCTGTTTTATCAGTTGAGTTTTTTAAAGCTTCTATAGCAACCAAAATGAAACTTCCATAGCAACGAAATATAAAACTTGTGTTTGACTTATGTATCCTCCAAAATCTTGTGCCAATTTTCTTATTAATGTTTGCAGAAGCAGCCCATAGGACATATTGAAAAAATGGTTTGTTTTATGGTTTCACTAGAAATTGTTTGGTTTCCATTGCAGCTTCATAGACAATGTGTCTTTTGATGTCACTGCCACAATTACTTGATAAAACTTTACAGAAGTGCTTAATAGGCAATATTCAATATAAATCATGGTTTTTCTTGCTTTATTTCCAATGAGCCTATTGTTTGGATTTACAAAAAGAAAAGGGAGAGAGATATGTTTGATGATTGAAAACCACATGCCACATATACTAATGTATGCTACTAAAGTTTTCTCATGAAAAGGGCCCCAAAAACTCACCCCAGAAGGCTCTTTGTATTGTCAGTGTACCAAGCCTACTATAATTAGTTTTTAATTATTACTTGCTTATTACATCACTTATTACAATTGATACTTATAGTTCTTTTGATACTAATGTATTGTTTAGTTATTATTACATGCATTTATACATATAAGAATTTGCACAGTAAATATAGATTACAACTAAAATGACAGCACTTACAGATACAGTATCTCCATCATGGGTGTTTTCTTTTACTTGGTGTTCTGTTGCTAGAACAGTGAAATTGCATTTTCGTTTTGGTCATGGTCAGAATCTGTGCCTTCTGTAATGCATATTTTCTTGTCCACTTGTTCAGTTTTATTACAACATGGAATTTAGGCTACTAAATGTGTTAGACTGCATTTAATTGAAATTTACTGAAGGACAACACCTTCTAATTAGTGATGTGAATTTTGCATTAATAATGAGAGAGAGAGAGAGAGAGAGAGAGAGAGAGAGAGAGAGAGAGAGAGAGAGAGAGAGAGAGAGAGAGAGAGAGGTGTTAGCTGTTGTTGTTGATGGGAGAGAGGATAATTAGCTGTTACTAATACGAGAGAACACTATCAACCATTACTGATGGGAGAGGAGGCCATCAACTGTTGCTAATAAGAGAGATTACTGTAAACTGTTGCTAATCAGAGAGAGGACTATACATTGTTGCAAGTGGGGGAGAGGACTATTAGCTTTTGCTAATGGAAGAAAGGATTATTCAGTATTGCTAATGGGAGAAAGGACTATTCAGTATTGCTAATGGGAGAAAGGACTATTGCTAATGGGAGAGAAAACTATCAGCTGTTACTAATGGTAGAGAGGACTATATAGCAATTGCTAATTAGAGAACTATGAGCTGTTGCAAGTGGGAGTGAGGACCTAGCTATTGCTGATGGGAGACAGGACTGTAACTATTGTTAATGGAGAGAGGACATTTAATATTACTAATGGTAGAAAGGACTATTCAATATTGCTGATGGGAGGAAGGACTATTTGATATTGCTCATTTTGAGATTACTAGTGGCTGTTGCTAATGGGAGAGAGGAAGAGGACTATTAGCTATTGTAGCTGAAGGAAGATGGGACTATTAGCTATTGTAGCTGAAAGGAGATGGGACTATTAGCTATTGTAGCTGAAGGAAGATGGGACTATTGGCTATAGTAACTGAAGGGAGATGGGACTATTAGCTATTGTAACTGAAGGGAGATGGGACTATTGGGTGAGGCTAGTTCTTGTTGGACTTTTAGTTGTAGTTTTAATATTACACAATGTGGGTCAGTTGTTTTTTTTTTACAGCACAGCAACACAAGTAGGCTATTTAGTGCCAAGGCAATTAGAGTAAAGTGTCTTGCCCAATGACACACCACAGTAGCTTACCTAGACTGGTCTGATGGCAGGATTCTAACCCACACACTTTGGGTTATGAGTCTTGCAAGCTAACCACTGATTCAGTGCAGCTACCATTTATGAAAACTGGTTCATCAAACTAAATATAGGAAAAATTTTGTGACTTTCAAATGAAATAACTCCCAAAATATTGCTTTGACTTTACTCAAATATTGCTTACAGTTGAAGTAAATATAGGAAAAATATAGTGACTTTCAACTGAAATAACTCACAAATATTGCTTTGACTTTACTCAAATATTGCTTACAGTTGAAGTAACTTGAAATTTACAACTTTTGATATGTTAGAAAATATTGGTATATGCCAGTGAGCATTGTGGTAGATTAAGCAAATTGTTTAAAAGATCCATTTGAAGGAAACAATGAGTGTTTATTTAATGTGTTCTGTAGTTGTGTGGTAAGTAGTGTGCATTCCTGCTATAGTTTTATAGGCATATTATCATCAATCCTTGTTCAGTATCTTTTAATTAGGAACAGATTTTTTTTCAACCTATTACTATAGAGGTCATTTATTTCAGTTATGGCATAGGAATAGTTGGGGAATCTCCATAAGCTTTATCTTTTAGCTTTTTTAATTACCTGATGTTCTGTATACATGGCAACAGAAGTGTAACTTACCTATGTAGATGATAACACAAGTACAACTTACCTATGTAAATGATAACAAAGGTGCAACTTACCTATGTAAATGATAACAAAAGTGCAATTTATCTTTGTAGATGATAACAAAAGTGCAATTTATGCATGTAAATGATCACAAAATTTCAATAGATCTCTGATCACAAAAGATTTATTTATGTAAATGACAACAGGCTTGTTGTTTTTGTTGTTGTTGTAGGGTTTAACACTAGTTTTTAGCACAAGATAAGCTATACATGGCAGCCAGTATTAATGGTGGAGGAAGAACCCAGGAAAACCCTGGAAAGAATCACTGACCTACAAGAAGGTATTGGCAAGCTTTCTCACATACCCACATTGG
Organism: Unio pictorum; assembly: GCA_030141615.1. Lineage (NCBI taxonomy): Eukaryota > Metazoa > Mollusca > Bivalvia > Unionida > Unionidae > Unio > Unio pictorum. The sequence continues at coordinate 35,948,066 of JARLTB010000021.1, read as the reverse complement.
CCAAATCTGAGACTCAAACCCATGCAGACAGGTGAGATAGCAGTGATCCATGATGGTGAGCACTTTAGACCACTCAGCCACTTGGAGCCCCATTACAATATGCAGTTATCTTTGTAAATTATCACACCATGCAATTATCTTTGTAATTGATCACAAACTTGCAATGGAAGTAAGTAATTATTTATCTTGTGTACATCAAATGGTTGGGGTTATGTCTTGAATTTATTTTGTGATGTGAACAAACATGCAAGCAATTAAACAAAACTTCAGTATATTATATAATTTTCACACATGGCTAAAATATTTTAAATTGAAGAACTCCATTTATTCAATTACATTTTTATTATAGTTAGTTCATAACAAGGCAGATAAATTTGTTTTAATAAATTATTTTAATGACCTGTTCAAGCAGGAGAGTTAGGTTTGCATTGGTAAATTTTGTGCATTTTTGCTGCTTTTGCCTACATTTTCATTCATCATTTACTTATGGAGTCTGATGTGGCCAAGCTTCCTTTCATTTGTCTAGCTTACTGTATTTACTTGTGTCTATGGGAACCAAATGCAGACAGCATGGACCCAGATCTGATGTAACATAACTTATTGGCAATAAAGGGTTCCTGCTGTTTGTTCTACAATTGCCTGATGTAACATAACTTATTGGTAATAAAGGGTTCATGCTGTTTGTTCTACAATTGCCTGATGTAACATAACTTATTGGCAATAAAGGGTTCATGCTGTTTGTTCTACAATTGCCTGATGTAACATAACTTATTGGTAATAAAGGGTTCATGCTGTTTGTTCTACAATTGCCTGATGTAACATAACTTATTGGTAATAAAGGGTTCATGCTGTTTGTTCTACAATTGCCTGATGTAATATAACTTATTGGTAATAAAGGTTCATGCTGTTTGTTCTACAATTGCCTGATGTAACATAACTTATTGGCAATAAAGGGTTCATGCTGTTTGTTCTACAATTGCCTGATGTAGCATAACTTATTGGCAATAAAGGGTTCATGCTGTTTGTTCTACAATTGCAGGTGAGCAGAATCAGGGTCTGTTATGTGATTTTCACAGTTCAGTGAATATTATGCCTACACAGCTATGGCATGCCCCAACTGGTGGAAATTGTTCCTTTCATTGGAAAAGGTAGTGTGACTAGCAGGGTCATTGCATTGGGATAGTAGATCTTAGGTATAAGCCCTGCTGTTTAAGTTATTTATCTATTGACCTGTGACAGCTGTAAATAAACACGAGGATTCAAAATGTTGATGCCTCTTGGCCTGTAAGATATGGGTACATCTTTCTGAGATGGCTGCTTGACAAAGGGGATTGTGTTTTGAAGGATTTTACATGTGTTACCTTTGTTTTATTTTATATACTTTACCTTTAATACTCCTACTTATATTTTGACTCTTGTACTTTGTTTAATATGTTTGGAAGACAGTTATTTTCCTAAAGTTTTTGTGGAATACTTCATGTTTAACTTTACCAGTAGATCGCAGCATATAACCACTATTGTGCTGAAGTGCCACAAAATGCCGCTATGTACATATATACATATATTGACCAACAGGCTTATTGATTTTGTTAATAGTACAACTGAACACTACTCCATATACCCCACCCCACCCCTCCAAACTGTTTAGAGCTAGAATTATAAAGCCACTTTTCTTTGGCCTGCTGTTAACACTTTCTTTTGTTGGTTTTGTCTTTATCAGAGGGAAACCAGCTTATAAAATCAATAAATGTATACTATTATAAATTATAGCATCTGGGACATCTGCTTTATAATACTTTGTATTTTTTCTAACAGTGTTGCATAATCCATACTTGGGTTCCATTGTATTTTACCTAGCTACTTAAAAACAAAATTAGAAGGCTTTGGAGCCCAAAGCATACGTTGAGGGTTCACTGGTCATATACTTGCATTAAATCAAAGGAATGTCTTTCAGTTAATTACTTCCTGCCAAGGAAGTCTGGATAAGTTATGGCCCTTGTTTTTTAGCCATTATTTGTCTCAGTGAGACTTTAAACTCAACAGGAGAATCTGGATTTGGTCTGTACCTTGATTTCTTTTTGATTGGAGGAAGACAAATGAAATTTGGTAGGCATATTTCTTTTGCATATATGCCATTTATTCTTGTGTACAAATTGGATCAAACTGCTGAACATATAACCTGATGTGCCGGATCATTATGTAACAGCAAATCAAGGTGTACATTATTTACAAATTGCCTTTATTGGAATCTCAAGCCACCAAAGTCATAGTTACATTTGAATCATTGGCATCCACATTTGTGTTTAGATGTATGCAGCAAGTTAGAAGTTTATTGTTAAGGTTTTAATTATAGGTGACATGATAAAACTGGGCATTAGGATTTTACTGTTGCATGTTCATTAGCAAATTCTTGTCATGTTTGATACCATTACTAATTTATTTTCTCACAATTTATGTGAATAAGCCTGAGATTGTTCATATTTAAGGTTTGATCTTTGTAGACAGCAAGTTAAGGCATGTGTTTATGGTTTTGTTTATGGCTTGTAGGAAGAAACTGACATAAAATTTCACATATGTGTGTTAAACAGCATGTACCTAACTTTTTTAATATACTTGAATGATATACTTTAATAGTACATACTATTTGAAACCATGTATGAATGGTCAAATAAAATATATTGATTTTGCGATGCGATAGTCATCACATGAGCTCATTCTGGTAGGACTTGCATGACTTTGAAATTTTTAATTGTTCTTCCATTATTCATTTGATTCAAAATACGTTTTAACAGGATAAAATAATATGGGATAAAATAATATGGGTATCATTTAGTTAATATTTACAGTGCAACAAGCGCTCTGTAATGGGGTGCTGGTGGGTTATTAAAGTGTTATTAGTACAATATTGCACAAGGCCTGGTCAGAGGTATTGCGCAACTTGGAAAACAACACTTGAAGACCGCCTCCCACTAATTGTCGTTATCTAGAAGATGATCGCTACGGTGTAATCTGCCCGGTCAGTGAATATAGTAATCTAAGATGGTACTTTGAACAAGACAATACACGAGCCCCCGTAAAGATAAAATATGAATTTAATTAAAAATACAATTAAGAAAAGAATGACACTGTGAATTACAATTTCTCTCGTTCTGAATACACTTAGTTCAGAAAAATAAGAATACCGAAGCTTTAAAATAATGGATACATTCATAAGAATCCAAACACTAATGAAAATAAATGAAGTTAGCCATTAATACTGAGAGTAAATTTCATCAAGGAATCGAATGTTCATTTAACATTGGACTGTTGGGTGATTCAAAATGACCTTTCTCGTCGACTGGTTTTTCTTTCTTTTCCCTGCGTGCGTCCGACTCCAGCTTGCCCTTTGATTGAACGGGAATTCCACACTCTGACTTCTTACTTCTTTTTTTCTCTTTTCCTTTGACTTCTCGCTGATTCTCACTCTTGCCAAAATAAACTATTTTCCTTTGACGTCTCGCTGATTCTCACTCTTGCCAAAATAAACTATTTTCCTTGTAAAAGAAAAGGGTAAAACGCCCTAAGTATCTCGTTACTTTCACAGAGTTGCGATTGTTTGTCTGTCTTCATGTTTGAACAATCAGATCTTACTATCAGTGTTATCATTTATACGGCTAACAAATTCTATACATGTTTTCAGATCAATATTGCTATACTGCTAATTATCGACATCAGAATTCGGGAAAGTCATATATTCCCGTAAATCATTACGTAAAGTGAGGCAATATAACATAACACACAATCCATATTTACTAATATGATAAATTCAAATTAATGTAACACTTTCCAATCATAAATGTACACGGTGGGTTTTCTACACCACCCATTTACCTACCTAAGTATATAAGGTAAAAAATGCTAATTCAGAATTCAAAATACATTATTAAATCACTGTAAAACCGACTATCCATACAAAATATGAACACATCATGCATCTGTAACAAAGAAACATAGCAAAGTACGTTATTAAATCAATGTAATACTGAACTATTTGTATCGTAGTATCGATACATTATGCATCTATGCCAAAGATAAACAGCATATACATTACATCGTGATAAAGGTGAATTTGAGTTAAATACCTTGTGTTTTTGACGTGCTTCTGCCGTTTGATTTCCCGGCGGACTTTCCTGAGCTTATTATTACGAAGGCACTGCTGTAAAATTACCCCCGGAGTCTTTATTCCGGAATTAATGATAGTAGTTCAACACTGCTTTCTTGCAAAGCGCCTTCCAGAAGACTGATTTAAACTCGTTTGGTACGAAGTATATATTTCCCCGATTCTGGGGTCTGACACCCCCCCTTCCCTATGCATTCGCCCAATCGGAATAAATGCTATTCTTACTGACCTTATGAAAACTGTCTATCAAGATGCCAAAAATGCCACTTAGGATCGAATTATCACCTTATCATTTGTCTCAATCATTTTTGAAAGCTCTGCGTGAGTAATCACATAATTTTAACATGTCAAACACTCAGTCTGTTTTCACTCTAATTATTGTAACAGTCTGACCGAGTTAAACTAACATTCTTTCCGTTCCAAACTTTACTCCAAGACAGTTGATTGTCGGCTAGCCTACGAATTAATTACTGGATGTCACTGACGAAAAATTTGGCACTTGACACGCTCCCCAAGTTGCAGATAAAACAGCGCTTGTTTTTGGTTCCCACAGAAGTGCTTGTAGGTATCGATATGATGGCCAATTGACTCTTTTCATGTTTTAATAGAAGAGAAAATGCCATGATTATGCTATTTACACTGAAAAAGAATTAAAAGATTAAAATATGAATTTCATCTGACAAGACCTATATCATTGGTCTTTATTTCTTTCAATGTTGCTACATGTTAGCATTTACCGGAATTTTTTATTGATTGCTTTTTCACTATATATACATATATTATTACTTACAGTGTATTGAGAAGCATCTTTCCAATTAAATGTAACAAAATGTGATTCTTCTAAAATTAAAAATTAAAATTTCAAGGTATTGATTATAATAACATTTTTGATGATAAATTGAGTGATATTTCATGGTTTCATTACAAAACCTCATTGTCATTTTCTTTGCCTTGTACACATAGGGACAATTTTCATATTTTTTTTGACCAACAAAGTGTGATCCATGCTAGAGTTTGCATTATAAATGGTTTGACAAGTTATCAAGAAGTGAGTTATCAAGGAAGCAGTGTATATATTACACACACACGTATGCATCTATTGGAAGCGAACTGTTTTCTATGATCCATAATAAAAAATAAATCGAACATATAATGTTAACCTCATCTGTCTGGCTGTTTGCCCATCTCTCATTTATTGGGTCTTATTCTTTAGCATGTGAATCAAACATGGAGAGAACTAAATTGTTATGCCAGCCATTTTTTTTTAGTACAACAGTATAAGTGGTTATTGTTACAGGGATGTTACCAAGATATTGTGGTCATTGGTTACATTCAGCAGGAGGTCGCTTATGACGGAATGTTTAGATAATAAAATCGATCTATGAATTAAGATTGTGGTTGTAAATGACAGTTGGTTGTTTATAGAAGAGGTTGCTCATAACAGGTTTTACTGCAACTTGTTCTACTTTGTTACATTTATGTTGAAGCTGTTTAAGTACTGCATTGCAAGGAAACAAATATGATTATGCAGTCTTGGTAGATTCTAGCTTCAATACTTAGATACATTTCAGAGGTTTTATGATAGACTAAATAATTATAATTACTAAACCTGAACATTGACATAACTTTTTTTGTATTCAGTCTTGAATCTGAATGATCACAGTGAGTCAGATGACCAACATTGCCCTTCTAAAAAGACTTGTACACTTTGAAAAACAAGGTCATCACCATTGCCTTTGCAGAAGTTAGGAGACCAGTGTAGGAGAGTCTTCTGTTAGGCAGTAGAAGTAGAGAAGAAAGTGACTTTCAATACAGTGACTTTCAAGAGTGATATCATCAAAAAAAGAATTTAAGGAATTTGATGCAACAGCTAAAGAACTCTGTCAACAAGGTTAACTTTAAATTCCCTGAATATATTCTGATATTTCTTGGAACTTTTAATGGAAGGATGTGCTACAATATGGGCTTTGATTTTTACCTAAATTGCTGTGCTAATTGCAATGCAAATGACAAGAGGGATCAATCCCTGGTGATCTGCTATTTCAGGTGACCTTCAGATTTCTGGCCTCTTGAAGTCGAGTTAAGCTCCTTTTAACATGGAACTGTGGATCTGCCAAAGAGCTAAACTATAAATGGTCCAAGTTTTTATTTTTTCCCTTACAAATTTACCTTGTGATTACTTGAATTAGGAATACCGGTAGATCAACTTAAAGAATAGACCTAGAATTGGACTGATGATTAAGTAGTGTAGTGTAGGGTATTATGCAAGCTAGATATTCCAATAGGGAACATGTGGTTTGTGTTTTCACTTTACTCCACATAGAGAACATGTGGTTTGTCTTTCCACTTTACAATTGATGTGGTTGTGTAATTTATTAGCTCTTGATTAAGAAGGTATTAAGGTATCAGAGGAGATAATTGGTTGTATGTCTTCATCAACAGCCAGAGATCAGTTGGCAATGCCTATATTCTCATTGATGTCTGTAACCCCCTTCCTTACCCAGCAGTATTTTTCTTTCTTATGTTTTTCTTTTAGTGATGCTCACCTTAATGTTTTCTTTCCCCCATTCAGATATAGAAGCATAAGAAAAGTATATTGTTAAAGTCCAGTTATCTGTTCTACTATTCCATGGTATAATGGATGCAGACAGGGTCTGAACATCAGACAATATTGACCTAAATACAGTTTGAGGTCTAGACCCAATGCAGAGTGTGAGGATTAAACATGAGTATACAGTTTGAGGTCTGGACCCAATGTAGAGTGTGAGGATTAAACATGCATGTACAGTTTGAGGTCTGGACCCAATGCAGAGTGTGAGGATTAAACACAAGTGTACAGTTTGAGGTCTAGACCCAATGCAGAGTGTGAGGATTAAACAAGAGTGTACAGTTTGAGGTCTGGACCAAGTGCAGAGTGTGAGGATTAAACATGAGTGAACAGTTTGAGGTCTAGACCCAATGCAGAGTGTGAGGATTAAATGTGAGTGAACAGTTTGAGGTCTAGTCCCAATGCAGAGTGTGAGGATTAAATACGAGTGTACAGTTTGAGGTCTGGAACCAATGCAGAGTGTGAGGATTTAAACATGAGTGAACAGTTTGAGGTCTGGACTCTTATGCAGAGAGCTAGGCTTAGACATGAGTGCATAGACTGAGATCTACACCCTAAGCAAAGAGTGAGGTTCAGATAGGAGTGCAGTTTGAGGTCATAGCCCTTATGCAGAGAGCAGGTGAGTATGAGGCTTAGACATGAGTGCACAGTTTGAGGTTTGGACACTATGCAGAGTGTGAGGCTTAGACATAAGTGCACAATTTGAGGTTTGGACACTAGTGTGAGGCTTAGAAATGAATGCAGTTTGAGAACCAATCTGGCTTAAATGCAGTTTGATTTCTAGACCCTGTGCAGAGAGTGAGGCTTAGATACGAGTTTACATACTGAGGTCTAGACCCTATGCAGAGAGCAGGAGGCTTAGACATCAGTGCACAGTTTGAGGTCTGGACCCTCTGCAGAGAGTGATATATAGACATGAGTGCAGAGTTTGAGACCCACTCTGGTTTAAATGCACAGTTGAGGCCAGGACCCTAAGCAGAGAGTGAGGCTTAGATATGAGTGCACATACTGAGGTCTGGACCATAATGCAGAGAGTAGGGCTTAGACACAAGTGTACAATTTGAGTTGCACTCTGACTTATGCACAGATAGGGTTAAATGGACAGATCAAAGCTCAGGTTCAAATGCACAAAGATGCAGACTGAAGCTTAGGTTCAGATGTACAGACTGAGGCATAGACTTCAATGCAAAAATGTTGACCTAGATTCAGATACTCTTTTCTACAGACAGCATTTATGTACCTTTTAGCAGGGTGCAATTTCAGAGGTGCATTTAAAATCAACATTGTGCCATAAAAAAGCACAAAAACATATTAAATCCATGCATTTATCTTTGTCTTTACTTTCAACTAAGCCATGTTCCTATTCAAAGAGATGCTCAAGTTCCTTGCTTTACTACAGTCTTCTGTTTGATTCAGCTCAGATTATTCTATACGACTAGGAAGACATGTATATTGTCTGCCATGAAGTTAACTAAATTATAAATTTTTCAATGAAAATTAAAGACAGTGAAACAGAAAATTGAAATTTGCAATTTTGAGTCATGCAACCACTCTACAGAATGTAATTACAGGTATTATGTAAGTCAGAGATTATTTGTATTGTATTGTTGTATCATTCATGAGAATATAAATGCAGGCTAAATCAAAAACCATGGTCATAGATAGCTGAACAAAAGTTAAGGAAAATACAAGCTGATATGGTCATTAAAAAAGTTAATTCACTGCATTATCTCTTTAACAGAATAAAATCCCTCAAGAACAGTGTAAAAGATATTTCACACATAAAATTTTGTTGTTATATCTGGTGTAATAGTTAATTAAAAAAGTTTACTGAAATTTCAAGAATGAAGGGCACCGGTTAGAGGCTTCTATCCTATCATAATGATAAGGAATTATTATTTATTATTTATTTATCTTAAAAAACACCCGTAGTCATCAAGAGCTAAAGTTAAGCGACCATTCCTTTTATTATTCCTTTGAAGTCATCTGACTTCATCTTGACTTAATTTAGTACTAATCTGCCACACTGCAGACATCATAGCAATATGACTGATTTTTTTTAAAGCTATGTTAAAACCCCAGCAGCAGCAGGGGCGAATCGGACAACTTTATAGAAGCATCCATTTGGGAAACCAAGGATTCCTCCAAAATCGTAAAAAAAGCGTTTATTTGGCAAACCAAGGCTTCCTCCAAAATCGTAAAAAACGTTTTCTTGGGTGGGGAAGCAAAGTCGCTGTCGCGCTGCTATGGGTTAAAAATCCTTTTAGGATTTCAACCGAATATTTGATCAAGTCCGATACGATATCTTGATCTAGGATCATGCAAATTTATCGTTACAAATCCATGTGGGATTGACTGAGTGTGACTAAAGAAATTTCTAAAGAGATTATAATCCATGTCTCCATTGCGCCAGGTCTGGTTAATATTTCATAGCATATACGTGTCAACTACGTTGAATACAGCAAGAATATTGCAATTATCTCTGATTACTTTTGGTATTTGAGTGTATCATTGAGTGACATATATCACATCAATGTTTTTATGCCTACCTCTGGAAAATATCCTAGCAAGGTTCTTTTGATTGTCTAACATCACATCATCATACACGACTAAATTGTTAATGCTTCCATCAATATCATCAATGCTCGGTGCTTCTTCAATATCGGTTATAAATTCAATAATACCCTTGCCGGTGATTTCTGCTGCCTTTTTGTTGTAATCCTTTAACACTTCGTAACATCGTTGATCATCTACACTCGGGGCTATTAAATACAACTTATCCCATTTCATTCATCTCATTATCAAATTAAGTAGCAGTTGTGTTTTGCATGATCCTGAGCGGTTGTTTGGATATCAATACGCGAAGGAATTTATTCAGGATAAATGATCTCGTGAATGGGTCAAGAGATTACCAGGCATGATTACCACGCTAAATAATGAGATTACTCGAACAATCAAAATGAAACCTAACAACGCTATTAAAAAGAAGTATATAGCTGTAAAACTGGAAAATGATTTTTCAAAACAACCAATTCTCAGCAATGTCACTGTAAGATATTTATATGAACCAGGAGAACTTGAAGGTGGCAAAAAGAGGGCTACTGATCCTATTTGGAGTGTCACTACGCATAAAATATCTAGTATTACACGATCCATGGGTAGACCAGCAATCTATAGGTTGGATTCAACTTCTCCTCAGCAAGGATTTACTCGTGAATAACTACAAGTGATACCCGAGGATACTCAATTACCACCGCGTGGTCTTAACTAGCACCTGTTTGTCTGTTGCATTCAAGACAAGTCTGCATCACATTATCTCTGGTATGACCAATACTGTTATTCTTTCTGTCTAAGGTGAATTGTCAAAAGTCCTTATCCGACCAACACCAACGCATTATACAATTGCAACTCACACAGTGATTATTCTGTTGTTGTTTCAGTGTGATTATTAATTCAGCATCAATGTCAAATTCTCTATTATCTTTTTTATCCTGTTGTTTATAACCAGTTTTTTTTCTGATTATATCATCGCTGACAATATCACTTATTGTAGTGTCATTATAATCTAAAACAACTCATCCCAAATGATGACTTCAGGAATAAATTTCACACTCATTCGATCAGGAGTCCATTCGTCGCCTTTCCATTGAAAGAAAAGAAACTGTGATATGTGCAAGCATTAATTCTTCGTTTCATCTTTTGCAAGTCTGTGGGTTGGTGTTAGCACAATCATGTTTGATTTCCCTCAAAATAATTCAATCGCATGAGTCGTCTTTTCTGACCCACCACAACCATTTAAGTAAACAGTTTTATATCTGCATATTTGATCGGAACATGACGGTGCATTAGATAGTTCTGATATCTGATTATTTTTCAAGTAATTGTTTTCAATCATAACATCTGCTGATTTAGAATAATCACACAATATTTCCTTTTCAATTCTCCATGATCCCCAACTGTCATCTGAATTAGTGAATTCGGTCACTGTTTCCTTATGTTTTACGTTTATATAAAATGAATCAGTGGCGACTCTAACTGCTGGGTCTCGAAATATATTTATCATCGAAAACAAATTAACGGAAGCATAAGCCAACATAGACGCCCTCAAATGTGTATACTGAAGATTGTATCAATCTGTGTAAGTAACAATTGTACCTAATTTGGTTCCATCGGACAAGAAAGCGTCTTTACGATCGATGTATATACCCCTAGATGTTACATCTGCGATTATAAAGTCGTATTCAGCATCATCTATAATCAACCGTGAAGAATATCGGTTATTGTCGTATTTTTTTCCACCCTGAGTGAATTTACCAATTATTCTTCTGCCGAGATCTTTTGCTTGTTTATTTCTAACTTCAAAGATTTCTTTGGACCATTTCACGATATATTCTTCGTCGAGTATCGGGGAATTGTTTTTTGTATTCGCTGACTATACTATCTAGACTATCGGGTTGTGGTAACTAGACTTCAGTCTGCGCTCGATATGATATAATTGCTTCACTGATAATCAGCGATATCAGCATTTTACAATCAATCATATACCGTAATAACACTATTGGCATCCAGTGTTTTTCAGAGATGTGTCTACCAAACCAAACATAACAACACAGATGAAGTCCTGTAACCAATTCAAATGATACTACATGAGTGAATCCAGTTAAATCAAAATCGGGTAGTTGTCCATTAATCACAACACTAGTCATTTCATGTGTGGGATGTCGAAATCGTTTAAAGTACTTAGCACATTCTCCATCCCCGAGAAAACTCGGGATAACACGCAACTATATCAACCGAAATAATATTTTCAGGGTCATATTTTGTATTCCATAATACTCCATGGTTATATTCAACACAGCATGATTTGATATCTGATTGAAATTCAGCTCTTGTTGGTTTCCACGTGTTTTCTTTCTCGCAAAATGAGCTGCAACCAACGGAATTGTAAAACAGTTTGTTAATAATTGTTCGTCATGTTCTGTTGAAAAACTACTAGTTTTTTCATTTCATTGTGCAGGGCTTCAGTATGGTATAATTTGCCATTGGGTCATACAAATTGATCGAATTTACCCTCTTCATCTTCAAAACTGGGAAGTAACCACACTGACACAGGATCATATTTACTTGACTGAGAAATAAAATCAAATACATTTCCCGTGTAATATTTTAAGGTTCTATCCCACAGAAATATTGTTACCGCAGGTGTCTACGCGTATTTGTTATGGTCAATAATTTTGATTGGAGCCCCTTTTGATTTATATTTCGATTCGTGCAATACTTCTCCTGTTATTGTCATTATGGTTATTGGGAATCTTAATGATGTTTCTAATTTGGCTATATCTTGAATCGTTGCTCCGTTCTTCCTAACTGTTAATTCCCATTCATTTATGTTTTTACCTCTTAGATCCGTCAATTTGTTTCCACGCAACGCATTTGTGAAGTGTTCTATTATTCGTTCTGCTACACAATTCAGCGATGACAGTTTCATTGGTTTTAATTTTTCAATACTCAATTTGTCACAGACGAAAAATCATATGAAATCAACCAGTCATATCGAGATAATTTATCTGATATAAAAAATGCATCATTAACCTCTGTTAGATATACATTTCTTGATAACAATACCATGCAATGGTATTTTGTTTTTGAGAAAACTCCTGATTCATCCATTGTAATTACATTTACGTTAACTAACATCATTGATTATTTGAAAGAGATTAATCAATTACATAGAACACAACTAGAACAACTACGACGGAAGTTCCAAGAGCATCTCTCTGATATAACAAGGCCATGTGATGAGATCATAAAATGTGTTAGGATATTAAATCAGCTTGTATCCGATATGGAATATATCAACAAACGAATAATTCAAGTAATAATTAATGATAAGAATGGAGATAAACAAAAATTCCAATCCGGTTACAGAATCAAAGAAACTGATTTACCCGATTTCAAGTTTCTTGGGTATAACGCAGATGAACTAAAAAAGTCTGTTAATGATCTTATTCAAGAAAACTTTTCTCTGATACTCAACAAATGGAAACCACAAACAACAATCCTCAAACATAATAATGACCCAGATGGCGGTGGTAGACATATCGCTCCTCAAAATGTGAATATATCCTCGGTGATAGCATTGAATTTAGTATGTGATGTTATAGAAGGGAGTTACCAAATAAATCTCGAGCGATCAAATCCAGCTCAGCAGGGATATATTTTATATTCATTTGCACCAACAGCTCCTCAAGGGTTTTTAATAATTGAGTCTCCAATTAATCTGGTCTATATACGATGTCATAATGATTCACTAATGAGAATTAATTTTAAACTCACTGACCAGTCCAATAATCTAATTGATTTACAAGAAGAGGTTTTACAAATTAGTCTGTTTGTGAAATCTTAACGAATTTTCATCTTAAGACTTTCATCCTAAATTATTAGTGTTAACCCCATAGCAGCAGCAGGGGGCATGACAAGGACTTTGCATCACCCCCCCCTCAAGAAAACTTTTTTTTTTTTTAAACGATTTTGGAGGAAGTCTTTGTTTGCCAAATAAACGCTTTTTTTTTTACGATTTTGGATGAAGCCTTTGTTTTCCAAATGCGTGCTTCTATAAAGTTGTCAGATTCGCCCCTGCTCCTGCTACCCCAAATCACACACACACAAAAACATTACTTATTAAGGACGACACATTTTTCATAGTGAACAGGTTAACAATCCATTGTACAAGTAAATGAGTAGACTTCATTAATTTTGAGGCCTCAGTTGTAGGGTCTAATCAATGTAGTGCATCAAAAATTATTCTGGCTGTCACTCCAAGTTTAATCAAAGTTGATGACATTCCTCAGTAAAATTTGGCATCTTCTTGTTGACAGAGATAATAACTTCTGAAGCAGGTTTTAAATAGTGACTTAAAAAAGTAGTATAGTCTCTGGTTTTGATCAACTCGTTATAGTACCTCTATTTTGTCAGCACATAGTACTAGTAAAACTAATTTTTATTCTTTTGTCTTTTATGTTGTGTCAAAAGGGTCAACATTTTGTTGTCAATATCATTTTTATTTCCTGTATGATAATTAATGTTTACAGTGGCTACTGGAGTCTATAAAAAGATAATTAAGTGAGCTTTTTATAGAATTTTGAAAATAAAAAAGCATACTTTTGTTGTTTAAAAGTATGAGAGAACAATATAAAAAAGCAGCCTTTCATCTTCTAAATAGGCCATTTTTCTGTTCAAGAAGCAATGAGCAATGGTAGATGATACAGTATTATGGGAGACAGAAGAATATACCTGAACTGACATATGGACCTGTTAGATGATGGTAGGTTAGATTGTATATACTACAGTGTTGTTCCGATTATCGATTATAATCGATCATTAGTTGGTTGAGCAGATAATCAATTGTGTACTCTATAATCGATTGTGTGTAAAGGGAGACTACTTTTTAGGTGTATGCAAAGCACAAAGGTTAGTAAAACTCCCAGCCACTAAAGCTGACCTGAAATGTATTAATTCCCTTCACAACTACAAATATTAAACCTTATGATTCATAATTAGGAACATATAGTCATTATTACATGGTCAGGTTGTTAAATTGTTGAGTTAATACATTTAAACACATTTTCTTGATTTGTTTCAGTCAAATTGCAACATCTTCTGTAGTATTTATAAACAATGACAAACAAGAAAAACATGTCCTTCTATACTTTAAATTATAGACACAGCACCTGTGAACAAAAGAATTTTGGGGGATTGTAGCAGTATTTCAGTTACATATGACTGATCAGCTATAAAAAGTTGCCTTCATTTAACAAAGTTGTAGAACAAAAGTAACACACAATGTAATATTATTGTCATTTTAAAGTATACATGTCATTAAAAGAGATTACTCCTGTACATGTATAAACATATTGAACTCTTGAACAAAGATATAACCGTGTAACAAAAATTAAAATTTACTCTTATTAACCAATTATAATTGATGATCAGTTGGTTAAGGGGAACCAATTATCGATTATGAATTTCTGACCGATTCCCATCACTAGTATATAGAGGGCAGTTGGATGGCTTCTCATCAAGAATGTTACAGTATTTGTAGATTTATCTGAGTTCCTTTGACCTGGTATGCCATTATCAGCTCATAATAAGGTACAAACTCTAATGCCAGCTGCCGTTTGTTTGGCAGGTAAAATTAACAGCTCTGTCAAAGCCAATCAGCTCACAGACAGTTTAGCCCCAACATGTAGCAAAATTAAAACAGACTCCACTATTTTTTAAATACAAATTTCATTAGAACCCTATGATTCTCATATATCTCCATCTGTCCATCCATCTATTGACAATCTGGTTTCTGCAATACATTTCAATATTAACTTTTGGATTTTAACCAAATTTGGTGTGCATATTGATGTGATCTTGAAAGATTTCAACTTGCAGAATTCCTCAACATTTTTTATTAGTTATTCACTTGCCCCTTCTCCCATATTGCCTGTCCTTCTGATAATGAACTTTACCAAGATTGTTGGATTTGAACCATATTGGCATGCAGCCTGATACAATTAGGTTAAATAGTGCCACGCCAATTGCAGTAGTCTTGCCCAATGACAGCCATAAGAGCTGACCTGGGCTGGTCTGATGATAGGATTTGATCCAGCACCCATTCAGTCAGGAGTCTGACATGCTAACCACATGCCAACATTATTGGAGCACCCAGGAGCAATTTTCCGTGGAAGAGTCTAATATTAACCCCATGGTTTCATAGAAGCATGGGGGTATTGTGATGCTCTGTGTGTGTGTGTGTGTGTGTGTGTGTGTGTGTGTGTGTGTGTGTGTGTGTGTGTGTGTGTGTGTGTGTGTGTGTGTGTGTGTGTGACACCTTGAACTCCTCAGACACTGTTTAAATTAGACACATCAAACTTGAATCAGTAAAAGACCTACTGGTGAATTCTATACAAACACTTCTGAGAGTTTACAGGCAGTATTCTAGGATGTATGATTGTGGATTCACCTCAGTATCTAAAAATTTGATACAATTTAATGAGTAATTTCTTGCAGCCATTCAGAAGGTCCTACCTTTGTTACTTTGTTAAATCTCCCTGTATTTGTAAGATAACCCTAACTTTTAAAAAGGAAGCTGCAATTTCACCCTTCATTTAGACACCAATTTTTAACTAGCCTGGTTGTGTGGGTGAGTAGGGGTCATTTTAAATAACTCTAGAATTGTGTTTGACATGTCAGGGAATTGGCATTTGTGATCTATGACCTAAGTTTCAAACACAAGCTGCTCTGGAACCTCAGGATCTTTCCCTGCTTTTCAAGGATTTAGCCCCAGGGTCATAATAAAACAAAAAAGACAAAACTTGAAGATTCAGTTGACATTGATCTTGAGCCCATACTTACTGTCAGGAATATATACCTGGATCATAAATCAGACACCACTGAGATCCCTACCATTTAACCACATACATATTTTACTGGGCATGATTTATACATGCAACTATCTTTGGCCCTGGAATTCATTCTTACCCTCATAGGGACCTCCCCCCCCCCCCAGTCATCATTGCTTCAATTATCATCATATAACACTGCACTTGCTTTCTTGACATGCAAAGATAAATGCCAAAAAACAATTGATATTTTGCCCCTAAGGTAGTCCTTACTCTTAGGGATCTACCAAAGGCCCTAACCTTGGAACTGAGGTCAGAAGGGGACTTTTTTGCATTTTTTGTTGGCTCTGTGTATGCCGATAGTCAGAATTTGATTCTTTTCTTGCCATAATATTATTGTGCATTTGATGAGGAAAGTTATGATTCTTATCTTCCTTTGCCTTAATGTCCTTAATGCAATTGCCATTCCTTTAGAAATCAGTTAGATAACACTTTTTCTATCAGTAAGTAAAGGTAAATAAGAAGGAAGTAGGAGGTTAGAGAATTCATGCGGGAGAAGAATGGATATAACTCAGAGATTGCAACCAGTGATATTATCAGGCAACACGAATCTAAAGACTAAGGTGGTTTAATCTTATATATACTGAAAATTTATTTTTTATTATATCATTTTTGATAACACGGAATTGGATATACCATCTGCAACAAGCTGTATTGGATATAAATGAATAGCAAAATATTTTTCAGCATTGATTATTGATGGAAATTCTATTCTTTCACCAAATTTTGAATTTACTGAACACATTTTTTGTTGTATTTACCAATGCCTTTCATATTGCTATTTTCATTTTGTGTAATAGCTTGAAATTTTTTGTAAAGAATTATCAAATTTATTTAAATCAATATGATCGATAGCAACACTATCTTTGATCAAATTATTAAAACGTTCATAAACAAATCTATTAGAGATATTTTTTCTTTCCCGTGCAGATCATGAGATAACTGCTAATAATAACAAAACTGTCCGGTTTTTGTAGCCGATAGTTTCTGATTACACCATACTTATCAAAAGTGGGATGTCTTCTGAATTCTTGCCCTACTGATACCTTTCTCTAAATTATAATTTTGTATTACTAAGAAAAATATGATTATGACTGGTTGGATTGCTTTGCAATCTGAGTGCTTTGCAATCTGAGTGCTTTGCAATCTAATCTTTCTGTGACTTTTTATTGAGATAATCTGAAGCACCATGTATTGTAGAATGGGTATCGTTATTTTAAAAAAATCTCATTTCCATTTCAAAGCTCTATATTTTCTGCTGCCGCAAGTAATACAAAGTTGAGATTTTCCTCTGACAACAAAACTGTAATTTTATGCATGGTTTTGGTCCTAAATTGCCTTATTGGACTCTCGTGTCGTGATGATAACCGCAAAATACATAATAACAATATTTTACACATGGAGTTTATTAAATCATCAGTTTTTGCAGCTATTTTTTGCTCATAACATTATTATATATTAATATAGGATGATCTTTAATTAGATTATATATTTGTCTTAATTATATAATGTCAGAAGGGAACACTTTATCTGATGAGGAGCTTGCAAGATTATGTGATCAAACCTTCTCAATCTAGGTTCGATTTTGACAGATTAACTTAGAAGTTTAAGGACAATGAAGCAATGCACATTTAGTCAATGTTTCAGATTGATCAAGACAATATTTCCATCAATGCTACAGTGAATGACCATGATGATAATTCTCTGCAGTTTGCTTACTTGAGATCTTCGGTGCTCACTTACACATCAATAAACTTATTATAAATGATAAATCCATTACCTAAGGAATCTTTTTAGAGTTGCCACAAGTTCATTTTATATCAATGAGTCAAACATAAGGCTGCTAAATAAAGGTTTGATAAGTGTAGACAAAGCTCCATGGGGACACTGACGAGTAAAAATTTAGTTATTTAATTATTATGAGTCTGCAGATTACAAACCTCTTCCTCGGTATAACAAATATAGCCAATTGTCGCAATCATCATCAACACCATCGGTTCATGGTCACGTGTCACGACATATAACGGTTTAAGTGTCCTGGTGGTTCAAGTAAAAATACACACAAGTTAAAATTATTTAAGCCTGATAACCCCTCCAACATGGTAGTGCTAATCCCAACTCGCCGAATTGCCATGGACATAAAAGAGGGAGGTGTTAAGTTTCATAGTTATCAAAGCTTCTTTTGATGCCGAGGTGATTGAGTGGACTTAAAAAAGAATGGATAAGAAACGTATTCCTTAGTTCATTATCTGGCATGAAATATGTACAGTATGTAAAGATATTTTAGAAAGATTCCTTGATTGGCTATCCACAAAATCAATGGCAATTACTATGTGAGGAGATTATGGTCAACCTCCCCCATTCACAAGAGAATTACCACACAACTGGTTAAAAGAATGTTGATTATTACAAGGAAATATTAGAAGACCACAGGGCTGTGGATGAATCACTGAAGAAGCTTAAAGCAAGGATGAGACTTGAATCCAATAAGATTCAATAAAAGATGATGCGCAATTAGAATCAAGAGACTGTGACAGATTATATCTGGAATTTGTGGCATCCTAATGATGTCAAAGCTGCATCCAGGAAAATAGTTAGTGATTCACTTCAAAATAAGTTATTCTCATTCACACTGAAAAATTTCTGAGGTATTAGTCCCATTATGTTATCAGCCAAAAGATACTCACATACAAAATATTGATGTTGAGATTCTGGGATCCATGAAGAAATAAAAGCTCGTTCGTAAATATATTGTTATTGTCCCCATTGACGCTCTTGAAAAAGCTTTAGCAGTCATATTGGACTCTATGATATGCAATAACAATTCACTCTTCACTGGGACTAACAATATATAGTACCATTATTTGAATTGTAGATGATCACATCGAATAGTCAAATTTATTGTATCTAGCAGTGTTGTGGAAGATTATCAACCAAAGAAAATATGAGACATCTGATATGGTAAGAAAAAAAAAATTAGATGGTTATCAACGATAAGTCAAAAAGCATAAATGTGATTTTGATCTTGATCCTGAACTCATCATGGTGTTGAAATGGTGATATCGTGTTGTTAAAAAGTTCTGGGCATACATTTATCCAAACAATCACTCAGCATGTGTTCAATTAAATTTCTCAACAATTGTCTGATCACGATGAATTGCAGAGTGTCCACATCTGACTTTAATCTTATTTTGTTGCATCAGCAATATTACTACACCACAAAGTTCTTTGCTAGGATCAATTTGTATTAATCTTGGCCATTGATAAGTTCTTTCAAATGCAGATGCAACTTCATGTGCTGTTTTAGTTGATAATGGCTCCACTTCTTTGTATCTACTCTCAGCATCGACCACTGTCAATGCATATATGTCCTAGTCTATCATTTACGTGCTAAGCCAGTTTCAACAGTGTCAAGTTATTAAAACAAATTAATTTGTCTGATTAACTTCATTGGGAGTGCTAATATCAAAATGTCAATATATGGATTGTGTTAGGTGGTGGTAGATAATCAATCTGCCGTAACCTTATGCACGACACTTGCTGCATCAGCTAGTCAAGTAAACGCAGCTGTGCCTTTCCAGTATCCTCTTGGACAATAATAAAATCAACTCCATTATTACAATTATTGTACAATTAATTGCCAGCCCCCACTGCTATGTTGCCACTCATTGCCGATCTTATCAGCCAATTGGCAAGCAATTCCTTTAGAGATTTAAAAAAAAAAAAACAGAATAAGTGTGTGAATCAACTTGATGTCTGCTGTATGTCATTTTTGTTAGATCTTGATTAGCATATGCAACATCATCAACATGACATGCTTGATCAATCGCATTTACTGGATATTCTTCTGGGTTTGGTTGATTTCTTTTGTTGCATCTAATATCAAGTCTAGTTCCAGGGCCATAATAATCATATCCCGGAAGATGTCTCTCATCAGGATATTTAGTATATAGAGTTCTTGGTAATCTTACTGATTACCTTAGTGATATCACCACTGCCTGAAGTCTTGCAAGATGCCACAAATTTGTATTTTATTATGCCATATATCACACACATACCTGTAAGTGCATGTCGATGATTCCTTGTCGTTGTTTTTAATCCTCTATAATCAGTGACTTTTTTGCATCAAACAATATAAGCTCATATACTTACAACAGTACAACATGAATGTTATTGACTTCTCAGCAACATGAGAGCAGGAGTCAGTTAAGCATCATCTGGCATTGCCAAACTATATTCGTGCCATTATCACTGGCCCATCTGGGTCTGGCTTCTCGGGCTTAACCTTGTAATGTGATGGCTCAGATGGAACAAACTTTATTTAGTGGCACCATCCACAGATGACCAATGATTCTATAATGTTCTTAAGGAATTCAATGAAAATGCAAAAGATTTGGAAAACAATGGAGACTGTGATGTCATTGAATTCATCATCACTGACATTGATGATGCAGCATCAGTTGATGATCTTAATGGTAGAATTAGCAACCTTGTAGTATATGATGATGTCATGCACCACGACAAACAAATCCAACCAGAATATTTTCACGAGGTAGACAGAAAAACACGGACGTTGTTTACATCATGCAACGATATATTTAGATCCCTAAAGTGATCAGAAGATATAACTGCACTCTTTTGGTTGTATTTTAATTGCATTCATGCACATATGCTGTGAAATATTCACAGACCTGGTCTTCTAGTGACATGGATATGATTAGGCTAAAAAACTTCATTGCTAATGCTTAGAAATCCTGTATGGATTTATTACAATATATTTATATGATCCAAGAACACGATATCGCATTGGTCTTGATAAAATATTTGGTTGAGGAACCTGTAGCGCTACCCCAGTGAGAAGATTCTCGATTAAAAATGTTGATTACCCCCCCCCCATTGTTTTGTGTTAATTTTTTTTATATTTTCTGAAGTATTATTATGGTGAAGTGGCTTTGCTATCGTGTTAGCCTCCCTGGCTTTATGTGGCCAATTTTGTATTAAAGCCCGAATAATTTGTACATTCTACCACTTCCTCAACCCCATTATATAAGCCTTATTTTGCCCGAATAATTGATCTATTTAGCCCCCTTCTCAACCCCTTGGTATAAGCCTCTTTTGGCCCGAATAATTGGTCTGTCGAGCATTCCTGATGTTTCTGACTTTTTCTGTGACATATCACAAAATCTATTAGAAGCATCCACAGCACATTACCAGCATTTGCAAGTAGTTTATTTACATTTGTATGTGTGAAATCTAATTTATTGTGCAGCTGTAATCATAATTGATACAAACAGCAATAACTTGTTTTAGTAATACTTTTTGTAACCCATGCCAGTGAAAAGAGTGTCATTTGCACTCACAGTAGTTACTGTCATAACCAGGGTATTTTACAATCTTGGTTATTTTCCATTTTATACCATGTCATGTGTAAATGGAAGATGTCTTGAGGCTGTCGGTTGATATGGGTGATTTTGCTGGATCCAGTTTTCAGTCTAATACAATATTCAAGCTTTTGAGTCAAACCAGACCTGAGTTGTTATCCAGTATTATGTCAGTGAGCCAAATTAGAGACCTATGGAAGCCTGATATGCTGATATATCAATCATAACGTTTTCTTGTTTTGATTCTTGGTAATCAATAAATGGCTGATTGAGAATACATGACATCCAAGGTCAGGACCAAATACCCATCTGAGGCGTTTATTGGGTGATGAAAATATGTTAATCCAATCACATTTATTATCAAAAGCCAGTGATGAAACCTAAACTTGATATCCGGAGTTTTAAAAAATATACAAATTTAACTATCCTGAGACGGAGCTTAAAAAGCCAGAGAATCCATAGATTTGGTAGGTAGGCTTCTGATTATTGCAGCACAACTATGTTCCCATTGTGCATGATCTGTGTTATTTTTCCCCTTAAACTAAATGTAAAAATATGCAACCTAAATAATTTTGTCAGGCTAATGGAATCAAACAATAATCCCCACTCTTGTTACATCAAATATATTATTATCATAATTCAACAGAAACGGAGGCTACTACAGTTCAACTGTCAGCCTAACAGCTGATACACATGACCCTATTACTTTAGATTTAATGTCTTTAGTAGAACCTAGTCAAATTCCTAACGGGAGTACATGATGTACCACATATCAGCATAATAAACCATACTACACCCTATTGTGGGTTATGCATTAGTAACTGGACTATGTCAGGTGCCCCATGTATGATTCTTGGTTACATATAAACAAGTAAATTTGAACATTTCTCTCACAATTTATATATAGAAAATAGTACATTCTTAGATTACACGAGTCATATAACATTCAAGACAAATGATAACAAACAGCTTCTGAACTCAAAAAAGCATGAATTTAAAATAAGTGAATGGAAAAGATTATTGCAAACTAAATTAGTGAATATATGATATGCGATTGGGACAAGACCTGTTTGCAATCTGAGACTTGATCTTGGTACGAGTATATGCTCTTAAAATAAGTAATATAAATGAGTGAAAGATAACATGCTTTGTGAAATTTAACAAATATATTTATTTCCATAGAGCACAAAGTGAAAATGAAAAATAGCAACTAACAGTATTGCAAATTAAATCCCAAAATAATCCAAAAATTACAGGTACAAGCCCTAATATCTTAAAGTCTTGAATAAAATTCAGTAAAAGTCCAGAAAATATCCCAAAACTGATGTCTATGAAATTTTGGTAGTAGCTATTGAAGTGTTGATGTGCCAACAGTCTTTTGTTGAATCACAGAAATATAATTTCAGGTTTTAAAATACTTTAAATTCCAGTGAATGTCTTTATCTAAGGATTTTATCAGAGCACTTTTGTATATCCAGAGAAAATAACAACTTGACTTCAGTAATTTGAACAAAAAAGATTCCAGCCCAAAACTGTTGTCACAACATATAATATACAACTTGAAGGTGCTAGATGTTTTAGCATGAATGACAAAGTCCTCAAAATCACAAGATTATGAAGTTCTCTACTTGATCTCGGGTCACAATTAGCATTTTCTATATAAAAAAATAAAATTACCAGTACTAACTGGAAAATTACCTCATAGAATGATTTTGATGTTTACAAACTAATAACCTGGATTATGTATAACTGAATTAGGAAACTCCAAATAAACATATTTACTTATTATGTTAATAATAATTCTAATATTAAGCTCATAAATATAGAGAATAATTTAGCTGTGTATTAGTTGTTAACATAAAATGGAATCATAAAATATAGCCGAATGAACTCGATGTTTGACAAGGTCAAGTCTAGCATACAATGTTATATTACAATAGTTTGTAATGACTAAATTTATTTTTTTAAACTAACAAATAAACCAATAAACAATTAAAACAAATCTACATAACACTCTCTTTTCTATGAAGCTGAACCTCTTTGTTCTGTCTCCTTTAATTTCCTGACACCAGTCTCTAAGACAAGAACTACTTGTTATTTCCTGGAGTCAACTTCTTAGCTTTCCACAGTAACTTAGACTTAAATTAATTTCATGAGAGAAACTACTTAAAACATTGAATTTCATCTGGGAAAAAGCCCCCCCCCCCCCCCCCCCCCGCATGATTTGCCTAAATATAGTGCTCATAGCTATGCCTTGATGGTTTTCATCACAAATTTTCTCTTTCAATATGATGAAATGCAAGCTGATTTGAACTTAATATTTGGTAATACTTCTGATAATATGGTTCTAACTGTTGAGTCTGTAAAAGTTGTCAGGGAGGGCATCAGCTTGTTATTAAGTGATGTTTTCTCAGTTGACCTTTCTAACAGCTTAAATTGTTCAATCAACCTGATTAGGATTACTGATCATAATACAGGGATAATTAGCTAGACATGCTGTATAATTTAGGCTATCTCAGTTTTTATGGTCTCCATATGTTTTGTGGTAAATACATGTCTCCAGTCTAATATAGGAGATTTAGCATGCTCTGACCTAGAGGCTGTATGAGGTTATGACCTGGCCCAGTTTGTGGCATGGGGGGGGGGGGATGGCATTATCATTTGCTCTTTAAACTCATTAACCCTTGGAGAATCTTCTCATTTTTGTTTGACCTAAGTACCTTTTGCAAAGGTTCACCTGTGAGCAGTTCAGACCAGTCTGTTTTAGATCTCAGGCCAAAAAGTCTAAAATCCATGTCAATCTGGCACTTGGAGTCAATGAGTTAAAATTCTCAAAAATCATGGAACCAGTTTCTGCAAGTTTTACATTTAACGTGCGAGTTGAAGGGCTTTGAAAAAAAATGTATGTTTACAAATTATACCAATTATGCTATCCAGTATGGACATAAGTTCTAAAAGTAAAAAAAAGCATTTAAGCATCGTATTCACAAACAAATAAATGCGGGAAAAAATTTGATTACATTTTGCAGAAAGTACCCTAGCATATAGGGCTTTAACATTTTTACAAATGATGCCAATTTGTTTTCTAATATGTCAACTGTTACTAAAAAAAGAAAAAGGCTTGACCTGACTTGTCAAACTTTGCTGGGAATAATTTCAACCAAATTTGACCAAAAGCATCCTTGCAGGGTACACATAGAACTTTTGAACAAAAAAATACTGATTTGCCAATAAATATAGCCAACTTGCACGCAATTCAGAAAATTTTTAAAGAACTTCTAAAAAAACTGCTGAACAGAATTTGACCAAATTTGATTGAAAATTAATGATTTACAAGTTTTTATGGATAAAGATACAAAATAACAGAAATCTTGATATAACTGATTTTAAAATGAAGACATTCAACAACATTGGAAGAAATTTCTACATAAATTGCCCTACTGACCTAGATTTCTTGGTGGCCTATTCTTATGATTGCCTGTTATGTGAATGTCAGGTGAGCAGTGGTGTGCCATTTGAATATCATGCTTTTGTGCTTTCTGTTCCTCCATCCATCATCAATCTCCTTGTTTGTCCAATTACAAGCATGTTATCTCAAAAACTACTGAGCAAACAAATAGAGATTTGTTTTCACAAAGATTGGTAAAGTTCATGTGACAGGCACTTATTTTTCAATTTCTTACATTTGTTTTGAACATAAAAATGTATTCAGGAGCTTTGGTTTGGTTTCGTGGGTCATTTTCCAGCACATGATAGGCTATGCATGGCAGCTAGTATATCTGGTTCAAGAAGAACCCAAGAGGTCTCTGGGTAGAACTACCAACCCATGGCATGCTACTGGCAAGCTGAGTATCCACACTGGGTGAGCTGAGACTCAAACCGATATGGACGGATGTGAGATATCTGCAAATGCCAGTGCCTTAGACCCATTTGACCATCTAAAGACCCCTGCATCAGGATTTAGTAAGCATGACCTGAATAGATTTTGAGTCATTGTAGCAATTTTGCAGTTTAGTTATTAGCTCTACTGGTTAGAAGAGTTAACAGGATGGCCATTTATCTGATATCATTCACCTGTTATCTGACCTTCATCAGCTAGCACTTGTTATTACCACTCCTCTTAAATTTGGAGAATTGTCAAGAATGTTTCCAATCAAATTCATCCTTAGGTCCTATGCTGTCCAAACAAATAACAACCCATGTTATTGCTACTCCTAAACAGATGATCATATTAATATGGAGGTTCCACAAGAAGATGTCTGCTTGCTCCAAATGAAAATGGTGCTGATTTGATCTTGAATATGGCCGCCCATGGCAGCCATCTTGAAAATCTTGTTCTTGCATATCAACATAGTGTATTCATAGAAAGACTTGTTATGATAGTGCTGATAGTACTGCCAACATGGCAACCATCCTTGTCATGTTGAAAATCTTGTTAATGCTATTGTCATGAATGCATGGTCATAAATGACATGAGGTTTTTACAAAAAGACTTCTTTTAATTGTCTAGTTGGCACTAATTCAAAATGGTGCCTATCTGACATCCATTATGGCCACCTTCATGGCCATCTTGAAATGTTACTATTGCTACTTCTGAAGAAAAAATGAGGTTGACACTTTCACTTTGAAGGCTTATTGTTCTGGTTGGTATTACATTAGGAATGATGTTGATCTGACAGTTAAAATATGTCCACCATGTTGTAAATCATTAAAATATTGTAATCACTTTCTCTGAATGGCTAGTCTTATTGACATGAGTTTTCACCAATAAATGTCTTATGATATCTAGGTCATTGCAAATGAATCAAATATGGCTGCTATATTGGCAGTGTTGAAAAATCTTATCTTTATCCCAATTGATGGCCCTATACATCTAAGGTTTTCTACAAATGTATTGTGGGGAACATCATTCGAGTGGGTTATTAATTGCCCAGTGATTGCCACCTTGTTCAACGGGCCTGATGTTCTTGGCTTAGGACCACTTGATAACAAGTTTATATTGGAGATTGTACAATCTATTCATATTTTAATATGACAAGAAAAATTATAAACAGTTTAATCACAGTGATTTTCACTACAACATCTTTTACATACTGGCAGACACTATTAAAGGAATACTGAATCACTAATTTTTATTGGTGACATAGTGATATACACTTTAAATTAACAATCATTCACTGTAGTTTTGATTGGTGACATAGTGATAAGACACTTTAAATGAATACTCATTGTAGTTTTGATTGGTGACATAGTGATAGACACTTTAAATGAATACTCATTGTAGTTTTGATTGGTGACATAGTGATAGACACTTTAAATGAATACTCATTCATTGTAGTTTTGATTGGTGACATAGTGATAGACACTTTAAATGAATATTCATTGTAGTTTTGATTGGTGACATAGTGATAAGACACTTTAAATGAATACTCATTGTAGTTTTGATTGGTGACATAGAGATAGACACTTTAAATGAATACTCATTGTAGTTTTGATTGGTGACATAGTGATAGACACTTTAAATGAATACTCATTCATTGTAGTTTTGATTGGTGACATAGTGATAGACACTTTAAATGAATACTTGTTCACAGTAGATTTGATTGTGACATAGTGATAGACACTTTAAATGAATACTCATTCACTGTAGTTTTGATAGTGACATAGTGATAGACACTTTAAATGGATACTCATTCACTAGTTTCTATTGTTCAGTTGGTTGTTGTAGGGTTTAATGCCATTTTTCAGCACATGATAGGCTATACATGGCAGCCAGTATTAATGGTGGAGGAAGAACCCAGGAAAACCCCAGGAAAGAACCACTGACCCACTAGAAGCTACTGGCAAGCTTTCTCACATATCCATGTTGGCCAAATCTGAGACTCAAACCTATGCAGACAGAGGTGAGATGGCAGTGATCTGTAATGTAGAGTGCTTTAGACAGGTTTCTGTTGGTGACATAGTGATCGACACATATAAACACTCATTCAATGTAGTTTCTATTGGTGAAATAGTGATAGACACATTATATGAACACTCATTCACTGTAGTTTCTATTGGTGAAATAGTGATAAATACTTTTAAATGAAAACTTGTTCACTGTAACATTTCTGCTATGCTAAAGATAACCTCATTCCAAGTCAATTTTCATTTTGGTAATTTGGCAAAAAGAGTTCTACATGCACATAACACAACCTTTGCTAGAAATCCTACACTACTTCCTGAATCTTGATGTTTGTTTAGTTACGTTGAATTGGGTACACATTTATTTTAAAAAACAACCCAAGAAACCAAACCATATTGGCATCATATCAAATTGACGGTTGGACAACAGAAATTTTGAATTGCTCTTGATAGTTTCCATATCTGGGAAAGGATAATTGAATTATTCAATTGTGTATACACACAACCAACTGTGATGAACATAAACTTGGGTCTATAAGGCATAATAAGTGGCAGATTTGGATGTATAATCTAAGTTTTGCATGATTACAAGAAAATAGTGAAGGTTTGTTGCCCATAATGTGCTGGAAGATCTGGGTCTATGCTTTTTATTTTGCAATCTTTTGTGTGCCAGGGCCCAGTGACATGGAACACGCTGCCCAATGAAATTAGACACCAGGGATAAAGTGATCCCTTTCAAGAGTGCTCTTAAAACACATTATTTTTGACAGCAGGAGCAGACTTTGAGATATACATGTACATGTAGTAGTATTTCCTGCCTTGGGCGTTTTTGGCATTTTTTTAATATTTTGTTGCACGGGAATTAAATGCAGGTTTATTATGCTCAGCGTACTGAGAGATCTGAGTCTACACTGTTAGTTAATCTATGCGTGATTGTAGGAGAAAAATGTGGGTTTGTTATACATAATGCACTGAGAGATCTGGGTTTACATTGTTAATCTATGCTAATTTTAGGGAGAGCTGCATTTCCTGATCATAAAGCATATTATATGTGGCAGATACTGTTCACAGTTGGTGCGTAGGCCAATATTGTACAGAGACAGTAACCAACTTTCTTTTTAACATTTACCATTTTATCATTACTATAAAAAAATCTTCTAAGGAACAACTTCTCAAACAACCAAGCAGAATTTGACCAAATTTTGAAAGGAAACATTCTGTCATGCAGGACTTTAAAGTTTCTACAAATGATGCAAATTTGCTATCAGATACTAAAATCAGAAAAACATTTAAACAATTTCTCTCATACGTTATTCATCAGTCTATACTAACTGAAAGTTGAAAGCATCTTGGCACATAGGGCTTTCAGTTTAGCAATCTGACACATAACTCTTTTAGTTTAACATCCTGACACATAGGGCTTTCAGTTTAGCACCCTGACACATAGGGCTTTCAGTTTAGCAGCCTGGCACATAACTCTTTTAGTTTAGCATCCTGGCGCATAGGGCTTTCAGTTTAGCATCCTGACACATAAGGCTTTCAATTTAGCATCCTGGCACATAGGGCTTTCAGTTTAGCATCCTGACACATGGAGCTTTCAGTTTAGCATCCTGACACATGGGGCTTTCAGTTTTGTATCCTGACACATAGGGCTTTCAGTTTATGATCCTAACACATGAGGCTTTCAGTTTAGCATCCTGACACATAGGATTTTCAGTTTAGCATCCTGGCACCTAATGTTTTTAGTTTAGCATCCTGGCACATAGAGCTTTCAGTTTAGCATCCTGACACATAGGGCTTTCAGTTTAGCATCCTAACACATAGAGCTTTCAGTTTAGCATCCTGACACATGTTTTCAGTTTAGCATCCTGAAACATAAGGCTTTCAGTTTTTTGTTATTTTTGTAGGGTTTAACACCATTTTTCAGCACATGATAGGCTATATATGACGGCCAGTATTAATGGTGGAGGAAGAACCTGGGAACATCCTGTAAAGAACCACGACCAGCAAGAAGCTACTGGCAGGCTTTCTCACATAGCTTTCAGTTTGTACAAATGATTACAATATGACATCACATGCAGCTACTATTGCTATAAATATAAAAACATTAAATTACTTTTCTTAAGATTTGCTCAACAAAACTTCACCTTATATGACAGAAATCATCATATAGCCATGAAGGTCTTTCAAATTTATAGAAGGGATGCTGATAAAGCTGTCAGTTATGACTGCTGGAAAATAAAGAACAAGACTTTCAATCAGTAATATAAAAAACAGAATTTTACCAATTCTGTTGGCATTCTAAGTTGAAGTCCCTTCATATTTATAAAAAAATAATGATTGCCATTTCCCAACTTTCCAGATAAAAATGTACATTTGTTTGGCATCTCAGAAACAAAGTTGGCTGAAAATTAAATTCATAACTTGCTTGTTAATCATGGGTATGAAAAACATGTTTGAAGAGATGGGGTAACAGGAGGGGGGGGTAATCCTAACATATGTAAGAATGGTACAGTTGCTAAAAGAATGATTGACCATAACTCAGAAGTTTATTCAATATGAATTCAGATCACCCCAGAAAAAATTAAGCCTTAATATGTTGACTAGAATGAACATAAAGAGAAAGAATGGCAAATATTAATAGGGACCTAATAAAATAAGAAACATTGTTTTGATTTTGGGATCTTGCAATTAGTTCATGAAAACATATAAGTAACATCAAATTTGAAAACCTTTTGAAATGTATACTAACCAGTACACAAGAAAATGTTTCAAAATTTTTTTTCCTCAAAAATTGGCTGAAGTTATCTTTAGACAGTTTTTTTTTCAATTGAAAATACAGCAACAATGAAATAAAAGAGAATGTTCAGGTTTTCAAACAATTTTTTTAATAGAAATAATTTCTTAAATAATTTAGAGCAGGCATGTCACATTTGCTGCCTTTGTGCTGCATTCAGTCCAGTCCTTCACATTGTGCATGTTGGCAATCCTTTTCAAAATATGCATTTTAATTAATATGCATAATTAGTGATAACAAGTGTTCTTATTCTTGCCACCCAGGACCTTAAGCATTTGATCTACTTTTGCCCTTGGGAAAAACTATTGGATAGCCCTGATTTTTGTAAGAGCAAATCTTGGAATAGTATCTAAATTTTTGATGATACTAATAATATGTTAAGCATTGATGAAAATTGTCATCAAGCATGCACCTATGAAGACACATAGATTGAAGTATGATCATTGACCGGTTTGGGTCATCACAGATTTGTTTGTTTGTTTATTTGATCAGGATTTTTAACATAGCTTTAACAATTTTTCAGTCATATCGCTACAGTGTCTGCAGTGAGGCAGTTTATAGTGATGTCTAGCACTGGGGCATCATTCTGCAGACATGTAGCATGATGTTTCACCCAGTCACATTATCGTGACACCAGGCTGACCAGTCCTAACACTAACCTCTTAATGCTGAGCGTCAAGCTAGGCAGCTGTTAGTACCATTTTTGTAAGTCTTTGGTATGACTCGGCCGAAGATCAAACCCACGAACTCCCACTTCTGCGGTGGATGCTCTAACCACTAGGCCACTGGAGTGGTTAGGGGTCATTACAGAAAATACAGGACTAATTATAATCTGTTAATAATAAAGATGGATAAAAAATATGGAGAAATAAAGTAAGCAGAATGATTAGATAAGCAAAGAAAAAACATCATTAAAAAGGTTCTCGGTAAAAAAGTCAGCTCCAAAACAATCTGGAAAATTGTTAAGGAACTTGGAGCAGGACAGTGTCATCACTAATTAATGTAAGTAATGATGGTAGCCATGTGTAACTGCAGATATTTATCATGAAACCTTTGCCAAAAATAAAAGAACATAAGTTGGACATTAGGGTGTATGTGTCTGTGTGTGTGTGATTTTTATTTTTAATGTAGCTTTAACATTTTGTCAGTCATTGCTACAATGTAAATTGTAGTGTGGCAGTTGATGTCTAGCACTGGGCCATCATGTCACAGACATGTAGCATAATGTCCCACACAGTCACATTATCATGACACCAGGCCGACCAGTCCTAGCATTAACCCCTTAATGCTAAACACCCTGCAAGGCAGCTGTTAGTACCATTTTTATAAATCTTTTATATGACTTTGCCAGGGTTTGAACTTGTGATCTCCTGCATCCAAGGTACATGCTCTATTTACAAGTCCACTGGATAAGTCCTTGGAGATTAGGGACTAAATTTTAAACTCCAGAAATGAATTCCAAGTTCATTTTGAATTACTTAAAATGCATGGATGTTTCTAAATCTGCAGGATTTGATATGATATACCCATGACTTTTTAAGGCAACTGCATCTGCTTATGATGGTTTTACCTTACTGTGCAATCACAGTTTTAAGTCAATTTCCCCAGTCTTGGAAAACTGCCTGAGTAACACAACGATGTGAAACAGAATAAAAAATGCAGATGTAAACAACTATAGATTAATATCAATCCTTCCATCTCTTTCCAAATTCTTGACAGCATGTACAGGTTTCTTTTATAAGCTATCTCAGCAAAACAATCTACTTAATGAGAATCAATCTGTCTTGTGCAATCTGCATTCTTGTTAAACCACACTTATCTCTCTGATTTGAAAGCCTGAGGAATTTTAGTAATGGTTGATTTTCAAAAGGTTTTAGACCTACTTAATCTGGAAACTCTTCAGGAAAATTTTAAAGAGTCTGTGTAGTGAAAATTTTCTTAAGTGGTTCACTTTCTACTGAGCAATAGATCACAATAGTCAACTTTAACACATTAACCCCTAGTGTCAAGTTTACCGGGCATGAGGTAGTAGCCTACTTCCAAGGTCTGTAGCATCGAGGTCATGCATGATACTATTATAGAAATTATGTGGTATTATAGAAAGGTAGACAGATTTAGCTCAATACAAATATACCAAACAATCTGGACATTTGAGCTGCACTACAAAATACAGAGGGTAAAACCTAAGTTTTTGGACCCATTTTTTTTCTTCCACCCAAAATTTGCCCATGCTCAGAATCTGATTTTGTGTCCAGATTTTAGACTTTATGGCCTCAGATCTAAGGCAGACTGGTCTGAAGTGCACACAGACAGGTGAACCTGTGCAAAAAGTAGGATAAGGTGGACATTTTGACTAAAAAGTCTTCTCCATAAAAAAAAATTATAGGTCCATTAAGCAAAAAAACTTAGCACAACTAGGCATTGGGTTAATGGAAAATTGCTTGGAAGTCTATGTATTAGGATGTATTCAGAAAAATTCCCCAAAATGTGTTTCCTACACACATTTCATGTGAAAACAGCAAAAACATCCAGAGTTTGTGTTAAATGAACCACCTATTTGAAAATAAAACCAGAAATTGTGAAGTACCATAAGGTTCCATCTTAGGAATCTTTATTTTTAGTTTAGATAATAGGAGATGCCATCTCATCAGCTGACATGAATGCTAATAACACAACTTTGATGCTCAAAGTAAACAAGCTAAACTGGAGAGAAACAATCTTAAAAATGCACTCGGCAGACTTCAGATATGGTGTAACAATTGTTCCTCAATATTGACAAAACAAATTTCATGCTGATGGGATGAAATTACACGTACAACATTTATTGGCATGGTATTTGATTGTGATTTGCAATGTAGTGTTCCATCAGTGATGTCACACACAGGCCTGTAGAAAGTTTGGACAAAATGGTGCCCTAAGTGAGCATAATGCAGCAAACTATTTATTTCTTTTACAAAATGATTAATATTCATGAGAATAATAACAAATTATACATATTCTAATGAAACACATTTTTCAAGTATAATACAGAATATAGTTAGATGCCCCTTGAAATAGTACCCCCACCCCACCCCCAACCATCCAACTGAAGACCCAGGTGGTTGCGTATACTGGTATAATGCCAGACCATTATGACAGCCTTGATCACATGAACATAAGTCATGGAGTTGGCAGCTGCTTTACATTTCCTAGTGGAAAAGGTTGTGGGTATGAATTTTTAAACTAAATATTTTTACAACCTTTGATCTCATTATGTTGAAATCTTAGATTTTGCATAAGTCATCTGATATTGAATATTATAAAGGTGTTTGCTATCAGGGAGTTTTGTCTGCCTTAAAATATTACCAGCTGGCAGCTTGTGCTATGGTAGAATGGCATTAAGCACTCTGGTCAAAGACACATTACAGTAATCTGTTCTGGCTGATTCATTGTTAGGTATCAAATGCAGACCCATTCAATCATGGTTCTAGCCAACTAACCACTGAATCACTGTCACTCCCTCCCCAGGAAAGAAAAGAAAACATTATTTGCTATTTTTAAATCTGTTTCATGTTTTATGGCAGTGACTCAAGTAGATTACTTTATACTAAGTTGCTTATGGACACATCATGGTAGTCAACAGGGTCTGATCCAGTTTTTGGATTTAGACCTTCAACCATTTGGTCATGAGTAAAATGTACTATAGTAAAACCTGCCTTGAAAGACCACTGCTATGTGAGACCACCTGTCTTGAGAGACCACACTCTCAATGCACAAATTTAGTGATTATATAGCAGTATGACCTGTTATGAGAGACCACCTGTCTTGAGAGGCCATATCTTTTTGGCAAAAGAGGTGGTCTCTCAAGACAGGTTCTACTGTAACCACTTATCCACAACATCTTTTTTCTCCATTAATTGTCCCTTATAAAATGGAAGGAGATGTTTGGAATATTAAAAATCAATGAGCCCACAGGATGCACCATAAATGAAAGACACAATAGTGTAATAAATGTTAGACATAGAAAAGCTGGAAATGGACCCACCCATATTTTATGAAACAAAGATTAAAAACAGTCCAAACCATTTGGATGAAACCATGTGAAACAAATCTTCTTGATATTCTTGTGGTGTCAAACAGTTTCTGCTAATGAACTTACTGAAAGTGGTTCATTGCTTCATGGTCATCTGAAAGCTTTTAGTTTGTAGGATGAAATTCCTTATAAGCAGGAAGGTTGTGCCACATGCCCCTTTTATTTACTGTTCTAATTACATGGAACAGCAGGGGGTGGGGGTGGACTTGCATGCAAATGTCTATCAGCAGGTTGGAAATGAATCCATTAAGTGACTTAATGAACCAGATGTTCAGCCTGAAGGGGGATTGTGTCAACATTAATTTTCATTCCATTAGGAAGTTAATTGAGGGGATCTTTTAATGTGTGAATACCTACCACAGGAATGCTGAGGAGAACATAAGTTGGCAACTGTTGAATTGCATTCCAGTAATTGACCAGTAGCTAGAGATGGATTTCTGTCATGAAAAGAACAGGGATACCAGTACATCATACACATTTAAGGTGTTCAGTTGTATTTTTGATCATTGATGATCTGAATATACACCATGGGGGGGGGGGGGGGTCAAGATTTCAAAGTAAAAAATGTCAACACAAGTATGCAGAAAATAAATTTTAAAATTATCAATCAGTGACGACACACTGGGTGGAGCTTCAGTCAAGGAGTATTTTCCTTAGGTGGATTTATGCTTGATATATGAAAAATAGTTAACTGGTTACGTAATAGTTTAAATTATTTTGATAATTTTTTTGTGTGCTCCTTCTCCAATGCTAGTTTACACCATCATCATACCTGTATGACACCATCATCATACCTGTATGACACCATCATCATACATTTGATGGTATTCAATTTAAACGTTGTAGACTATGTAGTGGTGTTAATAAAAAAAAATCAAATAAAATCAGAAGAAAATGCTTTATTGAATGAAATCTCTGAAATAGTGTTCATAAATTGGGAATTAAGTGCTCATTTGAGATCTGTTTTACTTTATAGACCTTTGTGAAAGGGCAAATTTCTGGCAATCTAACAAGAATATGTTAGTTGAGACCAGAGAACCATTAACTAGATTTTTAGAGAATGGACATCATACTGCCATGTTCAGGATGTCCTTTTGAGGGGAGAAGGCTATACTTAATTAAGCAATTGTTTGGACAGCAGCCAGATGGACTATTAGTGGCACAGTAAATGTTATTTTCATGGTAAAGCTGTCATAATTGAAAAATTGCAGAAACTCTTTGAAGGTCAAACTGACCCTGATTTTGACACTACTAGGTTTTAATATCGCCTTATTGAAAATTTTAATCAGTCTAAGCTTTTATGCAAGAGAAACCAGAGTAGGCTCTGAGGAATTTGCAAGAAATTCCCTTGTAAAACTGTCCAAGGAATTGGACAAACAGATTTTGGCTGGACATGATGCAAAGGGAGAAAATAGCTCCTGAGATGTGCAATCTGAGACGTGCAGTCTTGAAATGTGTAATCTGAGACATGTATCCTGACACACACAATTCTGTGAAGTATAAATTCTGAGAGTATTCTGGGATGGATTTTTGAGGTTGGAATCCGGAGATCCAGGCATCTGAACAGCTACAGTGGAAGTCGAGCGAACTGAAGAACAGGTTATGCAATCATACAAGACATTGGCTTCGATTGTTCACTCGATACTATGATGAACTAAATCTATCAGTAAACAGATCAGCTATTTTATTTGAATCCATTTGTGCTTTCCTTTGTAATTCAAGAAAGTTTTGTTTTCTAAAAGCAGTTATATTTCTAATGTAATGATTTCTCATAGTTGTTTTATGTGATTGATCAAAATGTTTGTTTAATTGTATGGGGGTTTGTGTTTGTTCTATATATCTGCTCATACCGCCATATATAAGTTTCACCATTTATATTTACTCGAACCGGGCAATTATATTGAGGGCAGTCTACCTCTAGATAACAAAACCCAAATTAAGCAAGACAGCCAATCAGAAAAAAACCCACTGTCTTTTGTTCAAGTTTCCATTGGACTAATCTAAATCCATGAATGGTTAATAAAATGTGACTCCTGAGAAGTATGTATTACATTTGTTTTCTTTATATTCTCGTTCTCATTATCTCCTATAAGATTAAACCAAGTGCTGCTTAGAAGTTTTCAATGAAACTGAGTATTTTTTTAATCACAAGTTACTGAATTTATTTCTGGAAGAATACAGTACTGTATATACTCGCTTTTAAGTTGATTCAAGTTGCAAACCAAAAGTAGACCCAGATTTGATGTTGCTTAAAGCACTGGCAGATCAATCATCTTTTTTGTTTCTTCCAATGATCAATTTTTACAAAACTGCAATGACCTAGATCTACCAGCAAATTATGCTAGAGTAGGTCTAGGTTTGTGTAGTTTGCAGTTGGACTCAACTTATAAGCTTGTATATATGGTAGCTTTCATTTTCATTATTATACTCGTTGCATGGAAAATGTTAGAACATTTTATCAGGATATAACATGCTTAACTTCTACAGTATATTCTAGGTCTATACAAAGAACAAATGAAGACTCTTGCATTGGGAGGGGGAGTTGTTTTTATTTTTGTGTCTTTTGGAAAATTGTTAACAAATAGATACATTTTTACTTGCAAAGACATTATGGGATAATGCTACTGGATAATTACATATAAATATTATTGGATGATTATGGAGTAATATTATTGGATGATTATGGGATAATGATTATAGAATAATATTGGATGATTATGGAATAATATTATTGGATGATTATGGGATAATATTATTGGATGATTATGGGATAATGATTATAGAATATTATTGGATGATTATGGAATAATATTCTTGGGTGATTATGGAATAATATTTATGATTATGGAATAATATTATTGGATGATGTCAGATTCTATGCGGCTTATGAGCTTTATTTGTATAATATTGTATAAGCCCCACTTGTCAAAGGGTAAGTGTTACGTCCCACTTCGTCAAAGGGTATTGTACAACATATAATAATAATAATAATAATAATAATAATAATAATAATAATAATAATAATACAACCCACTCCCCTTTTATACTTGTTATCTGAGAGATGACTGCCCTCAGTTTAATTGCCCGGTTCGAGTAAGAGAATGTATATGGTAACCTGAGTGGGTATATTGAACAAAACAACTCTGAGCCCCCGTAAAGGTAAGTAAACAATTTAATCAAATACATATACAATCATGAAATTTCCTTTCATTAGGAATACACGCGGTTTAGAAATAAACTTTCACCGAATTACAATAAGATTTGAAATGGAATTAAACAAATTAGCCGTTCTATTACTGATAGTTAAAAATCATCATAGGATCGAGTGGCACAATTGAAGTCACTGCTTTGTTTGATTTTCATAACCTGTTATCCTCGAACCACGTTCACAGTTCAATCCAATGTTGTTCTAGAAGTCCGTTCCTCTCTAGATAATCTGCCCTCGTGGATGTTCCACTTGAACCCAGACTTGTCCACTGTATCATGCATACACCTCTCAATTCTTTTTTTTCCAGCGTGTATGTTTCTATTTCCGTACTTCACATCCTTCCCAAAAAGCTATTTTCTTCCTTCCAAAAGAAAATTAAAACAACCAAAGTCTCTCGTTACAATGGTTACTGTTGAAACTGTCCATTATTCCTGGTTGGAACAATCAGATATTTCTATCAAATGAATGTAGTTAAATCAATTGTTAATTCATTTTGCCTTGACCTAATACATTAATGTACTACAAAGCGAGACATTGAATTATACACTGTGGCTAAATCATCTATGAAATCAAAATTCGGTGAATTCACATGTATTCTTGTAAATCATTAACTAATGTAATACATTAAATTCTTAGAGCACAATCATTATTTAAACAATATGATAAGTTCAAGAATTAATGTAACACTTCCTTTTCATACTCAGCATAGTGTTTTTACAACATAAATTAACACCACGTCATTTTTAACTAAGAATTAAGGTAAGAATTCCAATTCATAATTCAAAAGCACATTATTAAATAAATGTATTAAATGAATTCATGTAAATATTTCTGATTCATAATAAAAAACACATTATTATACAAATGTATCAAATTAAATCAATTATACAAATGTATCAAACGAAATCATGTAGACCTGTGAATGAAGCAAACATTATATAAATTGCATCACAATAAACATGGAATTTTGACAATACCTCTGTGGTTTGGTGTGTCACTCAACCGTTGTTTTTGGCGGTTTTTCCCCTGGATTATTATTTAATGGATGTACTTCTCTAAAATACTATCCGGAGTCTTTACAAAATAATTCTAGCACTGTCTTCTCTCTTGCAGAGAAATGTTAAGACTAAATTCTACTTTAGCTAGTGCAATATTATGTTCTAAAGATTTCTCATGTAAAACACACCTCTTATTTAACTGTGACCAATCAGAATCAAATGTATTTTCTCCCGCTTCCTTCTAAAAGTTGCTTACGTCATGGTCAATATGACATGCTTTGGTTTTAAGTAACAGAATCTCTGTATTTTCTCAATTCTGACATTTTCATGATGAAATGAAACTTTAAAAGGTCGCGAGCAGTCAGCCCTGGCTCTGTGTAAACAACATTTAAATTAGTACAGCGGTCGCTTGG
This sequence comes from Unio pictorum, assembly GCA_030141615.1. Lineage (NCBI taxonomy): Eukaryota > Metazoa > Mollusca > Bivalvia > Unionida > Unionidae > Unio > Unio pictorum. The sequence goes on along the minus strand of JARLTB010000021.1, from coordinate 35,909,077 downwards.
ACTTTACAGGCACCCCTCTTGCACAATGTGTCTCATAAATCTAACTAATGGCTATCTGGCCACAACTAATGATTTATTAATAGATCAACTGAAAATTTGGCATTTCATAGATGATTATGGAATAATATTATTTGATGATTATGGAATAATATTACTGGATAATTGCAAAATCTGGAAAATTAAACTTAACAGTTGTCAATTACCTCAGATTTTCAAATTACTGTTGTAACATACAAATAATTTTAATGCTGGCATGTTGACAGGAAGGAAAGCTAGTATTAATTGTGTTTAAGAAAGAGATAAATTATCCTAAACACAATTTGGAAAAGTTACACAAACTTCAGTTTTTCAAAATTTATGTACTATAGCCACTCATAAAGCTGTTAAGGCTGTAACATCTACAGTAGAAGATTGCTTCAAACTGAAGAATCTGGCATGCCAGACTGGAATAAAAGATCCACTGGACTGTGCACTGCAAATATAGAGAAAAAGTGATTTTTGCTGACACTGCTCATGGAGCCAGATGTGTAAGTCAGGGGATCAGCTACTTAGAGTACAAAGACAAGTCAATAAATAGGAATGAAAAGTCTAATAATATCCTATTTGAAATCTGGATTTTGTTTATATAAGGAAGGGGTATTTCAGTTTACTCTAAAGCTTTCTGTTTTTCTTTCCTTTGCCTCCAGTTTCTTAAATTTACACTGTCAGTAGATTAGTAAGGGGGCTGCAAGGGGGGTGGTCTGCCTTGGAAGACAACAATAAGGAGCTCACTGACATCAGGAGAGTTCAAATTTTCAAGTACAAGTTTTCAAACCAAATGAAAAAGCACCAAAGTAAAACTTATTTCTAATTTGCTTATGACAACACTATACCATTTAAACTCTATGGTATTTGCAGACATAATATCTTTTTCTGTGTGTTTACATGTTAAAATTATTTGTGGGGGTGCCAAAGGAAGGATCTGCCCTGGATGCCAAATATTGTTAGTTATGCCTTTGCACAGCATATTCAGTTTACCATGAATTGTGCCAGAGACATTGTTACCACTGAACTAAGCAGACATGAAACAATTTATTTTTTAAAATCCCACTCATTCTTTAGCAAAAATTATGTCATCTTTGTTTCTCACTACTTTTCTTGAACAGTTTTATGTTTTTACTGAGCCATTACTAGCTTGAAGATGAACAGACATGTTAACTTTTGGTAACCTTGATAAAAGTAATGTCCATCTCAGCTCAGTATGTACAGAACATATAGAGTGGGGAGGGGCAAGTGTTGACTGCTTCCTTAATGCTACTGAGACTGTATGCAGTTAAAGCAAGGTGAGGAGGGCCAAATGTCTATGACTTTCTTAGTATCACTAAGATTGCATGAACATTATTTCAAGAGAATGAGTAAATTGTTTCACAAAGCAGTTCAACTATGATTGGTTTCATGGTTCAATCTTGTGGGCGAAAATGCAACATGAATTGCTTTTCTGATTGAGATTTTCACTTCACCCACTGCTTTTTTGGGGATGACATCCCTCTCAAACTTAGTTTTATGTCTTACCCTTGTTTCTCCCAACAAGAGTTGCACATTACATCTGAGATCTTTGGATTCCAGAAGTGTCTTGTTGTTTTAACATCTACTTGTAAGGGTGCATCACCTAGGGTGCTAGTAATGGTTTAGTACATTGCACATTCAAAGCTGGGGCTCCTGTAGCAAACAGATACCCTTTTATCATTTGTCTGTAATTGGTTCCATTCGAAACTGCTGGAAAATGTTATTACTGTACCAGCCTACTAAACAAAAGAAACCCAAAATTTTATTCAATATTAGGTAGTTTTTAAACACCAAAGTCTATCAGGCCTTGCAGCACAGATCAACTAACAGTTAAGCTATAGAACCTCAAAGTAGCAAATATAAGGTGGTTAAAACACCAAAACCATCAGACCCAGTGGCACAATGCCACAAGCAAAATTAACAATAGAATTTAGGAAACACAAAAATTTAAGAATATAAAATGGTCAATAATCCAAAGCTGCAAAAAAAAAAAAATCGAAAAAGATGCCAAACCCCCAATAAACCCAAGCTGCCCCCTTAGGTTGTGTACTCTCATTATAACAAATAGAAACAGGACAGAGTATTTTTCAAAATTGATAAGGAAGATGTTAGACCTGATATCTTGGAATATGGAAACAAACTGACAGTCCAGGTGTATCCCACAAGGAGCCACCTGACTTACCTTGTTACTACCAGACACCTTTAGCCATACGTGCAGTGCATGACACTTAACAGCAATATCGACTGAGTCTAGGGATGAGAGTGTGTTGGGTCCATTCCCACTCACCCCAAGGTCTAACATTCAGGGTGATGGGACTTTTTAGTATGTGTACCTCCGACCTGATGGCCTATTTTAAATAGTACTCCATGAGTAAATTAAAGCCTGGGGGATGTGGCTCTGATTCCTTCCCCCCAGGATAAATTAATTACCTAGCCGTGCTAAGACTTGAAACAGTGTTACATGGCTTTAGTAGCCAAAAAACACTATAATTCAATTTTCGTTTGTTGGTCCATTACATGATCATCCACGGTTTGTGAGGCAAATTGACATTACAAAACATTAATTTTAGTATAATATAGCAGACCTTAATTATTTTATTCCAAAAGACAATGTCACTGAAATTAATTCTCAAAGGCAATGTGTTGAAACATCCCAGGGGGAAGTGTCAGATGTGCAGATTTTGCTGTGGGTAAAACCCAGTATATTCCAAACAGACTAACTTTACTTCCTCCTTAGAATTTACAGTGCAAAAAAATAGTTTCCAGGATAAGGGACATAATAAAAATAACTGAGTGACCTGCTTACATGTCACTGTGTGTAATATTACTATTAAGAAAGATACAGAAATCTTTATTTCAGACTGCATATTCCATACTTCTAAATTAAAATGAAGTGAATTTGAAACTGAAAAGATCATATATGTCTTTTTTATCCAAATATACAGACATATACAACTACAGAATGTGTGGGATACATGGTACTAATGATACGGCGAAATAGGAAAGAGCCTGAAAATGGGTAATGTAGGTTATGTTTTAGGAAAAAGAATCTTTTGTCAGCTTATCCTAGTTGTAAGTGTAAAAAAAAAATTGGAGACATTGTTTTATTTATGGAATTTCAGTTCTTTAACAGTCTTAAGTTTGGAACACTTATTACTAAAATTAGTACCTGACTCATTGGTGCAGAATTGAAAGCACATTGAAAGCACATGGTTCAAACAAATGCAGGTCCAGAAAATGTCATGGTACATATCCTTTCCTCTACACAGAAGCTGACATCCAGGTGTTGTCTATTATAAATGTAGGTTTGATCATGAACACTCAGAAATTTGAAGTTATTGAAATTTTAATATCATGATCTTTCCATAGGTTTACTATAGGAACTGAATTAGTACCATGAGTCCTGTATGGACTGTGACTAGCAAATTCGTGCAAGACTTTCAAAGGGCAATTTATTTGTTCCATTTATTTATAATCTGAGAATTGAAATGAGTATAGAGTATGATAGTTTAATTTTAAGATATGTTTCATACTATTAGGTTTTATTGTCATGATTGAAAACATGCATTCTCATTAATTTTTCTAAACTTAATACAGCATAATCCATTGTTTTCACATGATGCACAAAATATGTTCACTTCCATATCTGCCATTTTAAGTACCTAGCCATGAAAATCACCACCTAAATTCTTTGTTCGTCCCATATAAGTATGAAGGCTGTCTCATTTGTGAGTAAGGATTTCCTAATACATCACATTCTATTGGGCATATCAATTGCACAAGTCCCAATTTGTGTATTTTCCCCTTTTTTTCTTCAAATAAAACATTGAAATTTTAATCATCTTTGCTATTATTTCATATAAAATAGATCCATCCATAAACACATGCATAAAACAAATGAATATACAAACAAGTAGAAACATGTCATGATTTTCAGGCTGAAATCTGTCATTTGGCTATTGTTAAAGTTAAAAGCCAATAATTGATATTTAATTTCATATTTCAAAAAGCATTTCAAGAATACTGAGTTTTGACATTCAACACAAAGTCATGTTCCATTAGGCAAATGTCTCATTTTAATACACTGAAGATAAAACAGTAAAGCATACTCCACAGAGTATGAAATTTGAATTCCATAACTGATACTGTATCTCGTTGATCACAGAGTATGAAATTTGAATTCAATAACTGATACTGTATCTCGTTGATCACAGAGTATGAAATTTTAATTCCATAACTGATACTGTATCTCGTTCATCATTGTCTGGAAATATTTGTTCAAATTTTGGGACATCATACAAAATACTTTTTATAAACAAATCTCAATATTATCAGTTTGTTGGAAATAATTGCATTTCTATTTGATAGTAATATGCATGATTGAAGTTTAACTTTACTATTCCATCTTTTGATATAAGTCACTTCATCTTTATTTTGACTTTTATGATGTAGCAGCACTTAATTTCAAGCATAATCTTTATATCATTTTGATAAAGTAAATATCCTTATCAATGATTAAATGATAATTTTTGTCATGAATACACATGATGACTAATGTTGATAACTGTATGTTGGGGAATCAAAATGGTGGCACAAGATGCATGCTTGTTGCATTATGGGTATTTGTGTACATGATCATGATTTCAGTAAAAACAACCCATATTATCAGTAAAAATGACCCATATGATCAAGAACAACCCTCTTAAAAATCTTGTTAACACTAAAACTGTATTGACATAAATTATTTTTATCGAAGATTTCTTATGGTGTCTAGTTGGTCCTAAATGAAAATGATGATGATCTATTGTCAAATATGGCAACATAGTGGCCATCTTAAAATTCGTATTATCATTAATCATCCTGAATGAAAAGTAATATTTCTATTGGGTTTTCAGCAGAAGACATCTCATGTCTTGCTGGTATTAAATGAAATTGATGCAGTACAGACATCCGGTGTGGCTACTCTTTAAAATCTTGCTATCACTACTTCTCCAGAATGAATACTCATTTCAGTATGGTGTTTTAACTGAAAGACATTTTATGATGTCAAGTTGGTTGTAAATAAAAATTGTGCTAATTTGACTTTCAATATTTCTGCCACAATGGCCATCTCAAAAACCATATTATGGCTACATCTTCAAGATGGCTGGTCATATCAATATTCTGGTTTCACAAAAGTCTTATTCTTTTGTCTATTTGGCCCTACTGGAAATTGATCCAATCAGATATCCCAAATGGCTACCATGGCAGCCATCATTAAACTTTTTTTTTTTTTACTGTTCACCAAAATGGAAAGCCATATCAGCATGGGGTTTCATCCAGAAGACTTCTTATGATGTCTTGTCAGGCATTAATGATATATTTTTGGCCCTAAATGAAACTTGTACCATTTGGATATCTATTGCAGCTGATTTGAAATCTTGTTATTGCTGAAGAATATCCAAGATGGTTTCAACACTTAACATGTAAAAAATAGAAATAGTCTCGTCTTGAAATCCTAAAAAGTTTTGTCAGTGCTTTAAAGAATTCTGTGTTCAGCTTAAGCACTGATAATAGTCAGTTGCTATTCAATTCAGTTTACCTGATGGAAGGATAATTATTATTCTGAGGGAAAAACCTCTAAACAGTCTTATTACAATTTGGTTGAAAACTTTGCTAATTGATTGCTTTCACAGAGGAATTGGCAACACATCACCTAGCAGCAGGGGACTTCTTTCTCAGAAGCAGCATCAACACTTGATACTCCACTGTAATTGAAATCAACAGACCTTGGCAAACTGCTTGATTGGCAATCAGTGATGTTAAATGCCACCCTGACCCCCTCTGATGTGAACCTTATCTACAGTTCATTGAGTATTAAATAAAGTCTGTTCTTCACATTGTTATTATTACTGGTGACTACAGTTACCCTTGGCAAGTGTCTTGATGTAAATAAAAACATTGACATACATTTTTAAAGGTTTAGATGTGCTACTTTAACAAATGTGATTTACATCATGCTACATGTACTTTAACAAATGTGATTTACATCAAGCTACTTTAACAAATGTGATTTACATGCTACTTTAATGAATGTGATTTACATCATGCTATTTTAACAAATGTGATTTACATCATGCTACTTTAACAAATGTGATTTACATCATGCTACATGTACTTTAACAAATGTGATTTACATCAAGCTACTTTAACAAATGTGATTTACATCAAGCTACTTTAACAAATGTGATTTAGCTCATGCTACTTTAACAAATGTGATTTACATGCTACTTAATAACGAATGTGATTTACATCATGCTATTTTAACAAATGTGATTTAGCTCATGCTACTTTAACAAATGTGATTTACATCATGCTACTTTAACAAATGTGATTTACATGCTACTTAATAATGATTTACATCATGCTACTTTAACAAATGTGATTTACATGCTACTTAATAACGAATGTGATTTACATCATGCTATTTTAACAAATGTGATTTACATAATGCTACTTTAACAAATGTGATTTACATCATGCTACTTTAACAAATGTGATTTACATGCTACTTAATAATGATTTACATCATGCTACTTTAACAAATGTGATTTACATGCTACTTAATAACGAATGTGATTTACATCATGCTACTTTAACAAATGTGATTTACATGCTACTTAATAACGAATCTGATTTACATCATGCTACTTTAACAAATGTGATTTACATAATGCTACTTTAACAAATGTGATTTACATGCTACTTAATAACGAATCTGATTTACATCATGCTACTTTAACAAATGTGATTTACATAATACTACTTTAACAAATGTGATTTACATGCTACTTAATAACGAATGTGATTTACATCATGCTATTTTAACAAATGTGATTTACATCATGCTACTTTAACAAATGTGATTTAGCTCATGCTACTTTAACAAATGTGATTTACATCATGCTACTTTAATGAATGTGATTTACATCATGCTACTTTAACAAATGTGATTTACATGCTACTTAATAACAAATGTGATTTACATCATGCTACTTTAACAAATGTGATTTACATCATGCTACTTTAACAAATGTGATTTACATAATGCTACTTTAACAAATGTGATTTACATGCTACTTAATAACAAATGTGATTTACGTTATGCTTTGTTTGTTTGTTTGATTAGGATTTTTAACGTAGCTTTAACAATTTTTCAGTCATATCGCTACGATGTCTGCAGTGAGGCAGTTTATAGTGATGTCTACCACTGGGGCATACTTTATGCTACTTTAACAAATGTGATTTACATCATGCTAACAAATGTGATTTACATGCTACTTTAACAAATGTGATTTACATCATGCTACTTTAACAAATGTGATTTACATTGAAGACATTGAACATGTTTGGGGGACATCATTACTTTAACTCCCCCCCCCCTCAAAGGATCTTACATCAGCATATCAGACTTCAGTCCTCAGATTCTTCTTCTGAGTTATTGTCTCTCTGTAGAAACGTTCCTTATTTTCAGTGCCTCTGAACAATTGAAAAGCCAGACATTTTTTAAGGTCTAATTGAGAGATTGCCTTTTTGATTCCTATCAGAAGAATATGTTGAATTAACAATGGGTCTTGGAAGAACATGCTGGCTCAAGTATATCTGAAGCATGTCATGGTTGTTGGTCAATGTACCAAAGTACTTATCAATGCACATTTGTTTTGTCATGCTTATTCTTGTAACAGACATGTCTGTTGTAAATTGAAATTCATTGATGCAATGAATGCATGTCAAAAACTTTCTCCAAACTGTATTGATTACTTGACTGTCACTTCTTAATTCCCCATGTAGTTAGGTGGCAATTACTGGTAGGACACTTGTGGCTATATTATAATGTACCATATAAGTAGAGATGTGAAAATTTTAGAATAATTCTACTGGGTACCCATTGATCTTAATGATTGACTACCTGGGTATCTAATTTCAAAGGGATTTTGTATTAAATGTGAACTGCTTTGATGTACGTTGATGATAGATTTTAATGGCATGCAAAATTGTATTGTATTGTTTCTGTGGTTGAATTGCACAAGTCAGATATGCCTGGTGGATTGTCTTATCATCTGTGAGTCAAAGAGACATTCTGGAACAAACATTAGCCCAACTGGATCAATAGAATCAGAGTAAAATTAACAACAAAACTGTATAAAATTTACTTAGGAATATGTAACAAATAAATTAGCAATTTACAATTCATTCTAATTAAATCACCAAAATTCATAATGCTTGACATTTTAAATCCATTTTGTATGATAAATCCATGAATTCAATTATAGGTCACATAGCTGTATAACAATAGTTGAGACTGATCTGATTCACAATATCCCATAATAATATGTATCATTATATTAAATATCCCATAATATGTTAATTTCATGTGTTAAAACAATGAAAGTCCAAATATTCTCCACAGTATCATATAAATATCAGTCCCTAATTTGGACTTGTACAAAAGTCAACATATTCTCCACAGTATCCTATAAATATTAGTCCCTTTGGACTTGTACAAAAGTCCAAATATTCTCCACAGTATCATATAAATATCAGTCCCTAATTGGTCTTGTACAAAAGTCCAGATATTCTCCACAGTATCATATAAATATCAGTCCCTAATTGGTCTTGTACAAAAGTCCAAATATTCTCCACAGTATCATATAAATATCAGTCCCTAATTTGGTCTTGTACAAAAGTCAAAATATTCTCCACAGTATCATATAAATATCAGTCCCTAATTTGGTCTTGTACAAAAGTCCAAATATTCTCCACAGTATCATATAAATATCAGTCCCTAATTTGGACATGTACAAAAGTCAAAATATTCTCCACAGTATCATATAAATATCAGTCCCTAATTTGGTCTTGTACAAAACTCCAAAGAATCATATAAATATCAGTCCCTAATTTGGTCTTGTACAAAAGATTGTATCCTTCATCTGAGAAAATTCTGAAATCCTCCAGTTTCACCTACTAAATCATTGTGGTCTGGTCATCATAGATATCATCTTACACCTTTTCCCTGACCTTACTGTCATGTGTTGTGTTTATATAGAGACAAAACTTGGGTTCTGCAAGTAACCCTTTGGTCATACAGTTTGTGAAATCTGTTAAAGGTCCCAGCTGAACATGTGTCAGTTGTGTGGCAAGATCAAGTAATTACCCTCTATATCACTTGCAGCTCATAGGGTTGTCATATGGAAAATCAAGGTAAGAAATTAAAGTCAAACATTTATTAGAGGGGTAGAACTCTATTTGGCACTGAAAACAACCTGCTGTCTTCACAAGCCAGGGGCTTATGGGGCCACATGCACTAGTAGAAAATTTAAATATGGTAAATGGGTACCCAATAACTGATTTTATTACCTGAATTATATGTATTATCAATGAGCGGGGGGGGGGGGACCTGAGTACCTGTTGACATCTCTACATATCAGAACTATTTGTACTTTGGTATCAGTTGTTCACTTTATTATTTGAACCCAGAGAAAAGCTTATTAGCATATGAGGACATAAAACTGACAAGTAGATAAATAATCAAAGCTGAAAAATGTGTGAGTCCAGAAGGGTGCAGCATGGATCCTATTTAGCATCATTGAATCAAATATCACTGTGTTTCCACTGTGCCATGCACTAAAGAAAACTGTTGGTTTGGAGATCAGGAGTTTCAAGGTCAAGGTCATCATGGTTCAAGGAAATGAAATGGTGAAGTTAAAACATTTTTTGTGAGTTCTTCTCTCTAAACCATGAAGATAAAATGGACAATTGTCCTCAGTGATAACTTTTCAGTACAGTGACACCTCTTTAAGACCAGTAACTCAGTAAACCAAAAGCCCCTGGAAACTCATATATTTTTTGTATGTCTCAAATGTTTCATTATTTCAGTGAGATTTAGCACACAAAAAACACTCTAAACCAAAAATTTAATTGGATCACAAGGGTTTTCATTTTTCATTTTTATTAAAAAAAAGGTTTCATTGTCCATTGGAAGAAAGTAATACTGCTGAACTGAACATATGATATCTTAATTGTAGAAGAATTATGAAATTTTCTAATCAGCTTTAATTTTGTATGTACCTGCTAGGAACCAATCTCTCCATCTGTCACTCAGGTAAGGAAGAATCTAATTGATTTAGGGTCTGTGGTCAATGTTACTGTGACCAATGATAATAAGAAAAATGTTTTTTTTTGTTTTACACAAAACTGACTTGATTTGCATGTTGGGTAAGAAAAAAGCCATTTGAATTTTGGGTCAGGAGGTTAAAGGTCAATATTATTTCAACTAAAATAAGAAAAATAGTTTTTGCATTATAACTTTACTTTAAGACCATTGTCTTTAACCAAGGTTTGTAAAGGGCTTGCAATTAAGGTGTGGCAGAGTCCTGTTCATTTGGGGGTTAAAGTGTCAAAGGTCAGGGTCAATGTGGTCTGATAGAAATAGGAACAATTTTTGTTCGATTGTTTATTACTTGACCAGAATTTGTTGTTGTTTTGTACTTAGGGTAATAAAAAGACCTACATGATCTAGTAGGATAAGAAAAAAAAATAATTCTGCATTGCAAGTTCAATTCAAAAATCTTTACCACAAGCCCATCTTACTGAGACCAACTGGTCAATAATCTTCAGAGTGAAGCATTCCTAACTAGTGCTTGGATAGGAAACTATTAAACACTGGGCAGACATATCATGCTGTTTATGGTAGCCTTGTTTAGATTTTCTTGGTGACAATCTTTGAAATTTTGAGTGTAGTGAAGCATACAAATATATTACAATGTATTTTGAACAAAACTGATTCATTAGTGTAATAAAAAAAAGTTATGTAACATGTCTTAAGACCATTCTATGAATCCAATAACTTTTGACTCCATACCTAAACTATGAATCCAATAGCTTTTGACTCCATACCTAAACTATGAATCCAATAGTTTTTTATTTCATACCTAAACGATGAATCCAATAGCTTTTGACTCCATACCTAAACTATGAATCCAATAGTTTTTTATTTCATACCTAAACGATGAATCCAATAGCTTTTGACTCCATACCTAAACTTGTTATAAACCTAGAATTTTGTTTTCAATTACTGGCATGGTGGCATAAAGTTGGGGTCTGTATCTGTCTAGGCACTTTTCTGTAACACAGTCTAGTTTAGCTATTAGCTGCTTATCAAAAGCCAATATTATTTCCTCTAATAGTAGCAGACATGTATTGCTCATGCTTACTGCAACTGTTGATAGAGCAGATGCTGAAAATAGCAGACATTATATATATATATATATATATATATATATATATATATATATATATATATATATAGAAAACAGTAATGATTGGACATCAAGTATGGCTACCATGGTGACCATCCTGAAAATTTGGTTTTCACTATGATGTCTAGTTGGCCCTAAAGAAAATTGGTTCTGATTTAATATTTAACATTGGTAGCCAGCTTGAATATCTTTGTCAGAAGGTGGAGGAATGATGTGTGAGATATCCCACTCCTTATGGGGCTTTTGTTATCTAGAAGATGATTTGGCACAATGTTATTGCCCGGATCACATAAACAATAAAACAAAAGATGAAATTAATGGATAGAATAACAAAGATCTGAGCAGAGTATAGTATTGAGTGGCATGAGCCCCTATATATATATATATAATATATAACAATTAAATCAATTGCATAAACAAAATGAAATTGAATATGGCATGTAAATAAGTCACTTTCTCTTAGAAATAGAGTTACAAAATTTATACAAGCATTCAATTAGCCAGTCTGTTATGCTGACAGAAATAAGTGAGTGATTGATCCAATTAAAATTGCCGGCATGTCAGCATCATGTGGTGCTTTTGGTCTTTTCCAAATCTCTGTTGGTGATTGGTTAGCATTACTATATTTCTTCTCTCTCTCTCTCTCTCTCTCTCTCTCTCTCTCTCTCTCTCTCTCTCTCACTCTATCCCTCTCTCTTTCTCTCTCTCTCTCTTGTCACCAACACCATCTTGGTTGTAGGCTGTGATCTTTCCACAGTGCATTAAATTATGGAGTTATTTCTCCCAGTATTTTTTATTCAAGACTTGGACCTTTCTTTGTAGTTGACTCTCTCTGTCTGTATCCCTCATTTTCTAACATGTGTCCCTTAGACAATTTAATGAGAAAAGTAGTTCTTACTAATTGCCTTAGAAATTAAGACTGACTAATTTTATGAGGGGAATTTCTTAAATGCCTGAATTCTGTCTGGGAAAATCCATCATTTATCTTAGCCAATCAGGATTATTGTCTCTAAATGCCAAAGTTTTATCACGCCCATTGATGTCAGTATAATCCTCTCTAGTCTACTTTTTAATAATTATTCTGAAAAATATTATTTTATAGTCTGTCTTAACCCTGTCATTCCCTACACTTAACCATACATTGACATAAGTGTCTGACTGTTATAGAATGAATTAAATATCAGTTCTAGCCCCAAACAGAGCAGATCCTATCCATCAGTCAGCAATTTATTTCAATTCCAGCCTATAGATCAATCCTAATATTTATATGTCATGCTGACTATGACAGATTATCTTGGCATAATTTTGCACCATTACAATCTTGCTCTTGCTACTCCTTCTGAGTGGAAAATCATATTAACATGGAGCTTTTATTGAAAAATGAATTTTTATTGGAAATTTTCCTGTGATCTCTAGTTAATCTAAATGAAAATGGTTCCACTTGGACATCTCATATGGTTGCCGGGCCCCGAGTGGCCGAGTGGTCTAAAGCGCTCTCCGTTACGGATCACTGCCATCTCACCTCTGTCTGCGTGGGTTCGAGTCTAAGATTCGGCAAATGTAGTTATGTGAGAAAGCTTGCCAGTAGCTTCTCGTGGGTCGGTGGTTCTTTCCCTGTGTTTCCTGGGTTCTTCCTCCACCAATAATACTGGCCGCCATGTATAGCCTATCGTGTGCTGAAAAATGGCGTTAATCTCTACATCAACATCATATGGTTGCCACAGGATCAGTATTAAAAATCTTTTACTTCTGATTAGATGGTCAAATCAACATTGAATTTTCACTTTAAAAATTCTTGTGATGTCTAGTTGGTCTTAAATAAAACTTGGTCCTAATATAATATCCAGTATGGTCACCATGGCAACCATGTTGAAAATCTTGTTAAATTATAAATACAAAGTTGTAACAGTGTGGGATGTTTATTAGAAGACATTTTATTATGTCTAGGTGATCTTAAATTAAAATGGTTCCAATCAGACATCCTGCCTGGTTGTCACAATGGAAAGCTTTAAAATCTTGTTACTTCTATTCCTTCAGAATTGATGGTCATGTCAAGATGGTGTTTTCATGAAAACATTTTTTTGTATTTCTAATTGGTCACAGATTTGAGTCTGATGTCCAGTATGGCAACCTTTCTGTCTTGGTTCTATAGGAAAGTAATGCAGATTTTTGATGTCCATTCTGGCCACAATGACACTGATCTTAAAATCTTGTTATTGCTACTCCTCCTAAACAGAAAGTTGTTCCAGCATTGGGCTATCACCAGAAGATGTTATACAGTGTCTAATTGATTCTCAATAAAAAATGACTCTGCTTGAATGCCACAGTGCCACATGTTTTTACTGATCTGAATGGGCATCATATAAACATGTTTTTTTTTTTACTAAACGACTTCTTGCACTGTTTAGTTGATCCCAAATGAAAATGGTGCCAATATCCAATATGGCCACAACAGGAGACATTCTTGAAAATCTTGTTATTGCTACTCCTCCTTCATGAAAAGTCATACCAACATTGTGTTTTACCAGAAGGCTAATTATTAGATCTAATTGGTGTTAATTGAAAATTGCATCATCTTGAAAATTTTCTTATTGCTACTCTTAAATGGAAAGTGATATTGACAAGAGTATTCATCAGAAGACTTTGTATGGTGTCATGTTGGTAGCAAATGAAATGATGCTGATCTAATGTCCAATATAGCCACCATAGCTCCCATTTTGAAAATCTTATTGCTTTGAGATTTTATCATATTTAGGCCATCAGAGTATTTGTAGACTGGTCATTTCAACCTTTATTCTTAAATTTCTTCCAATGTTGGCAGTGTTAAACCCTCTAAGGGGCCAGTGTTATAAATTCAATGAAATTGATGGGATATCTTAAAATGGGTTTGATAAAGATATAGCTGAACTTCTGATCCATGTCAAATAATCATTCTTCAAAAGGAAAATTTAAATAACATAGTTCAGCGATTCAGACTGACAAAACAAATGATTGTCTTAGGAAATTATTTTTAGAAACCACTGCTTATGATTGGCCAAGTGAAATTAAGGCATACATTTTTGAACTAATGGGCATTTTAAAGTGACAACTTTGGTCGAAATTATTTACCGGTAGTCAGAAATTTCCTGAGAGAGAGAAGTTTGGCTTTGATGGAAACCTAAGTAAAAATAGGGCCTGTTGTCTGTCTTGACATGGCGTTTCCACTAGATGGTCATATTGTAGATGGTCATAATGACATGGGTTTTTCACTACATGGTCATATTGACATGGGTTTTTAATTAGATTGTCATATTGACATGGGTTTTTAATTAGATTGTCATATTGACATGGGTTTTTCACTAGATGGTCATATTGACATGGGTTTTTAATTAGATTGTCATATTGACATGGGTTTTTCACTAGATGGTCATATTGACATGGGTTTTTCACTAGATGGTCATACTGACATGGGTTTTTCACTAGATGGTCATATTGACATGGGTTTTTCACTAGATGGTCATATTGACATGGGTTTTTCACTAGATGGTCATACTGACATGGGTTTTTCACTAGATGGTCATACTGACATGGATGTTTCACTAGATGGTCATACTGACATGAGTTTTTCACTAGATGGTCATTTTGATATGGTGTTTTTACTAGATGGTCATACTGACATGAATTTTTCACTAGATGGTCATACTGACATGGATGTTTCACTAGATGGTCATACTGACATGAGTTTTTCACTAGATGGTCATATTGATATGGTGTTTTTACTAGATGGTCATACTAATATGGGTTTTTCACTAGATGGTCATACTGACATGAGTTTTTCACTAGATGGTCATACTGACATGGGTTTTTCACTAGATGGTCATATTGACATGGGTTTTTCACTACATGGTTATACTGACATGGGTTTTTAATTAGATTGTCATATTGACATGGGTTTTTCACTAGATGGTCATATTGACATGGGTTTTTAATTAGATTGTCATATTGACATGGGTTTTTCACTAGATGGTCATATTGACATGGGTTTTTCACTAGATGGTCATACTGACATGGGTTTTTCACTAGATGGTCATATTGACATGGGTTTTTCACTAGATGGTCATATTGACATGGGTTTTTCACTAGATGGTCATACTGACATGGGTTTTTCACTAGATGGTCATACTGACATGGATGTTTCACTAGATGGTCATACTGACATGAGTTTTTCACTAGATGGTCATATTGATATGGTGTTTTTACTAGATGGTCATACTGACATGAGTTTTTCACTAGATGGTCATACTGACATGGATGTTTCACTAGATGGTCATACTGACATGAGTTTTTCACTAGATGGTCATATTGATATGGTGTTTTTACTAGATGGTCATACTAATATGGGTTTTTCACTAGATGGTCATACTGACATGAGTTTTTCACTAGATGGTTATACTGACATGGGTTTTTCACTAGATGGTCATATTGACATGGGTTTTTCACTAGATGGTCATATTGACATGGGTTTTTCACTAGCTGGTCATATTGACATGGGTTTTTCACTAGATGGTCATATTGACATGGGGGTTTTTCACTAGATGGTCATATTGACATGGGTTTTTAATTAAATTGTGATATTGACATGGGTTTTTCACTAGATGGTCATATTGACATGGGTTTTTAATTAAATTGTGATATTGACATGGGTTTTTCACTAGATAGTCATATTGACATGGGTTTTTAATTAGATTGTGATACTGACATGAGTTTTTCACTAGATGGTCATACTGACATGGGTTTTTCACTAGATGGTCATAATGACATGGGTTTTTCACTACATGGTTATACTGACATGGGTTTTTCACTAGATGGTCATATTGACATGGGTTTTTCACTAGATGGTCATATTGACATGGGTTTTTCACTAGATGGTCATACTGACATGGGTTTTTCACTAGATGGTCATACTGACATGGATGTTTCACTAGATGGTCATACTGACATGAGTTTTTCACTAGATGGTCATTTTGATATGGTGTTTTTACTAGATGGTCATACTGACATGAATTTTTCACTAGATGGTCATACTGACATGGATGTTTCACTAGATGGTCATACTGACATGAGTTTTTCACTAGATGGTCATATTGATATGGTGTTTTTACTAGATGGTCATACTAATATGGGTTTTTCACTAGATGGTCATACTGACATGAGTTTTTCACTAGATGGTCATACTGACATGGGTTTTTCACTAGATGGTCATATTGACATGGGTTTTTCACTACATGGTTATACTGACATGGGTTTTTAATTAGATTGTCATATTGACATGGGTTTTTCACTAGATGGTCATATTGACATGGGTTTTTAATTAGATTGTCATATTGACATGGGTTTTTCACTAGATGGTCATATTGACATGGGTTTTTCACTAGATGGTCATACTGACATGGGTTTTTCACTAGATGGTCATATTGACATGGGTTTTTCACTAGATGGTCATATTGACATGGGTTTTTCACTAGATGGTCATACTGACATGGGTTTTTCACTAGATGGTCATACTGACATGGATGTTTCACTAGATGGTCATACTGACATGAGTTTTTCACTAGATGGTCATATTGATATGGTGTTTTTACTAGATGGTCATACTGACATGAGTTTTTCACTAGATGGTCATACTGACATGGATGTTTCACTAGATGGTCATACTGACATGAGTTTTTCACTAGATGGTCATATTGATATGGTGTTTTTACTAGATGGTCATACTAATATGGGTTTTTCACTAGATGGTCATACTGACATGAGTTTTTCACTAGATGGTTATACTGACATGGGTTTTTCACTAGATGGTCATATTGACATGGGTTTTTCACTAGATGGTCATATTGACATGGGTTTTTCACTAGCTGGTCATATTGACATGGGTTTTTCACTAGATGGTCATATTGACATGGGGTTTTTTCACTAGATGGTCATATTGACATGGGTTTTTAATTAAATTGTGATATTGACATGGGTTTTTCACTAGATGGTCATATTGACATGGGTTTTTAATTAAATTGTGATATTGACATGGGTTTTTCACTAGATAGTCATATTGACATGGGTTTTTAATTAGATTGTGATACTGACATGAGTTTTTCACTAGATTGTCATATTGACATGGGTTTTTCACTAGATGGTCATATTGACATGGGTTTTTCACTAGATGGTCATACTGACATGGGTTTTTCACTAGATGGTCATATTGACATGGGTTTTTCACTAGATGGTCATATTGACATGGGTTTTTCACTAGATGGTCATACTGACATGGGTTTTTCACTAGATGGTCATATTGACATGGGGTTTTCACTAGATGGTTATACTGACATGGGTTTTTAATTAGATTGTCATATTGACATGGGTTTTTCACTAGATGGTTATACTGACATGGGTTTTTAATTAGATTGTCATATTGACATGGGTTTTTCACTAGATGGTCATACTGACATGGGGTTTGACTAGATGGTCATACTGACATGGTGTTTCACTAGATGGTCATACTGACATGGGTTTTTAACATGAAAAGTATTTGATTTTGTTTACTTAATATGGCCAAATGTTTAAAAATCTTTTCAATGAAGGGTGTACTTTTTAATTCTAAAAATGGGTGGGAGACCCTCTGGCCACTACCCCCCAAACTTCTGCTGCTGCTTTTAACTGTCATTTATTTGGCACAGTTTGTGTCAAACTGTCACAGAAAGTTGAAGAAACAAATTAATTTGGATTTAATATTACACACACACACACACACACACACACACATATATATATATATATATATATATATATATATATATATATATATATATTAATTTAAATGGCTTTACTTTTTATATTTATTTTTCAGTACTTCATGTTTACATTTATCTGGAAGGGTTTTTGCAATTATTAGTATCTAGATTTTTAGAACATAACATTTTGCCAACATTATATAGACATGATTGTGCCATCATGCTACTAAATCCTAATGCATACGAACTCGTTCACATGTAGTAATACAGGTATGATTTTCTGCAGAAACTGCAAAGCTAAGCACACTGCCTGTTAATTCAGACAAGTATCATCCTGGTTTAACTTTCTTTTGATTTTATATATATATCAGCTCTGCCTGCTTCTGGAGTTTGATGGTTTCTCACATTATACTCTGTACATTTTCAATGATTCCATTTGTTTTGAATAATGACATAACCTTTCTAGTTTTCATTTGATCATTTTGATGTTTTTTTTTATTATAGGCGGATTGCTGTCTTGTTTCCCCTCTCCAGGAATTAGATCTTTTCCTCTCTCTTTGAAATGAACTGTAAACCAATCTTGGCAACACCCTCTAGTTGTATTTTTAAGTGGAGAGTCCAGATCTTTCTTTTCCAATATTTTTGTGCCGTTTCATTGCTTTCATTTGTTTGAGATATGTTTGAACTGTGAGCAGTTTGATTTAAAGTAATGTACAGTTTATGTACACTAGATGAATTGAAAAAGGCAGGCATAATAAACAAGTTGTAACATCTTTTGAACTAGACTGAAGCAATAGCAATGATGCATACATTGACAATAGTTATATATTTAGTAAGTACCAATGAGTACATGCAAACCTGCTTTCATGGCATGGATCCAGCAGGCTTCTTGTTGTTTTTAAACACACTCTTATGGAGCCAACACTTTCTATCAGCTTTTCATCCTTCAACAAGTCTAATGTTTTACAAAAGAAGCAGGCAAAATACCTTTATGTCTACATGCTTGCACAACATGTTGCATTTTTGTCTTGCATCAGCTGTGAATTTTTAGGCTGCATCAAAAGTGTTCTACAACAGCACTCCTTCACAATAATGCCCTTCATTAGAATGTGGTTCTTGTTGCAAGGCAGATAAGGTCATGGATCTTATTTGACAGAGTGGTAGTTACATGTAATGTATGTCATTATAAGTGTTCTCACTATATATATCATGTGTTTGATTGTAAAGTGTTCTCACTATTTGTATCATGTGATTGATTGTAAAGTGTTCTCTCTATTTGTATCTTGTACTTGATTATAAATTGTTCTCACTATATGTATCGTGTGTTTGATTTCACACTATATGTATCTTGTACTTGATTATGAAGGGTTCACACTATATGTATCATTTCCTTGATTATAACGTGTTCTCGCAATATGTATCTTGTACTTCATTATAAAGCATTCTCGTTATATGATTTATCATGTACTTGATTATAAAGTTTTCATACTATATGTATCATGTGTTTGTTTATAAAGTTTTCATACTATATGTATCATGTGTTTGTTTATAAAGTGTTCTCACTATATGTATCTTGCACTTGATTATAAAGTTTTCATACTATATGTATCATGTGTTTGTTTATAAAGTGTTCTCACTATATGTATCTTGTACTTGATTATAAAATGTTCTCACTATATGTATCTTGCACTTGATTATAAAGTGTTCTCACTATATGTATCTTGTACTTGATTATAAAATGTTCTCACTATATGTATCTTGCACTTGATTATAAAGTGTTCTCACTATATGTATCTTGTACTTGATTATAAAGTTTTCATGCTATATGTATCATGTGTTTGTGTATAAAGTGTTCTCACTGTATGTATCTTGTACTTGATTATAAAATGTTCTCACTATATGTATCTTGTACTTGATTATAAAGTGTTCTCACTATATGTATCTTGTACTTGATTATAAAGTGTTCTTACTATATGTATCTTGTACTTGATTATAAAGTGTTCTCACTTTATGTATCTTGTACTTGATTATAAAGTTTTCATACTATATGTATCATATGTTTGTCTATAAAGTGTTCTCACTATATGTATCTTGTACTTGATTATTAAGTTTTCACACTATATGTATCCCGTGTTTGATTATTAAGTTTTCACATTATATGTATCTTGTACTTGATAATAATGTTTTCACACTATATGTATCTTGTATTTGATTATAAAGTTTTCACACTATATGTATCATGTGTTTGATTATAAAGCGTTCTCACTATGTATATCATGTATTTCATTATATGGGTTTTCTCTATATATATCTTGTACTTCATTATCAGGTGTTCTCACAATATATATCATGTATATCATTATAATGTGTTTTCACTATATATATCTTGTACTTCATTATCAGGTCTTCTCACTATATATATCTTGTACTTCATTATCAGGTCTTCTCACTATATGTATCTTGTACTTCATTATCAGGTCTTCTAACTATATGTATCTTGTACTTCATTATCAGGTCTTCTCACTATATTTATCTTGTACTTCATTATCAGGTCTTCTCACTATATTTATCTTGTACTTCATTATCAGGTCTTTTCACTATATGTATCTTGTACTTCATTATCAGGTCTTCTCACTATATTTATCTTGTACTTCATTATCAGGTCTTCTCATTATATGTATCTTGTACTTCATTATCAGGTCTTCTCACTATATGTATCTTGTACTTCATTATCAGGTCTTCTCACTATATTTATCTTGTACTTCATTATCAGGTCTTCTAACTATATGTATCTTGTACTTCATTATCTGGTCTTCTCACTATATGTATCTTGTACTTGATTATCAGGTCTTCTCACTATATATATCTTGTACTTCATTATCAGGTCTTCTCACTATATGTATTTTCTACTTCATTATCAGGTCTTCTCACTATATGTATCTTGTACTTCATTATCAGGTCTTCTCACTATATGTATCTTGTACTTCATTATCAGGTCTTCTAACTATATGTATCTTGTACTTCATTATCTGGTCTTCTCACTATATGTATCTTGTACTTGATTATCAGGTCTTCTCACTATATATATCTTGTACTTCATTATCAGGTCTTCTCACTATATATATCTTGTACTTCATTATCAGGTCTTCTCACTATATGTATCTTGTACTTCATTATCAGGTCTTCTCACTATATGTATCTTGTACTTCATTATCAGGTCTTCTCACTATATATATATCATTATAATGTGTTCTCACTATATGTATCTTGTACTTCATTATAGGGTCTTTTCACTCTTTATATCTTGTACTTCATTTTCAGTTGTTCACACTATATGTATCTTGCACTTCATTATAATGTGTTTGCACTATATGTATCTTGCACTTCATTATCAGGTCTTCTCACTATATGTATCTTGCACTTCATTATCAGGTCTTCTCAATATATATATCTTGTACTTCATTATCAGGTCTTCTCACTATATATATCTTGTACTTCATTATCAGGTCTTCTCACTATATATATCTTGTACTTCATTATCAGGTCTTCTCACTATATGTATCTTGTTGAAGAAATTTTGGCCTTTCATGATGGAGTTGACATACCCATGGCTAGTTCACTTGGATGTGTTTTACATTATGCACATTGCACTGTTAACATGGCAGAGAGCACTTGCCTTAATGTCATATGAGAAATATGGTTACAATTATTTGATGAATAAATTGTGTGATATCATAAACCAGATGATATGCTGACTGGTTTAGGGATAGTAACAGCCAACTTTATGCCACATATCACAACTTCAATGGGAGATATTGAAGGTTATAGGTTTGTCATGGTCCAGGTTGGGAGATATTGAAGGTTATAAGTTTGTCATGGTCTAGGTTGGGAAATATTGAAGGGTATAGTTATAACATGGTCCAGGTTGGGAGATATTGAAGGGTACAGGTTTGACATGGTCCAGATTGTAAGATCTTTATTGATTATTTGTTGCTTTTATTATTGTTGTCTTCTCATGAACTTGACAAAGTGAATTGCCACCTAGTAAAGGATTGAAATAACAATAACATATGTTGAGTAATAGCAAAATCAGCATTTTTAAAGCACTGATATCAGTAGGTCCTGAAACGTTTTATTGGACATATCCAGTAGATTAAAGGTTTTGACAGACACAAGCATCTATTCTGCTCAACTGGATGTCAGTCATAGCATATCTCAAAAATCATTATATTAAATTGTTTTTTGCTTTATTTGTTTAATAATTTGTTTATTTATTAGATTATCATATATGTCATAACACATAAAATTCAAAAGTCACCAAGTCTAGATTACATATTGTTTTCTTATCAAACAATCAATAAACGTGATGCTGACAGAATACATCAGTTTCCCACATCACATTTCCTAATAGTGTTTTGCGATATTTCTTCATATTATACCTTTAAAACAAACTATATGCCCAAATTTTGGAGCAGATAATAACTGACATTTATTATCCTTCAATATGATTTGGAGACCTGATTGAAGAAACCTTCACCATTTGCCTTTATTGGAAGTGGCCATCAGTTAGGTGTTGCATATTTTTAAGGTAGTAAGTCTGTTCCTTGTCCTTTAATAATTGCTTTTTATTATGAGAATGAAATAAAATACTGTAGTTGGGTGAAATTCTATAGCATAGTGTTTGGGATGAAATTTTTTTTAAAATAAATATTTAGTCCAAGATGAATTCATGATTGAACATTGCTCTGCCATTTCCATCAATGTTTGCAGTGAATCATGGAAATTGTATGCTAATACTCAAGCAGAAATAGCTAAGGGTGTCATGTTTGCAGTGAATCATGGAAGGTGTATGCTAATACTCAAGCAGAAATAGCAAAGAATGTCATTTGCAGTGAATCATGGAAGGTGTATGCTAATACTCGAGCAGAAATGGCAAAGGATGTCGTGATTGCAGTGAATCATGGAATGTGTATGCTAATACTCAAGCAGAAATATCAAAGGATGTCATGTTTGCAGTGAATCATGGAAGGTGTATGCTAATACTCAAGCAGAAATATCAAAGGATGTCATGTTTGCAGTGAATCATGGAAGGTGTATGCTAATACTCAAGCAGAAATAGCAAAGAATGTCATATTTGCAGTGAATCATGGAAGGTGTATGCTAATACTCAAGCAGAAATGGCAAAGGATGTCGTGATTGCAGTGAATCATGGAATGTGTATGCTAATACTCAGGCAGAAATAGCAGAAGATGTCATGTGTGCAGTCAATCATGGAAGATGTATGCTAATACTCAAGCAGAAATAGCAAAGGATGTCATGTTTGCAGTGAATCATGGAAGGTGTATGTTAATACTCAAGCAGAAATATAAAGGGTGTCATCCTTGCAGTGAATCATGGAAGGTGTATGCTAATACCCAAACAGAAATAGCAAAGGATGTAATGTTTGCAGTGAATCATGGAAGGTGTATGCTAATACTCAAGCAGAAATAGCAAAGGGTGTCATGTTTGCAGTGAATCATGGAAGGTTTATGCTAATACTCAAACAGAAATATAAAGGGTGTCATCCTTGCAGTGAATCATGGAAGGTGTATGCTAATACCCAAACAGAAATAGCAAAGGATGTCATCCTTGCAGTGAATCATGGAAGGTGTATGCTAATACTCAAGCAGAAATAGCAAAGGATGTTGTGATTGCAGTGAATCATGGAATGTGTATGCTAATACTCAAGCAGAAATAGCAGAAGATGTCATGTGTGCAGTCAATCATGGAAGATGTATGCTAATACTCAAGCAGAAATAGCAAAGGATGTCATGTTTGCAGTGAATCATGGAAGGTGTATGCTAATACTCAAGCAGAAATAGCAAAGAATGTCATATTTGCAGTGAATCATGGAAGGTGTATGCTAATACTCAAGCAGAAATGGCAAAGGATGTCGTGATTGCAGTGAATCATGGAATGTGTATGTTAATACTCGAGCAGAAATATCAAAGGATGTCATGTTTGCAGTGAATCATGGAAGGTATATGCTAATACTCAAGCAGAAATAGCAAAGAATGTCATATTTGCAGTGAATCATGGAAGGTGTATGGTAATACTCAAGCAGAAATGGCAAAGGATGTTGTGATTGCAGTGAATCATGGAATGTGTATGCTAATACTCAGGCAGAAATAGCAGAAGATGTCATGTGTGCAGTCAATCATGGAAGATGTATGCTAATACTCAAGCAGAAATATCAAAGGATGTCATGTTTGCAGTGAATCATGGAAGGTGTATGTTAATACTCAAGCAGAAATATAAAGGGTGTCATCCTTGCAGTGAATCATGGAAGGTGTATGCTAATACCCAAACAGAAATAGCAAAGGATGTAATGTTTGCAGTGAATCATGGAAGGTGTATGCTAATACTCAAGCAGAAATAGCAAAGGGTGTCATGTTTGCAGTGAATCATGGAAGGTTTATGCTAATACTCAAACAGAAATATAAAGGGTGTCATCCTTGCAGTGAATCATGGAAGGTGTATGCTAATACTCAAGCAGAAATAGCAAAGGATGTCATGTTTGCAGTGAATCATGGAAGGTGTATGCTAATACTCAAGCAGAAATGGCAAAGGATGTTGTGATTGCAGTGAATCATGGAATGTGTATGCTAATACTCAAGCAGAAATAGCAGAAGATGTCATGTGTGCAGTCAATCATGGAAGATGTATGCTAATACTCAAGCAGAAATAGCAAAGGATGTCATGTTTGCAGTGAATCATGGAAGGTGTATGCTAATACTCAAGCAGAAATATAAAGGGTGTCATCCTTGAAGTGAATCATGGAAGGTGTATGCTATTACTCAAGCAGAAATAGCAAAGGATGTCGTGACTGCAGTGAATCATGGAAGGTTTATGTGGACACTACAGGCTCCCTTGATTACTGGATTCCTATTTAAATATACTACATTTTCTGGAGTGCACACTACAGGCTCCTTTGGTTCATGGATTCCAGCCAAAACAACATACACCACATTTTCTTAAGAAATGTTCTTTCTATTCATCACTACTTAAATTTCAAATGAAGATCTGCTTCTATTATTGGGGGTGGGCTTATGCTTTGAAGATGTGTCTTTGAAAGAAGCTTTGTCTAACATATGCAGTCATTTACAGTTTTGTTGATAAGACTACAACCTTTATGATTCATGTATGAGGAAAGATAAATTGCTGGTATTATGTGGATTCAATTATGTTACCTGAGAATCCAAGCTGGCTTATCAAAGAAAATTGTGGGTGTGATATTATGTTGAACTGAATTATATTGGTAATTACAAGTGTCAGAAAAAGTATGCATGAAGTTTATACTGAACAAAATTATACTCATTAAGAGCAGTATATTTAAGACAAAATCTTTAAAAAAATATATATATACACTACAGTGAAACCCTGCTATTTCACTCCTGATGGCTGGGATCCACTGAGTGCCATTTTGATAATAAAGTACAATATAGCAGAGTTTACGTCTTTAGGAAATACTGCAGAAGTTTAGAAACTCCAGACTCTGTGGATACACATTTTTGGTGAGAGTGTCTGGTTGTTTCTAGTTTAAAGTCATGGAGAAGAAACTGTTTTACATGGGGACTGTACAAATTCTTTGGATAAACATAGTATTTGTGCATTGCAGTTAATTAACTACATCCATATGGTGTGGTCTCAGTAGTGTGAGCTATTGTCTTTGCTGTTTTCAGTATTTGGTACTAATACCTTTGATCTTTCAGTATTTGGTGCTAATGTCTTTGCTATTTTCAGTATTTGGTGCTAATGTTTTTGCTGTTTTCAGTATTTGGTGCTAATGTCTTTGCTATTTTCAGTATTTGGTGCTAATGTCTTTGCTGTTTTCAGTATTTGGTGCTAATGTTTTTGCTGTTTTCAGTATTTGGTGCTAATGTTTTTGCTGTTTTCAATATTTGGTGCTAAAACTTTTGATGTTTTCAGTATTTGATGCTAACATCTTTGCTGTTTTCAGTATTTGGCACTAATATTTTTGCTGTTTTCAGTATTTGGTGCTAATAATTCTTTGCTATTTTCTGTATTTGGCACTAATATTTTTGCTATTTTCAGTATTTGGTGCTAATGTCTTTGCTGTTTTCAGTATTTGGTGCTAATGTCTTTGTTGTTACATGCATTTTTCATTTTTGATGATAGTGATTTTGCTATTATATGTAGTTCTAATGCATAATATATAGTACATGTAACCTTATCAGAACACACAATTGCCACTTCTGTGCTAATACTAAAAGTAACTCAGTTTTATCTAAGTAATTTATCACATATGATCTGAAATATGTATAAAAATTGCCTGCCCCCCCCCCCATCCTTAAAAGGTTTGAATTCTCTCCTACCCACCCACCTACTCAAGAAAATGCCAGAGTGTGATTTCTCCATACTTTGTGACAATTTTGCCAAAATCACTAAATATGTATTTTCATTATACAACACAGAAAATTTGCAATTCGTATACTTTTAAATACTCTAGGTTGGGCGCTGGAGACCTGGTCAAATTAGACTGTTGCATTGTCTGCTACCCTTATATCTGTATAAATTTTCCTTGCTTGTTCAATATTTCAGTCAAACAAGAGTAACTAGACAATATGCAAATGTGAAAATAGCAAAATCCCACTACAGTCATTCTGCTGTGGTAGGAAATAACAGCTTTGCTTATCAATACTGCTATCATACTCTAAATATCAATTTTAAAAGGGGCCCCGAGTGGCTGAGTGGTCTAAAGCGCTGTCAGTTGCGGATCAATGACATCTCACCTCTGTCTGCATGGGTTCAAGTCTCAGATTCAGCCCATGTGGGTATGTGAGAAAGCTTGCCAGTAGCTTCTCATGTATCGATCGTTCTTTCCGATTTTTTTTCCAGGTTCTTCCTCCACCATTAATACTGGCTGCCGTGTATAGCTATGTTGTGCTGAAAAATGGCGTTAAACCATAAAAAAACAAAAGATCAATTTTTAAAAAAACCATGCAGCGCTACAATGATATTTGGTCTTAATAATAATACAGTTCATTTTATAATTACAGTATAATAGTCGTGAATCTCATTTTATTAAGTGGCACTAACATGATGTGTATATGAGATAGTATTGCTTTGGTATATGAGATCTTTATGAGATTGCATTGCTATGGTATATGAGATTGTATTGCTATGATATATTAAATCTTTATTAGATAGTATGGTAGATTGTTATGAAATGGTATTGATATGGTATATGAGATCTTTATGAGATTGCATTGCTATGGTATATGAGATGGTATTGCTATGATATATGAAATATTTATTAGATAGTATGGTAGATTGTTATGAACCACTCCGGTGGCCTAGTGGTTAGAGCGTCCGCCCCGGAAGCGGGAGGTTGTCGGTTCGATCCCCGGCCGAGTCATACCAAAGACTTACAAAAATGGTACTAACAGCTGCCTCGCTTGATGCTCAGCATTAAGAGGTTAGTGTTAGGACTGGTCGGCTTGGTGTCAGGATAATGTGACTGGGTGAGACATCATGCTACATGTCTGCGGCATGATGTCTCAGTGCTAGACATCGCTATAAACTGCCTCAATGCAGACATCGTAGCGACATGACTGAAAAGTTGTTAAAGCTACGTTAATAATCCTAATCAAAACAAAACAAAAAGATTGTTATGAAATGGCATTGCTATGGCATATGAGATATTTATGAGATTGTATCATTATGGTATATGAGATCTTTATCAAATGGTATTGCTATGGTATAAGAGATGGTATCACTATAAGGTGGCATACTTTATGGCTCCTATGGATAGTTATAATGACAAGAGTACTGTGTCATGCAATTCATTATAATGATGGAGTACTGTTTAATGCAATTCATTATAATGACAGTACTGTGTCATGCAATTCATTATAATGATGGATCTTGGATTCTGCAAGTGATTTACTGTTCTTCAACCCATGAAGAGGAACATCTATTCTGTTCATTTCTGAGGATGAGGAATGTGTTCCTACTGTAAAAGTAAGGAGACTGAGTCTGAAATTTGTTAAGACATATTTGGCAGGTGAAATATGAACTGTTGTAGAGGTAGTAACCTAGATTACATGACACATGGTCAGGTAAAAAGTAATAGGTTAATTTATAAGTATGTCTAACAGCTGGCTTTAAATATTACTGACTGCTTTATTCACCATACAAAGACAGTTTAATAATGCTAATCACAGCAGGCAATGGCACCAGGTGTATTTAAAACTAATTCCAATTTGGTTTTTTGTTGTTTATTATACATTTATGCAATTTATTGTCTGTTTCTTTTTATGCTCCCTCTGTAGTTGTGTGTTACTCATGTCAGTCCATCATGTCCTGTCACATACTGTCCTGTCACATAATGTTCTTTGTGTCACAAAATATGGACCATTACTTTTGATTACTTTAAATTTATGCATCTGTGGCGTATGACCAAATTTCTATTTCATATTCTGTCATTTTTAATACAGCTTCAATTAGATCGGGATATTCAATCAATTAAGCATGGTATTTCTGTAAATGTCTTCTGTTTTTTTGTATTATTGGGTTCTTACCTTTTGGCAATATCTCAATGATATAACAAGAAATAGTTGTGATATTTTAAACACCATTTATCACATCGCATTTATATATGGACTAATACTTGACCAGACAGTTTAAAGTTTATCCAGACATGTTATCAGGCCTCATTGGATGCTTGTTGTGCTTTTTATTAAAAAAAAAGATTTTGATCAGAAATAATAGTAAAAACATATTTGATAATAGGCCTATCTATTTATATCCATGAAGATATAAAGCTAACATCAGTCACATGCATTTGTTTCTATCTTTTAAGGAAAGGTACATTGCTGATAATGTCCATTCTCCTTCTAGCAGGTACATCATTTCAACTTTTTTTTCAAGGGGGGGAAAAGCACATGCATAATTACATACACACCTGTTATCATTAGCACATGCATAATTACATACACACCTGTTATCATTAGCACATGCATAATTACATACACACCTGTTATCATTAGCACATGCATAATTACATACACACCTGTTATCATTAGCACATGCATAATTACATACACAGATGTTATCATTAGCACATGCATAATTACATACACACCTGTTATCATTGGCACATGCATAACTACATACACACCTGTTATCATTAGCACATGCATAATTACATACACACCTGTTATCATTAGCACATGCATAATTACATACACACCTGGTAATGGTTTATACAGAACATTTTTTAACATGGTAATGGTTTATACAGAGCATTTTTTTTACATGGTAATGGTTTATACAGAGCAATTTTTAACATGGTAATGGTTTATACAGAACATTTTTTAACATGGTAATGGTTTATACAGAGCAATTTTTAGCACGGTAATGGTTTATACAGAGCATTTTTTAACATGGTAATGGTTTATACAGAACATTTTTTAACATGGTAATGGTTTATACAGAGCAATTTTTAGCACGGTAATGGTTTATACAGAGCATTTTTTTACATGGTAATGGTTTGTACAGAGTAACTTTTAACATGGTAATGGTGTGTACATAGTAACTTTTAACATGGTAATGGTTTATACAGGGCAATTTTTAACATGGTAATGGTTTATACAGAGCATTTTTTAACATGGTAATGGTTTATACAGGGCAATTCTTAACATGGTAATGGTTTATACAGAGCAATTTTTAGCATGGTAATGGTTTATACAGAGCATTTTTTAACATGGTAATGGTTTATACAGAGCAATTTTTAACATGGTAATGGTTTATACAGAGCAATTTTTAACATGGTAATGGTTTATACAGAGCAATTTTTAACATGGTAATGGTTTATACAGAGCAATTTTTAACATGGTAATGGTTTATACAGAGCATTTTTTAACATGGTAATGGTTTATACAGAGCAATTTTTAACATGGTAATGGTTTATACAGAGCATTTTTTTAACATGGTAATGGTTTATACAGGGCAATTCTTAACATGGTAATGGTTTATACAGAGCAATTTTTAACATGGTAATGGTTTATACAGAGCAATTTTTAACATGGTAATGGTTTATACAGAGCATTTTTTTTTACATGGTAATGGTTTGTACAGAGCAATTTTTAACATGGTAATGGTTTATACAGAGCAATTTTTAACATGGTAATGGTGTGTACATAGTAACTTTTAACATGGTAATGGTTTATACAGAGCAATTTTCAACATGGTAATGGTTTATACAGAGCAATTTTTAACATGGCAATGGTTTATACATAGCATTTTTTAACATGGTAATGGTTTATACAGAGCAATTTTTAACATGGTAATGGTGTGTACATAGTAACTTTTAACATGGTAATGGTTTATACAGAGCAATTTTTAACATGGTAATGGTGTGTACAGAGCAATTTTTAACATGGTAATGGTTTATACAGAGCAATTTTTAACATGGTAATGGTTTATACAGAGCAATTTTTAACATGGTAATGGTTTAGTACCAAGTATGCCTTGCACTTGCTTTCTTTGATATCGTTGTTCAATTTTGTCAATAAGTATGATAAACCACTAATTATTGTTTGTTACCTTACTTTTTTTTTACATATACTATAGTGTTCTGAGCATTTGATTAATCAGTTCAAATGAGTTGACTTAGACTTCCATGACTGCTAGACTCTTATGCAGGCAGAGGCAGCTTTAGAACAGTATGCAGGGCCTAGGGCCTATCATGACCACACAGGTCCATGGTATCAGTTTCTCGATTGGTATGCTACTGCAAACACTGAAGTGTGGCCCACCCTTCCCAAAGAAGAACCTTTTGCGGTTGCCCCACTTGCCACTCCAAAGTACTGTTCACGTATGCATGTATGATTTTCATGCCTTGCATTTTTAAATTTTTTTTACATCTTGATGCCCTGCAGAGGACTCATTAAGGTGATAATACAATACGTGTCAACTTATAATTGATTGTAACATAGAAACAACACTTCTGCAAGACAGAGTTCAAAACACAGTTTATGCTTAATTAGGTTCTCACCAGATATAGCCTATCTTGTGCTGAAAATAGCTTTAAGCCCACAACAAGCTCAATCTCAATCTTCAGATTGATCAATAAATTTATTATATACAAAGTTTCCTTGCACTGGGAAAT
This sequence comes from Unio pictorum, assembly GCA_030141615.1. Taxonomy (NCBI): domain Eukaryota; kingdom Metazoa; phylum Mollusca; class Bivalvia; order Unionida; family Unionidae; genus Unio; species Unio pictorum. Next base: position 35,877,797 of record JARLTB010000021.1, on the reverse strand, counting down.
GTTTTAACTGTTCTTTCCTAATTCACCTTTTCCATGCCGATTTTCTCTTCTTCTCTAGACAGTATGATGAAATTATTAGAGAGGAATTTTAAATCATTGTTTGTGACTAACATCTTGTGTCTGCAGTATTTAATTTGGAAATGCTGTGAGATGTATCTAAGGGTTGGTGATGGGTTACATGTCGTGTATAGATATAATGTATCCAATACCATATTCACATCTCTTGACTCAAGGCAAAGTCACAGCAGCAATTTATACTTACATAATTGTCAGAAGTATAATTTTTGAAGATGTTTTAACGAAGCTTTGACCAGTAGTATATCATGACTAAACAATGTCACATACCACAGCTGTGCTCACCAACCTTCAAAGTTATGTCAAGGGCAAATATATGGTAAATATCTTAATCCATTTGTTGGTATAATTTTTAAACCAGTCAAGAAACTTTAGTTCTTTATATATATATATAAATATATATATTTTTGAGATAATTTTTCTTTGTTAGTCATACTTAGTACCTAAAGACAATGAAAAGGCAGTGGCCTATTTACTTATCTGGACTGTCCCTTTGAAACCACTATAAATGTTTTTATGAAACTTTATCCAAGTCCACATCTTGTCATACAATAATCAAATCCCCAGAGATCAAAGTCAAGTAGGAAACCAAGCATGAAACAGATGTTTCATGTCCCTTTGTTTTGCACAGAGACAGCTTGTTTTTCATTTTTTGCTTAGTAACTTGTTCCAGATTAAGTCTTTGAAACTAAATTATTTGTGTCAATAATATAAAATTCCAGTGTTTGCATCGTTTTTCATTTCTGCACCCAATATGGCTTCCAGAATGACACTCTTCAAAATCTCTTTCTCACTACTCCCCTGAATGGATGATCATTATGATATGGGTGTTCACTAAAAATCTAGCAAGGTCTTCTTTGCCCTATATGAGAATGATGCTAAGCTGACATCCAGTACATGTATGTGTATGACAGCAATTTGTTTGAAAGTCTTCTTATCTCAGAAGAATATCAGAAATTGTTTGAACACTTTACAGTCAAAAAGAAGAAATGGTCTTACCATGAATTCCTGGATATTCTTTTTCCTACATTGCTTAAGTGGAGACTTGAACTCAGGTGTACAGAGTTGAGATGCATGATTGATCTTTAAAGGTGAGTGCCTTTTACCACTCAGCTGTTTGGGTCCCCTGCTGGCATATAGACTTTTTCAAATTTTGTACAAATGATATTAATTCATCATCAGATATGGATGATATTACTAACAATATAAAGTTTTAAATCATTTTGAACTGCTTACCAAAATATGCTCATTATGTACAAGTTCTGGTGTTTCTGGACCGTTATACTAGATTCATTTAGATACAGAATGAAATTTTATACACCTTTATCTGGTATGTCATCAACCTCACAAATATGTAGCACTTGTTGCAAAATTTTGCTAGGTTTATTGGGTTTTTTTTTAGCATCAAACTGGCTTTTTTCAGGCCTTAATAAAGTAAACCCTAGAATGAGTGATCACTGTTTTGAGAGTCTGTCTGAGAGAATGCCTAAATCAGTATTGTTATGTATCAGTAATGTCATTATCCTTTGGTCAAATCACTCTCTCTACAAACCAGTATTTTCTGGACATAATGGTGTGTCATCTCTAAAGACTGGTTCTAGTTTAGAAATGACTGGTTCCAGTCTTTGTATTCTCATATACTGATTCTTTGATACAACTGTCTTGTAGCTATACTAAATTTGTATATTTTGGTAAAAGTACCACATGACATGAAGTTATCTAAGCATTAAATGCTCACATCAGACCAATTTTCTAATGAACTCAATACATTTTGAAAATGAATTTGAGTAATAAAGATAGAAATGTAATATTTATGACTGCAAAGTAAGAAAGTATCGGAAACTTTTCTGGTAATGTGACTAGGCTGCAGAGCAAACATCATGTTTTAGATTGGTTAGATAACTAAATGGAGTGGATATGCAGTTTAGATATAGTATCTGAACTATACAAAATACTTTTAATAAAGTTTGCATGTATTATTGCTTAGGCAGAACTTGAAATCCTGTATACCTCTTTTCAGGTAGATTTTATTTAGCATTTTCCGAGATTTTAAAGCTTGATAAACTGCTGCATATTGGTATTAGTTCATCGCTTTTGAAAATTGCAAACAACATATTGCACCAGCTTAGAGTAAATTATCACTACCCAAATTTTGAGTCAAATATCACTACCCAAATTTTGAGTCAATTATTAGTACCCAGTATTTTTGGGGACTGAATGTCAAACATGGGTGTATGAGACCATAGTGTGACTATATTTATTCATTTTCATTTGACCTAAAGGAGCACTGCAGTAGCCTAAGTGGTTAGAGCATCAGTCTCAAATGCAGAATGTTACTGGTTCAAACCTCAGCTAAGTCATACCATAGTTTGTTTGTTTTGTTTTCTTTTTATGGTTTAATGCCATTTTTCAGCATAAGATAGGCTATACATGGTGGCCAGTATTAATGGTGGAGGAAGAACCTGGAAAACCCCAGAAAGAACCACCGACCCATGAGAAGCTACTGGCAAGCTTTCTCACATACCCACATTGGCCGAATCGGAGACTCGAACCCACACAGACAGAGGTGAGATGGCAGTGATCCATAACAGACAGTGCTTTAGACCACTCAGCCACTTGAGGCCCCTCCCAAAGTTTGTAAAAATGGTACTAGCAGCTGCCTTACTAGGCATTCCACACTACTGGATGAATTTGTATGATGTCAACAAATTTGAATATTCCTTGCATATTTAATCATTTGTGCATTAACATTGCACATAAATTACAAATATTCAATTCCTTGACAATTTGTAAGAAATTTCCAAAACCCTTGTTAAGAGTGTGTTAGAACTTGTCAATCTGGCGTTAGGATAATGTGACTCGGTGGGACATGATGCTACATGTCTGCATCATGATACCTCAGTGCTAGATATCACTGACACACCGCAGACATCATCATGATATGACTGAAAAATCAATGATACATACTTGACCTACATTGTATGAGACCATAATGTGACTATACTTGTATGCAAATTTGTCCTTATAGCTCAGCTATTCTTCTGGGTGAATGGGTGGAGGGTGGGGTGGGATGCGATGAATAGACGTTTGGAATACTTTGTTAAAGAGAGAATCTAACTTGATTTAATTGAAACATTCTAAGTTCATTGACACTGGCATGTAAATTTATAGTGTACAGAGTGACACTACTATTTTTGTATTCAAGGCAAATCCAGCTATATGTACATTAAGAATTATGTTGGAAAGGAACATTATGATATTTTGTTTAGGGCATAACCGATTACCATTTTTCTACCGATTTCCGATTCCGGATTTTGGGCATGAAATTATTCTGATTCCGGATACGATTCGATTAATCGGAAATGCTAAATCCGTATTTTTTTCTAAAAAATTTCATCTTCCGTTTCCGGGTTTCTGGTATCTGGTTTTGCCGTATCTAACATGTTACTTACCATATTTTCCGGCCTATAGGTCGATGCGGAGTATAAGTCGAATTGACGAATTTTGTAAATTTTCCATCCTTCGTCCATATATAAGTCGATTCGGAGTATAAGACGAGGCCAGGTCAATAACTTGGCTATGTATTTTATACTACCGGTAGTAACTTCCGGTTGCATGAATATTGATGGTATCGTCATATAATATTCCATATTACCGGCAATATCCATTGCAACAAGAGCTATGATCATTCCTTCCAGTTGAAAGTTTAAACCTACGGTAATTTATTTGAGAAATTTTGTCAAATACAATTACGGTACTTTATTCAGAGAACCATGCATTGGTACATACACGTGTCTAATTTATATATACATGTATAATCTATTGCATGAAAAGAGTATCAACACCGTGTACTCACCAGCGAATCTTGTAACATACATTGAATCCATAATACAAATATTTCCATCGAAAATATCCACACACGGATGTAAAATATTCAATAATTTTGTCACAGATCATTATGTGACTGAATTCAATGAAAAGAAAATAACAATTACGTAACGGGTGTACGTAATGAATGATGAAATAGTACATGTCCGTAGATTAAATAATGGAAGCTAAAGCACATTTTCCCACACAAGCTGCTAGTCAAAGTTCTTTGAACTTGCCGCCCAGCTATTGCGTCATGTTCTTTTGATGTACTCTAATACGCGGCACGTTGTGTCAAAACATAGTCTTCTAATTTATCCTCAATATTACTCCATCTTGCTTTGCAGCCACGATTTGCTTTCTTTGTTTTTTTTGTAGCGCCTAATGCAACCTTAGGTTTACGCTAATCCCGGACACATTTTTCACTTACACCATATTTCCTGTGAGCAGCCATATTCCCACCATTCTCTTCAGCGAACTTTACAACTTCCAGCTTAAAAGCCGCCGTGTAAGACTTGCATGATTTTACGGGAGGCATTGTGAGAGAAGTTGTATGATTTGTAAGGGGATATTTATATGAATGATTATGACTGAAAAAATTGATCAAAATATACCGAACTCATTAAAATGTGCCCGTACTAAAGCAATGAAAACAATGCCCATGGCTAAATTCATTATTTACATCGAGAGAAGGGAGTGGGCATCATTTCCTGTTGTACTTAATCCCATTGATATTAAACACGAGTAGCGTAATTGATGCGGATTAATGATAAAGAACAATGGGGTACCGGCAATATGGTAACTAGTATCGGTAGCTAAAGCCAATATCAAGATCGAAACAACTGAGGCAACTGGCTTTGATTGTTGTTGGAAACCAAATACAAATTTATCAACAACCGATATAATCAAAGAGAGACACCGAAACGTCAGCTGGTTAAAAATGAATATAGGTGAAGTGTTGACATTACAATTTGCTTTAAACTGAATTGCGAAACTAAAAATGGATCACTGATGATCTATGAGTACTGGTAGTCCATCCATATATCTGATTTTAGTGTAGTTTAAACCTACGGTAATTTATTTGAGAAACTTTGTCAAATACAATTAGAAACATATGATTTGGGGGATTCAGTAGAATGCATGATCTACATTATTTTATAAATAATCATAGAACACTCGAGTTAATATGGATTACATCCCTTTGTAGGATCAATTGGATCAATAAAAAAAGCTATGACGGTAATTGCTCACGTGTGTCCAACATTATACTGGAAAATCAAATATTAATGGACCAGTTATTTCATATCTTTTTTTTTAAGGAACAAACAATATGCTTTGAATTAGTACAGTAAACTATAGAGTATAGACCGTAAGTGTGCTATGCGGCCCGGTGAAGTTTTTACCGGTAATTGTTTTCTTTATTTTATGTTTGAGAAATAAGAAAAAACACGCAGAATGCAAAATAAATAATGACAAAACTTACAAATATAAATGCAGTCATATTATTTTATGACAATTTATTGACATAGTAATTTAACATGAATTTGTACTTCTATGTGGACCTGTTTTCGATTATGCCGATTATAGAGCAATATCAATAAAATACCGGATACTGTAATCCATATATAAGTCGATGCAATTTCAATGACAAAATCCATATATAAGTCGATTCGGAGTATAAGACGAAGACCGAACTTTCAAGTCAAAAAGTCTCGACTTATAGGCTGGAAAATACGGTAGTACTTTACCATATCCGGCTTCATTTCCGGTTTTCACCCGTCGGTTCAAATAGATTGTCTCACAGCGTGGTTGTGTTGACCATATTGGACTTTTCTGACTTCTTATTTAACTTTATTAACGCACTATCGAATGACACGCAGTGTTAGACACGGTGCTATAGAAATTCAACTTTATTATTTTTATTATCCGAATCGGTCGTTCCTGCCTTGTCCGACTCCGATTAATCGGAAGTCCATACTATCCGGTGGAATCCGATTTCCGGATCAAAAGTTGGTTATGCCCTAATTTTGTTAATATCATTAAAGAACGATTCTTATTTATAAATGGGTCTTAGAAGATATTTTGCAATCATATAAAATAAAGCAAAAATAGCAAAAATAATTTGTTTGTTGTTGACTTAATAAAGTTGTTTTGTATTTTCAGCAGATGCAGTAAAAGCAGAAACTATGAAGATTAACATGGTAATGGTAAGTACAATATAATTTTTAACATGTTATTGGTGAGTACAGAATAATTTTAACATGGTAATGGTGTGTACAGAGTGAATTTTGACATGGTATTGGTGAGTACAATGTAATTTTTAACATGGTAATGGAGAGTACAGAGTAATTGTTAATATGGTAATGGTTTAGTATAGAGTAATTTTTAACATATTAATGGTGAGTACAGAGTAATTTTTTACATGGTAATGGTTTGTAGAGAGTAATTTTAACATGGTATTGGTGAGTACAGAGAATATTTTTTACATGATACTGGTGAGTACAGAGTAATTTTTTACATGCAATTGGTGAGTACAGAATAATTTTTACATGGTATTGGTGAGTACAGAGTAATTTTTAACATGTTAATGGTGAGTACAGAGTAATTTTTGACATGATATTGGTGAGTACAGAATAATTTTTAACATGTTAATGGTGAGTACAGAATAATTTTTACATGGTATTGGTGAGTACAGAGTAATTTTTAACATGTTAATGGTGAGTACAGAGTAATTTTTGACATGGTATTGGTGAGTACAGAATAATTTTTAACATGGTATTGGTGAGTACAGAGTAATTGTTAACATGGTAATGATTTGTACAGCGTAACTTGTGACATGGTAATGGTGAGTACAATGTAATTTTAACAAGGTAATGGTGAGTACAATGTAACTTTAACAAGGTAAGGGTGAGTACAATGTAATTTTAACAAGGTAATGGTGAGTACAATGTAACTTTAACAAGGTAATGGTGAGTACAATGTAATTTTTAACATGGCAATGGTTTGTACAGAGTAAGTCTTAAGATGGTAATGGTTTGTACAGTGTAATTTTTAATATGGTATTGGTGAATTGGTGAGTACAGTGTAATGGTAAAAACAATGTAATCTTTCAGATATAATATGTCTCCTTCAAAACTCAGGCCTAGTGGAGTCCAAAACATAAACTGTAGCATGAATGAGACTGAGTTACTGAGGAATCTCAGAAAAATTAAGTAAGAGATGGATATCAACAGTGAAGAGTGGTGTATCGGAAAATGTTGATTGGTTTAATATTTGCATAAGAATCACTGTCAGACTAGTTGTCAATAATCAACTTTTTCTGTTCAATATATTCAATCTCTGAAACATCATTTTAGACCCTACTCCAAGTGGTTTTGACTAATCATTACATGTCAAACCACAATTTTTAAATAATTGTTATTTTTGTAAAATACTGTTGTTGTTTTTTCTTTACAATTGAAAGTGAAATCTCTGCTCATCCTTCAGCAAATCTTTGAATTTGAAATGTACTATAAACTGTCGAGCTCACTTTACCATGATGAACCCTATCTGTGAACCTAAGCTTATTATGTACCAAGTATGCCATGCACTTGCTTTCTTTGATATCGTTGTTCAATTTTGTCAGTAAGTATGATAAACCACTAATTAATGTTGGATACCTTACTTTTTTTTTTACGTATACTATAGTGTTCTAAGCATTTGATTAATCAGTTCAAATAAGTTGACTTACACTTCCATGACTGCTAGACTCTTATGCAGGCAGAGGCGGCATTAGGAGTATGTGGGTGCCTAGAGCCTATCATAACCGCACAGGGCCATATTATTGGTTTTTCTATTGGTATGCTATTGTGAACACTAAAGCGTGGGCCCCCCCACAAAGCAGAACCTATTGAGGTCGCCCCACTTGCCACTCCCAAGCACTGTTCATGTATGCAAGTATGATTTTCATGCCTTGCACTTTTTAATTTTTTTTTACATTTCGATGTCCTGCAGAGAACTCATTAAGGTGATAATACAATATGGGTCAACTTATAATTGATTGTAACATAGAAACAACACTTCTGCAAGACAGAGTTCAAAACACAGTTTATGCTTAATTAGGCATCACCATGACTGTTATTAGGCATCACCATGAATGTTATTAGGCATCACCATGACTGTTATTAGGCATCACCACGACTGTTATAGGTTGATTGACAAGAGAGCACATCACATTGATGAATCAAACTATAAAACTGAAACACAAATTTCACTTGACAAGGTTAAATTGCTATTTATTTGTTCAGCAGTTATTGCTGACATTTGAATTCATCAATATTTGATAATGCATTGTTTTTCAGAGTGTGTTAGGAATGTCCATTTTCTTAAAAGAAGATGAGACAAAATTCAATATAGGACTTTTGTCGCAAGTTTTGAATTTTAGTATTTTGAATCAAATGTTTGGCACTGACAACTATTTCTGATGATAAAATGAGTAATATGTCAAGGTTTAATTGATCAGTTAAAACAGTGTGACCCTCACCAAAGTTCATGTGAGGTATTACCTACCCCTGATATGTATGAAGAAGTGATATTTCAGTTGAACAAAAAGGTTACTGATGTAGTGATTATTGCAAATGAGTTATGAAATAAACAGTGATCATTTGGAAATTGAAGCAGTTAAATTTCCAGTTACAATTCAGTATGATCATTGATAGATTGAGAGAAGAAAAAAAGAATAATGACAATTATTAGATAGAATTACAAAAATATGTGAATTCAAATTAAGAGCTCAATCTTAGTGTAAGTTTTTCTAATGTATAATCCACATGGAGAAAATAAATACATCAGATTGCATTTTCAGGCTATACAAAATGGAAAAACTTTTCTCACTTGATTTCCAGCTCTTTCATTTTCTCTTGAGTGGTATCTCTAGCTCTACTTTTATTGTTTAAAAGGATTTGCGATGATTGAATCATTTGCAACAAGGTTGGGGAAAGCTTGCAAAGCTCTTTATAATATTTTCAATTTTGACAGTGAAATAAACAGGTAGGTCTTTGTTTTATGCATCATCAATTAGGAATGTAAGAAAGGGGGAAGAATAACTTTAATTTTTTTTTAATCATCTGTTGCTGGACAGCTTATACAAGAATGACAGGACACAAAACAACAAAGCAGACTGAGCCTTTGTTAAGTAATAATTTTGAAAAAAATCTAGCAAACAATTAATTTTAGAAGTAATTTTCATTTATTCCATTGGAGCAAATTTAACTGGAGAAATAAATTTTTAATCCATACATAATGTTCTACAAAGACCATGAGAATGTTACATTTTTAATATTTTAACTACAGTGCACCTTAGTAAATGCAGTGTAATCGTTGTGTTGATAAGAAAGGGAAGAAACTTTCTGTTTTTGTAGAATGCTAGGCAGCAGTTGCTTCCCCTGTATTAGAAAAATGGCATTACAGATTACATTGGATTTTCCTTGCACAGGGAAATATGTGAAACAGAGGCTGGAATAAAATATGCTATATTTTCACATTTTCCAAGTTCTTGTTTTTCATTTCTTTTATTTGACTGTTAATCCGCATTGAATATATTTGCATGGCACTGAACAATTCAAACCAGATCTGCCAAGTTAGTTGTTCACCATCATTTTGTATCACTTGCAGCCTTTATTAATGATAGCCACACATACATGTATTGTTAATATAATCTCAGTCAGGAATGACAAAAAAAAAGAACTGTTTACCAGTAAATTCATTGGTGTTCTGTTTAGTGGTAAATTCAATAGTGGACAGTTCGACTTCTAGAAAACCTATAGTTTACATAGCTGACATATTCCTTTTCTTGATCTGACCTTAATACACAGTTGGCAGCTTAAACACCTCTTCTATCAATCCATTGCATCATTCCCATCTGGACACTTATTTATTATCAGCAATCTGTCATTGAATCTAGAACCTCTTAATCCAGTCTCTGTTAAACTCTGTTTGCAAATGCTAATGCATATATGCAGAATGTCCACAGTGGAATTAAACAATGCATGGTTGTTCTCCACCATGGCATATAATGTCAGGAAATACTGTATATACTCACTCACGAGTACAATTGCAAACTGCACAGACCTAAATCTATCATAGCATAATGCACAGGCAGATCCGGATCTGTACAGTTGGCTACCACTAATCAGTAGAATAACAACATTGACCCTGATCTGCAGGCACAATATGTCTGTGTTGTTTGAAGTTTGACTTAATTGATAATTGAGTATATACAGTATTAAAATGTGGTGGTGAAAAGTTTTCTCTTTTGCAGATACTACAGTGTTAATGGCTGCATTTTCATCAGGAATTTAAATGAAACAACATGATGACTTTCTTCTTTGTTTTTCAACTTCATTCAGAAACATTTTGTCATTAACCTTGATTGACTAGTATGAGTCACTTTTTTCTTATGACTTGAAGATTTGCATTTTAATATTATTTCTAATGCAAAATCTTGTTGGGGTTTCTATTAAATAGGTGCAGTCACTTTGTGGAAGTTCATGTATTACTGCAGTTGTGATGAATTATTTGAAACAATTGTACTTTTTTCTTTCAAAGATTTTAAAGAATAGGTATATCACAATATAATAACTAGTGGATGCACTAAATCTTAAAGATGAAAATTACAAGATTTTAAGTTAGCTCACCATTCTACTCTTTATTTTAAAAAATGTATTTAAACCTTTTTTTTAAGAGACAATTCCCCTTGTCCAACTGTAAGTGATCTGTCAGCACAGGTTGTCTCATGTTAGACTTGTACACATTGTGATCTGTACATGAATATGTTTGGTATTCCTTGACCGATCATCATTTAAAACTGGTATTTCAGGTCAGATTTGTATCCCATCACAGTCATCTTTGTGTGGTGCATAGACCAAAACCATAAAAAAAATTGTATTTCATTGTATGAGATAATGTCTCATTCTAACATGTTTCAAAGAAATTATTTCTTTAATTTGTGGTTGCATGTAATTATATGGTCATTTGTTGACTGAGACCTTGGGTGGCCAAGTGGTCTGAATCAATTTCCTTTACCAGTCCCTGCCATCTCACCTCTGTCCACATGGGTTCGAGTCTTGGGCTTAGCCAATGTGGATACATGAGAATGGTTGCTAATAGCTTCCCATGGATTGGTGGCTCTTACCAGGTTCTCCTTAGTTCTTCCTGCACCAACTATACTGGCTGCCATGTATAGCCTATCATGTGCTGAAAAATGGTGTTAAACCCTGAAATAACAACAGCAACAATTGTTGGACTTGTAGTGCATAAAGTAGAGCCCGGACCCCCCCCCCCAAAAAAAAAAAAACAACAAAATGTAAGACACTTGCATAGCAAGTTTTAAGCTTAGTAATATTGAACTATTTTCCTTTTTAACACCAGTTTATATCTATCAACCTTTGCAAAGTAAAAGTTGTGGTACTGAAACTGCACCCACCATACCTCCTTGGGTTATATTCACTGGACTTTAAATGCAGTTGTGTTACACTTCATTTAAATAACAGATCCAAGAGCTGCAATAGTGATGACATGTGCCTTGATAGATTGCTCTGAAATGGCTGCAAAATAGACAGCAATTTTAGATTGCAGGCGCTTGTATATTTACATTAAATGAAGCAGAAGTAAATACAAGACTAAAGTTGTGAGATTGCCACCTACGTAAGAGCACACCTGGCTTCCATAAGAGATATGGTTTTGTTTGGTTTTGGTGTTTTTTGGCACCGCAACAAATGTATACCAGTTACAGTTGGGGCAAATGGAGTCAAGTGTCTTGCCCAAGGGAACACCATGATAGTTGTCCTGGACTGATAAGATTCAAACCTGCACCCTTTTGGTTGTGAGTTTGGCATGATGACCACAAAGCCAGAATGGTTTTTATCTCCACTTGTTGCCTTTTACATGTGGAAGGGTTCTTCAGGCATATTCTACATTCCCAAGCTGGCAGGAAGTATAAAGATGGATGACATCCTGATTAACTGTCCAATTATTTTATGCCTCTCCACAATAGTGGTACAGCAGCATTTAGTGTTACCATTGTCTGTATGTCTATCACACTATGGTTAAGTGTTATGTTTAGATCAGTTTTCATGCACTATGGTGGTCCATCCTTGTTCTATGAACACATTTCTAGTTAGGCATTGTTTATTGGTCGTAGTCTATTTAAGAAAAAAAGGATGGTAAACAAGTAAAGTAAATTAAAAAATTGGAGAGCATTGGCTTTGATTTTTACCATATGTAGAAGTCTCACTGATAATTCTACATAGATATAGATAAACATATATACATGCTTCAATCACACAAGGGTCCTGCATGGCAGAGAGGTCTAAAGTTCTCACTGCCATCTCTTCTCTGTCCATCCATGTGGGTTCAAGCCTTGGTTCATACAATGTGGGTATGTGAGAAAGCTGCCAGTGATTTCCCATGGGTCAGTGATTTTTATTGGGGTTTTCCAAGGTTCTTCCTCCACTAATTATACTTGCTGCCATGTATAGCCTATCTTGTGCAGAGGAATGGCATTAAACCCCAAACAACAATGTTCATCACTCAAGTTTTGTTCACATTTGTTTTGACTTTAAAAAACAGCATATTTTCTCATCTTGCCAAATGCCCTTAATATCCTTAAGCATTGTTGAAGTTGAAAGGCAGTTGTGTACCTATTTGATGGTGATCTTCAGACCCATCATGAACCTGTAGAAAACCACTATTTGATTTATACTTATACTACAGCTACTGTTATGTAATATCATTCTTGATCAAACATGTCTGGATGTCACTTTTGGAATTTGTCTGTGGAAAGTGATTCCCACAGATAAAATTATGTATGGAAACCATAGATGAACATTTTAATTATGAGTATTTTGAACGTCCATAAATCTTTTGCTTCTTACACATACAAACTTGTATTGATGGTTATTATAGGGACATTAAAGTTGGTTATCTCCCTTGATCATAAAAGAAGTGGCATACCAAGGAGATTCTTACTTTCACTTGAAAAATTAATTTTCCATCCATTTCAGTACACTTGTTATAAAAAATATTTTTCAAGTTTATTTAGACCAAGTGTGGTAGATTTTGCAGTGTTGTATTACCAGCATAATATAACTTATCTATAAGAAATTAACAACATTGTTATGATTGCAATTTTCAGTGTAACTTTCAATCATACATTAAACTTACACATAAGGTAAGACTGTATGCCTTGTTAAATTTGGGGCAAAAAAAAATCAAAGATCATCATTTGTTATTGAGTACTGGTTAGTGTTTAACATAGTGAAAGAAACATTAGTGTTTGGGATCTAAAAGACAAAGGTTTATGCTATGGTATGTCTATTGAGAAAACAATGTTTTCTACACAGTAAGTTTGGTTCATTGAGACTTGCTTGTAAATCATCTCAGAAGTCAAACATGCCTTACTAGCGCATATATGGATGCTTGTTGATCAGACATTTTTGGGGTACTATATAAACATAATTGTGCTAATGTGCCTGTAAGGGTGCAAATTTATGTCAATATATAAAAAGCACATTAGTTTGGGCCAGAGAAAAATTAATTATATTTATGGGGACATGTGCTTGTTAAATCGCTATGCTGCAATGATTTTTAATGTCAGTGTCGGGAGAGGAAGTGATTCTTAATTAAGCTTTTGTTTACATAACCATCTCAGACATGTCTAGAGAAAGGTTAACTTTGATTTTCTGTATCAAAAATGTCTAAATTGAAATTCTCCAGAATATTTGTAGGGCAACCTAGAGTCAGTCTGACTGCAAATCTAGTTATAAAAAGCAGTACATATGTTTAATCTTTTGTAGTATTCTGCCTTTATTTGATGACCTGATGCATGCACATAGGAACTCTTGCTCAAATCATTTCACATTAGAAATATAGACTTCATGTCCATTGAGCTTTTACATATATTCTGGACCACGATTTCTTCCTCATCACCTAGCTCATAATCACAAGTAGACTAATTTCCATATTGTTTTATCAGTTTCAGTTTGATTAGAACAAAGCAAAATATTATCATCTGAATTACAATGTACTACATTGTATAGAAGTTTAAGTGTAGTAAATACAAAACAATTCAGTGATTATTTCTTGTGCATATCAAAGATTTGAATAAGTTTTGTGACTTGCATTTTAATATTTGATCGTGATAAGATAAGAAAAAGTTTAAATAAACATCAACTGATAGGATTATATATTATGCACACTTTATATTTTCAAAATTACACTGTCAATATATAGCGACAATTTCATAAGCATAATGTTTTTCATCACTTAGTACCGTACTTACTTGTTTCCAGATGGCCCTGGTGGCCTAGTGGTTAAAGTATCCATCTTGGATGCAGGAGGTTGTGGATTTGAACCCCAGCCGAGTCATACTAAAGACTTATTAAAAAAAATATGGTATTAGCAGCTGCCTCATTTTGCACTTATCATTAAGAGGTTAGTGTTAGGACTGGCCAGCCTGGTGTCAGGATAATGTGACTGGGTGGGACATGATGCTACATGTCTGCAGTATGATGCCCCAAATGCTAAACATCACTATAAACTGCCACACTACAGACATCATAGCGATATAACTGAAAAATTGATAAAGCTATGTTAAAAATAAAAACACACACACACACACACACACACACACACACACACACACACAAAATTGTAAGCAATAAAAAAAGTAAATGGAACTTTTATTTCAAGTTGTGCATTTTGATGTGATGTCACATTTCTTAAACACACCCCTCCCCCTCATCAAACATCGTCACAAATGTTTGACCCCATACCTCCCTAGGTGCGTGATGTCATTTATGGATGGCTCCTAATGTCATATGTAGTTTTCCATTATGCATATTGATAGAAACATTCCACTTACATTTGTAAAGAAAAACTGCACACAAGATAGACCCTAATATACCATTGCATATTGTACTGGTAGATGAAGGTTTTTGTTTGTTATCCCAATTATTTCTTTCAAATTGCACAGACCATCATCTGCTGGTACATTACACAATGGCATCTGTGGATCTGTACAGTTTACAGTTGGACTTATAAATGAGTGTATATGGTAAGTCACTAATACTGTGTTATGTTCAAGGAATGAGTAGCAAATTTGTTGCATAATGGGGAAAATCATGCCAGTTACATGGTGGCTTCAAGAAGTTTGTTTGGGGAAAGGGCAAACTTATCCAATATTTTGGTTCCAGGTAGGTGGTATAGTGTTATTCTTGGTTGCTCTTCAGTGTTCTGTCTGCCATTGTGAATAATTATTGTAACATTATTAAATGGTTTTTAAGTTAGTGAACTAAATGTTTTCTTGACATGGACTTGTACTTTTTGCTATTTGCTCAGCAGTAACATGCATATACTCCACTTAGTGATGAAAAGGAGTTTCAATTAGATTGGGCATGTCTCTTCTTCCAGCCATCATTTTTTTCCTTTCTAATAATTATTCTATACCAAAACTTTCCACACAGTAACTTCCATAATTTTTCTAGGATTTCACCTAAATTTGGTACAGATATTGATGAGATCTTGGGTGAGTTTGATTTTTGGCATTTGTGCGTCATTCTTTAGTTGAGTGGTCCTGGTCCTTTGTTTGCTATTACCCTCAATTGATCACCAGCTGGACTTTCTGACCCTCAGGCTTGCACTATAATTTGAAAATTTTCTTCTGATGACCCTATGTGATGCTGCTGAAGACAACCCATTACCCTGTTTGGTTATGACCTTAGATTGGCAACCACTGAATTAGCTGTTCTTGACACTGATTGTTGGACCCACTCACTTTTGCTTTCCAAATATAGCATGTATTATTAGATTTCAAGCAAATTTGCCATGCTTCTTGATGTCAATGAGACCTTAGTTGAGTCTAATTGTCAGTGTTCTGCATCATCATTGAGACCTTGGTCAAGTCTAATTGTCAGTGTTCTGCATCATCATTGAGACCTTGGTCAAGTCTAATTGTCAGTGTTCTGCATATTCTTTGAGACCTTGGTTGAGTCTAATTGTCAGTGTTCTGCATCATCATTGAGACCTTGGTCAAGTCTAATTGTCAGTGTTCTGCATCATCATTGAGACCTTGGTCAAGTCTAATTGTCAGTGTTCTGCATCATCATTAAGATGTTAGTTTTAATGAATAGTCAATGCTCTGCATTATCATTGAGACCTTAGTCAAGTCTAATTGTCAGTGTTCTGTATTATTGTTGAGACCTTGGTTCAGTCTAATTGTCCTTCTTCATCATTGTTGAGACCTTAGTAAAGTCAAATTGTCAGTGATATGTATCATTATTGAGTCGAATTTTCAGCGTTCTGCATTATTGTTGAGACCTTTGTTAAGTCTAATTGTTCAGTGTTCTGTGTCATTGTTTAGACCTTAGTCAAGTCAAATTGTCAGTATTCTGCATCTTTGTTGAGTCTAATTGTCAGTGTTCTGCAGTCTCACTGAGTCTAATTGTCAATGTTCTGCATCCTCACTGAGTCTAATGGTCAGTTTTCTGCATCATTGCTGAGTCTGTTTGTCAGTGTTCTGCATCGATGTTGAGTCTAGTTGTCATTGTTCTCCATTATCATTGAATTTAAATGTCAGTGTTTTGCATCATTGAGTCTAATTGTTAGTGTTCTGCACCCCCACTGAGTATAATTGTCAGGTGTCTGCATTATCATTGAATCTAATTGTCAGTGTTCTCCATCTGCACTGATTCTAATTGTCAGTGTTCTCCATCATTGAGTCTAATTGTCAGTATTCTGCTTCCTTGCTGAGTCTAATTGTAAGTGTTCTATGTCTGCACTGAGTTTAATTGTCCATGTTCTGCTTTATCATTGAGTAAAATTGTCAGTGTTCTGCATTATCTTTGAGTCTAACTGTCATTGTTCTGCATCATCATTGAGTCTAATTGTCAGTGTTCTGCATTATCTTTGAGTCTAACTGTCCTTGTTCTGCATCATTATTGAGTCAAATTGTCAACGTTTTGCATCATCACTGAGACCTTAGTTGAGTCTAATTGTCAGCATTCTGCAGCATAGTTTATTGAACAGTAGACCCTGATTGTCAGATCTGCTTATTTGTGTTTCCATAGTAACTCCTGCTTATTTGTGTTTCCATAGTAACTCCTTTAATTGTTATTATTATGTCCTTGAATCAGAATTTGTGTGTAGCTAAATATTAAAAAACCTAGATCAAGTTCAGCTGTTAGTATTCTACTATATCATATAGTCAAGTTATAGCCCCGGATTGTCCAATGCATCCACTTTGGTATGCAGCTTGATTTTCATGAGACCGTGCTTGAATTTGTTTGACAGTATTCTTTCTGCATTGCTTGGTGGAGCTTTAGCCCTCAATTGTTAGATATACCCACTTTCATTTCAACTCTGCATCTGGGTAGCAGTATGGTTGATATTTGTGAACTTATTGATATCAAACTGAGAAATGGGGATAAATAGCAATCTTTCTGTCTGGCTGTCCTTCCTTCCAACTATCAGTTCATCCTTCTGTCTGCCATTCATTAGTATAACTAGTCCCACCACTTCTGATTCATTGCTATGAACCTTGGAAAGTATTATATCATCAACTGAAGAGTATAATTCACTTGTTTTTATTAGAGTTATTGCCCCTTATGTCTTGTAGCAGAATATGATGCAGTATCATTAACACAAGTTTTTGTTGGAGTTTTTGCTCTTTTTGGAATTGTAATATAATGTTGGACTGAATCTTTGAATATATCATTGTCATCACCTGAAGAAATAGACAAATCACTTTGCTCTCACAATGTTTGTCAGAGATGTTTCTGTCTTGTAGTGTAATACAGTGTATGACACAATCACTTGAGCACAACCTGTCCTGCAGATTTCAGTGGATTGCTCTGAAATTGAGTTCATATTATGGTCATCATCAAAGACTACACTTTTTGAGCCCCCTTCTCCCCAATAATGTATGGGAATATGCCAGGTATGCTGATCCTAAGAAGAAATTATTACAGAACTATTATCTCTCTTGAAATTGTTTGACTGTTTCAGTGCAGTACATGTACTTGAAATAATACATCATTTCAATATAAAATGCTCTTTGAATATGCTTGCTTAAATATTTTTACATTTTTACAAATCTTTTTCTTATTTTGAGAAAGATAGGAAAAGATAATTATTTCAGATTGCAGGCATTAAGAGAGATATTGATATTTGATTTTAATCATTAAATAGACATGATTAGCAATACATGTATCTTGTATTGATTCTGTTTAATGTAAGACATTATCATAACCCACCAATTTATAAGTATTTTGAATACTTTAATTTTTAAAAGTGTGTGCCAGTTTTTGCTTAACACAAGCAATAAATTCTTAATAAATGTAAACTGATGCATTGGATTTCATAAAATAATTTTGAATTTACATCTTATTGAATACATGTTTGCCAGATTTCATCTTTTTTATTTGTTCAATTTTTTTTTAGAAATATTAAAACTACCAGTAGACATTGCAAATATTGGATGCAGATGACACAGTTTGTACTGAAATAGACTGTTCTAGAGACCAGAAATAGACAGGAAGCAGTCTGTTAATTCTTTACATCAAACAATTTCATCTGCATTGAAACGTCAGTGTTAGTGACCTCTCGGTGACAATCAGCTTAGAAATTATACATCAGTAAATGAAATGACTAAATTTTATGCATATTTTATATCTTTGATGCTTTTCATTTTTAGAATAAGGAGTGGGATACAACCAAATATTATGATCTGTACAGTATTTATACATTGTAATTTGGCAACCCATTTTGAGTTTACTTCTTTAATAACAGTAATTAGCTTTGTAGTGGATAATTTGTTGTAACAATGAATGCTTATTGGTTACACTTTATTTAAGCCTAGAATTTGTATAATTTATACCAAAATTATATATTTCCAAGCATTTTGTTTATTCTTAAACATTTGTTTTTTTGCCAAATGAATAATGATTTCATTTTTTTTCTTAATTATTTTTTCTTCTAATATTCTGGTTTAGATTGGCCATGTTCCACCTAATATAGGCACAACAGTTGCTTTGTTTTCAATAAAGTGTCCAGAATATTTTTTTGGGTATATTCTATGCTTGTATTTTTTCTTTAATATTCTAACAAAACAATAAGTATCTATGGTAACAGTTTTAAAATACAGCAGTAATATTAGGCTCTTGAAGCTGATTTTTTCCCCTCAAATATCCCAGGTACGAAACTTTTGGTTGTGTTCAGATAAATGCCTATATGCAAGATAAAAAGAAGAATGATGAAAAAATGAAGAGAAATGCAGTTTAAAGAGTCATATTTTATTTAACATATATACTCACTTATAAGTTGAGGCAAACTGCAAACAGAGATCCTGATCTGCTATACCATAATGTGCCTGTACATCAGGGTCTATGTTTCTTGTTCTACTGATTACTTATGACAAACTGCTTAGACCCAGATATGCTGGTGCAAAAGACAATGGCAGATCCGGGTCTATGCAGTTTACATTTTAACTTATAAGCGAGTTTATAAGGTAGGTAGTGAATTTTTTTTTATGCAGATGTGTGGAACTTACTCTGATGACTACTGATGATGACCAAAACTTGACTACAACATATTTTATATACTCGTTTTTAATTGAGTCAAACACAACAGCATAGAAACTGATACGAAATATCATAAGGCTACTGGTTAATAATAGATGTGGGTCTATGTGGTTTGCAGTTAGACTAATCTTGTAATCATGTATATGTACTTCAGGTTGTCAAATGAGAAAAGAAATGTAACTACTAAACCCAACAACACACCAGAAATGTGCCATTCCATAATGGTAATAATAAAAATAATAGTGAGTTTAAAGGGTGCTGGCAGATCTGGGTCTATGCAATGTGTTATGAGTAATCAACAGAACACACAACCTAATCTGCCAGTGTGCTATGTTGCAGCAGATTAGGGTCTGTGTTAAATTACATTGGCCTTAATTTGTAAGCAAGTTTATGTAGTATGTATGAAGAGTATCATAGAAAAATAAATTTCAGTATCAGTCGATTGTAATATTTATGCCTCAGAGATCATTTATTTACTCTTTGGAATTTTGCATTTTAAAAGAGAGACACAGCCAGTCAAAAGAAAGAAAAATAAACTTTAATTGCATTGGCTGATAAAATAAGTCAAAGCAAGTTTTAATATTGTCTGTCCATCTGTCTTTTCTTAATTTGTTTGTCCATCTGTCTTTTCTTAATTTGTCTGTCCATCTGTCTTTTCTTAATATTGTTTATTATTAAAGTTGTTCATCATCTTCAGCTATCAACTTTGTGAATGTCTTGTACATGACTTGAGCTAAGCAAGAACGATATATTTTTGGAGTCAGAACCTCAAAGAACAATGAATGAAAGAGGAAAATCATTTCTGTACAATAACTCAAGTTCTCTACAGTCTATAGTTACCAACTTGGGCTTAGGGTAAGGTAAAACCCGATATATTTTGTGATCAAAAACTCAGTTGGTATGGTCACTAACAGTGAAAGATGGTTTCTGCTCAATAACGTTTGTACTGCACAATCTACAGTGGCCAAAACTTTGTGGTTGGCTAGCTCTTGTGGTAAGCTTCTCAAGCACATTTTTGTAAAGACATGAAGTAACACATGGCAGCAGAATTTCATGTTGCACATGAATGATGTTCTTTCTCCCTAAGCTTCCAAAAATAGATGAATATTCAAGTTACTTCATTTTTATTTTTCCGAAACTGCTTGATCTTAATTAGGAATGGAGTATTTTTCTTAAATATATAGAAATTGTATTGTTTTAAGAATCAACAGTTCTTGGTGATATGTACTTACTAAAATCATTTGTGATAACTTACACAGTAGATGCGGATTATAATGGTATTTTTAGCACAAAGACTTATTTTAAAGGTTGATACAACCTGCCTCTGATGAAACCATTGTAATGTTTTCATGCATATTATAAAAAGAATCCTTGAACTACACTATTAAAATTTTCAGATGACCTTGCATTGCTGACACACTTACATAAGATCTTGAACACATTTACAAACAGCAAAAACAGTTACATTTAATGGATGAGTGAAGATTGAACTTCACATTTGTTTTAATTGTGTGAATAATCTGTGTGTGTGTGTGTGTGTGTGTGTAATTTTGATTTTTAATTGGAGCTTTTAATTTTTTATATAATCTCTATGATGTATGCAGTGTGGCAGTTTATAGTGATGTCTAGCTCTAAAGCATTGTGCTGCAGACATGTAGCATGATGTCCCACCCTGTCACATTATCCAGGACACCAGGTCAACTGGTCCTAACACTAATCTCTTAATGCTAAGCACCAAACAAGGCAGCCATTTTTATAAGTTTATTATATGACTCTGCCGGGACTCAAACCTGAGACAACCTGCATCTGTGGCGGATCTTCAAACCATTAACACCATCAGAATGATTATGTATAATCAAAAGATTTATTTCATATTTGCTTTAAAGTTCGATTTTATTAACAGAACAAATGATTTGGTAATTCTGGATCTTGATATAGTCTGTCATGAAGGCATCAAAAGGTCTTGTGCAGTAAAGGCTCAAGCAACTACTGTAGTGACACCTACCAGTGAATTCTGTGTTAGTGAAGACCTCTGTGTCAAGGAATATATATGTTACTGTACTAACAAATGATATTTTAATTAGGGCATAACCGACTTTTGATCTGGAAATCGGATTCCACCAGATAGTATGAACTTCCGATTAATCGGAGTCGGACAAGGCAGGAAAGACCGATTTGGATAATAAAAATAATAAAGTTGAATTTCTATAGCACCATGTCTAACACTGCGTGTCATTCGATAGTGCATTAATAAAGTTCAATAAGAAGTCAGAAAAGTCCAATATGGTCAACACAACCACGCTGTTAGACAATCTATTTGAACTGGCGAGCGAAAACCGGAAATTAAGCAGGATATGGTAAATTACTAAGTAACATGCTAGACACGGCAAAACCAGATACCAGAAACCCAGAAACGGAAGATGAAATTTTTTAGAAAAAAATACGGATTTAGTATTTCCGATTAATTGAATCGTATCTGGAATCGGAAAAATTTCGTGCCCAAAATCCGGAATCGGAAATCAGTAGAAAAAATGCTAATCGGTTATGCCCTAATTTTAATCCCATTGTTTAATTCTTACCTCCAGAGTCAGGCAGCTGTGTACATGTAGAGGGATCACCAAGTTGAAGTGAGAGGTTTATTAGTGCATATAATCATGTGATTCATTTACAGGTTTTAACTCATTGATTTGTAAAGATGGTTTATTTGAAGAATTTGGTTATTGTTTGTATTCATTCAGTGAAGCTGCAATTTGCCATCTTTTTCGTTCATTGCCATCACTCCAGCTTTCTCCTTCAGTGGGTATGTAATGGTCATTGTCAATTCCATCAGATGAAATTTTTATTAAAAATATCCCCAATTAAAGTGGATATGTCTTGTGTTTCTTTTTTTTCTCCTTCAAATAACTTCTCCATTTTTTGGCATAATCAAAATCGAAGTGTGAATAGTAAGGACATACAGGAAAATCATTCATGTGTTTTGGTAATTTGTTGTTTGTGATAAAAGTTTATGCAAATAAAACCACTCAGGGGAAAAGGAATTAATATCACTATCATATACATTCAGTATGTAAAATGCACTTGTCCCCAAAGGATAAAACATAGCAGTTATCTCTGAGTGCTCATTATTGTCAGATTTCACTTTAAGTCTCCTTTTCATCTTGTTGACTCAGGGTTTAAACTTTAATTATCTCTTTGGCTGGCATACACATACAAATTTAGTATATACAAAGATGAAAGCTATGCTGTTAAAATGACACAGCATGTTTATTTGTGAGTGCACCGCCATGTTGTGTGATAGTAACTTGATAAAATTAGCATCATGATGCAGATGTCAGTTGTTTTGCCAAGAAACCTGATAATGGATGCAACAAAAAAAAAACCACAAAAAAACGTGAGAATTTGTAAGAAAAAATTCTCAGGAGTTGTGCAGATTTATCTCCCCTTATCAGCTACTTCTTGTCTAGTGGCTTGTGAAATGATTATCCCATAGACGTTTTCTTGTAAGACCACCTGTTTTTGAACATGATAGATCATGATTTGCCAATGATTCTGTGGCCAGTCATTTTCAGTGCTCAAGTTTTAGGGAGTTTGAATTGCAGTGGACAGAGTAGTTTAACAGTATTGTATCATTGCTGCAGAATCCAGCTAGTCTGGGTTGATGAAAGAATAGTGTGGGGTCAGGACAGGGTACACAGAATCAACAGCTGTTACATGTTAATTTCAGTCTGGGCAACTAGTTATCAGAATATGTGAAATAAAATAATTAAAGCTCTTGATTTTGTTAAGATTTATCATAGATGTTGGCATAAAGTTAAATAAATAGATAAATTACAAAGATTTAAATAGTTTATGGAGCTATTTTGTAAAATTGTTTTTTGTTTATTGGTTTACTTCTGTATAGACATGTATGGTATATACTGAGCTGATAGTCTTTGATGTAAAAAGCAGCAAACTTGATCCATGTTGCACTAATGATACTTGCCAAAGTCTTCAATCAGAAAGATAATGTGTGAAATAATATCATAAGCCTACAATTCTACCACCTGCAAAAATCATGTTTATGTGTGTTATCATACATCGCTTGTGTGTGCAGAAATAATACCAGACTAAATGAGATTTTCCAATCATAGCAGCATATGGTGCATATTCCTAT
The DNA here is from genome assembly GCA_030141615.1 of Unio pictorum. Classification (NCBI taxonomy): domain Eukaryota; kingdom Metazoa; phylum Mollusca; class Bivalvia; order Unionida; family Unionidae; genus Unio; species Unio pictorum. The sequence goes on along the minus strand of JARLTB010000021.1, from coordinate 35,854,088 downwards.
GTAATACCTGTATGTTCATCAGCCATAGACCTAATAAATTTTATTTGCTTGTTGACTTTCATAGATCTAATAAATTTTATCTGCTTGTTGACTTTCATAGATCTAACTCTTTGGGTTTAAACAAAGTCTGATTAATATTTTAAGACTAAGAATTAAGGCTCTATTTTACTGTTTAACTTAGAAGTATGATTTTTCATTTAAAATTTTAAGTTTTGTTGAATAAATTTGAAAGAACCATAATGATTATATTCAAGCATGGTACAGATACTCCATGTGGAATGAAGACTGGGCCCAAATTATCCTCACATACATCATAAGATGTGGCTAATGGAACTAACAATGGTGGTTTAATGGTTAGCATCCTAATCAACAGAGTGTGAGTTCAAGTCCTACAAATGGATCAGACCATGTGTTGTTGTGCCATGAAATACCGAACTAGTCCAAACCAAACCAAATAATTGTTTTACAGGACTCCAAATGATATAAATGCCTGATACACATTTTCATAACTGTCAAACTTTGAGAATAAATTTGAAACTTGACTTTTAAACTGAACTTTGTTCTTCCTGATATTAATTACCAAAGCACAATGTGTTCAATCTATGTTTTTCAAATGTTGCTCAGAAAACCAAAATTAATGATGAAATGACAAACTTCTTCATTAAAAAGGGGAAATCATACTTTATCACCAATATGTCCGTAATTTTGTGAAGTAGTTTTGAAAACTAGACCTAATTGACCTTGGGGTCAGGTCAAGGTTGATTTTTGATAATACAAACAGGTATGAGTGGATTTTATGTAATACATTTCATGGGTGTATACCTTTAATGATGCCACTTGTAGCTTCTCTTCAAAAGTATATTTAATTATAGATTGGATAAAAATTAGCATGTGAGTATATTTTGACATAATCTGATACACTTTCAGTAATCTTCTATCTATCATATCAGGTTTAGGGTCATGGAAAGGAATTCTTGATTGCACTTCAGATGTATTTTGTGAAGCTGCTAACAGAGCTTTGTAAAGAAATATAATTTTGGGAGGGTTCCCTGGAGTTCACTGATTGGGCCAGGGTACTCACCTTTACAGATCACAGACATCTCACCTGTCTCTGTAGGTTTAAATATCTTGCTCAGGTAATGTGGGCATGTGAAAAAGCTCACAGAAGCTTCTGAAACACAAATCCCCTGCCCCTACCACCATGTGCACTCTTTTTCAATATATGAAGTCACTGACAAAAGCACAAAACTTAACCAGGTGTAATGAATTGAAAGAAAGTCAGAAGGACAGATGGACAGTTTGTCTTATTTTTTTAATACAAATATACTGGTAAATATATATGTTCATTGAACTAGACTGTTTTGCATTCAAACTGGATCTTATGCAGGTGGTTCTAGTTAATTTGTGTTACGACTTTCATTTTTACAGACATATTCATGAATATAAAGAGTCAAAAATTGATGTATGATAAAGAGGTCAAACAATTTGGCCATTAGAATATCATTATCGCTTTCATAATCTCTTGAGCTCAGATTAAAATCACTATGAATATAGCTACAGCAGTTAGATTCATACAGATGGCCTAAATTCATCTTTGCAGCAAAATTATTCTCAGGAAGAGTTTCAAGATTTGCGAATAAAATGTTAGCAATATATGTTAACATGGAGAACAGCCATTTAATGGGAAGGAGGGCTTGGTTTTCTTTTGAGCTGGAATATTTTTTTAACCAAGCTCTATATTTTAAAAAATTAATTTCATTCAATATAGTAGTTTTTTTTCTATGAAACAGAGCAAGGATATATTTTTAAGCTAATTGAGGGCCAGAAATGTTACTTTCCTGGCCCCCTCCCCATACAAATTAAATGGTTGGTACCTTGCTGTGGTGGCGCTTAAAATTTTCATATTTTGCATAGGGTTATTATTTTCAAGAAAAAGAATTTCCTTTGGTTTCTTTACTGTTTTTACTGGCTATTTAAAAAAAGACCTTGTACATCTTAGGTGTTGTTCAAAGAACCTATAATCCCTTTAATTTGGTGTAAGATTGATGGGTGTAATATGGGTTATAGAGTATATAGTTTGGCCTACTCCAGATGCGCACCTTTAAAAAAAAACTGCTAGCTCCACTTTATCATTTTCACTTCCTGAACTTCAGAGGTAAATAGTAAAAAAACAGAAGCCAGTGACATTTTTTTTACATTTTATGTATTTGGTAATTCATTCATTGCGCTTTCAGAATCTGGGATTGTCCAGAGTGGCAAAATTTATTTTTCTCCATTTTAATCTCTGCTGAAGATAGTGTACTTTAGACTAATTCAGGCTGATTTTTTTTAGTACAAGGGAGAAGTCATTTTAGTTAGCGCTGTGCTTAGATCATGTACAATTTCCACAAGTACAATATCCAAAGAAATGTCAGCCACATCAAATCAAAGTATTATAGAGGTATGCCAACATTCTCTCCACTGTGCATGTTTCAAATACAAACAACATCACCTTACATACATCACTCTCTCAAAAGTATATAATAACTTATGAGCGCCCCCTGTTGTAGTGCTTTTTTTAAACTCATCTATAGAACAGGTATATCAAGAGTGAGTCATTTTGGAATAGGTTGAATTCCTTTATTGGTTATCATCATGGATAATAAATGTATCTCACCATGTCTTACAAGGGTACTGCCATATTTTTGTGCTTAATACTAAAAGCATAGTTTTGTGTGTCCCAACATAAATTGTTCACTTGAATAATTCAGATCAGCTGGCTGCCATATTATAATGTTCAGCAGTTCAAGATTGATTACTGTCTGTTCATTCATTAGACAAATCCTGATGTTCTGGATTGCTAGGTTATGGCAGACCTGACTGGGTTTATACTGCTGCAAACTCCATTGCAAGTCAGGTCCAACTAAAAGCAACATAGACCCTTATATACTATTGCATATTGCACTGTCAGATCAGGATCAATGTTGCTTGTTTTTCTGATTACTCCTAACAAACTGCATGAACTTAGATCTGACAGTGAACTATTAAACAGGAGATCTGGGTGTGAAGTTTGCAGTTAGATCCAATACATACATACATACATACATACATACATACATACATACATACATACATACATACATACATACATACATACATACATACATACATACATACCACAAATACCCCACTCATTTTTTAACAGTTCTGATAGTTCTGATCCACATAACTTATCCTGTGGTTGACAGTGGACTGGGTTGTATCATGTGCACGAGATTTTAATCCAAGGAAAGGTTTTTATATTTTGATTCTTCTAATAGTAGACAATGATCATACATTGAAGACGTAGATATCCCCTAATTCTGTTTCAATTGTCAGAGTTTATTTAATAATCTAATATCTTATACTTTGAAGAAATTTAGTCATATTTGTATTTTAGCATCAACATGTTCTTGCACAGATGCTTCTGTCCTTTTACTTCAAGTATTCATTTTGAATATGTCTGTTAGTTTTCACAGAACAGTTAAAGATCTTCCAAGAGACAGTGACACAGATATATAGTCTTAAGCACATAGTGTGTATTTGCTTAAAATATGGTGCTATTATAGATTTTGCATTATAAACAGATTTCATAATCCATAATTCATGCCTCACCTATTGATCTTTTAGAAATATCTGTTATGCATCATTTACTGGGTCTGGCATTGCTTCTAGCCAAAGAGAGGAAACCCTTACAGTAATTTGTTAGATACGTTTAGCACATTGGGATGTACAGTCTCTCTTCTAAATACATTTGTATTTTAACTGGACAGACAAAAACTGTTGTTAATTTCCATACCCCTTTTTGGCCAGTGAACAGGGATACTATTTCAAAATGGCTAAAATCCACAATGCAAGCTGCCACCATAAGTACTGATATCTTACACTATATAATACAAGAATGGCATTCACTAGTGCCAGTTTTCAGACAAGGTACCTCTAGCTACAACATTCAAAACAGCTAGTTGGAGCAAAGACTCTATCTTCCTGAAATATTATCAAAAACCTATCTTGTCAGTCTTGTCATTCAGTGAATAGGTTCCACTTGGATGTGTTTCTGTTATCAGACAGGCCATGGAAAACAAACTACCACAGTCCTTTGTCTGATACTTAATGATGTACTTGGAGATGGTCAACACAGTTACAATATCTGTCATATCTCCAGAGATTGCTCAGCTTTTAGGTCCAAAACCAGATCTATCCATTTTTCTCATTTGTACATTTTCTTTTGGCATCCTTAACTTTGCTTCTTTATAATGGAGAAGACTTTAGAGCTATCAATACAGCAATATCTGCTATTAGCAAATTTATAGTTTTGTTAGATAGTTCAAAATTATTCACAATGCCTATCGCTCACATGTTTCAAAAGATGCACATTTTTTTTAATTAGAAATAAAAAATTACCCAGAAATGTAATCACATCATATTTATTAGTATTCCCAGGTTTAAAGTATAATCTCATAATATTTAAAATACTACTGGCTGCTTTGCCCCCTGGACCCACTATTGTATCCATTCCTCACACACCTTGTCTACTTGTTATGCCACCCCCCACCCCCCCTCCAACTGATATTCCTGGATTCAACCCTATTTATTTGTATTTTTATAAAATACATCTTGTGAACGTTGCGTTTCCATAAGGATGAAATAAAAGATGAAAGAAAAACTCTCCCTCACATTAATACCTTTTAATACAGAAACAAACAGAAGTAATTAAACAGGTCAGAGATAAATGCACACAAATTTAACAGATTTTCTCAAATGTTATGTTAAAGAGTGTGTAGTGTGTGTATTCTCCCTATACCAGTAAGCAAATTCACTCAACCCCACACCAATCCTCCCAACTATGGTAAGGTCACCAAAAAGTTAAGTGATGAAATTTATTATTGGATATATATATATATATATATATATATATATATATATATATATATATATATATATATGGAAAAAAAAGTAACATTACATGAATCAGCCTCAAGGATCACTGGAATACAATAATAGAGAAGGTGAACAATTTATCAATGACTTTCAAGATACAGACTCGATTATGATATATGAGATACCAATAAATAAGAGAAATGTAAAATAGTTCATTACTGTATCTCAAATGACCTGCATGATTTAAAGCAAGAACTTAATAAACTGGAAGATATTGACTTGTGACTTTGACCTTAAGGATAGGACCCCAAATGATGAATGAAAGTAAAATGTTTTCTAGTGATTATATATATGTATACTACAAATAATCTATTTATAAAGCTCATGGCAAAAAATGTGACTGAAGCCTAAAATAAAGACCTTGACTTGAAGATATATAAATATATCAGATTTTCTCTCTTGATCTGAGACTATTTGAAAGTATTGATGTGAAATAAAAACCTTATCCAGTGACCTTGCAAGAATACCTTACAATGTTGTTCATCCATCAATTTGATGAGGACCTTTCTAGTCATCCGAGGGTTGGAGGTGCTGGTTCTGTTCCGTGCATGCGCGGGTAGCTGATGAGGCCAACCCTTGCACTGGATCTTCATTTGCTTAAGGGTCAGGGGATGAGTGGGACATCTCCAGGGGGGTTGGGTTGATGGCACATGCTTTTCTGGCTTGACTCTTCAACTCTGCAGCTGCTGTTCTGCTAGATTTGCACAACTTGGAGCCTTTGTGCACATAGGAATGACTTGTGACTTGATTGCTTGCTGTTTGCTCCCAGGAATCAGGGTTTATGTTGAATGCTTTCAATGCAGCTTTCAGATTGTCTTTGATATGTTTATTCTGACCTCTGTGGATCACTGTCCTTGGTGTAGCTCACCACAGAAGAGTCTCTTAGGCAGCTGGTATTCTGGCATGTGTACAACATGTCCCACCTAGTGTAGCTTGCATTGCATCAGGATGGTGTGGATGTTGGGGAGACATGCTTGGGCAAGTACCTCAGTGTCTGGAACCTTGTACTGCCACTTGATGTTGAGGATTTTCTTGGTACTGATGGTGAGACCAAAGCATGTGCAGCAGCTGGAGAATTTGTCAATGTTGCAATGCAGGTTGACTTCGGAGCCAGCATTGAGGGTGCAGTCATCAGCAAATAAGAGATCCCAGATGGTGTCTGTCATGACCTTGGTTTTCGCTTGAAGAATCCTGGGATTGAATAGTTTTCCATCTGTATGGTACCTGATGCTGACTCCAACCTCTCCTTCTCTGAAAGCATTAGTCAGCATGGCAGAGAACAATAGGCTGAGCAGTGCAGTGCCAGAACACAACCCTGCTTGATGCCATTGGTTACTGGGAATGGCTCAGATGTCTCTCCATTGTCCTGGACTCGTGCCTGCATGCCAGCATGGAAATGCTGCACCATGGATATAAATTTTCTTGGGCATCCATACTTGGCCATTACCTTTCACAAATCGTCTCTGCTAACAGTATCAAAGACCTTTGTCAAGTTGATGTAGATGGAGAAAAGATCGGTGCTCTTGACATTTCCCTTGTAGCTGCCTCACAGCAAACACCATGTTGATGGTCCCACATTCTTTTCGGAATCCACACTGGCTTTCTGGCAGTAGTCCCTGGTGATGGTGCATAGTGAGGCAGGTCAGTAGGATTCTGGCGAGTATCTTTCCTGCAATTGAGAGTATGGATATACCCAGTGGTTGTAACAGGCCTGGTAGTTCCCTTAGTGCTTATACAGGTGGATTATGGAAAAGTCTCTGAATTCCTGGAGGATTGTCTCTTGCCCACATCAGTACAAACAGTTGGTGGAGCCTTTCTATCAGACCTGTGCCCCCTTCCATGTAGACTTCAGCTGGGATGGAGTCTGAACTAGGTGCTTTGCCACTGGAGAGCAGACGTATCACTTTCTGTGTCTCCAGCAAGGTTGGAGGGTCATCCATTGCTTTATTGATGGGTAATTGGGGGAGACAACTGATTGCTTCAATCTTTGTAGGATGAAGAGTGATTCAGAAAAGGATGCTGTCAAAGTGTTCAGCCCTTCATTGAATAATCTTCTCTTTGTCGGTAATTAGTATGTTCCTGTCTGTGCTGAGAAGGGGGAACTGTTCCAGAGGATGTTGGTCCATAAACATCTTTCAGGACATTGTGGAAGTTCTTCATGTCATGCTGGTCTGCATAGTGCTGGATCTCATCAGTTTTGTTGCTCAGCCATATGTCTCGCACCTGACGGAGCTTCTGCTATACAGTTCTGCATATGTTGCTGTACATATCTTTCTTAGAGGTGGACTTGGGGTTGTTGAGGTAGGTTTGAAAGAGGCGGTGTTTCTTGTCCTATAATTTCTGAAGTTGTGCTGTAGACCAGCTCTCTGAATGCCGCCCAGTCGGTCTCCACATTGTGATTGTCAAGAGGTATGGATTTCAGATGTTTTTCTAGGGCATCCACAAGAGACTGTTTGGTACTGGTGCATTACAGCTTGGTGATATTCAGTTGTTTATGAGCCTTCTTTCCCTTTGGGAGTCTTTTGGGCTGAATGTGGATGTTGAGCTTGGTGATGATGAGGTGATGGTCTGTCCAGCAATCAGCGCTGCACAAGGACTTGGTCACATGCACATCCTGCCTGTCCCTCTTCTTAACAATGACATAGTTGATGAGGTGCCAGTGCTTAGAGCCTGGGTGCATCCATGATGCCTGGTTACAGGTAGGGAGGTGGAAGACTGTTTTGGTAATCAGCAGAGTATAGGAAAGCTCGAGGATTTGAAGCTCATGCGAGCTCGAGCTTGAGCTCTCTAGCTCGTAAATTTTTTGAGCTTTCGAGCTTGAATAGTTTGAACAATAATTCTGTCTATAATGAATTTAAACATCATTCTTGTTAATATAATAGTATATCAAAAAGACAAGAGCATGCAGAGATTAATCCAATAACTTTGATCACAATTTTGTACAGAAGTTGAAAAAAAAACAACCTTCTCCCCATCAGCCGCAATCATAATAGTCAGAATTATTACCTTAGGAGCCCTCAGTAATGACCATTGCAAGGCAAGGACCATCCACTGGTCGACCAACACATGGGGGAAGCGTAGGCCTGGTATGTCTGTAAAGTCGCTCATTCTCACAGTCAATTAATTATCGCACAGGTTTATCCGATCCGATAATATAAAAAAGTGGAGAATTTTTTAGGTGTAAGCTCGAAGCTTGTCAAGCTTAGACCTCAAGCTGCAAGCCCCCAAAAATGCTCCAAAATTATTGAGCCTCGAGCTCGAGCCTAGGCTCGTCCAAAACTCTAGTAATCAGCAGTTCATGTTTGGTGCAAGTCTGGAGCAAAGGAGACCATTGCTGTTACAGTGACCCACTCTGTGCTTTCCTAGCACTCCATCCCAGGCAACGTGATTACAGCCTACTTCTGCATTGAAATCACCAAGAATGATGAGCTTATCTGCCATTGGAACATCAGCAATGACAGAGTGAAGTTCCTTATCGAACTTGAGCTTCATTTCGTCTGGGTTAGTCATGGTTGGAGCATAGCAACTGATGATGGTAAGGTGCTTTCTTCCAGACAAGAGGGGGAGTTTCATGGTCATGAGTCTGTTGTTTAGTCCCTTGGGAGGTCCAGCCAATTTGCCAATCAGTGCTGTCTTCACTGCAAAGCCAACACCAGTCTAATGGCGCTCTTTACTTCCTTGGACGCTCCAAAAGAAAGTGTATCCAGAGCCCCGTTCACAGAGTTCGTTTTCTCCTGCAAACTGGTTCTCACTCAAGGCAGCAATGTCCATGTTTTATCTGGTGAGTTCCTTTCCTATAACAGCGGTTCTTCTCTGGGGTCTTTCTGCATTTTCTCTGTCCAGTAAGCTGTTCACATTCCATGCACCAAGTGTGAGAGGAACAATTCTCATTTTCTTTTTTGTACTTTGACAGCAAGAGTATGGTCCTCGCCAGTCGTGGTATGCTGATTTTGGAAGTTTAGAGCAGACAATGTTTATGCACCTTTTTTTAGCCCCTTTCTCATGCCAGGGAAGTGAGCAGTGCATTCCTGAAGAGGGCTGCTCAGATGGCTGCCAGATTCCTCTGCTGCTCCATGTCAGTGGTGAATGACCCTAATGGCCTGAGCCACCTGTGTGCAGGTATGCAGCAATGGCTGCCAGTGTACCCACACCTGCTGCTTTGTCACTTGACTGTTGCCACAGGACTTTAGTGGGTGATGAAATGGTAAGGTTGGATGACAAGAATGACTAGTGCAGTGACTTTGTTTTAAGTGAGGAAGAGTTGTGCACTCTCTCACCCAAAACCATCTGGGTCCAGCAGCACGACAGCGCTGAGATGGCCAGAGACAGAGTTGAGTGCAGTGGCACTCCATGGCACTTTACTGGGAATCACCTTTCTGCCTGTGGTTCCTCTGCGCAGGCTGCCAAATCTAGTCTTCATGTGCTAGGTAGACAATGCCTAACTCACCAAGGGTTTAAGACCTGTCAGCTACCCTTAAGATGGTTTAACCAGCCAGTCGAGGCCATATTGTGGAATGTGGCCACTGTGCATGCCACAGCTTCTTGGAGCCACAAATGAGAGCTGAGTGCCAAGTGGGGACCAAAGGTAGGCAAGTTACCTCTGAAGGAGTATGACTGCTTAGCCAGCCAAAGGACACCCCATACACCTTACAATAATGATGCCTGAAAAGCTTTTAGGTGCAGAGTATAGACAAAGTGTGACTGAAGTTAGAGCAGACAAATTGACAGAGAGGAATGTAAAAATAGTACATTTATGTCCATTGCTTTTCATTTAAATATGTGGTAACATATATTAATCAATAACTGAGGTGTGAGACTTGCAAATTTGCTTGCACTGTATCTGATTTTAGTGGCACTCCACCAACTCCTAAAGATTTTTGAGCCTTTTCATCCTCATCCTCATGAAAGCAAATAATAAAATACACATTCAGTATAAAGAAGAAAATTTTGACACATATAGAGATAGTGGTAAATGCACTACATATAACTGCTCCAGTGGCCTAGTGGTTAGAGTGTCCACCTAAGATGTGGGAGGTTGTGGGTTCAATTCCTGACCGAGTCACGACAAAGACTTCTAAAAATGGTACAGCTGCCTCGCTTGGTGCTAAGCATTAAGAGGTTAGTGTTAGGGCTGGTCAGTTTGGTGTCATAATAATGTGACTGGGTGGGACATCAAGCTACATGTCTGTGACATGATGCTTCAGTGCTAGGTATCACTATAAACTCCACACTGCAGACAACTTCTCAATATGAATTTGAAAAATTGTTAAAAGCTACATTCAAAATCCAAACTACACACATAAACACTATATATGTATGTAAGAATTACATATAATGATAAAAGCTTTAGCATGTAATGAAAAAGCACTGCATATGTCTCAAGTACCACCATAACTATAAAATCACAGCACAATTGTCAAACACACTGCATATGTCTAAAGTACAACTGTTATCATGCAACCACAGTGTATAATGTCAAACCACTATATATGTCTGAACTACCATGTATAATAACAAAACCACTGCATAGATTTGCAAAAGCATCTTGCATAATGATGCATCTACTGCTTATTAAATAATCGCAAAATAAAACCAAGTACCAAATATAAAGATAGAAGCACTAAATATAGTAATGAAAAACCACATTAAACAGCCCCGGCATTGTATGCAAGATCATCTGGGTTCAAAGTAAACATGCTACATATGTGCTATCTAGGCCTGTAGTAGACAGGTGTGTAAATGAAGCCTAATTCTGTAGTCATGAGTCATAAGCCATTAGGTGAGTATGTGGATGTAGAGCATCATGGGGTTTGTGTCTGCTGCTGATATTTATCCTACATCATCACTCAGCTTGTGCAGCCTGATAAGAAAATGGCTTTACATTAGTTATTGAAATGGAAGTTGACTCTTAAGTTCATTGACACAACTGTTTGCTTTGCAGTGATTTAATTGTTTTGGTCCGCTTTTAAATTCATTATCATAATTTAAATAAGAATCAGATATAAATCATTCAGTATTTTTCTTGCAAGTATGAGATAGCTCAGCATTGGTATAATTTCTGGTAGCAAGTGCATCATTATGCCAAGGGCTTTGAGTGTTATACCTTCTATCTGTCCATTACCATATTTTCTAAACAATCTAACAGAAATTCATACAACTTTGTAATTTACCTATGCGACACTTGTTGTAACCATCTTTGGGTGGGTGGGGATGAGTAGGTTATGGGGTGTCAGTCTTTACTTTGGCTCCTTTTGTTCCTTGGAGGAGGTTAATTTAAGTTTCAAATTTTTTAAATTGAAGTGAAATTTTCAAATACTTTCTGACCAAGTTTCATTTATCCAGTCATTGCAGGAAGACATCATCTTTTTGACTCCTGTGTCATTATGTGAGGTGGAATGAACAGCAAGACAGGATGGGACTTGAAATATGCAGTAAAAGCTGTTTGTCAATTTCAGCATTAAGATTTTGTGAGAAAGTCATATGTGCCATATATTATTAAGTGTGTCACAGTAAAGTTATAAGTGGCATACATTGAAGAGTGTGTTACATTATAGACCTTACAAAGGCTTTTGACCTTCTAAATCACATAATTCTGCTGGTAAAGCTTAGCATATATCAAGTTAACTATGAAAGATTAACTTGGTTTCAATCCTATATTGAAGGCAGACAACAAGAAGTTTCTATTTTAAATAAACCTTTAGATAAGCAACAGATAAAGTCAGGTGTTCCACAAAGATCAGTTCTTGGACCATTACATTTTCTGCTATACATCAATGATGTTCTATATGTGGACAGGCCATATGGTTGCCAGTGAAAATCTTGTAGCTACTCCTGAATGGCTTGCACTATAAACTACGGTAAGGGTTTTCAGTAAAGAAATTTGTATAATGTCTAGTTATTTCTTGAAGACATTAATATATCCATCCATTTCCTCTGAATAGAAAGTCATATTGACATGGAGTTTTCACCAACAGACTTCTGATGGTGTCTAGTTAGTCCAAAATTAAAATGAGAACAATCTGACATTCAACATGGTTACCATGGCTGCCTTGTGGGAAATGTTCTGATCACCATGATTCCCACTTAACAATCTTGTTATAGCTACTCCTTCAGAGTTGTTGGTCATATTTACATTGAATTTTCAATGAACTACTTTGTGTGATGTCTAGCTAGCACTTCATGAAATTGGTGCTGATCTTGCTCAGAATCTAGTTATTGTTCAAGGATATACAACAGTTCAAATGGTTTTCTCTACAGAAACCAATGGAAACTTAATTATTAAAACTTTAGTAACTTTAAATTTCTGAATGCTCATCATACTTGTATTTATCAGTATAGACCTATCCTTGATGCAAGTTCATCTGTAGAAAAAAAACATTTTGTATCTACATGTGTTTGTGACGTGTTTTCAATTTAAAACCAAAGAATATTGTTTAAAGACAAAAATTCAGTACTTAAATCCATTTGTCAACTTTGAAGGTTTTAAAATAGTTGCCTTTAAATTGAGAACTTTTGCAAAGGTGAGAAAAATGTGAGAAACATGCCATTCTGCATGTCATTAAATGAGAAAAATTTTACATCCTGATACATTAGTCTGTCATTAAATGCGAGAAATATGCCATTGTGGTGCATACAGGTAACAATTTATTTGCCATCCTGATGCATTAGCTTGCCATTAAATGTGACCAATTTGCCATCCTGATGCATTAGATTGTCAATAATGGTGAGAAATATGCCATTGTGTTACATTTTGCCATTAAATTTGAGAAACTTGCCATCCTGATGCATGAGCTTGTCAATAAAGGTTAGAAATATGCCATTGTGTTACATCAGCTTGCCATTAAAGGTGAGAAATATGCCATCCAGATGCATTAGCTTGCCATTAAGTGTCATAAATATGCCATCCTGATGCATTAGCTTGTCAGTAAGGGTGAGAAACTTCCCATTCTGATACATTAACTTGTAAATAAATGTGAGAAATTTGCCATCCAGATGCATTAGCTTGCCATTAAAGGTGAGAAATATGCCATCCTGATGCATTAACTTGTCAATAAAGGTGAAAAATATGCCATTGTGGTACATTAGCTTGTCATTAAATGAGAAATATGCCATCCTAATGCATTAGCTTGTCAATAAATGTGAGAAATTTGCCATCCAGATGCATTAGTTTCCCATTAAAAGTGAGAAATATGCCATCCTGACGCATTAGCTTGTCAATAAATGTGAGAAATATGCCATCCTGATGCATTAGCTTGTCAATAAAGGTAACAAATATGCCATTGTGGTACATTAGCTTGCCATTAAATATGAGAAATATGCCATCCTGATCCATTAGCTTTTTACTGAAGATGAGAAATATGCCATCCTGGTGCATTAGCTTGCCATTAAGTGTGAGAATTATGCCATCCTGATGCATTAGATTGTCATTGAATGTGAGAATTATGCCATCCTGATGCATTAGCTTGTCAATAAATGTGAGAAATGTGCCATCCTGATGCATTAGCTTGTCAATAAAGGTGAGAAATATGCCATTGTGGTACATTAGTTTGCCATTAAATGTGAGAAATATGTCATTCTGGTGCATTAGGTTGTCATTGAAGGTGAACAATATGCCATCCTGATGTATTAGCTTGTCAATAAATGTGAGAAATATGCCATCCTGATGCATTAACTTGTCAATAACGGTAACAAATATGCCATTGTGGTACATTAGCTTGCCATTAAATGTGAGAAATATGCCATCCTGGTGCATTAGCTTGCCATTAAATGTGAGAAATATGCCATCCTGGTGCATTAGCTTGCCATTAAGTGTGAGAATTATGCCATCCTGATGCATTAGATTGTCATTGAATGTGAGAATTATGCCATCCTGATGCATTAGCTTGTCAATAAATGTGAGAAATGTGCCATCCTGATGCATTAGTTTGTCAATAAAGGTGAGAAATATGCCATTGTGGTACATTAGTTTGCCATTAAATGTGAGAAATATGTCATTCTGGTGCATTAGGTTGTCATTGAAGGTGAACAATATGCCATCCTGATGTATTAGCTTGTCAATAAATGTGAGAAATATGCCATCCTGATACATTAACTTGTCAATAAAGGTAACAAATATGCCATTGTGGTACATTAGCTTGCCATTAAATGTGAGAAATATGCCATCCTGGTGTATTAGCTTGCCATTAAATGTGAGAAATATGCCATCCTGGTGCATTAGCTTTTTACTGAAGGTGAGAAATATGAAATCCTTGTGCATTAGCTTGCCATTAAATGTAAGAATTATGCCATCCTGATGCATTAGCTTGTCACTGAATGTGATAAATTTGCCATCCCTGATGCATTAGCTTGTCAATAAATGTGAGAAATATGCCATCCTGATGCATTAGAATGTCGCTGAAGGTGAGAAATATGCCATCCTGATGCATTAGCTTGTCACTGAAGGTGAGAAATATGCCATCCTGGTGCATTAGCTTGTCAATAGAGGTAACAAATATGCCATTGTGGTACATTAGCTTGTCAATAAATGTGAGAAATATGCCATCCTGGTGCATTAGCTTGTCATTAAAGATTAATCTGTAATATTTTTGTGAATGATTTTGATCAGTATACTTTTGTTATTGCATCAGCATTTAAAAATGTTGTTTACTATTTATTGGCACATAATTGTATGAAGATTAGTGTGAAATTGAGATATACTAATTCATTGCTATGCATTGGCATCATAATATTGTCTCGGGCGTTATATTACAATAATATCCATACTGCCAAAATATCACAATATATACTGTATTAATAATATCTAAATACATATTCAATTATTCTATTAATAAGACTATCCAAATACATTCTGCATTAAGAAAATGATATTACATATTGAATTAAAAATATCCCAAGTATATATTCCATGAAGAATATCCCAATATATACTGCATTAAAAATAGGTTTGTTGACCATCAGAGCTCATGAAGTCAATCCTGTACTGCTCTATGCTGATAGGTCCTCATGGATAAGTCCAATACATGATGCACATGTTCTGGAGCAATGTGTACATCAAAGGCAATGTTTGGTTCTTGACATTGATGCCTTTCTGCATTCCCTGGCATCAGCAATTTTCATTCTTTGGGTATCATCAAAGCTTTTGCACCCCTTACTGACAGCTGCATGCCAGCCAGGTGTAACCTTAGCGCAGGACTGGCTCAGGACTGACTTGAGATTTGTCACAAATATCCAGCAGCATCTCAGGCTATTCTTGATGGAGTCTTTGAATCTTTTCTTCAGGTGAACAATTTTTCTGTGTCCACTAGATTTGAGCTCCATACAAAATCTGAGGTGGCATTCGAGACTCCTCCATACGGATGGCTTGACCCTTACACCGGAGCTGGGCTCTCATAACCATTGATTCGATACTGGTTAAGCCTGTTCTATCCAGCATTTCTAGGTTCACCACTCTGACTAGCTATCTGACACCCATAATTCAGCGCATGGCTCTCATGTGGAAGTGCTCAAGTTTCTTGATGTGCCTCTTGTATGATGTCCAGGTCTCACATCCATATACCAGGCTTGTTAGCACAATTGCTTTATATACCTTTATCTTGGTAGACAGCTTCATATTCCTTGACTCAACATGCAAGAGTGGAGCTGTCCTAGTGATTGACTGGTGCTGCTGATGCATTAAGAATATCCCTATACATACTGCATTAAGAATATCCCTATACATAAAACATTAAGAATATCCCTATACATAAAGCATTAAGAATATCCCAATACATACTGCATTAAGAATATCCCTATACATACTGCATTAAGAATATCCCTATACATAAAGCATTAAGAATATCCCTATACATAAAGCATTAAGAATATCCCTATACATAAAACATTAAGAATATCCCTATACATAAAGCATTAAGAATATCCCAATACATACTGCATTAAGAATATCCCTATACATAAAACATTAAGAATATCCCTATACATAAAGCATTAAGAATATCCCAATACATAAAGCATTAAGAATATCCAAATACATACTGCATTAAGAATATCCCTATACATAAAGCATTAAGAATATCCCAATACATACTGCATTAAGAATATCCCTATACATAAAACATTAAGAATATCCCTATACATAAAGCATTAAGAATATCCCAATACATAAAGCATTAAGAATATCCAAATACATACTGCATTAAGAATATCCCTATACATAAAACATTAAGAATATCCCTATACATAAAACATTAAGAATATCCCAATACATAAAACATTAAGAATATCCCTATACATAAAGTATTAAGAATATCCCAATACATAAAACATTAAGAATATCCCAATACATACTGTATTAAGAATATCCCCATACATAAAACATTAAGAATATCCCAATACATAAAACATTAGAAATATCCCAATACATAAAGCATTAAGAATATCCCAATACATAACTGCATTAAGAATATCCCTATACATACTGCATTAGGAATATCCCCATATATAAAACATTAAGAATATCCCAATACATACTGCATTAAGAATATCCTTTACATACTGCATTAAGAATATCCCAATACATAAAGCATTAAGAATATCCCCATACATACTACATTAAGAATATCCCCATACATCCTGCATTAAGAATATCCCCATACATACTGCATTAAGAATATCCCCATATTTCCTGCATTAAGAATATCCCCATACATCCTGCATTAAGAATATCCCCATACATACTGCATTAAGAATATCCCCATATTTCCTGCATTAAGAATATCCCCATACATACTGCATTAAGAATATCCCCATACTGCATTAAGAATATCCCCAATACATAAAGCATTAACAATAGCCCTTACATACTGCATTAAGAATATCCCCATACATACTGCATTAAGAATACATGTATCCCCATACATCCTGCATTAAGAATATCCCCATACATACTGCATTAAGAATATCCCAATATTTCCTGTATTATGAATATCCCCATATTTCCTGCATTAAGAATATCCCCCTACTGCATTAAGAATATCCCCAATACATAAAGCATTAACAATAGCCCTTACATACTGCATTAAGAATATCCCCATACATACTGCATTAAGAATACATGTATCCCCATACATACTGCATTAAGAATATCCCCAATACATAAAGCATTAAGAATATCCCAATACATACTGCATTAAGAATATCCTAGATACCTAAAGCATTAAAACAACCATGATCATTGGTAACAGCTATATATATGAAATTATCCAGTCATTACTTCGACATAAAAGTATGTACATATATAACCAAATATATGTGGACGTATCCTATTTGTAAACAAAAACATGCAAGCATGAGCCAACCCTTAGTCTTGTGTCCCAGTTTGACAAAATTTGTTCACAAATTTTCTTCGAAGTCATTCTCATTAATTATGATGCTTTTAACAGTTTCTTTGTTTCTGGTAGAGATGAGCAGAATAAATAAAAAAAATAATACAATAGTTTTTAAATAGTAAACCAGAGAAAATTTAATTATTGAAAAAAGAATTGAGGATTATTACAATTTGAGGGCATCCTTAGTTTTTCTCAGGCATTAAACAGAACCATTTATAGGTGTTTGTAAGACTTTAAGATTATCATTTTACTTTGTGCTTGCTGAATTCTTGATTACAATTTTATAGATGTGAATGCAGCAGTGAGAGGGTGTTACAAATTCTCTATTGAGAAAAAGAATCAGGGATGTTTAGCAAAACTAGAGTGTGAAGGGGTATTAGAAGGAGCTGTTATGTCTAATCTTGCATGTGAAGAGATGCAATTCTTACTGTCTCTAGATTATGCATTGCTAAACTAACTAGAATTTGTAATGGTCAAAGCCAATGGTAACAATACTAGGTTAAATAATGAGCTGTGTAAATTAGAACCAGTGCACTTGTTGTCTCACATAAGACTTTTTGTCTCACATGTGACAAATGAAAGACTTATCAATTATAATATTCATCTGACTTGGATTTTACCAACAACACTTGAGTCTGGACTTAAACTTAAGTCAAGATTTAATTGGCTGAATTTAATTTGGTCTTCAATATGACTAATCATATGTCTTAAGTCTTGACTTAACTTTGAGCTACATTCTTTAATTATAAGTAGCAGCTTCCATCAGGAAACAAGGTCATGTGACACAAAAGATTTCTAACATGTCAGCGAGTCACAAAGTCAAGGGTCAAGGACACAAATTGATCTTGAGTACAATACTAAAGGTTGGATTTTGATTTCTCATGATAGCTTTATTTCATTTGTTTAGCATCTTATTTTCAAAGAAAGAAAGAATTACATGGTTATTGTTATGTTACAGTCATTTTTAAAATGAAATTAGAAGTCAGCATTTAGAAAAGATTAATTCTGTTTGTTATGTAATTTGACTAAACTGGTGTCTCCCTGGGAGAACCCCAATATTTGAAGAGGAAATATGTTTATGCTGCTGGCTGAACTATAAATGTTAAAGAAGAAACACAGTAATAGAATGTATCAGCTTGTATATTCATTGATCAGTGCTAAGAAGGTTTGTTTTTAGGGGTATCACATGTCTGTATAAACAGGAGATGCTGATACAATTAGGTCCATGTTTACTCTGTCTTATTTGAAGATAGCTTGTTTATTAAAGTCCACTGAATAATTAGATATCTTGTTTAGGGGCCCAATGGACAAAGGTGGGGAAGCCCTTAACCATTTTGTCCAGCTTGGTTTCTGCAAAATAACTTTACTTGGAATTATTAATATTGTATAAAATCTTGTATACAACTTTAAATGTATCAGGTCTTGATTAGAGTTTTGAATTTTAGCATTCTGCGTGTTTAGTTAACTGCGTTCTAGCCCTGAATACCTGCCCTGTTGGTTTGTGTTTGCAGAGCATTACCTTACCAGGGATTATACGACTTAAAAACAAATATGGCATATATGATTTTAGTGATGAGATCTTAAATGAGTATGATTGTAAGCATTCCATGATGTCATTTAGAGGAGTTGTGCCCCCTGATAACCCAATCCCCTAATTTTGCTTCTGGTTTTGAACCAAATTCATTATGAATGTCTACACTGATAAGACCATGAATGTCTACATTGATAAGACCATGAATGTCTACATTGATAAGACCATGAATGTCTATATTTATAAGACCATGAATGTCTACATTGATAAGACCATCCTTGAGTTTTATTTCAATACTAGGCTAATTACTCATCATAGAAAAAGAATTAAAAAAGTAAATAAAAATAAAAAAATAAAAAATCTGGATGAGTGAGTTTGAAGAAAGTTTGAACATAAAAAAAAAAAGAAAGAACAAAATTTTAGATGCCGTCACAAATTTCAAACTTGCAATTTATTGTTTGGCAGCTGGGACACACAGACAAATGTAGTTGTTCATTTTTAAGATTGTCCATTGCCCTGGCTAGCTTTATTTAACCAATTATTGTTGGATTGAACCAAATCTGGCTTGTAGTCAGACTTTTAATGAGTTAAACGTTTAATGTTTCACAAAGTTATTTGAAAATATTATAGCACCTGGCTGTCTGTTTTCCTAATTTTTAAAAATATCGTTAAAGAAATTCTTTTTTGACCAGCTAAAATAATGTATTCAAGCCTCTGAATAGAAAACTTTATCATTATATCCATAAATAATGTGTTATCTGGTGTATGCATATATGATTTAGGTTAATGTTGAATCTCTTTTCCAGTTTAGTCACACATATTCATTCATTTTAAATATTTAGGAATGGGAGTGCAACAATACCAGAGTATGTGAATGATCAAGAATGTTTTTAATTTTTCACTTTTAACATAACCAATTAAAAAAATTGAGGATCACATGGCAATGGATCAGTCATGACTAAATGTGTTATACTCATTACAGAAAGTTGTTTGTTCTTCCTTTTCTTTTTGTTGTTGTTGTTCTTCTTCTTCTTAAGTTTTGATGTCAGACACAGAAGGGGTGAGACCAATAAATTGTCCTAGAAAAACTATGTGAGTGAGGTTCAGTACAGTATAATCTGTCTTGTAAGACCACCTCTTTTGCCCACAGATTATGGTCTCTCAAGACAGGTGGTCTCTCATAACAGGTCACAATGCTATATAATGACTAAATTTGTGCATTGAGAATGTGGTCTCTCAAGACATATGGTCTCACATAGCAGTGGTCTTTCAAGACAGGTTTTACTGTAGTACATAATCATATCAGACATAACATTAGTAATGACTTTATTGATCTACAGTCCTATATTTCCATGAATCAATGGATATCATGCAACATAAACATGTGCATATATATAATAAAAAGCTATTACGTTTCCATTTCATTTCACAGCCATGTTGGAATGGCCTTAAATCTCCTCTTATAATATGGGTAACTTTTAGGGCTCCCATCAACAAAATTATGAAAAGGGAGCTCAGTATTGTCATGGTTTATCATGATTTGAAAGTGTTCATAATTGATACTGATTGGAAATTTAGGTTGTGCCATTTTTTAACTTCAGGGTGTGGATATAAATTTTGGATGGATATCTTAGCAGTGACACAGGAATGATACAGTACTGATGGACTGCATGTTTGTTTACAACTACCAGACCATAATATTTGATATTTTAAATTTCTCCTCATAAACCACTTGGCAAATTTAAGCCAAATTTGGCAGACAACATCAATGGTTTCCATAATGTACAAATGATGCAGATCCAAATAAAATATGGCCACTATTAGTGACAAGAAAATGACCTTTATAAAACCTTTGAGGAGAACATGACAAAATTTGATGGAAAGCATCTAGGCAATGAGGACTTTTGAGCTTGTACACTGATAATCAACTGACCATCAGATATGGCCAATGCTATCAAATATATCAAAACATGGCCTCTCCTCAAAATCCAATAAACAGAATTTGACCAGATTTAACAGAAAGCATTCTGATATGAAGACCTTTTAAATTTTATATTTAATACTATTCTGTCCTTAATTGTTGTTGTTATGATATTTAATGTCACTGTGAGGGTGTAAATTTCTGCCGATCCATAAAGAGCACATTAGTTTGGGCCAGAGAACAATTAATTGGATTCATGGGGACATGTGCTTGTTAAATTGCTATGCTGCAATCATATCTAAGGTCTGTGTCTAGAGAGGTAGTGATTGTTAATTAAGCATTTGTGTATTTAACCAGTTCAGACAAGACTAGCAGTAAGGTTAAGTTTGATTTTATATCGAACATGTCGAAAATGACAAAGATCGATATTCTACAGAACAGTTGTTGGGCAATCTAGAAGTCAGGCTGACTGCAAATTTTGATGTCCAGTTATAAAGGTGGTAGATTATACCTAATTCTGATTGGTTACACTAATTAAGGAGCATGTTTTCCACACATAACCCCCTCATTTTAAGTAAGATTAATCCCAAAATTCTAATTGGTCCACGTTTCTCCTGCAAGAGTGAAATTAACATACTCTTAGAGGAATTTGGAAGAAATTCTCTCTCATAAAATCATTTTGTTTGAGAGACCAGATGTCTGAGAGTTGACAGACACAATTTGAGTGGCAGAAGAGGTCAAAGCTTCAAGCATAGTGGGAGTTGCCCACTGAATGCCTACTGCAGATGTACCAAGAAACCTACTGAATATCTACTGTAGATGTAGGAGAAAGTTACTGAAGACCTACATTAGATATATGTATCTATGTATGGGTTTAATGGCATGTCAACATTAGCATCAAGCATCCTTTCTAGAAAGTCCATTTCAGATTGATACCTGTGATGCTGGTCTGCCATTAGATATGGCCACCATTACTGAAATTAATTTGAAAAATGACATAAACTTTCTTTTAAAATATATTCAGCTTAGTTGGACCAACTTTGACAGAATGCATCTGACACAATCATCTTTTTGTTAAATGATTCTGATTTGCCATCTAATACAATAGTTATAGAAACCTTGAAATAGTCATTTTCATGACATATGCAATGAACACCATCTAAAACAATTCCTCAGAGAGCCTATTAATGCACTTGTTGATTAGGCAGTTACATGGAGGTGAGCAATCTCAGGTCCAGTTGGGACTCCTGTTTTCCTTCCGATTGGCAGGTAAGATTATCATGTACATGTACTAACAATTTACCTTTATTCAATAAAATTGTTAATAATAATAATAATAATAATAATAATAATAATAATAATAATAATATTATTATTATTATTATTATTATCTGATGATTACCATAATTATTATTATTATTATTATTATTATTATTATTATTATTATTATTAGTAGCAGTAGTAGTAGTATTTTTATTATATGTTGATTACCATTGTTATTAATATTATTTGTTGATGATTACCATTATTTTATTACTATTTTTCACTATTATTATTATTATTATTATTATTATTATTATTTCCTTTCTTAAGCAGGATGATAGAACTGTGCCAATTTTCCCCATTTCACCCTCATGTTGCTGCTGCTTAAGTGTAAAGTTTCAGGCAGCATAACAACAAACTTCCCACACCTTCAGTACTAGCATCATTATATTGTATGTCCCCATGTACATTTCACCCTTTGCAAACAAAATTAGGGATGCTGGTGCTGGTCTTGTGGTTCTTTTTTAGTAAAGTTTTCTCTCACTTTGAATAGATATTGTGGCTTTTTTTAATAAAAACTTGTGGTGTTCTAGAATGAGACTATGCTTTTGAATGGTATGGGAATTGAAGAATATACATGCAATTTGCCAAAAGTGTTACTACTTTACCCACCTAGTTATATGTGATGTGATGTTGGCTGTATTATGCTTTTCCAGCATCATACTCTCCCAAGCACCTCTCTGTACAGGCATACACAAACAGACAGCCAGGAGGTAGGCAGGCATAGCTTGTAGTTAAGTAGTCTGGTTCACCATCTCATGTATTCATTTTGAGCTTGCTGCCAAGAAGATAGAGACAAGGCCCAGTCTTCAGTCCTCTACCCCCACAATTTTACATTACAAGTGTGCAGGAAGATCAAGAACTTTTTTGCGACCTTTTGGTCAGCACCACCAGAGAGATTATATCTTCTAACTACATCTGAAGGTAGGACAGACTCTTCATACCTATGAATTCGGTGCTCTAAACTAAAAATATTTAAGTCCGAAAAATATAAGGTTCCTAGAATTATTAAATGTTTGCATTGGGTTTTTTTATCTAATGATACAGTCACAGTTATTTAATGTTTTAACTTTAGAACTGATTCCTAAAAAGATGATGTAAAAAATGTAGGTAACTTCCATTATTTTAAATAATGAAGAAAAATCTTTGTTTCTCACGTTGTTGACTTGAAAAAAGCACTTAATGCAAAATTTTACTTTGTTGGTTTTCATACATGCCATATCCCCAGGGTTGTGGAATTTTGAGACTTCAAAAAGTTTGTTTTGAGGTTCCAAAGGGTTTGTGTGTATCAGTGAACATGACCCTAAAAAGCGATGCCATCCAATTGAGAATAAGCTTTCTTCTCATATAAGCCTAAGGAAAATGACTAGAAATTAAAATCTGATTGAAATAAGTTAACTTGTTTGTTTTGTTTCAGAGCATTTAATACACTTTGAAATAAAAATATAGTTGGTGGACTAAGCATTGTCAAATATCAAATCATACACATGTAGAAGCACTTAAATAATCACAGCTACATTGATATTACCAGTAAAAGTAAAAACGTGCATCACATTTCTGTCTTCAGAATCCATTGGATGGCATGATTAATTTTATGCAGTGTTTGCTGCTTTTAATATTTCATTAGCGGGTTATTACGGTAACGTTGGTGTCATTAGTGTTCATTTCTGCATTCACTAGAAATTGGATGGTACTATTGTCCAAACTTCCCTGTTGGATTTTCTGAGTGAACCTTGTTCATAATGACTGTGAAATTTGCAATGTCACAACTGTATATGAGGCAGTCTGAACACGAGGTATGCTTGTGTCTGTAGAAAAATAAATATATATCACATTTAGGATTGACCATTTCATCAGGGAAGGGGAAGAACATCTTATTTTCAAGTTTAATTGAAGTCTTACAGGTACTACAGCAGTAATAAATGCAACTGTCCCGTATTGATGTTAGTACTTTACGCTAACAAATCAACTATACAAACCTGAGCTTGTGCTTATTATTGTCAATCAATCAGTCTATTTCATGGCTACAATCATCCTGGAAATGATTGGTAAATTAATAGTATTTTAACGAAATGAAGATAATGAATAATAATAAAAAGAATATTCAATTCAGCATGTTGAATATGCTACATATAAGTGGTGCCCTTATTCCGACAGATTTCATATAATTTTTGTCGATATGATGTTTGCAGCAAATACAAGGGCTTAAAGGCTCCCATGTCCCTTTGCTGTTGTGTTTGACAAAGTAAATGTTTTTCATCCTAGAGTTGTGAAATTTATTTATGCTGGGATTTTCAGTTAGCATGATGCTTTCAGAATTATACTCTTCAAGCATGAATGACACTTGAATACTATCCTGATAACTGAAATAATTATGTTTTGCAATTTATATATGGAGTAAAGATCCGACTTGAAAGAAATTTTGCTACTGATCACAAACTTTTTTAAAATTGGCTTCAACATTAACATTTAAAGCAATGATTTGTAATATTTATTATTCATCAGATATTTGTTTTTAATGTCCTTCAGATTTATTGGGTTCTATTTTATATACTTCACCTATGCAAATTAGTTAAATGGACTCGTTCCCAGCAGAATTTGACACTGTACATTCCCCCTACTATTGTCAGCCAATTAAGTGATCTCTGAAAGGTGGTTGTTTATCTAACCACCTTAACTGTTAACTGCCTTAAAATATCAGCTGTTTCATGTTTTTCATGTGACACATAGTGCTTTGGCAGGTATGTATTTGATATCTAAATTTTAAAAAACTAAAAAACATTTTTTATGATACATAAAAAAATGCAGAACATAAAAATGAAACATTTTATCACAAAATAATGAAATATATGTTGTGGTAGCCCAGATGGCAGAGCATAAAATGAATTTGATTGGATGAGCTTGCTGTCATTCATGGTACTAAATTTGGATTGCATTAATAAGCATATATCATGATGGTTTTTATGGATTCTATAATAAGTGAGAGATGCACATATCAGTGAGGTTGTCTGCTTCTGATTGGCTGAACTTGTTACCTATCAAGCAACAATATTCATAATCTGATTATGATAAAACTTGGTAAATAAGTTTATATTATCAGAATCTTGGATTGTGAGTGATGTCTATGCGTATTAATTATGCCTTTATCTTTGTACAGAAGTTTTCATAATGCTGCATAAGCTTGCTTAGTCAAATATAGTGGGTGAGGAGCCCGGGTGGCAGAGTGGTCTAAAGCATATTTCTTTTAGCAATTACTGCCATCTCACCCCTGTCCACATGGGTTTGAGGCTCATTCTTGGTCAATGTGGGTAAGTGAGAAAGTGATTAAATGTAGCTTCACATGGGTCAGTGATTCAATGCCCGATTTTTCCAGGTTATATGTACCAAATAGAAAATTCATCAGTTTGTTTAACCTTTTCTAGAAGAAGAAGAAAGAGGGATTAACACCAACCAGCAGGTTCACAAGCTAAAAGCATGCTTAAATGAAGGTGTGGTGTACTTGGATTCATTAAATTTTATTAGGGGATTTTGAAAAGTTATCCTACCATGTTGCAAAATGACGTCTCTTTAACAAATTCTTTTTACGAAATTCTTGAGTTTAAAGATCACTTAGTTGTTGCTGTTATGTTAGAACCATATATGTTAGTACTATACACATACAACCAAAGATCTATGTGACCTACAATTTATGCTTCATTAAAATAAGTATATAGCTTTGTGATGTTGTATATTATAACCCTTATTACCAGTGCAGTTGTAAGCATGAATGAAAAAGATTTTTCTTTAGCTCTACAGGTCATAGATCAAAACAGCTTGTGGGATGATCTGTCATCCAACTTTCTTTTAGCATAAGTTTATCACTGCTCCTCTTAAACTACTTCGAGGATTGCAAAGAAACTTTAAACCTGCATTCCTCCCATAGTTGGGGCCCTGAGTGGCCAAGTGGGCTAAAGCACTAACCATTACAGATCACTGGCATCTCACCTCTCTCTGCATGGGTTCAAGTCTCTGGTTGGGCTGAATGCTTGCCAGTAGCTTTTCGTGGGTTGGTAGTTCTTTCTGGGGTTTTATGGGTTCTTCCTCTGCCATTTGTACTGGCTGCCAAGTATAGCCTATCTTTTGCAGAAAAATGGCATTAAACCTAAAACAACAGCAACTACCCATAGTCTAGTTGGTGCCACATCTAATATGGCAATGACAATGGCTGTGGTGAAAATCTTGTTGCTACTCCTATTGAATGGACATTTATAGCAGCATGAGGTTTTCCCTAAAAGTCTTTTATGATGTCAAGATGGTTGTAAATGAAATTGGTGCCTACCTCAGATGTCCTATATGGTCACCATAGTAGCCATCTTGAAAATCTTATTATTGATATTTCTTCTAAAATGAACGTCATAGTGACATGGGGTTCTCACAAGAAGTCTTTTTATGATGTTTAGCAAGTCTTAAATGAGAGCTGTGCCAATCTGACATCCAATATAGCTGCCACAGTGACATCTTACTAATTTCATTTATGCTAATCTGCCAGAACAGTTGGTCATATCAACATGTGGTTTTCACTTAAAAACTTCTTAAGTTATTTTAGTTGGTCTTAAAGGAAATTGGTGTTAGTCTAATATCTGAAATGGCCACCATGACAGACATTTTCAGAATCTTTTAATTGTTACTATTTTTTAATCAAAAGTTTTTTTGACATAAGGTTTTTATCAGAAGACATAAGGATTTCATGAGAAGATTTCTTTTGATGTTTAGTTGGTCCTAAGTGAAAATAGAAATGGTGCCAATCTGAAATTCACCGCAGCTAAGTTGAAAATCTTATTATAACTAACAATACATGATGGTTACAGCACTCAACAGTTAAAATGAAGAAATGGTCTATCTTGATTTCCTGGAGATCCTTTTAAGCCAGGAGAACATCATTTCCTTTGAGGGACTTTTGTTAGTTCTAATGGTCATATACCAGAAGAACTTATTGGACAGTCCATTGTATGTCATATGTTGAATATTTTAAATGGATGGTCATATCAGACTGGAATTTACATTAAAATACTTCTTCCAGTTGGTCTGAATGAAAATGATGTTGATCTTATATTGACACCACGGCACTCATGAAAAGATGGTTATATGAAAATGGGGCTTTCACTAAAAGAATTATTGTGATGTCTAACCAGTCCTAAATAAAAATAGGTTTTAGTCTAATGTGCAATATGACTGTGATGTAAACCATGTAAAACATCATGTTGTTGCAGCTCCACATGAACAGAAAATCATATTGGTTTTAACCAGCCAATATATTTCTTGTAATGCTTAGTTGGTCCTACATGAATAATTAGGCCTGTGGTGCATCCAATATGGCTGCCATGATGACTGTCTTAAACATTTTATTGTCATAAAATCCACCTGACTGAATGATTTCATCATGACCGAAATGAAAATAGTACCAGTCAATACATCCAATATGGCTGCCGCAATGACTGTTCTTCAAAATCTTGTTTTCACTACTCCCTCTGATGTGAGATTTTCACCAACAGTCTTCTAATGATGTCTACTTTGTCCTGAATGAAAGTGGTGCCACGCTGACCTCCAATAACGTGTATCATAGCATACAGTTTGAAAATCTTTTTATAACTGAAGAATATCTTAGCTTTAACATTTGACAGTTAAAAGAAATAAATGGTCTTATCTAGAATTCCTGGAAATTCTTTTTTCTCAGTAGAGTGTGAATTCCTTCATGTTACTCCTTTTTTTATTGTTTAATATTTGGTATGCCCTGTCACAGTAGGTATATTTGAATGTATGTAATGAAGCGATTTCCCCCTGCATCTTAAGTTGGCCATTTTGATAAGTATTCCCATATTGAGAACAAGATAGATGGTCCAGTTAGGATTAGACTCATTAGGTAACATGAAAGGTCACATGGTACCATTGTATATAAGGCCAAAGGTCAGCAGATTATTGATTCTGATGTGTATCATACTCAGAGAAAGAAGACTAGAGAAGTGGAAAATCAAGAAGATAATCATGAGGAAATTATTGTAATAAATAAGCTTTAGGTGAAGTGCCTGAATACGGCTATCCACAACTCTAGCAATATTAAAAATGATAAGAGGATGCTTTGCTTTTATCTTTTTCTCATAAGCAAGCACCAGGGCTCTAGAAATGTTATCATGCGTCGATACCAATCTCTGAGTAAAGCAGAGTACGAACAGCCAGAGGCAAGGTTTGCTATCAAAGTTGTAAATATTTGTTTTGCACACAACTTGCATGTCAAAGTATGCATGTATGTATGAATGTGTGTGCATGTGTGTGAATGTGTGTATGTGTGTGTATAACTATGTATGCATGTATATGGTTTAAATTTAAGTATGCACAGTATTAGCTATATACATGTAGTTCCTGATTAAATGTTAAACTTAACATTGTTTTAAAAACATAAGTTAAAATGGATAGATGAAAAATTCACAAAAAAAAAAAAACCTTATTTTAGAAAAGGGGCCTTTAATTTGTTTGCCATGATCAATTTTGTCTGAATTTATTTACTGCCTGATAGTTAATGTTCACAAAGTCAAGTAGAGGTTAGCTATGTAATCATTATTTAAACTCTGCTTTAAGGGAAAAAAACCCAGAAAATACAGAATTTAAACTGAAATGTGCTTTGTTCTTGAGCAATAATATTAGTATGAAATAGCACATTGCTCAAATGGTTATGCAATACACAACTTGGAGCTGGGCCCCATTAGAATGCAGTGCTTGCTTTTACTTATCACTGCCATCTCACCTTTGTCTGCATGAGATCAAGTCTCTGGCACAACCAGTGTGGGTATATGAGAAAGCTGGACATCTTCGCTTGAGTCTTTGATTCTTACTGGGGTTTTCCTATTTTCTTCCTCCATAAATTGGGGTCAGCTGTGTTTTTGAAGCAATGGTGCATTGTATATACTGTAACAGGACCCAAGCTTGCATGGATATTCTACAACAGGGCTTTGTAACAGTTAGCAACACTGTTGTAAAATATTAACATAATTGGCATCAAACCAGGATTTGAATTTCAGACCTTATTTCATGAAGCCCTCAGAGGTTCAATGTTGTATTTTTTATAGGAACATACATAATATAAAGAGAAATTGAAAGTATATTAAACGAGTAATGCAATAATTTATTTACTTAAGATTTTTATGAATAATCTAGATTAACTTTTATACACAGATGTTTAAATGAAAAGATTTAACTACATAAAGAAAAAGTATTGTAGTTAATGGTCCAAGTTATATCCTACAATGAAAAATAGATGATTAATATTTGTCTGCAATAAAACTTAAGAATTTTGTTGAAATGAATAATTTATTGGCAAATGGCTGTGATTTGAAGAACTCTCTCTCTTTCTCTCTTCTCTCTCTCTCATAATTAATACATTAATTGCCAAATGTATTGAGACAATCAACTATGCTCTCATTAGAGTTTAATTGGTTTGCACTCAAGTTTTCCATCAAATTTTAGTCCATCTGCACTTGAGGTTTTTAATGGCTTTTCATTAGGTTTTATTTGATCTGCAGTGAAGTTTTCCAATGGGTTTTCATCAAATTTTATTCAGTCTTCTGTAAAGTTTTCCAATGGGTTTTCATCAAATTTTAATAAGTCTACAGTCAAGTTTTCCAATGGGGTTTCATCAGATTTTTTTTGGTCTGCACTTAAGTTTTCTAATTAATTTTGGTAGATTTTACATGCAGAGGTTTCATCAGTGTCATTTCTTACTGTAATTTCACATTTTAACAATGAAGAATTAAATTATTAAATTGAGGATAAGAATATTGTTGCTAGAGCTGGCATACTTAAAACATCTTTGATATTGTTTATTGATAAATCATCATATAAAGGATAAGGTACTGAAGCAGAATATTTTCACTTATAGCATAGAAACTTCCAAGTTACGGTAGTGTTAATATAACGGAAATAATTTGGGTATTAATTGTATTTATTTCATTTTAAAGCATGCATACTGAGTTGCAACAGTTGATTACTCCCATCTCCACTATGACTTGGTGGCCTGGTCCACAAAGATGCATAGTGTATGACTTGGTGGCCTGGTCCACAAGGATGCATAATGCATGACTTGGTGGCCTGGTCCACAAGGATGCACAGTGTAGGACTTGGTGGCATGATCCTTAAGGATGCATAGTGTATGACTTGGTGGCCTGGTCCACAAGGATGCATTGTGTATGACTTGGTGGCATGATCTACTAGGATGCATAGTGTATGACTTGGTAGCATGGTCCACAAGGATGCATAGTGTATGACTTGGTGGCATGATCTACTAGGATGCATAGTGTATGACTTGGTAGCATGGTCCACAAGGATGCATAGTGTATGACTTGGTGGCATGATCTACTAGGATGCATAGTGTATGACTTGGTGGCATGATCTACTAGGATGCATAGTGTATGACTTGGTGGCATGGTCCAAAAGGATGCATAGTGTATGACTTGGTGGCATGATCTACTAGGATGCATAGTGTATGACTTGGTGGCATGGTCCACAAGGATGCATAGTGTATGACTTGGTGGCATGATCTACTAGGATGCATAGTGTATGACTTGGTGGCATGGTCCACAAGGATGCATAGTGTATGACTTGTTGGCATGATCTATTAGGATGCATAGTGTATGACTTGGTCAGGTGAGTAAGATTAGGTCCACATGGGCCTCATGTTGAACACCAGATCAAGCAGTATTGAAACTAGATTGGAACTTGCTACAGTGTTGCAGTCAGCAGCATTCATGAGCAAATAAATCAGTTCAGTTTCATTTTCAATATTATAAAAAGAACATACACAGTATATGTAATTAGTATATATTACCTGCAGAACTGCTTTCTAGACTTGAGGTTGTATATTGTTGTGCAAGATCTATAAGTTGCAGCAACTAGTTGTATCCAAATCTAAACTTTCCAATTACATTGCAGAATTTACACCAGTCTGAATGCAAGAAGGAATGAATGATGTTGGCAGATAATGTACAGTTTGCCCTTTCTGTGCAGGCTTCACATTACACAATTAAAAAGAGTGATTGCTGATAGGGCTAATTGCATTTGATTGCTACATTAAGATATGGTGCATTTCTGTTAAATCTTCCCTGGACATGTACTACAGACATATTTAACATTTCATGAATAACATCACAGAACGTGGAGCAGCTTAGTTAAATCATGGATTCAGTAGCATGTAATCCAGGGAATCTTAAAGCTATGCAATTATTTCTTGGAGGAAATAATGCTTTATAGATGGAATTTTTGTACAAACAGAATTCAGCAATGATCAGATAAAGGTTGTCTGCAAAACAATTCAGATAGAAGTTCCAAATTCTGAATGTCTTTTCTGCAATTGTGTGTGAGTGTGTGTGTGTGTGATTATTATTTTTAATGTAGCTTTAACAATTTTTCAGTCATATTGCTATGATGTCTGCAGTGAGGCAATTTATAGTGATGTCTAGTAATGGGACATCATGCTGCAGACAAGTAGCATGATGTCCCACCCAGTCACATTATCCTGACACCAGGCTGATCAGTAATAACACTAACCTCTTAATGCTGAGTGCCAAGCAAGGCAGCTGTTAGTACCATTTGTGTAAGTCTTTGGTATGACTCAATAAGGGATCAAACCCACGACCTCCTGCTTTCGTGGCAGACGCTCTAACCACTAGGCCGCCAGAGTGGCGATTTCTACAATTGTAATGTCACCATCTTAGTAGGAAGGGTGGTTAATTGGATTTAGCTACGTTATCTAGGGAATAACTTCCCTTATGTTATGACCCGGTGTGAGTGAAAAGATGGAATACAAACAGAGAACTGGGCAAGATTATTGGAAAGAAATAATGCAATATGAGCCCCTTTACACAAGAAAAATAACAGATTTAATCACATAAAGTAAGAGTGGTAATTTCAATTTAACTTAAGTTATATTAACAGGATTTAATAGCAGTGTCTAATGTGAATTTACTTCATCATTATAGCGAGTGGTGAAAAGAGTGCAATGTCCATGACTGATTGCATTACCTTCCTTTCGACCATGTTCCAACGTTTCCTATTTCCTTGAGTTTCTATTCCGACTACCTCATTCTTCTTGGACTTCCTAGTCCTTTACTCTGAACTCTTCAGTTCCCCTTTTTCCACTTTAATTGTCACTTCACCATTTTTCCAGACTTAACTCGTCCCATCTCTTTTTTCTGGACTTCCATCATCAGACTTTCAAGTCTCCCTCTCTCTTGCAAAACTGTTTCTTTAAAGAACAAAATTATCCTGAAGTCTCTATGTGTACCATAATTCTAGATGTACATAGAATTCTTTCACTTATGTTACTCATAACACACTAGTTATCTAGACACTGCATAAACTTGACTATGGTAGTCCTTGCCCTCGGTTTAGTGGCAGTTAATAAATTCCACATGAGCTTTATAAAAAATCTACTGTATGCTACTACATATTCGATTACTGATGCATAAGATACACAAATACTAACTTACTTCTGGTAGTTTATCGTTCACTCATGATAATCAGTGTTGTCCAAACAAAGGAAATTAATTATTTCACATTTATTTCATATAACCCTATGAAATCCTAAACATATAAAAATTTGGATCACATGCAATCAATTATACCAATGAAATAATTGTTAAAATTAAAAAGATAAATTGCATAACAACTCTAGCATCAACGCATGACATTGAATAAACATTACATAATATGGAACCTAGTCATATCAAGCACATTTGCATAAAACAAACAATTTTAAACAAATCAGAATATTACATGAAATTAAAATTGCATAATACTTTTAACTTTATAACTAACAGCAAACCCTATCTTTCTCACAAGCCAGGGACATAGCTACCATATAGCAAAAGTATGCAAAGCATAAGGACCCAAAAATTATTTTTTTACACTATAGATTAGGCAAGGGCTCATCAGTAAGATTACATGCGGGGTCCACATAGGGACCCAAATATCCTAGCTGTGGTAGTGTCTAGAGCAAAGTTCATAAACAGTTGTTTTATTTAAAAAAAAGAACAGCAACAATAATACATTTAAGGTTTTTATCAAAATATTTAGTATGTCAGCTCTGATATAATGGAAAAGAATATCTTTTGTGCCCTGTCAAAGGGGCCAACAATTTTGCCATGTCACGGTGAACAGCTGTGTTGTGCCCTGTCACAGGGACCAGCATTGTATGCCCTGTTGCAGGGGCCAGCATTTTGTGCCTCAAAATCACTTTATTCTGACTTTTTTCTTTCTGCAAGATAGTTTATATTTAACAGTGGTTGCTGGAGGCTGGCAAGCTTTGTGAATGTTGGTGTACAGTCAGCAATTGCAAGAGTGGTATGGGGAGTTTTGAGACCATTCCAGCTGGGGCAGCCATCAATCATATACATTCATAACTTAAAAGAAAACAAAACTAGGTCAACAAAGCAGCCCACTTCTAATTCCATGCATTGGCATGGTATATATATGGGCATTATATGCATTTTAGCAAATATCAATTTGCTCCATTATTTAGAATGGGAAATCAGTCAAGTGTAGAATGTATTAGTCATTGTAATATTTTCTGTTGAATTTAAAAAAAATAGTCACCTGTAACATGTTAATTTTAGACTTGGAGGTCCATCTAGCATTTATTACTTTCACAATGGTTAATAACTTAATGTACCACCAAGGTTGAAGATCAGAAGGTTTTAAAAATTCCTGGCTGCTACAAACTGTGTCAGTTCTTCATTAGTATACACATATGGCAGTTGTCTACACAATGGGAAATCATTTCCTTTACTTCAGTTTTCTAAGCAGCAGACATGCAGTGTATTGTTGTTGTTGTAGGCTTAATGCCATTTTTCAGCACATGATAGGCTATACATTGTGACCAGTATAACTATTTATAAACCAGCAGATTTTTGAAGTGCATATAGCATTTAAGTAGGCAAAACACGGTCAAGCAACATAAATATTTCTTTTTAACTGACAAGGGAAGCAAATCTGCATGAATCTTGCCATGTATTACTATTTCTTTTGCATGATATTTACACTTTAATATGAGGTCATT
The DNA here is from genome assembly GCA_030141615.1 of Unio pictorum. Classification (NCBI taxonomy): domain Eukaryota; kingdom Metazoa; phylum Mollusca; class Bivalvia; order Unionida; family Unionidae; genus Unio; species Unio pictorum. The sequence continues at coordinate 35,819,889 of JARLTB010000021.1, read as the reverse complement.
TATATGAATCGTGTAATGAAACTACAAACACATACAATTCATTAAATTTTTTGGCAATGGCTGATGCATGTTTTGTATCTTATATGTTTTCAACATGTTTTTATGTTTTCCAATTTCATTGTTTTTGTCATTTGTTGTTCTGTAGTGTAGTCATATCATTATTGATGGTGTAAAGTGCTTAGAGCTTCTAAAGATTAGGCGCTATACAAAGTCCTCATTATTATTATTATTATTATTATTATTATTATTATTATTATTATGTGTAGAAATAGTTCAGATTGATAAAGTATAGTGTATGCTAATTAATATATATAGCTTGGTGCTGGCAGATCTGGGTCTGTGCAGTTTGGGGTAATCAGTAGAACATACAATGTAGACACTGATCTGTAGGAGCATTATGATATGGCAGACCAGAATCATTGTTGTTTGTTTTTATTACTTTACTTACAAGTGATTCTGTGTGGTATATATGAAGGAACCATAATTTCAGTTATTCATAGATTCCTCCATCAATGGTTATACATGTATTAATTTTGGTTAGAAAGCTAATTATGTTTTTAAAATATGACTAAGTATGTTTGTGATGATACTGGTGACCTATTAAGCACATGGTCAGAACATTTTTGGGAAATTGTCAATAAAAAATTGCTTTTTTAAAGATACATGAGTGAAGTATAACCATTATCTTGACTCAGCCACCATGGAAATTATAGATACACTTGAAATCTATAGGTAATAAAGATGTATACAAAATCCAGAGAAATAATTAGGCAAGCAAAGAGAAACCATGGCCAAAAGAGTCCTAATAATAGGAAATATAACTCCTAAACACTCTGGAACATTTTATTGAATTGGGAGCATGGAAGTGCAAAAATATCACATATAACATCACTAAATAATGATGGTACCAGATATACTTGCTTAAAACCGGAGTACAACTGCACAGATCCAGATCTGCCAATGCATAATGTGCCAGCAGATCTGAGTCTGTACAGTAGAACAAACAACATAGACTCTGATCTGCAAAAGCATTATGTTTGTTGCTTAGAGATTGACTCTACTTATAAGCAAGTAAATGTATATATGGTACCCATGTTCATGATCCAGATGTCCTTGCAAATATTTTTCATAAATTCTTTGTAAACATTACTTCTGAAGTTACAGAACATATGTTGGAGTCCAATCATTCAAACTAAAATATTTTGTTGAACAAAACTTCCAAATTGTACTAAATTTGAAATTCCTGAAATGGAACCATCATACATTTTGAATTCCTAAAAACATGGATGTTTCTAAATCTACAGGGCTTGACATGATAGAGGGAAGATTTTTTAAGACTGCTGCATCTGCTATTGCTGATAGTATTAAGTTTCACTGTAATCCCAGTTTGAGAACAAGTAAATTTCCACCAATATTGGAAGACTGCCAGAGTAACATCACCACAGAAAGCTTGATCAAAAGAGAATGTAAACAATTATAGACCAGTATCAAAATCTTCTATCTCTTTCCAAATTACTAGGAAAAGCATGTACACAATTATTGTATGACCTATCTCAACAATCAGTAATCTTCTTCATGAGAATCAATATGGCTTTTGAAAATATCATTTTTGTGTTAAACTGCACTCACTTATCTTGATGATTAACAATTGGCTGAAAGTATTAGATGCAGGAAAGTTAGTAGATACTGTAATCATTGATTTTCAAAAGAATTTTAAACTGGTTGATCATGAAATTCAGTTAAAAAGATTTAAATTATCATTTTTGTGTTAAACTGCACTTATCTTGATGATTGACAATTGCCTATATTAGATGCAGGAAAGCTAGTAGATACTGTAATCATTGATTTTCAAAAGAATTTCAAACTGGTTGATCATGAAATTCACTTTAAAAATGTAAAAGTCTGAAAACAATATTGTGAGTTGTGGAGTACCACAAGGTTCAATGTTATGATCCTTCATATTTGTTCTATTCATACATGACTTACCCATAGAAAAGGAGATGCAATAGTGTCAACTGACTGATGGCACTGATTTATCTGATGCTTCAAGTAATCAAGCTGAATGTGAGATAAACCAATAAACTACTCTCAACAAACTTAAAATATGGTATAAAATAATGGTATGATCCTTAATACAGACAAAACAAAAATCTTGTTGATAACTACTTGCAGAATAAAGCAAGATTGAAACTGACATCCTGCATCTTCTCACTGATACAAAAAAATCTGATGATTAGTTTTTATAATTTTTTTAGGAAATTTGTAGGCAATAACTTGCATTGGTCTCATCCTATAAATTATATTTCAAGGATATAAATCCTTATCTTAGGGTCCTTTAATAGGGGTGGGGCCTTCATTCATTACAGTACAGAGTCACTCTTTATAAAAGTTACATTCAACCACATCTTGACTAGTGTAATATTAGTTAGGGGAACACCTCTCCTTGAAATATAAGAAAAATTTCCAGACTCCAGGAAAGGGCATGTAAAATAATTCTTCACCATCAAACAGATAACATTTAAATTGCATTGCCTTCAACCAAAGTGTTACCTATGCCAACATGAATATTCTTGAGAAAGGTCAAAGTAATGTGTAAGGTGACTACAAAATCTGCGCCCATTTACATAAATAACATTTTCCAGTAAAGAGAATCTACTGGTACCTCGAATGTAACATCATAAAAACATGACATTTCAAAGTACCCAAGCTAGAAATGAGCTATTAAAAAAATAGCTTTCAATTATCAGGTGAGTGATTGTCGTGATCTTAAATCAGCTCTAAGAATGTATTCCTTCCATGTATTACATCGATGAAATTTAATACAGGTAATAAAGGGTATTTATTAATGTGTAAGATCACCACCCACCTGTAAATAGTTGTTAAAGCATTGCATATTTGTTTGTGTGTGAGCATATGTTTTTACACATTTACATAATAGTGGGCCTTTAGATAAATTAGCTCTTACTTCTTAATTGTGTCATCCCTGAATATAAAGTCTTTTATTAATAGTTTTGATAGGATTATTATATCTTGAACTGCAGGTACTATGAATTGAACTATGAAGAGATTTTATATATGGTCATTGTATGCATGTATTGCCAACAGTGGCCAGGATTCGCATGGTCAGCAGCTGCCATATCGGACAGAGCTTGATGCCAGTTCTAAATAAATTAGTTAAAAATATGAACATGTATCTTTATTCTGTTGTCATACAGAGGCACAGAAGGATTAAAATCTTTAAACCAAATCAAGTTTGTTATGTATGATAAGATTTGTGTGGTAGCTTACAGAGCTCCAATGAATACAAAATGTTCTTATTAAGATCAGTATTTGATGATAGTTACTGGTAGATATGATTCAGGCATTTGTCAATGTTAATATAACTATAAATTCCATCTTCATTTCTTTTTATTATATTTATTGACACCATGATACCAGCAAAGCTGTATTCAAAACACTATAAATTTAACTTACCAAAATAAAATTAAATTATATTATGGATCTTTTAAAATTATTTTTGGAGGGTTCAGACTTAAAGCTCTAATGCCACTGTTTATGATAAATTTCACCATTCTACCTAATTAGCCATTATTTGAAATAATCAAGATGTTTGATTTAAATGACATTCGGAGATTCAGTTTAAAATTAGGAGGTGCCATCTCTTAATTTAGTCACTGAAGATGCTCATAATTCCATTTAATTTCAGGAGTACTCCAAACAGTGGTGACATTGTTCATTGCACAAATTCAGCTAGTATCTAATAATAACATTCACACATGGCAAAAAATTTATTAGAGATGGAAGGAATAGATTTAGGTCTACTTTTGTTAAGCAGATCCAAGAAGTTTGAAATTAAATAAGTTTGTACACATATCATAAACAACATGTTATGCCTTTTTCCTTCAGTTTTTATACAGATTATATTTGAAACAAAATAATCTTGAATAATATTGTTTTAGGATCACCTATTATAACAAACACAGCATGGTGTTGGCTTCTTCTCTTTACAATGGTGGCTTAGCAAATCTTGTATTCTAGCTTTCATCTGAACCCAGTTGGCCCTCAGATATCAACGATCAACATCATATTAATTTGTATGCATATAAGAAGGGCTGCATTTCTCAGTTTGAGGGAGAAATTACATTGCTGAAAATGTGATGAATCATCAATATTATCTAGTTTTAAAGGCACCCAACAGTCTTAAGGTCCAGTATCTTTCAAGATTCAGACATATTCAGGTAATTTAGCATATGCAATTTTTTGCACATACTGGCAGCATTGGGGCTTTACAATTAAGTGAATGTACCATTTGGTGTTACTTTCCATGTTTATCATCAAAATCGGTGTGAGCATAAACGTTCCTTTAGTGCTGAAGATGGACAGTAAAGAAGGGCTGAAACTTGATTAGGACAATCTCAAAATTTCTCTTCAAAGTGATTTGTTCAATATTGGAATTGTGTTGACCTGTGTCCAATTTAATGTGACTAAATTTGGATACATTGAATTGCAGGATTTTGTTATATATGACTTTTTCACAACTATAAAATACCCAAATCGGACACTGTGAGTTTCTTGTAAGCCATAAAAAACAAAAATTTAATAGCAGCAATATCTTGCCCATCTCTATTGCATAGCTATTACTTTTATGTGCCAAAAAACCTTGTCCATTTGATGTTAATATATCCTCCTACATATGGTGTTACGTGCTTAGGCTCGAATAAACAGTAACATAGAAAGAGTGAAAATAACAAGCTTGTAAAAACTTAATAAACAATTTATTGAGCATAAATATTTTCCAGAGAAAAAAAAATAAACTTACGGTTTTAAGAATCAATTCCAAAATTAATCCAAAAATAATTCAAAAATATTATCCACTAGAGAAATTGCAAAAGTCCTGGTAATAAAATGTCTTAATTATTCCCAGTTCGAATCTTAGTGAAGCATCCAAGATGGAAGACGATGTCATGTGATGAAGTCAGTTCTGGTCTTATGAAATTCAATGAGCACAATTGTTCTCCAGATAAATAACAAAATAAATCCTCTTGATCCAAACAAATTGAAATAATTTCCAGTACAAGGTAATTTAAAATAACTCAAAACAATACAACTTAATATTCTAACAGCCCAACTTCTACTAAATATTCACTCTAAAACATCATTTATATACCTGTTTTTACGTAAACATGGAAGCGGTCACATGATCTTCTAGAATCTTTAGAACAAATTTACGTTCAAAAAATCTTGTGCACACTGTATGATAAAGATGAGAATCAGTTATTTTTACTCTCAAGAACTAAAAATAGAAAGATGTTTATAACAAAGCTCCATAATGTCCTTGGAATCAACCAATCATTTTAAAAGCTTGTTTACAACTCTGAAGCCAGGTCAGAAATGAGGTCAACATCTGGTGTTTTTTTGGAGAGTACAGGTCATCTCCCAATGAATGAATCTTAAATTTAAAATGTTAAATTTGAATCTGACAAACAAACAATTAAAACAAAAATAAATGACTTAAATCAAATATACATAACAATGGAGATATCCTCCTACCCATGCACCTCCTAAGCCCATGTGCAGAACAGTCATCGTTTTCAAGGATACCCTTTTAATGGATGTGTTGAATGTGTTACATGTACAAATATGAGAAATATTTCTACTTTTGTTAGTGCTACTCTACATCACAATCTTCATTGAACAAATATTACTGTAGTGTTACATGTATCAACTTTATATATTCTATTTACATACCAGTCAGCCCTGCTTCCTTCAGAATTGGGTTATTTAATGGACATTGAAGGATATCACATTTCATCCCACCTCTTAGTGGTTAGGATACACATAAATCCATTATCACTTACAATGATTATGGGTAACTCTTTTGTGTTAAAGACAAAATGCACCAAGGCCCTATCCTAACATACAGGAATTACATTTTGTTTGTAATTAATTGTCTAAACACTAAATTCAGCATTTTTTCACATTTATATATTGATAATCATTTTTGTGATTGTGTCCATTGTTACTGACATCACTACGGTATTCAATAAAGTTTTAGCAACTGAATGTCTTATATCAATAAAACAAAAGACAGGTAAGTTCCTTTTGTTTACCTTGTGCACTAGTAAGTTCATAAACAGTTTTCCACATTCTGGGGATTTCCAAAGAAGAATGTGTTAGTACGGCTAAAGTTTGTCCAGATCAGGCAGACTCACTGAATGGTTACTAGACTGTTCTCTAATAAAGTCCCATTTTATGCTGTGGGAAAAGAGTCTAGTGGATTTGTGATATCTCAGGATCAACAACAGACTTATCTTTATCTTGTCCTTCCAATTCCGGACTAGAGGGAATGGGTACTGGATGTGTATAGCTTAAGATGGAATTGTCTGTTTGCATACGCCTTTCCACCATTCCAACTGCTGCCACAGTTCTATAAAATTAGTACGCACACCCCATTGTGGCCCCAGCGATTGTGGTTCTTCAATATCTTCTACATCTGCTGATAAACTATGTCTACATCCCAGAGAAGGAGTTTGTGTTGCAACAGAGAGGCTCTCTCCTAAACACAGTCCTTATATGGTCTTCCTTCATCCTTGGCTCATCTCAAATGCCCCATCAATGGGAATAAATTATATGGCTGGGTTACCCGTTGCATTTATTTTGGCCAGAAGAGATTCTGTGAGCAAGGTCTTGCCTGTCAGCTGCAGAATATTCTGTAATTGGTACAGAAGGAACACATTTATCCTAGCTATAAGTGCGTTAGTCTCTTCACTTATTTTTTTTTCTTTTTGAGAACAAAACTATCCAGGGGTATAGAATTTCCATTTCCAACACTTAAATTCTCTCAGGGCATGACAGTTGGTTTGGATTTGCACCTTGCCAATCTCAGTAAGTATTTTGAGTAGCAGAGTCAAGTCTATTGCTACCAAAACCCCTTTCTATGAATCATTGAATGAGGCTTCCTTCTGGGACCTTGCACTCAATACTATTTTACTGACCTTGCCATGCACAGTAAGATGGAGCAAGCTTCATGCTATGTCTTTGGCACGGACTGTCTCCAGTGTTTGGCAATTATGATTCTGCTTGTCTTCTTTGCCAACCAGGATTTTTAGCTAACTCAGCTAAATTGGTAGCTCCCCTGTCTCATTTAACTCTACGCTTGGGATGTTCATGGTCAGCTGTTTTACCTAGACAGGGTACTTCATTATGTCAAATTGTTTCCAAGGGAAACAAAAGAGTAAAAAGCTGTTTTGCCTAGTTAGAACACTTCATTCTATTTCATTGCTTCAAAGGGAATGAAAAGGATTGAAAACTGTTTTGCCAAGTCAGGGCACTTCATTCTATCTCGTTGCTTCAAAAGGGAAAGAAAAGGGCAGAAAACTATTTAGTACTTCATTCTATCTCATTGCATCCAAGGGAAAGAAAAGGGTTGAAATATCTAACTACTTTGAAGGGTTCCATTAATTTTTGGCTTCCACCATTTTGTAGTGGATTGTCACTACCACCAAGAGCTTATTAGTCCCTTACTGATGGAGGCCTTCTTTACGAAATCAAAAGTCCATGGTACTAATGAAATGCTTTGGAAAGCATCAAGAAGGCAACATTTTGGCAATTATATACTACCTTCCCCTCTTTCTACCTCTTGATAAAGTTTTTTGACATGAAAATGCAATAGCTATACAATATCAACCGGTAAGTATTGCATAAATAAAATTAGTTTTAGTCCCTCCCCAAAAAATACATTTCATTGTAGATAAATACTTCTAGTACCTGAAACCAATGTAGGATATCACATCATCTTATATTGCAGTTAGTGTGAAAAAGCCTTTACTCTTAAATCTGGAAAATGATGTTTTGTTCAAAAAGACTTTTTCTGCTTGCTATGTCAAGTGTCATTGTGCTGGAAGCAAACAGATGATCCTTGGCCAGTGTCAACACAAACTTGTCAATCTCTACAGTTTCATTGTGCTGGAAGCAAATAGATGATCCTTGGCTAGTGACAATACAAACTTGTCAATCTCTACAGTTTCATTGTGCTGGAAGCAAATAGATGATCCTTGGCTAGTGACAACACAAACTTGTCAATCTCTACAGTTTTGTTGGTACTGTTTCAAATCCATGTCAGCGGCTGGCACATGTACATCTTACTAACATAAACCTCCTTTAATGAGAATGATAGTGACAGCTTTTAGACACGGTAATTTTGGATCTAACAACTGCAAAACTTAAATAAAAGACCAAATGTGGAAAGTTAGCTTTCTGCTGAAAGAGGGTCAGATGTTGGTGGGGTGTGTGTGCAGGAGTGACTGCAAATTCTGACAATGAATACTGGCAACAGTCTCAATTTCTTTGAGCTCTGGTTGATTTATAAGTTAAGGCTTTTTTGACTGAAACTGTAAAACCCTGTCAATTTTTAAATATACATATTGTTTTCCATGTTGTTCATTAACCTGATGTTTTGCAAATTATTTTGTCAAGAGTCCCAGAATGACAGTGAATAGAAATGGTGATTTGAGTACTGTAACTATTACAAATTTCCATTATTTTGTCAGCTGGAGTTTTTATTTCAGTTAGTTTAACAGGTTTAAAGTTTTTAATCTGATAAGGAACATGGAATTCAAACTATGAGATACAGTAGTTTTGGTCTCTCAACTTAATTTGAATTTGATTGATTTGCAATGGAAAGCCAATCCAGGCATGCGGAAAAAAGGAAGTGAAATGTAAGCAAAGCACAGTGAATTATCAACCATACATCTGAACATCATGGCCAGGAAGGTTTTCCTCTAGAGATGAGAGGTTTCTCCCATCCATACCACTAACTGAAATATCCTGTGTATGCAAAATTATTATTCAAAAATTTATATTCTCACATTATCATTCACACCTTGCTTCCCATGTACCACATGTATGGTATTATTGTCAGTGATCATGTTATTATAAACTGGCTTAAGCAAGTCAAGACAATTTAGTTAATTTCTTTGATCCTGTCAGCAGGGTTAGTTTGGCTTCAGTGTTTTGGCATGGATTATACTATGTATGATCAGATGTAATTCTGAAAAGATTAAAGACATTAACTGATTATGGTGGGATTATTAAAGAGCTCAATCTGCATACAACAATATCAGTTTGATTCTCTTCACAGGCTAGGTCTGCTTAAAGTTGTTAAGATGGATTAGAGTCTCTATCTACTATGTGTGCTCAACAATAGTTCTAAGAGGATTAAAGATGTTGAATGATTATGGTTGGATTACTAAAGAGCTCAAATGGTATAAAACAGGGTCTGTTTGACTTTGGTGTTTAAAGTTTGTCAAGATGTCTTAGCATGCATTATCTCCCAATGATAAAACACCAAAATCTAAGCAGGCAAAATAGCGCACAAAATTCAGTGATGGATGTAAATAGAAATTGCAGTGACTGGAATCAAGTTAAAAGGACATGAATATGCATTCTGCCCATCTCATCAAACTAATTTTAAAATCTGTTATACATGTAGTTGCAAAAATGATATTTTTGATGCAGTGACCCCATCTCATGAAAACCTATTTAATACTACAAATACGCCATCACAGAAAGCCGTGGTCATGAAATCTGTACTTAATGTTGATAAAGATTTTAATGCATGTATGTGCTAAGAAAATGTTTGCCAAACAGCAATATAGCCAAATATAATTACCTGTTATGGTAAATAGATCGTTTTTCAGATCTATTCATATTAATGTTTTCTGAGTTAGAAATCACACAAACATTCTTATATACCAGGACCCAAATATGGATTAGAAAGTCAAAGACATGTGTCACATGAAATATTTGCCATTTTCATTAAGAATTCTCCCTCTTCTTAAGTCAAATTTCTTGACTGAATTTTGCAAATCTCCTGATTTTTCCTGCACTGCTCACTTCTCTGTCATTATGTGTGATCAACTAAGAAACATTTTTAATGTAATAATAAAAACAAGATATGAATTCAAATCTTTGCTTGTATGGAGGAATTCTATAAGAACAATTTTTTTTAAAGCATTGTACTTTTTGATGACATGCACTTCAAGATGACCATAAATAAGGGACAATTTTAACATTTATGTTCTTGATACAAATGCAAAGGGTGTATGCATTTTTAAGTCTAGTTTCCCCAGACTGATATCATCAATAGTGCTTGTACTTTTTAACTTTGTGAAATGTCACACCCAGTGATATCAGTTTCTAAAAATAGCCATTCAGACAAAGTGAACCAGTACTAATGCCATTCAGTGATATTTTCTGTGTCATTCTTTTTGAAAACCATGTAGTAGGTTTGTCCATCTGAATTCTAGTATGAAGTAACAGTGGGGTTAAGCCTGTCAAATGTATATAATTATATAAACAAATTTGATGAATTTTTCTAAAACAGTATAATACACAAATTGCTGGCATTTCTTCATGAATACAAATAACCCGAGTATTTTTAGATGAAAATTTCAAGGGAAAAGCACCTCCCCCTCCACTGTATAATTTTGATGAAGTATTTTATATGTGATTTATGTTTTAATTTATAATTAGAGAGGGATGTATGTAGGAGAGTGACTATTTCTTATATTTTTCTTAGCACAAAATTACACTGCTTAATTGATGTGATGTTATACATGTATGTTGCATATATATTCCATATCTTTAAAACAAATGTAACAGTGTTTGTTTTTCTTTTGTTTTTCTTTTGTTTGTTGTTTTGTGTTTGTATTATGCATTAGTGAACTTATCAGCCTTTTCTGATTCTGATGTGTTAATCGTTAACAATGTTAAAGACATAAGAGAGACAATTTATGTTTATTTCAATGTCAGTTGTACAACCAAATCATAATTTGGAATGACAGTTAAGAATATATAGAAATGCAGTATGTTCTAACTAGAGTTATGGTGTTGAAAAGAGCAGCTGTTCGATTATAAATATACTACATTTCCTTACTTAAAAGATATGTATAATAACATTTTGTTAGGAAGTATAATTATGTGCATGTATTGATGGAAATAGCAACACAAAAACTGCTGTCCCCATTGATCACAGCTACCCTTTAATATGATACAAATTTTACGCACAAAAACTGAAACAGAAACAAAATATATATAAATGAGTACTGGTTTCAACACATTCACTGGGACACACATACACATATGAAAATATTAATTCGTCCATGTGTCAGATAATGCATAGAAAAATTAGTTAATGTATCAGAAGATCAAAAAATATCCATGCTTTATTCCTTCGAGTGCTTTCGTGCTTGAAATCAATTCACCTGAAGAAACATCCATGAAGATAATGCTAAAGCAAAATATGGAATAAAGCGTGGATATTTTACTGATCTGCTACAGTAACTAATATATATATATATATATATATATATATATATATATATATATATATATATATATATATATATATATATATATATATATATATATATTCCTTTAATGTGTATACAAATAAGAGTTTTACTCAACATAGATCTGAAAACAATACAAAAGGATGACAAACAATTAAAATGCACAAAATTGTTCCTGTACACACTCCTATATTATCGTTGAGTATATCAAAACTTTACATAGTGAGGGAAGTGCAAATAAAAACAAAATATTGCATATATGTTGTGAATTAATACTTGTTACTTTGTGTCTTTATGTGGCTTGTTCAAAAAGAATATGTCAGCAGCCATGCACAGTAACATCATGGTCTTTTTTTTTTTTAACAAGGTAGATTTCAGTACAAGCACCATTTTCCTGTGCAAGCTGTACCTAGGGATATGGTTAACACAGAAACTCATTCCACACATAACCAGTACCATGCAAGAAGGGAAAAATCTAAAAAATTCAGGTTATTTATACAAACCTTCAACCTTTCGCTTTTATTGTGCCAGCTGCTAAAACTACTTAGGCTGTGCTTTCCATGAGGTGGATAAATCTTATGGCTTCCACAAAAATGTCAAAATTTGAGAACCTAATCTCATCACAGTCTTGCAGAATGCTTCATTCCTAAAGAATAAAATGTAATCAAAAAGCATGGAGACACAACAATAGCTAACCCAAGTAGATCCAGGAGAGATTTGAACCTAGGCTGTGATTTTGGAACTTCCCATCTTGGCTAATGTAATGAATCTCCAAAAATTGTATGGATGCAGACAACATTTATGAGTTTGGTATTTACCTTTAACTGAGGTCTACAGGTTCGGGAGCAAGCTGTTTTCATAAAATATACTTACAATTTGTGTTGTTTTTTTGCATCAGTATCACCTCAGGGTTTTTACTTGAAAAGCCACACATTTAATAATTCTAAAATAATGATTTGTTTACTATATTTATTTTCATCGGTTGTTAGGGGTATTTTGTTCCCAGAAAATCTTTCAACACACTAGGATTAGCAATTGGTTCATAGTAACCTACTTTCCTCTACTCTATGCTTTGATTGGGTAGGCTCATACCAATTTTTCTAACCTAGATTTTCTGCACAGGAGTTATAATAAATTGAAACTAACAATATATTGCTCTTGTGTGATTAGGCATATGGTTTGAACTCCTGACCTTTACATTAAATTAGACCAGTGTACGAAAAGTTTCAGATTTAATTGCTAAAGTCTAATTTAGTATGAATCTGAGCCCATGCTTGCACCATAAGGATTCCAAAAACATCCATCTTAATACTTAACATTCCAAAAGACATGGTTAAAATATAATTTGTATCTGGACTAACAAGGAATAATTTATCATCTGGATAATTTATAATTTTGTTAGAATGAACAAATAAAACTTGTTGATATAGATACAGAATAGGTCCAAAAAATAATTAAATCATTCACATTCATGGTAGACCAGCAGCTTGCCCATGTTAGTAGTATCATGTTGTTTATTGAAGAGACTGTACTGAGATCAATGGGTTTATTTCACTAAGACTTAACATAGGACTTGGCAACATTATCCCCAATTACATTGCCAAGACCAGTTTATTTCACTAGGACATAGTGTTATTATCCTTAATTACATTGCTAAGACCAGTGAATGTATTTCACTTGGACAGAGTGTAATTATCCCCAATTACATTGCCAAGACCAGTTTATTTCACTAGGACATAGTGTTATTATACCCCATTACATTGCTAAGACCAGTGAGTTTGTTTCACTAGGACATATTGTCATTATACCCCTTTACATTGCTAAGACCAGTGAGTTTGTTTCACTAGGACATATTGTCATTATACCCCATTACATTGATAAGACCAGTGAGTTTGTTTCACTAGGACATATTGTCATTATACCCCTTTACATTGCTAAGACCAGTGAGTTTGTTTCACTAGGACATATTGTCATTATACCCCGTTACATTGCTAAGACCAGTGAGTTTATTTCACTAGGACATATTGTCATTATACCTCTTTACATTGCTAAGACCAGTGAGTTTATTTCACTAGGACATATTGTCATTATATCCCTTTACAGTGCTAAGACCAGTAAGTTTATTTCACTAGGACATATTGTCATTATACCCCATTACATTGCAAAGACCAGTGAGTTTATTTCACTAGGACATATTGTCATTATACCCCATTACATTGATAAGACCAGTGAGTTTATTTCACTAGGACATATTGTCATTATACCCCTTTACATTGCTAAGACCAGTAAGTTTATTTCACTAGGACATATTGTCATTATACCCCATTACATTGCTAAGACCAGTGAGTTTATTTCACTAGGACATATTGTCATTATACCCCATTACATTGCAAAGACCAGTGAGTTTTTTTTCCACAAGGTCTTTTTGAGAGCACCATCATGCCCTATTACATTGCTAAGACCAGTAGGACTACTGAGAGTACCATTATACCCAATTATATTGTTGAGACTAATGTTTTTATTTCACTAGGGCTTGTAACAGCAACATTATACTACATAAAAGTTAATTCATAATTTCAATTGGTTTAATTCACTAGGACTTATGTGTGCTATATTATTATATTACATTGCTGAGGCTAATAGGTTTATTTCACTGAGACTTTTAAAAGTGCCATTGTAGATATAAATCATTACATTGCTGAAACAAAGTCAGGTTGTTTCGTTTTTTTTTTTATAACTAGGACATCTGAGGGCACCACCAAACCCTTTATGTTGCTGAGGCCAATGGATTTTTTTTATTAGGACTTCTAAAATGACCATGATAGATGTACCTCATCATAATGCCAAGACAAATAACTTATTTTACAATAAATGAGAGCACATTTATACCCTATGACATTGCTGTGACCAATGTTTTTTTCACTAAGATGTTTGAGAGCACTGTTATACCCAATTACATTGTTGAGACCCATGTCTTTATTTAACTTAGAATGCCCAGAGCACCATTATGCCCAATCACATGTATGAGGTCAGGGGGTTTATTTCACTAAGATTTGATTTCTGGCAAAACCATCAAACCTTGACACATTGCAGGACCAAGGGTCTGTTTCACTAAGACATCTGGGAACACCATCAAATCTCTTCACATTGCAGGTACTGTACCATGGGTCTATTTCATTAAGACATCTGGGAACCAACGTTCCCTCTAAGCTGCACACGTGCAGCTGCTCAGGCTTCCCCGCGCAGCTGAATTGTCAATTTTTGCTCAATCCAATGTTAAATTTTGCTCGTCTCCGTAATGCTTGCACTGTGCATCGAGCACTGCACGCACACCTACCATTCGCTTAGAGGGAACATTGCTGGGAACACCATCAAATCTATTCACATTGCAGGGACCAAGAGTCTATTTCACTAAGACTTCCAAGAGCACCATGATACCTCATTTCACCGCTGAGGGCAATGGATTTATTTAACTAGGTTTACTGAGCACGCTAACAAGATTATACCCCATTACATTTCTGAAGCTAATGTATTTATTTCTCTAGGACTTCTTAAAGCACCATTATACCTAATAACATTGCTGGGATCAGACATATTTATAAATCTGATTTTCAAGTAGGTTAACAATAATTTGGAAAAGTATCAAGCCCTAACATTCTTCTTGCTTTTAGTGTGCTTGCCAAGGTAACCGTGCAAATCTGTAGACATAGCATAGGTAATGGTATCTGCATGTTACATGATCAAGGTGCATTGCAGACGAGTCTTGAATATTTTAAGGTCTGCTACAAATTGTTATGCAGAGAACCTAGTTGCAAGCAAGCATAGATGTCTTTAGGTAACTTTTGTGAAGTATCCTGATGAAGATGATCCAATGGAATAGTGCATATAACTCACTCCATCAAAAGGCTGAAAATATAAGGGGTGGGGATGGGGAATTTTCAAGCTGGCATGCTTGTTAGAACTACATAGATTGAGCTAGCTGAGGCTGTGGGAACTGTACCATACATATGCCCATGAAAGTAATTGGAACACTATGAGAATATGATACATGTATAGTAATGCCATTATTTTGAAAATATGCCCTGCCAGTTTCCTATATTCACAAGTGATTGAATACATATAAAGAATGGAAAAAATGTTTATTACAAGATTATAACAAAAACTGGATTACTGATAAGGATTTATCACATGTGCTGTTAGGTATCAAGTAACTTTATCAGCTGCCCCTATCAAGTGATGCATTCCATTCTTGATAGTTTTAAGAGAAAGGTAGCAGACACTGATATAATGGTATCACCATCTTTTTATGGTTAATGGGAGGAGGGGACTGATGTGTAGGTGCCATTAGGCATTAGTTTTGGTCCCTTACAGTGATTTATTTCTCCAGGATTTTCATTTGGAGGGGGAATTCCCTTTTGCATTTATATAAAGGAGATTCTTACTTTATAGTGGCAGTTTTTTTTTATGTGTGAGCAGTACACTTAATGGACCCTTTATAGCACATTGCAACAAATGTATGTGTGATAAATTTGTTTAAATTAAGAAGATAGATTCAACTTACTGTTGTCTATCTTCATCACTGGTGGTACTGGTTATGTGCTATGACAGTGGCACGGTGCCATATGCAATAGAACCACATGTAACATCACTGCTGGATACCAAGCACTGCATGTCTATATAACAAAGTTTTTAATTGATTGTTCAATTGCAGAAAGTCACTTGCCATATATACAACATTTTTAGTCCAAATGCAAACAAAACAGACCTTGATCTGCTGTTGCTTAATGTGCTGACAGATGCAGATCTATTTTGCATGTGTTACTGATTTCCCCCCCCCCCAACAAATTTCATAGACTCAGATATGCCAGAGCATCATGCAGCAGATCTGGGTCTGGACAGTTTGCACCTAAGCTCAACTAATAGGTGAATATATATGGTAGTAAGGGCATGAAAATGAATTTATCTAGAATCTACTATTGCGCTTCATTAATATTAA
Organism: Unio pictorum; assembly: GCA_030141615.1. Taxonomy (NCBI): domain Eukaryota; kingdom Metazoa; phylum Mollusca; class Bivalvia; order Unionida; family Unionidae; genus Unio; species Unio pictorum. Next base: position 35,803,542 of record JARLTB010000021.1, on the reverse strand, counting down.
TATTAATAAATGTTCCAGATTTTTACACTCACAGAAAATTGAATGCTCAATTCAAGTAGGATTCATTAAATTTAAGGTGTAATTTTTGCAATTACAAAAAACACTTACCATGTAGACCATATTAAGAGTTGATTAAAACAGCAGGGAGAGAGTGGCTTCATTAAATGATCAAATTTAAAGAAACTACATTATTTTACACTAGAAAAAAATTGATGATGTGATGTCATCAGGAAGCCTTTAAATAAGACAGTAACTAACACTCAGCATCTACATGCATGATTCCTGATCATAATTAATAATAAGAGTTAAAACCAATGTGTACTAAGAAATTACTGAAATAGGAATAAAACACATAAAGAAATATAGAAGACCACATATATTGTTTAGAAAAACATTACAATATATGCTGATCAACAATCACATATTAATAACCTGCACACTCAAAACAATGCTATGTTAGAAACTTTGAACTGACAAAATGGCAGTTGGTAATAGCTTAAAGTTTCTTGGAAATTGAGCATAAAGTTGGAATATTGTCCATTCTTGGCTACAGAGACTGCAAAAGAATGAAGTGTCTTTTTGCCAAGAGGATTACATTAAATCTGCTTGGGAGGTAATCCAATATATCGGGAAGGAATATCATTGGCTAAGAACTTAATTTTATTAAGTGTGTTTAGTGTGTGTCTGAACTTGTGTGAAACTGACAGGTTTTTTGAGAGAGAAATTAAAATGTTTGTTGAATGTTTTTTTTGTTGAGATTTGTTTCAGTCATGTGGCAAGATTTTTTTTTTTTTTACAAATTATGTGTGCTGTACCAGCTTTGGTGGAAGCTCAACATAATGATGGCTTGCACATCCACAGTCAAAATTTATCACTGGGTTTAGTGACTATAAACTCTTGACAGTTTAAATAATAAGATGCAATAGCACTATAATTATTAGAGATTTCAAACTATTTGGAAATAGACTAGAAACATAATTTCAAATACATTGAGTCTTCAAATAATATTTTATTATCTTTTTAACACATTTTTGGGTGGTTTTCTTCCTTAGTACATGTAGGTGAATGTAATGTTGTCTCAAGGTGGGTCCCTTCCTTTTGTTTATGTGTTTTGTATTCTTGTTTTTGGGGTAATATTTTTTATATAAGGGAAATAACTCTTATCAATATATTAGGATAAAAGTGAGGTCTGTCTGGGAGTGGGTGTTGTGTTGTAGCTGGTTGGGGTGGGTGGCAGCTACATTGGGGAATTAGCTGGTAAAACCAACAAACAAACAGCTAGGTTACCATTTTCTTTAATTCAAATTCAAACTCTTCTTAGTCAGTTCTCCTCTGGTAAATATATAAGCCTAGAGGGACTTCACTGGAGACAACTGATATCATATTTCTGTAACTGGCTTGAATTGTTTCTGGTACATAAAACTGTGTTTCCTACATTAAACTAAACATTTGATATCTCACTAATGAGTTGTCTAGAAGTTGATTTAAAAACATATAAATGATTATAATATATCTGATCAGACTCACACTCACTTTCAACGTCTTCCTCAAAATACAAATGTTAAATAAATGGGGTTTAAGTGTAAAGGTTGACAAAGATTGTTAGTGTTCAATTATAAACTATTTCTTTAAAATCTATATCTGAAATATTCTTGCTAATTAGAGAAACATAATCTAATATATTTTCTCTAATATCATAATCATTTTCAAAATCTATAACTAATTTCAAGTTCTGTAAATAATCATTTAATTAATTTGCAAAAACACAACTGCCTGTTCTCACTAGACTTAAACAAAAATGATTAATGTCCTTAAGGTCATGGGGTGAGTGTACTGTAAAGATTCTGCTTGTATTGTTTTGGAAGGAAACTGGAAAACAGTCCCTACTACAGTTGTGTGATTTGGATTTTTAATGTAGCTTTAACAATTTTTCAGTCGTGCCCCACCCAGTCACATTATCCTGACACCAGGCTGACCAGACATAACACTGACCTCTTAATGCTGGTGCAGTTTCAAATGAACTTTTATAAATTTAATTTTGTTTTGTAAAGGCTAAAAAGTAATTCAACTGTTTGTCTAAAGCAAAATAAAATTAGATTCGTAAATGGTTTAAATTAATAGTATTGAAGTTAATTGAATTATATATTTTTGAATGAAAATTAAAGGCAGTGAAACCAAAACATTTGAGATATGTGAGTTATGCAACAAATCTATAAATTGTAACTATAGTGTAAGTTGTAGATTAGTGTTGTATCATACATTGCATGTGTAAGAAGATAAATAAAATCAAATCGAAAACCATGATCATAGGTAGTTGATAGACAATACAGACAATATCTTGTACTGGAAAATACAAGTTGATGTGGTCATTAAAAGGTTAACTCACTGCCTTATCTCCTGATCAGAATAAAATCTCTCCTCCTTCAAGGTCAGAGAAAGATATTCTACAAAAGCATAGATCATGCCACACCTAGAATATTGTTGTTGTCTCTGGGGTAATAATAATAATATAAAGTACTTTGTAAAGCACCTAATTTTTAGAAGCTCCAAGAACTTTACAACATTTATAATGTTATGGCTATGCTATAGAAAAACAAATAACAAAAACCCATGACATTGGAAAACAAAAAACATGCTGAAAACATATAAGATACAAAACATTATTAGGTCTCTAAGTTTGTTCCTGCAGTTGAAAAAGGTGAGTTTTAAGAGCACTCTTAAAAGGGACCACTGTGTCTTTGTGTTTAAGTTCAATGGCAATTCATTCCACATTGCTGGGCTCTGGTATGCTCTTAAAACTCACCTTTTAAACATACCAGGCTTGGAATTTAACATGAATTTTCTTGTAGCCAAAAGCATTAGTACTGTAGATTGAGAAATATACTAGTCCTGCTGAACAGTCACTAGTCCTTTCTACAGAAAAGTGTTAGACATATATATTGGGATTTGCAAGTCATTGGACTATAGAAGTTATGAAAACTACTAGCCCAGCATGAAATTGAATACCCTTGGGCTACTGATTATTTTCAAGCCATGCTTATGAGGTACATGGTTAATTACCCAGTAACAGAAAATTTACACTTCTGTACATCTCTCACCAACTCACCAAGTAGTAAGCACTGCAATAATATCAAGGTAATATATATATATATATATATATATATATATATATATATATATATATATATATATATATATATATATATACAAATACGATCATATGAATGTATAAAAAAAACTAACTTTCAAATACAATATCTGTATAGTATTTTTAAAAATTTGATAGTCCCACTATACCATGGTTCTGTATATTACAATATTCTCAGTATACATGTTTGCAGTTTCATATGTCATAGTTCTCAGAAGAAAAGGTTTAGTACATAACACAGTTGATGGTATTTGACCCCAGCTACTGAATTATAATGAGAGAGAACTGTTAATTGATCATCCATCTTGTATGAGAACAAAGTTCCAGTTGACATCATTGTGATTCTTGAGCTAATAATATTGAAACAAATAATCCAAATTGAATTGTATGTTGTTATTTTATTATTTATTGCAATGTATTTATTTAGTTTGATAAATTTAGAATAGTTTTGTTTAGTAATTTTTGTTTAGCCTGCCTCAGTTGAAGCTTAACAAAGCATGGACTTTGGCATCTGTGTGCATTTTGGTCCACACCCTTGATTAATATCAGTTTTAAGTTTGGAATTTCTTTTTATTTCAGTGCCTTCTTAAACCCCCTTTCAGATTAGCTATATAACTTTAGTATGCACTTATCTTTATCATCTTGGTTCATGGATCACAGTGATAGCACATTAAGCTTCAGGTTAACCTTGATGTTAATTTTTTTTTTACTTCTGTAATGTGATCAGTTTCTCAGAACAGTTGGCCAGGATCATGTTTCTTTGTTTTATCTCTACATCTTGATGTGTACAAGAGCTATTAACCAAATGTAGGTCAGTTTGTTAAACATTTCACACATCCCTAACTTTGGTTGGGAATTTTTTTTGTTTACCTTGAATTGTCATGTACTTTTTATAGGTTAGGAAGTTATGCAGCTTAGTTCATCTTTTGGGTAAAATACCTAATCATGAAAAGTTTGACCAAAACATCATGCTGTGTTGACTTAAAGTTTTGAATTTTTGGGTACTATTGGCCACAGAGTAATGGAAATTGTCAGTGTGTTTTAGTAATTGCAACATATTCATTTTGAAGCTGGAGGAATGCTTGACACACATGTCATGGCCAGCTTCTTGCTTAATCTAGAATTTCATATATTTTTTGTTAGATTTGTATACAGATTAAATTGATTCAACAGTCTAAAAGAAAAATGAGGACACAACATGCAGGATTTTAACCTATTATCATTACCTTTTTGCACCAATGTACCTTGGTTCTGAGGTTAAAAACAAGATTGTTTGCATTTTTGGGCTTTGTCCTTGTCAAACTGTATGATGTAGCTTTGTACTTTTTGCATGTTTTTATCAAACTGTATGATGTAGCTTTTAATATTTTTGCATGTCTTTATCAAATTGTACAATGTAGCTTTGAATATTTTTGCTATGTCCTTGTAAAATTGTATGATGTAGCTTTGAATATTTTTGCTGTGCCCTTGACAAGCTGTACAATGTAGCTTTGAATATTTTTGCTGTGTCCTTGTCAAACTGTATAATGTAGCTTTGTATTTTTTGCATGTCTTTATCAAACCGTATGATGTAGCTTTGAATATTTTTGCTGTGTCCTTGTCAAACTGTAAGATGTAGCTTCAGGACTTGCAGTAATAATTCAACTTCCGTATTAACCCACTGTAAACATCATGATACATATGAATTAGGAATTCAGTGACTTTAACATTCTGAATCTGCATACTCAAACCTGTATTTATCAGTACAGACATATCCCCACTACAAGCTTCCCTTTAAAATACAACCATGAGTCATGACATTTTCAGAATAGACTCAATGATTTTTTAAACTAAACTTTTGCTCCATGATCTACCAATTCAGATGAATCAAACCCATATATCCTTTATGTTATGTTCACCCATTTCTAGACTAGTTCCCATTCTTCCATATCATTAGTACCCACGAGTCCTATATCCAACCTTGATTTACTTGACAGATCTAAGTATGGCAGTAGAAGGCATAGCTAAGTAAAGAGTGCGCAAAGTTCTGCTTACAATGATGTATTTCAGGCAATATTGACTTACTTGAGCTTCATTTCAGAAAATGAGAAAAAATAAGTCAATAAATCTGTCTAATCAAGAGTTTCATGCTGGCTATAAGCAGAATATAAGCAACTGGAATACATGATCAGCCAAATATCATATTATGCAAAACTGAGTAAAACGTGAATTTGACCATCTAATCTATATATGAATGCAAACTTCAGAAAAAGTTGCCTGAAATTACAGAAATTACTTAAAATTACTCCAAAACACATATAATTTAAAAACTAAAGTATGGTAGGCATAAGCCAATAAAAATACAATTTATGAATGAAGGGTTACCAATATGAAGAATGATGGTCAAGACTTAAGGGATCATATCTCAAGCATCATGTTTCCAGCACAACTTGGAAATATCAAATTTGTGACCATAATTGCTCTGCAAATGGTACAAAACACCCCATTTTGCAGTCAGATCTATGACCTCCCCTTTTCATGGCAACAGTTGCCATATCTAAAAGTGTTTAAAATCACACTGGGGTTGACAAAAGGTTTCCATTTTGTTTGTTATATGCAAATAGAATAATAATTTTATATTAATAGCAAAGTTGAATTGTACATTCATATGTGGAATCACTGCAAGGCTGTTATTGTCTATTGGACAAATCAACTCCTATAATAAACCTATAAGTAACATCGTGATATTAAAAAATCAATAACTTTAAATTTCTAATTCCTCATTATATATTTTTCAATATATATATATATATATATATATATATATATATATATATAGACATATCCTTAATGATAGTGATGGGAATCAGTTAGAAATTCATAATCGATAATCGGTTCCCCTTAACCAACTGATCATCTATTATAATCGGTTACTAAGAGCAAATTTTAATTTTTGTTAAACAGTTATATCTTTGATCAAGAGTTCAATATGTTTATAAATGTACAGAAGTAATCTCTTTTAATGACATATATACTTTAACCTGACAATAATATTACATTATGTGTTACTTTTGTTCTACATCTTTGTTAAATGAAGGCAACTTTTTATGGCTGATCAGTCATATTTAACTAAAATACTGCTACAATCCCCCGAATTTTTTTCGTTCACATGTGATGGGTCTATAATTTAAAGTATAGAAGGACATGTTTTTCTCGTTTGTCATTGTTTGTAAATACTAAAAAAGATGTTGCAATTGGACTGAAACAAATCAACAAAATGTGTTTAAATGTATTAACTCAACAATTTAACAACTTGACCATGTAATAATGACTATATGTTCCTAATTATAAATCATAAGGTTTCATATTTGTAGTTGTGAAGGGAATTAATAAATTTCAGGTCAACTTTAGTGGCTAGGGGTTGTACTAACCTTTGTGCTTTGCATACACCTAAAAAGTAGTCTCCCATTACACACAATCGATTATGGAGTTCACAATCGATTATCTGCTCAACCAACTGATGATCGATTATAATCGATAATTGGAACAACACTACTTAATGACTGCTTCTCTGTAGAGAAAACCATATGAGCTATGGCATTTTCTGCAAATGCATGTGTTTCCAATTTGACACTAAAGAGTCTAGTGTTAATTTCAGTAGTGAGTTGTCCAAGTTCAAGTGTGTAAAAGGACTGAAATTCAATGAATAAAACATTGTTTCTTTTACTGTTTCAGTTACAGCAGGGATAACGTCTTAAATGATCTTTTACTTTCATTATCCACTAATTCTAACAAACCAAATCCATAAATATTCTCTTTTATCTGCACCCATTCTAGACTGGTTCCCATTCCTCCATATGGATAGAACCGGAGTCCTTCACTGTTTGGGAACAAGAGGATTATTCTTGCCAATAGCATAGTTGTCTTCCATTAACACCAATTATTACATGTATTCAGTGGGAAGCCTGTGTACTTCAAATTACAGACTTAATTCAATAAGTACTTTTATTGTGAGTACAGAGGGAAGTCTGTTTAATGCATTTATAGTTAAATATACTGTTACTGTTTGAGCTCATTTTCTTCTGATCCAAGTTTTATATGCATCTTTTGCATGCAGGCATGTTCTGCTCAAACAAAAATACAAGAAAACTATCTAGCTGACTGATTCAGTCCATATGGAAGTTTGTAAGTATCGAATTTAGTGTTATGCCACAGTATAGATTATAATGTACAACACCTTCACCGATTGTGTCAATCATGCACATGTCTGATTAATGTTGACTTGTTTGATGTGCAGTAACTATGTGTAGTTTACCCTATAACATAAGAGTTGGCATTTGTAAAGAAAAACATGCTGGTTTGAATCGAATTTAGAAATCCCAAGACCCTTTGATACTGTTATTTATCTAACAACTGTTACTGTAGTGAAATTTCCCTCTCTACTTACTGCACACACTGTGCATGTCAACACTGCATAATGTTTTTTTTTCTGTTGGTTTCCATCTGTTGATGTTGAGCAACAGAAATTGGGAGCGATGTTATTATTGCAGCCTACAGTTTACATCTGTATAATTATTTTGTACATTTTAAAATTTAGGGTGTTTTCGATTTAAAACAATTGATGTACACTCTCATTATATTTGTGTTGTATTATATAGCCCAGTTTCATGAAGCTGGCTGAGCAGGATCATAAACATGTCTATCCATCATTCAGCAATGATAGACTGGTTCAGCAATGTGCTTTCTGCAAGATAATTTTACTTGGAATTATCTGATTGTAATTTAAATTGGTATGCAGTTTGTAATCGATGAGAACATTTCCGCACTACCACCCCCACAACTTTGGTTTATGCATCTTTACCAGGGATTGTCTAATTTTATCAAAATTGGTTTGCAGCTTTATATTGATGTGACTTGCAATGAGTCTGGTATCCATAATTCCACAGTATCATTTACTGGAGTTGTACTCCCCAGATTACCTGATCTTGGTTTCAGCAGCATGTTTACCAGTATTAATTGGATTCAGCTGGATTTGTCTTGTGGCTTTATACTCATGAAATTTTAAATGACTTGATTTTCAATATTCTAAAACTTCATTTGCAGGAGTTATGACCCCTTTGATGAGACCTTGAGTCTGATTTATTTATTTCCTGCATTTTACAACATCAATGTAAAGAGTTATGGATCCTGGTTTCCCATATTCCTAACTTTGGAATCCCCATCATAACTTTTTTATATTTAGGAATGATGAATTTCAACCACATTTAGAAAGCAACTTTTTATTTATATGGCTTTGAATGAGGTTGATTTCTTGTGACCCACATCATTAATATGACTGTTGATCCCTAATCATCCAGTCTCATGACTTTATTTTGTACTGTAAAAAACTTTAGGACTGTAGTGTGTCAATGGAGTTTAGCATGCATTTTTTTTTATTTGTGAAATCTTGAAAGAATTTGATTTCCAACATTCCACAACTACCTTTCCTCCTGAATTATATTTCTTCAACTTTGCTTTATGAATGATTGATAGATTTCAACCAAATTTGGCATGAAACTTAATAATGATATGATCTCAAAGATTTTGATTTTAAATCTTCCATTACTTCATTTACGTGAGTTTATGGCTTACTTGACATCCTGATCTTTGTTTCTGCAGTTTAACTTTCCTATGGATTGTTGGATTTGAACTAATTTAGAATTCATCTTTATTTGAAGAATATTTCAAGAATTTTGCAACATCATTTACTGGAGTTGCTGGTTTCTACAGCATTACTTTATTGACAAGTGTTTAATTCCATCAAATCAACTTACACTAATCAGACCATGAATGATTTCAATTTTGAGTATCCCACATCCTCATGTTATGGCCCCCTAAATGCCCATTATCTTGCTTTGCAACACAAGTTCTCTGAGCATGGTTGAGCACATAATAGGATTAGCTTCTGTCTAGGACTTGGAGAGTACCGTAATCATGCTCCCAGTTTCTGTTGAAAAATGACAGCATCGCTTTTTATTTATAGACAAGAACATGATAACATTTTCAGTTCAAAGTTGAACTTTAACATAAATATATATGTAGTTACCAGCAAATCAACAACAGAGACACTAATCTGATGATGCATTATGTGATGGCAGATCATGGTCATTGTTGCCTGCAATCGGACTTGACTAATGTGTATGTGTGTGTTACTTTGATAGTGAATGGATACTTGCAGAAAATTGTTTCTAATATCATTGTATAGAAGAAGGCTTGTATAGAAAAGGCTGTCAAGCATTACAGGTGAAATAATTTGTTCTGCTTCCCATCTCCTATATGTTATATGGAACAAGGTTATTGTATGTATATTTATAGAAAATAATAGTATATGTGTATTGATGATACCATTAAAGTCTAGAATCTGTGGTTTTAAAGCAACAAACGGACAATGTTTTAAACAAAAATTGGAATTATGTCATGTACATCAAAATCCTGATAAACAGTTTCTTTTATCTTGTGCTGCAAGTTGAGAGAATCGTTTACATGATAATTTCTCAAGAATTTAATACAAATTTCCTTGTTTACATTGCATATTATAATCTAGAATAAATATTGCTACTTTCAGACTCTATTCTCACTAGAAACAGTGTGGTCCATTACAGGCTCTGGCTGAAACGTGTTGGCCATTCCTTGCAGAAGCAACTTTCACAACTTTACCAGAAAAATTAGTGAGTATCCACTAAATAATTTGCATCCAAATGAATTAACATAAACAAGAAATACCATAATGTATATACTCACTTATAAGTAAAGTCAAACTGCAAATGAGAAAGATGCTGATCTGCCATAGCATAATGTGCCTGAAGATCAGAGTCTATGTTGTTTGTTCTACTTATTACTCTTAAGAAACTTCACAGACCCAGATCTATCAGTGCATTATGCAATCACAGATGTTGGTCTGTGAAGTTTGCATTTGGACTCAATCTTATAAAGCTAGTATATACAACAATATATTTTCACAAACTACAAACAGTATATACTTTAAACTGCATAAAATGCTAATTGTATAGACCATGATTTGCCAATACACAAGGTTCTGACAGATCTGGGTCTGTGCAGTTAGTTACAGGTAATCAGCAGAACAAACAAAATAGTCTATGATCTGCATGAGGGCAGATCAAATTTTTTGTTTGCAGTTGATCTTTTATGCAAGTATATAAGGAACCCAACAATCAAAGAAATATACTTAGACCTTTGTTAAGAGTACACTTATCTTAACTAGTAATCTATCTTGCACAGTATTTTTTTTCAAACCTTTTTAAAACTCTCTGGTTGCAAAATCTTAAGAGCTTTAATTGAGTATGCATATTACCTGTGTATAGTGTACAAGGTAGATTTTTATTTGAAGCTGGCACGAGATTTTGACTACAGTTTATTCTGCTTTTTACAATGAGAACCTAGATTTTATGCACCAGTCTATCATACTGCTTTTTGCACTGAGAACCTAGATATTATGTACCAGTCTCTCATACTGCTTTTTGCACTGAGAACCTAGATTTTATGTACCAGTCTATCATACTGCTTTTTATACTGAAAATCTAGATATCGTGTACCAGTCTATCATACTGCTTTTTGCACTGAGAACCTAGATTTTATGTACCAGTCTCTCATACTGCTTTTTATACTGAAAACCTTGATATCATGTATCAGTCTATCATACTGCTTTTTACACTGAGAATGTAGATTTTATGTACCACTCTGTCATAATAGTGCTTCATGCATTCACATAAGTCAGATTTATTTTTAAAATTTATTCAATTTGTTAGAATAAATAAGTTATTTTAGACTGTTAACAGGTGAACAATACCAACAATGATAAGGAGAAACTAAAGCTACAGATGTTAATAAGGAAAAATAATGTTTATTGCTATTGTTTTGACCAAAAATATCTTGAAATTTAAGATTCAGGAAACAGGAATTAACACACCGTTTGTTCTTAGTGAACCTTACTATGTATAGGGTATTTGGAGGCTCATATTAAGACAGTGCATGATTGTTTAGATGGTTGTTACCATTATATGTATAGAAGGTCGTTACCAGTATTACTGCATTGTAAACAACCTCTACTTCCTGTCTGCTAGGGAGAGTTCATTGAGGTATAACAGTAACAATTGCGCAAGTCCAGGTGGGAGGAGCTTATGGTGTAGGTCCATTGCATTCAGAAATAAACAACAACACAAGCTATGATTGGTGGATTATGTAAGAGTTGTACTTTCTGTTAGACTTTAAAAAAAAGTTTAGCCTCTTGTTAATTTATGCTAATTCCTATATAGATCATATTTTGTATTTTTTATGATTTTTTGAAAATGTGAGAGACATGACTGAAAATAAGTATGTTGTGACTAGATAACTCATACCCGTCTAGATCCAGCAGAGTTATCTCTCTTAAATGCAATGGAGTACCTGGTTTTGTCATCATCAAATTGACAATCTAACATTGTTCTCTATAACAGTGTGTGAGATGCACGCTAAATTAGGATAGAAAATATATTTATCTCTCCAAATATTAGCATTGAGGTCTATGGAAAAACAATTGGTACCGTGATACCTTGAAGAAGCTTCACTGAGCAGTAAAAATGTTTAATGAGAGCAACACAACTATTAAACTGAAAAGCTATCACCAGTACATACTATTCATTGGAATAAGACAAATGTACCCCTGCAAGGAAACACTTGTTGCTAGCACTTATATATTGTAACAACTAGATAATGATGTTAATTTTTTATGTTTTGTTACTGGATCATTTCAATAAAATGTCTCAGTGCATAAGAATCTGTTTCATAAATGAAAAAATTATTGGAAATCATAGAGTGACCCCAACAGACGAGAGTTGAAGATTTGCTTTGTATTTGTTTAACCCAGGTTACCATTGTGATTGTATATAAATGCACAACAATTTTCCAAAAACACGCCGGTCTCTGCATACTGCTAAAAATCCGGACGTTCAGATCTTCAAAGTATTACTTATTTTACGATCTATTGACCTAAATAATATCCAAATAATTCAGAGTATTATTATTACTTTGCCAGTCCTAGAGTATAATTATTTATTATTATAGCAATTTATATATGCCATTATAACCCAATATATTAGTGATAGGAATCAGTCAGAAATTCATTATCGATAATCAGTTCCACTTAACCAACTGACCATTGATTATAATCAGTTACTAAGAGCAAATTTTAATTTTTGTTAAACAGTTAATCTTTGATCAAGAGTTCAGTATGTTTATACATGTGCAGGAGTAATCTCTTTTAAATTAATGACATGTATACTTTAACCTGTCAATAATATTACATTGTGTGTTATTCTGTTCTACAACTTTGTTAAATGAACGCAACTTTTTTATGGCTGATCAGTCCACTGTAACTGGATTACTGCTACAATCCCCCCAAATTCTTTTGTTCATATGTGATGTGTCTATAATTTAAAGTATAGAAGGACATGTTTTTCTTGTTTTTCATTGTTTAAAAATACTATAAAAAGTTGTTGCGATTTTACCGAGACAAATCAACAAAATGTCTTTAAATTTATTAACTCAACAATTTAACAACTTGACCATGTAATAATGACTATATTTTCCTAATTATGAATCATAAGGTTTCATATTTGTAGTTGTGAAGGGAATTAATAAATTTCAGGTCAACTTTAGTGGCTCAGAGTTAGAGTAACCTTTGTGCTTTGCATACATCTAAAAAGTAGTCTCCCTTTACACACAATTGATTATGGAGTTCACAATTGATTATATTATTGGTTTGCTCAACCAACTGATTATCGATTATAACCAATAATTGGAACAACACTACAATATATACCCAAATATACAAGTCTAGCCACCCAAATGAAGTTGATGCTATCATCCAAGGAATAGAGAGGTGCATTCCTGATGTGAAATCATGGATGATATGTAACAAACTGCAGATGAATGATGATAAAACTGAGGCCATTCTGAGCACAACACAAAGACTTTCTCATTCACATCCTGTACCTCAAACAATAAATATCAGCAACACCAACATTAAATTCACAGTCAGTACGAAACCTAGGTGTTACTCAAGACAGTACTCTCACATTGCACCAACAAAGCATCAGCTCCATTCGCAAATATCAAAACTGGGGTATTGTAACTCAATTCTGTCTGGTTTGTCTCAATATCTACTCCAGAACTTCAAAACATAGCTGCTTGGATCACGATTAGAGCACACATCCCTGCTGCCCTGTACCCTACACTGGCTATCCATTCAATCCCGAATAAAACACAAAATTTGTTCTCTAACTTACGTTTCACTGACGGACTCCAGTCCAGCATACCTATCTTGCCTCACCCATGTTCACACACCAGCAAGATACTTATGCTCCTCTTTTGACAATGGTATACTCAATATTTCCACGTAAAAAACGAAGCCATATGGACAACGTTCTTTTGCATACCTGGGCCCAGCAACGTGGAACAAATTGCCCACTGAATTTAGACACAAAGACACAGTGATCCCTTTCAAAAGTGCTCTTAAAACTCACCTTTTTCGACTGTAAGAACAAACTTAAAGACTTAATAATACTTCCTACCTTCAGATGCGTAGCTAGTGTGTTTGGAGCCCAGGGACAAGATTAATTTTTACGCCCCCCACCCCGCCCCAATTCCACATACAACCCATTTGAAAGCCCATTTTCGCGCCCCCATTAGTTTGGCGCCCGATGACATCTGCCCCCCCCCCCCAGCTACGCCTCTGCCTACCCCTAAATATTTTCAGCATTTTTTGTTTTCCAAATTCATGGTGTTTGTTGGTATGTTGTGTGGGTTTGTTTGTGCAGTCATATCATTATTTTAGATGTTGTAAAGCGCTAAAAGCTTCTAAAGATTAGGCGCTATACAAACTCCTCATTATTATTACCACATAAAAATGGTGTTTGATCTTACAGTTGTTACTTCTGGTTTTTAATTTGGCCGCGTTCTAATTTCTGCATTTTTTTAACAGGTACGGTCTTCCACTCGAAAATATAACCTTCGGTTTTTGAGCACGTGATAATACTGAACCTATCAAAATTGGCAGACCGAATCCGTGGACGAATCAGAGTTGGCAAACTGGCAAACTCGAGTCAAGCGCAAATCTTCAGATATCAATTACATACTAATATGACTAAATATCGTTCAGTGTATAAAACATTCTTCTTTTTAAATCTTACTCTGTTCAAAACTCGGAGAGAAAAAAACGCTCTATTCTAATTTGTTCCTACAGTAGCAGAACAATAGTTCTCTAATGGATAAACTGTGAAAACCAATGACTAGGTATAATGGTACTATTGTCTGATTCTATATCCCCATTTGTTTGTACATCCGTACTGATTTCAATAAAGTAAATGTTCAATGTGATAAAAAGTGCACATAACTAAGTCAACTAAAATCAGTTATTTATCATTTCTAACCCGACAGTGATCAGAATGGTACTAATTATGGCATCCCTTGCACCTTTCGCGCTCAACGGACTTTCAATACTATATAACACATTGCCATATTGCGTACACTATGGGTTACTTTGTTTTTTTTTTGTTGGTTTTTTTTGTGGTTTAACGCTATTTTTCAGCACAATATAGGCTATACATGGCGGATAGTATTAATGGTGGTGGAAGAACCCGGAAAAGTCCGGAAAGAACCACCGACCCACGAGAAGCTACTGGCAAGCTTTCTCACTTAACCACAGTTGCCGAATCTTAGACTCGAACCCACGCATACAGAGGTGAGATGACAGTGATCCGTAACGGACAGCGCTTTAGACCACTTGGCCACTCGGGGCCCCACACTATGGGTTAGTTTATTTCCATTAGAAAACATATTGACATAGTACATCCTGTTCGGTAACTGCCTGATAATTCCGTAAATTACATAACATTGAGAGTTTGGAGATAAGTGGAGGGAACTGGTCAGATGTTCAGCAGCACAGTACTTTGACCGACGTCCATACTAGGTCAAGAGACTGATGATGATGAAGATGATATGAGAGTTTGGAATTATATCCATTTGCAAACACATGTATATAGAAATTAAACCGCTTGTTAAATCCACCTAAAAGGCAAATCTGTTGTTGTAATTGTTTTCATTCGTTTGATTCAAATTGTAAATATAGTAAACAGACGATTTATGTATGTGCAGCTCGCGAGCATGTCAGTCTATTATATTGAAAGCTTCCGGTAAGCATGAAACGCGGAGATGATGACGGTTAAAAGGCTATTCTACTAACAGTCAGGTTAGAAATGTATATCAGTGAATGAACTTACTTAGTTCCTTGCACTTTTGATAACATTAAAGGTTTCTATTATTGAAATTGGTCGGGGGGGGGGGGTGAGTTTACAAACGAACGGGTTGGTACTGAAACTGTCAGACTATAAAAGAATTGCGGCTGCTAGGGGGGTTGCAACTATGCACAAAACAAATTGCATTATTCAATCAATCTATAGTTTTTATATATAAAGTCAATAAATTTAAAATATTACTTTCGGCAATAAGTTCATCTGAGTGTAAATTTATGTGAATCACATATCGGTAATATAGAACATCGAGGTCATGGGTCACGAACAAAAATGGCGTTCTTAAGAACTTTACACATTATCGTTGAAAAAGTTCGTTTACCGCGAAACACGAACAACTTGAAACTTAATGTTAACACACGTGATGTGATATTTTCCCATCAAGCAACCACATGATGGAGAAACACATTTGGTATTAAATGGGGTAATACAGGCATGTAATTTGTGCAAGAAACGGTAGTTAATGTAAATTTTCAAACCTTGACAAGCCAAGTGTAATATAATGATCAACATAGTATCAACTAAAACTTAATGACAGAGATTTCCAACATGCATACAAAAAATATAGGATTAGCCAACTAGTAATTCAGTATAATTTGACTCCATCAATCGCAGTAAGTCTGAGAACATGCCTATGAAGTGGCGCATTATGGTAAATAGGGAGAAAGCTAAAAACACGTAATCACAAAGCCACAAATCTGCAACAACTAGTCTACATGCTCTTCCACTGCATCAGTATATCTCATAAACCTTGTACCTTAATTTTAAGAAATGATATCTTCATTGAATTTGTTTTTTTCAGATATCTTATGTAGTTTCAAGTCATCTGTTGAAGTGTTCATGATAAAGTTTCTAAATTATCTTTTATACACGTAATTCTTCCTATATATTTATAACAAAACTTATACCACCCTGGGAGCAAAAATCTTGCTAGAAAATATGTCATTGTTTTTGTCTTCAGACAAGTGGTAAGAGCTATTTCAGTCATTTTAAGGTTTAACTTCTTTCATCTGAGTAAGATTCATTTAGTCTGAGTATGGTAAGATTCATTTAGTCAGAATAAGATTCATTTTGTTTCAGTAAGATTCATTTAGTCTGAGATTCATTTAGTATGATTAATTTAGTCTGAGTATGGTAAGATTAATTTAGTCTGAGTATGGTAAAATTAATTTAGTCTGAGTATGGTAAGATTAATTTAGTCAAGAGTATGGTAAGATTATTTAGTCTGAGTATGGTAAGATTATTTAGTCTAAGTATGGTACAAATTTACTTAGTCTTTAGTATGGTAAGATTTATTTAGAGTATGGTAAGATTAATTTAGTCAAGAGTATGGTAAGATAAATTTAGTCTGAGTATGGTAAGATGAATTTAGTCTGAGTATAGTAAAAATTTATTTAGTCTTTAGTATGGTAAGATTAATTTAGTCAGAGTATGGTAAGATTAATTTAGTCGGAGTATGGTAAGACTAATTTAATGTGAGTATGGTAAGATTAATTTAGTGTGAATGGTAAGATTCATGTAGTATGAGTATGGTAAGACTAATTTAGTCAGAATAAGATTCATTTAGTCTGAGTATGGTAAGATTAGTTTAGTCAAGAGTATGGTAAGATTAATTTAGCCTGAGTATGGTAAGATGAATTTACTCTGAGTATGGTAAGATTAGTTTAGTCAAGAGTATGGTAAGATGAATTTAGTCTGAGTATGGTAAGATGAATTTAGTCTGAGTATGGTAAAAATTAATTTAGTTTGAATATGGTAAGATTAATTTAGTCAAGAGTATGGTAAGATTATTTAGTCTGAGTATGGTAAGATTAATTTAGTTAGAGTATGGTAAGATTAGTTTAGTCAAGAGTATGGTAATATTAATTTAGTCTGAGTATGGTAAAATGAATTTAGTCTGAGTATAGTAAAAGAAAAATTAGTCTTTAGTATGGTAAGATTAGTTTAGTCAGGGTATGGTAAGATTAATTTAGTTGGAGTATGGTAATATTAATTTAGTGTGAGTATGGTAAGATTAATTTAGTGTGAGTATGGTAAGATTCATGTAGTATGAGTATGTAAGATTCATGTAGTATGAGTATGGTAAAAGTTATTTAGTCAAGGTAAGACTCATTTAGTGTGAGTATCATTATTTTAAGATTCATGTTGTATGAGTATGGTAAAAGTTAATTTGGTCAAGGTAAGATTCATTTAGTGTGAGTATGTTAAGATTCATGTAGTATGAATATGGTAAAAGTTATTTAGTCAAGGTAAGATTCATTTAGTGTGAGTATGGTAAGATTCATGTAGTATGAATATGGTAAAAGTTATTTAGTCA
Source organism: Unio pictorum (assembly GCA_030141615.1). NCBI lineage: Eukaryota > Metazoa > Mollusca > Bivalvia > Unionida > Unionidae > Unio > Unio pictorum. The sequence continues at coordinate 35,785,754 of JARLTB010000021.1, read as the reverse complement.
AGGTAAGATTCATTTAGTGTGAGTATTTTAAGATTCATGTAGTCTGAGTATGGTAAAAGTTATTTTGTCAAGGTAAGATTAATTTAGTGTGAGTATGTTAAGATTCATGTAGTCTGAATATGGTAAAAGTTATTTAGTCAAGGTAAGATTCCTTTAGTGTGAGTATGGTAAGATTCGTGTAGTCTGAGTATGGTAAAATTAATTTAGACTGATTAAAATTAATTTAGTTTGAGTAAGATTGACTTGGTTAGAATAAGATTAATTTAGTTGAGTATGGAAGATTCATTTAGTCTGATTATGGTAAGATTAATTCCGTCTGTGTGTGTCATAGGATCTGTAATGTAGTTTTAAAAAGGTTCAGTCATATCACTACAATGTTTGCAGTGTGGCAGTTTACAGTGATGCCCAGTGCTGGAGCATCATGCCGCAGACATGTATCATAATGTCCCACCCAGTCATATTATCTTGACACCAGGCAGACCAGTCTTAACACTAACCTCCTAATGCAGAGTGCCTAGTGAGGCAGCTGTTAGTACCATACTTGTAAGTCTTTGATATGACTTGGCTGGTGTTGGAACCCATGACCTCCTGCTTCCGAGGCGGATGCTCTAACCACTAGGCCACCAGAGTGGTTGATTAATTTAGTTTGAGTAAGATAGACTTGGTCAGACTAAGGATTAATTTAGTCAGAGTAAGGATTAATTTAGTCAGAGTAAGATTAATTTAGTCAGATTAAGATTAATTTAGTCAGAGTAAGGATTAATTTAGTCCAGAGTAAGATTAATTTAGTCCTGAGTAAGATTAATTTAGTCAGATTAAGATTAATTTAGTCAGAGTAAGGATTAATTTAGTCTGAATAAGATTAATTTAGTTTGAGTAAGATAGACTTGGTCAGAGTAAGGATTAATTTAGTCAAGAGTAAGATTCATTTAGTCTGAGTAAGATTCATTTAGTTGGAGTATAGTAATATTCATTCCTAAGTTCTCTTGCACTGAAATATCTGCATGTGTTTTCAATCACATTACGAATAAGAGATTCACATTTTTCTATATCTCCAACATAGTCATTTTAATAAACAGTATGGAGTTTTTTTTTAATTAGCTTTAGAATTATTGCAGAAGTATACAAGATATCTTGTCAGTGTTTTAGATATCTGATAAACAAGTTCAATTCCGATATCTAACAGTTTATATCATATCTGGTAAAGTCAATAAGATACAAGAAAAATTTAATTGAAATTATTTTAATTTGTAGTACATGTACATGTATACCATATAATGCTTAAGTGTTACCTTATCAAACTTATAAGATCTCTAAATTGAACTTATTCATCAGATATTTAATGTATTTAACAGGATATCAAAAACCTTATGAAATATCATTTTAAATTTAAAAAAAACAATCAAATGAATGTTACATCTTACAAACAAATAGCATTCATCTGTGTACCATTGCCTCTTATATTTTATCTTTAGTACAAAAAAGTTCCCTCAATGGTGCATGTCAGGTGAAGGAAAAAAAACGCAAGAAAATAAAGATTAAAGATTGTTACGGTTGATTTTGGACTGACTGAATCAAGTGTACCATACGATACTCGATAGCTTACTGATTAGAGTGCCTTAGGAGTGTAAGACATTCAGTTTCATTGACTGGTGTATTTGGATTAGTTTGAGCATAAATCCTGAGCACAAGATCAATGGTCTTCAATAAAGAAATGTTAAGAAACATGACATTTTGAACAAAACACTGCTAGATTTCCAATTTATTATACAGAGAGGAAAATAAGTTGACTAAAATATGTAATAAATAAAAAAAAAATTCTAGACAGAAATGTTTTTTTGAGTATTTAAATTCAAATCCTGGTGTGAGGGAGGGGAGGCTGTTAATGATAATAGTTGCTCTTGTCAGGGATCTAATCATGTCCGTAATAATTTTTCACATTTCTAGCAATATATACATAGAATCATTTATAACTGAGTCAGGGTATATTGCATGGTCTTCAAATGGACACAATTATTTTTTTAGTGGATATGAAAACTGTTAAAAAAAGGTAAGATAACTATGATATAGTCTGACTTGACAATGATTCAACAATGATCCAGAGTTTATAATGCTGGAAAGTAAATATTTATTGCAGAAATTAATAAATTCACAATGCAAATGCCAATAATAATTATACTTGTTTGAATTTTCATGAAAGAACAAGAAACCAGTAAGGATATTTTTGGTTCCAGTATCTTTTAGCTCTGCTGGTCATGGACCAGAAGAGTTTATGGGATGGTCTATATTGACACATATACACAGACATACTGCTGCTTGGACATCTAGTATGGCCACAACATCAGTGGATGGCTAAGTCAGCATTGTGTTTTCACCAGTAGGCCTAGTAAGATACCTAGTTGGTCCAAAATGGAAATGATGTCATTTGTTCTTTGTATACTATGTGATTGTCACATTGACTGTTGTCCCTTACTTACCCTGATTGGATGATCATTATGAAAAGACATTTTGACCAAAATACATCTAATGATTTCCTAAAACAAACATTATACCATTTTGAAATCCAGTAAGAGCTCCATAGCAGCTAATTTGAAAATCTTTTTTTGCTTTAGAATATCAGAGATGGTTACAACACTCACAGTTAAGGAAGAAGAGGTCTCAAAATTCTTTTCACTCAGTCGAACAAAGGACTCTTTGTCCTAAATGATTTCACTTTTTGATGTGGTGGGGGGTAATTTGGCATCACATTGTCTATTTCTGGAATGAACAATGTACAGTATAATTAAAGGATAAAATATATTTAATCAAGTTGACTTGATACCTTATCTTATATAGACTGTATAAGGTATCTTATAACTTATATAAGACATCTCATAAACATTATAATAGATCATTTTATAACATATCTTATTAACATACATGTAATTAATTAATATATCTGATAAACTATTTTACAATTCTGTGAAATTTTCTGAGATATCTCATTATTTTTAGTAAATCTCATGAAATTTACAAGACCTGATAATGTGCATTAGCTATATTATAAAATACGTAATATATCTCATATATGAACAAAATATGGAAGACATCTTTTTAATTTCATGCGATATTGTATCTGTTTTAATGTGTTTAGCTCTCAAGTTCTTGGAATAAATAGTAATTTGGATTGCCTTAACTAATTCTCAAGTTAGTTGTCTTCCTCATTTGAAGGGTTTGGTGCAGTAAGTAATAACACAAAGATTAAGCATGTACAATTTTGTAGATCCACTAGCCAAGATCATGCTTGCAGGGAGACAACTCAACAGGCAGCAGCAAGAATGGTCACATTTTTACTATATATAAAAAATATATCATAAAGAGTGACAGCGATTGATAGACTTTGAGTCTTTTCTCATGTACTTGATGAAGTCGATTGCGATATATTTTCTTGAATGAACCTAAATGTTGGTAAACAAAAAGTTTGGTCAATAATCTATTTACATACATGTGTAAGTGCCTGATTTCCAACTAGCATGAATAAGTACTGGGATAAGTGGGATGTACATGTCTGGCTTATACATTTTCAAGATTACAAGGGATAATGTGCATGCTTAGCTTTTCATGTCAAAATTAAGATAATGTAGTCAGAACATTAGCCTGTTGGTTAAGCTAAGTTAGAAAACAGAACTGCTTCATGATGCAGCCTCTCCCCCCCCCCCCCAATATGTTTTGTCATATTTTGCATTCCTTCTAATACCATGGTATGGTCATAGATTCAGTGTTTGGGATGAATATACTTTTGATAATGAACCTGTCTAATTATAAAACAACCTAAATTAATAATAATGTGGTGCATTTTTATGGCTTGATCCGTGTAACAGAGTATAATGTGGAATCAGTGTATTAGGTGATATTATTTTTTGACAGTCATTTAAATGGAGGTCTTAAATTTGAGTGTTTTAGATTTTGAGTAGAGTTCCAATTTTGTGTTCAAAACATGTTTGCAAGTTTTAGACCTTATAAGTCAGGGCCAACAGCAAACTGCATAGACCCAGAGCTGTCATCACCTAATCCACCAACATATATGGGTCTGTGTTGTTTGGATGGAGTATTCATTACAGCATTTACTAAGACCCTTAGATGTTAGCACATTTTATCATGGCAGGTTAAGGTCTATGTTGTTTGCTATCACTTTTAAGCAAGTATAGATTGTAGTTTCAAGTATTGGCTTATGAGGATAATTAAATTTGATGCAGAGCTTGTACCTGGTTGTAAACAGGTAATGATTGATAATGTAAAAGGCTTTAATATTTTATTTTTGGAAGTCTCCAAGCATCTGTTTTTGTTTTATTATAATCCTTTGGGAACAAAATAGTTTTGGAATGAATGTCAGTTCTGTGACCTTATAAACTAGATTTCATATACTTTCAATGCTTTGGCATCTACACCCAAATGAACTCAGGAATCCATCAGTAATCCACATTCTACCATTTTGTTTGATAGTAAAAGAAATTATCCTGGACTAATAAACAGATGGGTTGGTCACTGAGTACATGTGAGCAGAACATACCTACCTTAAAACAGGGATTTCATAGTTTAACATCAAGTGTCACAAAGAATATCTGATTTTTCTATTATACATTTTATTCTCAAATTATTTCTCTACATTTGCAGTTGACTTTTTGTGCCTGTAATCTGAGGTCATTTTCCAGCTAGATTCTTCTGAAAACTTCACATTTGTTTCTGCATTACACAATATGAATTTACAGGATGTATGTAGAACATATAAATTTTAAAAACAATTTACTGTATTTAAATTTGTCACAACTTGAGTTTTTAATTTTTAGAATGTATTATCATTATTATTATTATTATTATTATTATTAGTACAGATTCTCTTTTATTCAAAGTCAGGTTGCCAGACTACTGATGCTTTTTATGCACTTCCTAGTTAACTCCATGTACAATAATCAGTCAGCAAGGTAGCCTTTGAGTAATTTGTAATTATAATTCTTTTGAGATCTTTTCTTTTTGAGGTTATCTCTTTAAATCCAAGAAACGGTCAGTTAAATTTTAAAATATTTTAACCATTTTTATTCCCAAAGTAATTGGACCATCCTATGGCCTTGACATTCCACTATTATGATGAAAGGCTATTATTGATGGATGACCACAATAGTACACTTGGCATGAGCTTATAGTGTTTTTTATTTTTGTTTTCAAACACCATAATGCAAGTTTGATAATGAACTTTGCAAACATTAAGTTTTGGTATATACCATTATACAGTACTAGCCACTCTGAGAGACCATATCCATAATTAAAATTAATTCCAATGTGCAGATTGATTTATAAAAAGATTTTCGATTCTGGCATGAAATTGGAGACCAATTGGGAGAGTAGTTTCTGACTGTATGTGGCATGACCAATAGTATGTCATACAATGAATATTGTAGGGGGACCACCCACAAACTTGTCTGCTCATCCAGCATGAATGTCATTCATCAATATTGTTTTTCTTGGAGATTATTGGGAAAAGTATTGTGCTACTTCCATGGCTAGCTTTTCAGTTGTTACCTTGTTTCTATATATACTTACCGGTAAATATAAACCAAATAATTTAGGGGGAAAAAAACAACCTGGAAGAAGAGAGGATCGACTTATAGATGGACCAAGGTCTAAACTTGAAAATTGTACAGTTTATTTGTTGACTGCCATAATGACTGTAAGTCGTGGCACATAAAAAGAAAAAAAGTTTTTTCCATGTCCCAAGACTGATATGTATGTAGAAATAATACAGCATTTTCAGTGTCCCAACACTTGTAGACACAAAACAGGTAAATACAAAATTTGCGAGATGGACACAGGTCAACACAGTGACCTGCTCTAATAAATATGTCAATAAACTGTTCTGCTTTGATTGTTTTTGTTATTATTTTGCACGAGCATTGTTTCAGATATCTGCAACATAAATTAAATAAAAGTAAATAAGGATTGCATAATTCAGTGGCTGGTTTAAGCTTACATGGGATACCATCCTGTACTATAATGTACAGTACTCACACCATGCAAATCATTCTTAGTATTACTTATATCTTCAATTGTTCCCCAAAATATTACAAGGAGAGTTTACTTTATTCATTGCTTCTACCAAATCATATTCTTCCAGATGACATGTAAACTACCGGTAGACATAAATAGATGATAGATGTTTCATTTATGTTAATCCATGTGCATGAGTTACTATTTTTCAGGGATATAAGTGGTTCTACAAATTGAGGCAATATTTATGAAAAGGTGGATGTTTATATGTAGTAGTCACATAACCAGCATATATTCACATAACTGTTACATGAGAGAATGATTGTAATAAAGGCTAAAATTCTAAATATAGATAGACTGTGGACATCATTATCAATTTTAGTTTTGTGTTTTGGCTGAACAAATAAATAAATTTCAACACACTGGAAAGCTTTTGGTTTTTTTGTGGGGGATCTCCTTTGTTTATTATTGGTGGAATTGTCTTTGCTTTCTGACAGCAGATTTGGTTTTAGAGGATATTTTGTCAGGCAGCTATGTCAGTACTTTTGACATATAATCCTGATACTCCACAATATTAGAGTGATTACCATAGCTCTGTAAACAGTGTTTAAAGTTGCTTACATCAAAGCAAACTACAACTCATTTTTTACAGTTTTATGATAATCTTTTTCAAAGTATTACTATTATTTCTAAAACTTCTTTTTTATATTTTTTGTTATATGATTTAAGTTTTATGCAGTGGTGCCTTTGATTCAGATTCAAGGGATGCACTTCATTCAGCGCAAGTTCAAACATTATTGTACATGCTGTGTCACCATTATGTAAATATGCTTACTAGCATAAATATAACATTTAACCAAACACTATTGTTGTTTGTTGTTGTCATGTTGGGATTAATTTTTAATAAGTTAGATATTTACTCTTTCAAGTCAAAATAAAAAATGTTAGTGCTGGTACATTAATATAAAATTCCAATGCAATAATGCATAAACAAACAATAATTAACTAAAGTCTAAATGGAGAATTTACTGTTACAGCAACCTGCCAATGCTCAATTCTTGTCATCGTCCAATCACATTATACACATATATGTATTAGGCAGAAGCAATAAGAAAACTGAAAAGTAAATAAATTTAGTGACCTTTAGAGCAAATATCATTAGTGTATACATTAACATGTAATAATCATACGTGCCAACAATGAGATAGGTATAAGCATAATTTTTCCTAATATGTGTTTGCTGAAATAAATACATTTAGAACTTGCTGCCTGCATCTTGTGATGTTTTCTCAGACTTGTTGGTCGGCTTATGCACGGGTCATGCACTTTTTAATGTTTTTGCCCATTCAGTTCGAGGGTGTTTTGGCTTAAACACAGATAGGTTTATATGTAATTATATATGGTAATATGATATCTAGCTTATATGTTATGCTTATTACTAAAAACAAATACTAATAAACTTAACTATCATCGAAAAATACTTGCACTGAATTATTTCAGCTATTATTGCTTTCTGTTGTCCTTTCAAGCATTTGCTGCCGATAAAAACAGGAAGCAAAAGGAACCCATATTATCTGTATTTGCCTTTATTTAGAGACTAATAGTAATATGCCATTTAATAATATTAGTAGTAGTAGTATAAATTTTATTCTAGTAATTATTATTGTACTAGTAATATTAGTAGTAGTAATAATATTATTGTACTAGTAATTATTATACTAGTAATATTAGTAGCAGTACTAGTAATAATATTATTGTACTAGTAATTATTATTATACTAGTAATATTAGTAGCAGTACTAGTAATAATAATATTGTACTAGTAATTATTATTATACTAGGAATTTTTGTAGCAGTAGTACTAGTAGTAATAATATTGTTGTACTAGTAATTATTATTATACTAGTAATATTAGTAGCAGTACTAGTAATAATATTATTGTTCTTGTAATTATTATTATACTAGTAATATTAGTAGCAGTAGTAGTAATATTATTGTACTAGTAATTATTATTATACTAGGAATTTTAGTAGCAGTAGTACTAGTAGTAATAATATTATTGTACTAGTAATTATTATTATACTACTAATAATAGTAGCAGTACTAGTAATATTATTGTACTTGTAATTATTATTATACTAGTAATATTAGTAGCAGTAGTAATATTATTGTTCTTGTAATTATTATTATACTAGTAATATTAGTAGCAGTAGTAGTAATATTATTGTACTAGTAATTATTATTATACTACTAATAATAGTAGCAGTACTAGTAATATTATTGTACTTGTAATTATTATTATACTAGTAATATTAGTAGCAGTAGTAATATTATTGTACTAGTAATTATTATTATACTAGTAATATTAGTAGCAGTAGTAGTAATATTATTGTACTAGTAATTATTATTATACTGGTAATATTAGTAGCAGTAGTAGTAATATTATTGTACTAGTAATTATTATTATACTAGTAATATTAGTAGCAGTAGTAGTAATATTATTGTACTTGTAATTATTATTATACTAGTAATATTAGTAGCAGTAGTAGTAATAATATTATTGTACTAGTAATTATTATTATACTACTAATAATAGTAGCAGTACTAGTAATATTATTGTACTTGTAATTATTATTATACTAGTAATATTAGTAGCAGTAGTATTATTGTTCTTGTAATTATTATTATACTAGTAATATTAGTAGCAGTAGTAGTAATATTATTGTACTTGTAATTATTATTATACTAGTAATATTAGTAGCAGTAGTAGTAATAATATTATTGTACTAGTAATTATTATTATACTAGTAGTATTAGTGCAATAGTAGTATTAGTAGTCTTTTGTTGTATGAGGGTTACTCAATTATAAAGAACTAATTTACATTGAATCCCTCTATTATATTATTATTTGCAAAAAAATGTAATGTATATAGATGTCTTGTTCACATCTAAACACTGCACTTACATACACACTTACACAATATACACATTTCACCTGTGTCTACACAAACAAAATGATAATATGACAGAATACAAGGATAAGATATTCATGTATAAATGACAATGATGCCCTTTTCAGTTGTTTTTTTTCTGCATGGGTATCAATATTAATTCACATAAACATGAGATGCAGGGTAAGTCTAATACACATAAATATGGGGTTTACTTTAGAGTTAAGTGTTACCTCATATTGTCAAAAATGTGTTTTTAAAACCTCCAAACACTTAGGACCCCCCAAAAAAATTCCCACCAAAAATCTATGAAAACTTGTGGCTTAGGTTTTTATGGGATATTGGGTGTGTATGGGGCATGTGTAATACTGTTTCTATTGACCCACAGCAGGAGACAGCTTGATTTTTGTTAGCAAGGTTGTGGGGAAAAAATATTGTAGACAAATACATGTACAAGTTTACCAGCTTATTTGTATTGATATCTATATTTTCAGGCTGACATGGTGTTTTCATTTTTTTAATACATATTTTTGAATTTTATGAACAAACCCTTAATAGCATTTTTATGCAAAAATAAAAGAAAGAAGAAAAAAAACCCAGTGTAGACATTTGAAATCTAATATGCATATTTATATTCATATGTTGTTGAATTGATTTTATTTATTTAGTACTTCTTACAAATAAATGTTAAAAAATGTTAGGTAACATTTGTGAACAGAAACCATGTTAACAGAAAAACCTACTAAAGTTAGACAAATTAAATTTGGTAGGTATGTTTTTATGCATATTTAGATGACCTGATCCAATTTTGGTCTTTATAGTAATTCCTCAAATTTTCCATTTCCCAACCCAAATCTGTTGCTGCATAATGTACCAGCAGATCTAAGTCCATGCAGCTTTTTAAAAATAATCATTTGAGAAACGTAGACTCCAATCTTCGGGCATGTTATCCAATGCAGATCATGGTATGTGTTGTTTGTTTGGACCTAACAGTTAAGAGGTGTATGTGGTATTTGCTTTGTAGATAGAATATAACAAATTTTTTTTATATATTGTGTTTATGTCAATGCCATTGAAATGTGAGAGTTCGGTAGTAATCACTTTTGTTGTCTGTTCACACTTCTTGCAGCTGCAAAGCTGTTCAATCCTTGGACATAATTGGATGATATTTGTTAGGTGAATTTGTCTATTACACATGTATGTGCCTTTCCAAGGTTTCATCTTGTCAAGCCCCAGTGTCATAGAGTTATTGCCCTTTGTCCATCATAACTCAAGAACCATTCAGAGAATATAGTATGGAAAAATGGGAACCAGCCTGGAAATGAGTGAACATAAAATAGAGTATATATGGATTTGCTGGCCAGGATTGGTTTATAATGAAAGTTATTTTGTAGGAAAAAAGAATCTTAAAATAGCTGTAACTGAAGAAAAGAGGCATTTTTGTTTTGTTGATGAAATTTCAGTCCTCTAACAGTCTTGAGCTTGGAACACTTATTACTAAATGAAATTAGCATCCTGACTCTGGTGAAATATTGAAAGCATGTTTCAAAAACATGTTGTTCCAGAAAATGCTGTAGCTTAGATCCTTTAATCAGCACAGTAGCTGTCCTCCAGATTTCATCCATACTGATAAATGTAGGTTTGACCATGAGCACTCAGAAATGTAAAGTTATTGAATGTTTAATATCTTGTTTGCATAATTATACTTACTATGGGAACTGAATTAGCACAGTAAGTCCAATAAGATATATAGATGTAAATATTGTTTCTTATACCTAGATGTGCCCATGATCAGTTTTGTTTCATCTACCTTATTTACACATTTATAAATTGAGTCCAACTGCAAACAACATGGATTCTGATCTGCTTTAACATAATACACCTACAGATTGGAGTCTATGTTGTTTGTTCTGCCGATTACTTATAAGAAAAAACAACTGTACAGATCCACATCTGATGTTGTATTATATGATGGCAGATCAGGGTTTGTGCAGTTTGCAGTTGGACTCCTCTCATAAGCAATGCTCCATTTAGACAGGGTTATGATTGATCGACTTCATATCATTATCTGGCATGATAGTTGTGTTGATGAAACTCAGGAGTCAGTTTTTTTCTGTCTCTACTGTCCTCCTCCTAGAAGAAAAAACAAGCTGACTGAATCTCTCCTTTTGAAGCAGTTTCCAAATCTTCTAGAGTATGGAAATTCGATAGGTGGCAACCTAATTATTCTTGGAGATTTCAACTTTCACTTTGACTGACCTGGTAAACCATACATGTCAAAACTCCTAGATTCCATTCATGTTTTCAATCTTAAACAGTCAGTTAACCAACCTACCCATAAACTTGGTCACATTTTAGACTGGTTTCTTTATAGACCTGATGATAATATTCTGCAATCCACCCTTGTATCCCACGAACTCACATCGGATCACCTCTGCATTGTATGCCATCTCGACGTATCAGTCCCTAACCCTCCACCTCTATTTGCTACTAAGAGAAACCTCTGTATGATAAATAGAACCAAATTCATGCATGACATCCAAGAAACCTAACAACCTTCTTACATCCAACAGCGGAACAACTTGATAACTGCCTGCGTTCATTGCTTGAAAAACGTGCTCCAGCCACCAAATGCAGAGTATCAATAAAAAGTGTTCTTCATGGTATAGTAGTGTTAGGGACCAGCTTCGCACTGCTAAAAGACATCGCCGAAAAGCAGAGAGGCTTTGGCTTTCCACAAGACTCACTATTCATAAACAAATCTATGAAGCCGCTAAGAAGAACATCACAAACATAGTCCATTTAGCCAAATCATCCCACTACAATTCTAAGATTACAGAGAGTTCCAACTGCAAAGAGCTCTTTGAGATAACTAACAAACTAATGTCAAGGAACAAATGTACACCAATTCCAACAACCTTCTCTCCACTAGACCTACCAGACCAATTTGCAAATTTCTTCGATGACAAAGTACAAACCATTAGAGATTCACTTGACAGCACAATTTCAACTGATTCGTCACCATACACTTATGATGCAGAATTTCAACGACAATCGTTAGCAGCATTTGAGCCTGTTTCTATTGATTTAGTATGGACAATTGTGATGAAAAGTGCACCAAAGTCTTATGAACTTGATCCAATTCTGACATCACGGCTGATTGAGTGCTTAGACCCAATATTGCCTTCACTAACTGATGTTATTAATATCTCTCATCAGGGGAATTCCCATCAATTTTCAAAACTGCCATCGTAAAGCCACTGCTGAAGAAACCAACACTGGACCATAACAATTTAAAGAACTACCACCCAGTTTCTAATCTCCCTTTCATATAAAAAATCTTAGAAAATGTTGTTCTAACTCAACTTGTATCTCATTTGAATTCAAACAGTCTTTTTAGCAATGTACAGTCTACATATTGCCCTTGCCACAGTATGGAAACTACTCTTCTGAAAGTATTTAGTGACATTCTCTCTGCTTTGGATAGTGGAAAGATTACAGTCCTCACTCTCCTGGATTTTTCTGCAGCATTTGACACAATAGACCATGATACATTACTTCACCGTCTCCAGCATGTATTTGGCATTCAGAATATAACCTTACAGTGGTTCAAGTCCTACTTAGTCAACAGGACACAAATTATATCTGCAATTGGAATACACTCCAGCCCAGTTGACGTATGTTGTGGTGTTCCACAGGGATCTGTTCTTGGACCTGTTCTCTTCATTCTATATACTCAGCTGCTCTCAAGTGTCATAGATCATCACCCAGTGTCGCACCAATTGTATGCTGATGACACCCAAATATACAAGTCTAGCCACCCAACTGATGCTAACATCCATGGAGTAGAGAAGTGCATTTCTGATGTGAAATCATGGATGACATGTAACAAGCTGCAGATGAATGATGATAAAACTGAGGCTATTCTGATCATAACACAAAGACTTTCTCATTCACATCCTTTACCTCAGACAATAAAATCAGCAACACCAACATTAAATTCTCACAGTCGGTATGGAACCTAGGCGTTACTCTAGACAGTACTCTCACATTGTACCAACATGTCATGAACATATGCAAGGCTGCATATCTTGAATTGAGACGCATCAGTTCCATTCATAAATGTTTTTCATTTGATGCCACTAAAACATTTGTGTGTTCATTAGTACTTTCAAGACTGGACTATTGTAACTCAATTCTGTCTGGTTCATCACAATATTTACTCCAGAAACTTCAAAAAGTTCAAAACACAGCTGCACAGATCATCTTTAGAGTACCACGATCAGAGCACACCTCACCACTGCTCTGTACCCTACATTGGCTATCAATTCGATACAGAATCAAACACAAAATTTGTTCTCTGTGCTATGTTTCAGTGACAGACTCCAGTCCAACATACCTATCCAGCCTCACCCATGTGTATACACCAGCTAGATCCTTATGCTATTCTTCTGATAATCGTATACTCATTGTTCCCAAGGTGAAAACAAAGTCATATGGACAACGTTCGTTTGCACACCAGGGCCCGGCGATGTGGAACAAATTGCCCATTGAAATTAGACTCGGCTGTTTCAACTGCAGGGACAAACTTAGCGACCTAATGTTTTGTATCTTATGTTTTCAGCATGTTTTTATGTTTTCCAATTTCATTGTTTTTGTGATTTGTTGTTCTGTAGTGTAGTCATATCATTATTGATGGTGTAGAGCGCTTAGACCTTCAAAAGATTAGGCGCTACACAAAGTCCTCATTATTATTATTATTATTAGATTACATCACCATTTAGAGGAATCATGGCACAGAAATGCTTTAATTTCCCAATACAAGTTCATCAATTACAGGTCCACTGAGCCATTTGGCCCAGTGAAGTTTATAGGAAGTCATTTGAAGTTTATAGAGAGAGCCCTGTGTAGTTTATGGGGAGTCATTTGTAGTGTATAGGGTCCATTGTAATGGAATCCATTGCTTTAAGCAGTGATTACATTTCAGTCTTGACTAGACAGCTGAAAAGGCTGGTTGATAATTAGCTGTGTAAAATTAATTATGTATGAGCAATGTGATATGAATCTCTCTCTCTCTCTCTCTCTCTCTCTCTCTCTCTCTCTCTCTCTCTCTCTCTCTCTTGGGCTTTGTTAAGAAAATTTGTATGTATATATTTTGATAAAAATCATATTTACACACAATTATTAAGCTAAATATCTCAATGCCATACAAAAGTATGTTTCTGTTTCTTAAGGCAAACAAAAACTAATCTTATTTTGTGCATCGGAACATATGGCTAAAATTAAATTACCATTTATAGCTATCAGAAAATTTTGGGTGCAATAAAAGTTTGTTCAGAATTGTTTTTAAAGGATGTCTGAAAAGTTATGATGTATGAACATTTGGGGCAGAATTGATAGTTTTGAAGTGACTAAGTATTCTGTTTTTGTTTGATCTTTCAAGACTTGTCACTTTTATTAATGATGTTACTGGCAAAGTTGGCTAATTTTAGGGGGAATATAATGCTCTGTTCAAATGAAATTATTGAAATTCTCTTAGTTATTTTTAATTCATCAAAGTATAACTTTTCTTGGCTGTTTGGTTAATTTTACCAGAAAGCCACCCATTTAAACTACTTGAAGAATCCCATTTTTTAATTGCTGTAAATTATAACTTGTGAGGTATTACATTTCTTTCATTTCGAAAATGGTTATATAGACACAGAATGGTTTACTTGTTTCAGTTGTTTACATCATAATCTGTTGTATATAAATTAGTGATGCAGTCAAATTGACTAATAGCATTGTTGTGTAGGAAACTAAAACCGCTAGTTTTAAAAGGTTGACTGTAACAGTTTAGAACCTTTACATAATAATACTTTTAAATACAACATTTTGTAAATTCCTGATCTATGAGTCAGACTCAGTGGGGGTGGAAGCTTAGGTCAGATACTTCTGTACCAGATAGATAACACTATCAAAAATTACCTTTAAACCTTGGTTTCATTACTATAGCAGTGCTCCATCCAGATAGGAATAGAGGAGTGCCTCCCTCCCTGCCCTCAGTGCCCTCACCTATACCCTCATTGACCTTCTTAGCCCCTCCCTTCTGACCTTCAATAATCCTGTTGTCTGCCTCTCTTCAGATCACAACATTATCTTAATTAAAACTGCATTATTTTTAATGTATTTCACTTATTTTTCAGTTTTTTAAAAACCTAGTATTAACATAAAATTATGTTGAGTATTGGTTGCCAACAACTTGAATGTCAATGAAAGATTCATGGTTCTATGTAGAAAGATAAATTCTTTGTTGTGGTTATTGTAAAAAATTAAAACATACATGTCAGAGAAACATACAATAGCGTTTTACCAAAGGTCTAAACAGATATATCTAGGTTACTGAAATGTTGTTAGGGATAACACTTTGTTCAGGAACCTATACAAATTGTTCCATCTACACAAAGGAGCATATTAAATCCTAATTTATGCTATTGAGAACATTTGGTATGAAATGGAAAATATGAAAATTCAAACAGTTATCAAAAGAATAATCCAGAACAAAAGAAGCTCACCTTATACAACAGATTTCAAATAGCACAGCTGGATTGTGTCTGCTGGAGTTATTTCATGTCAGATAACAGGGCAACACAAATAGTTTAAGGTCTTCTTTAGTCAACCTTTGTAATGTGCCAAAACCAAATAAAGAACTATTTTTTTAAAACATGTTTCACTTCTCATGCTTTCTCATCTCGAAGAGTCTTTTAAAATGAAATAAGAGAAATTTCTTCAGTTAATTTTTTTCAATATTAATTATGGTTCCAAGTTAAGACTTACTGATTAGTAGTGATTTGTACCCCCATTACATAGCATTACTTCCATCTTCAATGCTGTTTATCTATTTTAAATCAGTTATGTTGTAAATAACTCAATATCAACATGGTCTTGTATATACATCTCAAAATATTGTGGTCACATGCATATATAATGAGTATGATTTTGTTTTGCTTATAACCACATAAAAAGACATAATAAATTCTTGGATTATACATGTATTTTAATATGAGATGTATTTTCAACTTGGCCAAGAAAAATGCATGAGAGAAAGTGAGATATGTGAAATAAGTTTCATTCATATAAATATGTAATTAATAGAGGGTCACAAGATTAGTTCCACAAAAAAAACAACTAATAATATCACCCTCTATAAATAAATCTGTTACTATTATTATTATTATTATTATTATTATCTTGTTTCTACTTACAAAAAATTGAAAATCTTGAATCCATTGGCATCGAGCCCATTTTTGATGACTGCCTTTCATTAACAAATGTGCACTTTTCACTAAAAGTGACTGCATTTTCATTACCATATTATTTCATTTTTACACTGTTCATATTAAAGTGTGTTTGGTTTGCTTTTTGTTGGCACAGCAACACAAGTATTAAACTTGGTGTGAAAGCAGTTGGAAATAAAGTGCCTTGCCAAAGAAGCACCACAGTAGACAACCCAGGCTGATCCATTTGTAGGATTTGAACCTGCATCCTTTTGGTCATGAGTCAGCACTAACCACTAAGCCACCCTGGGTTCTGCCTCCATTCTCATACAAAATACTGGAGAGTGCATCAGGTCAATTGTAAAATCATGAAACTTACAGATTATATTACAAGTGTATATTGCTAAAGGGAATTCATTGTTTTGTTAATTGATCAGGGTCATTTTAGTTATCTAATGCCAGTTCCTAACAAGCATAACAAGATGTGTAATAATAGCTTGTGACCACCATTTATGAATCAGATGCTCTGTGTGTATGTGTATGTATGTATGTATGTATGTATGTATGTATGTATGTATGTTGTTACGTGCTTAGGCTCAAATAAACAGTAACATAGAAAGAGTGAAAATAACAAGCTTGTAAAAACTTAATCAACAATTTATTGAGCACAAATATTTTCCAGAAAAGAAAAATAAACTTACGGTTTTAAGAATCAATTCCAAAATTAATCCCAAAATAATTCAAAATATAATCTACTAGTGAAATTGCAAATGTCCTGGTAATAAAATGTCCTAATAATTCCCAGTTTGAATCTTAGTGAAGCATCCAAGATGGAAGACGATGTCACGTGATGAAGTTAGTTCTGGTCTTATGAAATTCAATGAGCACAATTGTTTTGCAGATAAATAATAAAATTAATCCTCTTGATCCAAATGAATTGAAATAACTTTCAGTACAAGGTAATTTAAAATAACTCAAAACAACACATCTTAATATTCTAACAGCCCAACTTCTACTAAATAGTTCGCTCCAAAACATAAGTTATATACCTGTTTTTACGTAAATAAGAAAGGGGTCACATGATCTTCTAGAATCTTTAGAACAAATTTACGTTCAAAAAATCTCTTGCACACCATATGACCCAGATGAGAATCAGTTCAAAATAGAAAGATATTTACAACAAAGCTCCATAATGTCCTTGGAATCAACCAATCATTTTAAAAGCTTGTTTACAACTCTGAAGCCAGGTCAGAAATGAGGTCAACATCTGGTGTTTATTTGTAGAGTACAGGTCATCCCACTTTTTAAAAAAAAATATCTCCCAATGAATGAATCTTAAACTTAAAATGTCAGATTTGAAACTGACAAACGAACAATTAAAACAAAAATAAATGACAAATCAAATATACGTAACAATGTGTGTGTGTATGTATATATATATATATATATATATATATATATATATATATATATATATATATTTTGAAGATTTAAATTACATAATTGACAGCAACAACACAAGAGCCCTAATTTCTCAGAGACCTGCATAGCTACTGGTAACAAAAATGTGTCATGATGAAATTGTTTGCAATCTTTTTTTTTCTTCAATAAATAGATAAAAATCAGATTTTCCAATTTGTCAGAATGCAGACTGTAGAACATTCAGTGTTAGAGATTAACTTGCAGGTAATTACAGATTACCAGTAACCATTTTACAGTTCTGAGCATACAAAAACAAATATTAAAATGTTGTTTCTGTACTTTAAGACATTAAAGAAAATGAGATTAAACTACTAGTACATTCTATTTTCTTCCTGGCAACATTTTAATTCTCCAAGATGCCCTCAAACCAGGTGATTGTTAAATCAATGTAGATAGTAACATCTGAAAATGGACACTGCACTTATTTTCTTTTTCTACAAAACTTTGTATACCTTTGCACTATTATCCTCAGTGTTTGTATTTCTTGGATGAACAACCTTGTTATTGATGGCTGACTCACATCATAATGAGGACATGCCTATCTTGAAGTACACCTGCATGTTTTCAACTCTCTTTGATCTGTCATATTCAGATTATTGTGACTTGTGTTTAAAATGGGAGGAAATAACTCTCCACCACCCATCCCCATCTGCTTAATTTTTTATATATTTTACAATACTCTATTAGCAACTTTTATTGCCAACTTGGAAAGTGATAGGAACATATACTGTTACCCATGTCAGTCCAAGCATCCATCATATCTTGGTTAAGGTTTGCTCTTAGGTCATTTTCAGTGATTGTTGGGGCATCCAAGTTGTGTGAACAAAGTTACAATCTTTTTTATGTAAATATAATTTTAGTCGTTAAGATATTTATCACAACACATACTGGAATCCATTACTATAGGAGCAGACTATTAACATCAGGTTGTGGTGAGCCCAGAGTGATCTTTTGAACCAGGATACCTTTTTGCTGCTAGATATTTATTTTTACACTAAAGTAATGTGCATGTATATAAGGATAGGAAGGATACAACTAATTTTCATTGACGTTCATGGTGATACATGTTTAGTAACAAATTAGTATTTTTTTCTACAGCAAAATAATTGTTGTTTTTATAAAAAAAATTGTTAGCTGTGATATTGTACATAATATTACATGTTAAGTTAGCTGTTAAATTGTACATAGTGTTACATGTTATGTTAGCTGTTGTATTGTACATAGTACAAGTTATTACATGTTATGTTAGCTGTTATATTGTTCATAGCATTACATGTTATGTTAGTTGTACATAGTGTTACATATTATGTTAGCTGTTAAATTGTACAGTGTTACATATTATGTTAGCTGTGATATTGTACATAGTGTTACATATTATGTTAGCTGTTGTATTGTACATAGTACAAGTTATTACATGTTATGTTAGCTGTGATATTGTACATAGTGTTACATATTATGTTAGCTGTGATATTGTACATAGTATTACATGTTATGTTAGCTGTTATATTGTAAATAGTATTACATATTGTTAGCTGTTGTTTGTTTGATTAGGATTTTTAACGTAGCTTTAACAATTTTTCAGTCATATTGCTACGATGTCTGCAGTGAGGCAGTTTATAGTGAAGTCCCACCGAGTCACATTATGCTGACACCAGGCCAACCAGTCCTAACACTAACCTCTTATAGCTGAGCGCCAAGCGAGGCAGCTGTTAGTACCATTTTTGTAAGTCTTTGATATGACTCAGCTGGGGATTAAACCCACGACCTTCTGCTTCCATGTCGGACACTCTAACCACTTGGCCACCGATGCTGTTAGCAGTCATATTGTACATAGTTACACATTATGTTAGCTGTTATATTGTACATAGTATTACATGTATTATGTTAGCTATTATATTGTACATAGTTACACATTATGTTAGCTGTTATATTGTACATAGTATTACATACATGTATTATGTTAGCTATTATATTGTACATATTTTACATATTACAGTACACACTCTTTGAAAGCTCTTCATTTTAACATGGTTCTTGTTACATGTATAAGGCTAGTATAGTCATAGGTCACTTATTGTAATGCAATTTAACTACAGAAGTACTGTCTGTACAGGTCACTGTAAGGCAATGTAACTTCAGGGAGCAATGTGTGTACATGTTACTATAAAGGTAATATAACTACAGGAAGTACTGTATGTATATATATCAAAGGGATGAAAATTCTTGCAAAAACCATTGCTCATTTGTCATGCAGTGTATGTGTGTACGTGTGTGTGTGTGTGTGTGTATATATATATATATATATATATATATATATATATATATATATATATATGGAGAGAGAGAGGGGGGGGACAGACAGACAGAGAAAAAGCCATTAAAATAAGCTGTTGTTATGGGTTTTACATGATTTTTCAGCATGCATGGCAGCCAGTATTTTTGTTCAAAGAAGAATCCAGGTAAACCAGAGAAAAGGCACTGGTCCATGGGAAGCCACTGGCAAATTGTCACACATAGCCCATTGTCCAAGCCTGAGACTAAATGCATGTGGATAGAGGTCAGCACCTTGGACCACTCAGGTACACAGGGCAACATTGGAAACTATTTGGAAACAATTAAGAAATATCCATAATATTTATGAACAGCCATCTATAAATACCTACCACAGTAGAAAAGCAAACACAAATACACTAAGATGCAGTGCACCAATTCAATTACCTCTTGTTTCAAACTAGAACATATACTGAAAATACATCTTTATATTTTTTAACTTGCCATATAGTTGGCACCATATAACCAGTATTATTGTGCTGATTTGCCATTAAACCTAATCCTCTCATTTTACATTTCAAACTCCAAATATGAATGATGCTTTTGTAACATTTGGAAAATTTAGATGTTTGATTTCATCTATCACTTTGGAACAACAATAAAAAGAAATGCTATCAAATCGCCTGAGCTATATGGCATTTATCATACCAGTGCCGTCTAATTGACTGAGCCATAAGATATTAGCAAACAAAAAATGCTGTTTTTAATTGACTAAGCCATAAAACATTAGCAAACCAAAATGCTGTCTATTGGACTGAGCCATATGACGTTATCAAATCAGATGCTGTTTTATTGACTGAGCCAAAAGACTTAAGTAAAACAAATGATGTCAGATGAACTGAGCCATAAGGCATTATGAAACCAAATGCGGTCTAACACCTTAGTAAAATTGACATTTTTATATGTTACCTCTTAATTCTAAACATACACTTCAAATTTTCTGATGACCGCTCTGGTGGCCTAGTGGTTAGAGCATCCGCCGCATGAGAGGGAGGTTGTGGGTTCAATCCCCGGCCGAGTCATACCAAGTCAATTATGGTACTAACATCTGCTTTGCTTGGCGCTCAACATTAAGAGGTTAGTGTTAGGACTGGTCAACTTGGTGTCGGGGATAATGTGACTGGGTGGGACATCATGCTACATGTCTGCGGCATGATGCCCCAGTGCTAGACATTACAAAAAACTGCCTCACTGCAGACATTGTAGCAATATGACTGAAAAATTGTTAAAGCTGCATTAAAATTCTAAACACACACCAATTTTCTGTGAAGTAAACTGTTTAACTCATTAAAATAGGTCTTTTTAAACAGGAATTATGGTTGGTTATTTACTTTATTTAAATTCATTCTGATAAAATGTCTGGTAATATGGTAATATGTTTTTGAATGTTTTTTGCCATTTTTTCTTGCTACTTTTCTAGGAGAGATATGAATAAATACATCAGTAATCACACTCTGGCTATCAGATAATGCATTAACAGGCATGCTGTCTGTGGCTGACAGATAATAGTCACACTATTAGTTACTGTCAGATAATCAACAGTCTATATGACATTCAGAAAATCAACAGTCACAGTATTTGTGAGATAATCAATAGTCACCTGTCTGCGCCTGTCTTATAATCAATAATCACCTGTCTGTCAGATAATCAAGTCACCTGTCTGTGTCTATCAGATAATGAACAGTCACACTGTCTTTGTCTGATAATCAATAGTCACACTTTCTGTGTCTGTCAGATAATCAACAGTCACACTGTCTTTGTCTGATAATCAATAGTTACACTTTCTGTGTCTGTGAGATAATCAACAGTCACACTGTCTTTGTTATATAATCAATAGTCATACTTTCTGTGTCTGTCAGATAATCAAGTCACACTGTCTTTGTCTGATAATCAATAGTTACACTTTCTGTGTCTGTCAGATAATCAACAGTCACACAGTCTTTGTTAGATAATCAATAGTCACACTTTCTGTGTCTGTTAGATAATCAACAGGCACACTTTCTGTGTCTGTTAGATAATCAACAGTCACACTGTTGTTGTTATATAATCAATAGTCATACTTTCTGTGTCTGTCAGATAATCAAGTCACACTGTCATTGTCTGATAATCAATAGTCAAACTCTGTGTCTGTGAGATAATCAACAGTCACACTGTCTTTGTTAGATAATCAATAGTCACACTTTCTGTTTCTGTTAGATAATAAACTAACACAATATATGTGCCTGTCAGATAATCCATAGTCACAATGTCAGATTTTAACTAGTATTTTTTTACATGGCTAACTGTCTTACACTCATTTGAAGTCAAACAAAGAACATGGGTCATATGAACATCTTACACTCATTTGAAGTCAAACAAAGAACTTGGGTCATATGAACATCTTACACTCATTTGAAGTCAAACAAAGAACTTGGGTCATATGAACATCTTACACTCATTTGAAGTCAAACAAAAAACTTGGGTCATATGAACATCTTACACTCATTTGAAGTCAAACAAAGAACTTGGGTCATATGAACATCTTACACTCATTTGAAGTCAAACAAAGAACTTGGGTCATATGAACATCTTACACTCATTTGAAGTCAAACAGAACTTGGGTCATATGAACATCTTACACTCATTTGAAGTCAAACAAAGAACTTGGGTCATATGAACATCTTACACTCATTTGAAGTCAAACAAAGAACTTGGGTCATATGAACATCTTACACTCATTTGAAGTCAAACAAAGAACTTGGGTCATATGAACATCTTACACTCATTTGAAGTCGAACAAAGAACTTGGGTCATATGAACATCTTACACTCATTTGAAGTCAAACAAAGAACTTGGGTCATATGAACATCTTACACTCATTTGAAGTCAAACAAAGAACTTTGGTCATATGAACAATAGAGGTTCCATCTTGCTTTTCACCGTACACTAATCCAGGATGTTCTAGACAAGACCTTTGATTTTGAATTTACTTTATTTCAGCAAACTGGCCTTGCCAATACCAATCTCATATAAATTAAATTTCTCATCCTTTTTATGGACCACCACACCCAGTAGTACAGAGGAGGCTGATGTAACTGTTGATTTTTAAGAAAAGAGGGAAAAAAGAGAGTGAAATTATACAAGTTCATTTATTTTGTCCTATTTTAACTGTCCTTTGTGTGTTACAACTGATAATATGTAGCCTGTTGATGTAATAAATCAATTTACTTTAAAATCTTAAGATATATAATGATTTAGAGCGAAGTTAGAGGAAGGATGTCTGTGGCCTTGCTATAAAGTGGTAAAATTATATTAGCACTAAATAGTATATAAAGTCCTATGACACAATTGAGATAATGTCTTTATCAGTTGTGGAATGTTTATATTTTAATTTTATTTTTTATCCAACCTCAACATGTTCAATTTTGTGATGATTTAATGAACCAAAGAAACCTGGGATTGAATCATGTCACTACAGCTTTCACTGAAAGATTTTGCATTAATAATATTGGCTATACAACACATCATTATGCCTTGTGATAGTCAGACTGGGAATTTAGGTGGCTGTAGCTATCTATACATGGCAAATATGATCTTCCCATACTGCAAGGCATACCCTTTGTCAAAATTAATGATTTAAGTGTGAACAAAAGAAAAAGGTTTTCATCTCAATTACTGGTTAATAAAATGCTTGTAATTTATGCAACAAAGTTAGACCCTCATCATTACAAATTTTAGAAACCCTAGGTAAAAAAAATCATCTTGCCACATCCTTGATAGGCTGCCATGTATAGCCTATCTTGCGCTGAAAAATGGCATTAAACCATAAAAACAAACAAACAATTTATTAAGGTAAGTGAATGTTGAAATGCATTTATGTTGTAAACTTTGGAAATGAATAATAAACAGTCGACCTCATGTTTTAAAAAAAACTTTCTTTTACCAACCGATCATGTGAGGATACTACACCTATAAATGAAAAAATATTTTCAATACATTAACCCCCGGTGCAGCGTTTACAGGGCAGGAGGTAGTAGCCTACTGCCAAATTCTGTAGCGTCAAGGTCATGTATGATATGCTAAAGTGGGTGGTATTATGGAAAGGTAGACAGATTTAGCTCTACAATGATACCAAATAATCTGGACGTTTTAGTTGCACTACAAAATACGGAAGGAAAAAAACTAATTTTGTGGACTTTTTTTTATACCCAAAATTTGCCTGTGGTCGAAATCTGATTTTGTGTCTGGATTTTAGACATTTTGGCCTCCGATCTAAGGCAGACAGGTGAACCTGTGCAAAAAGTAAGATAAGGTGGACATTTTTAATAAAGAGTGGTCTCCATATGATACAAAAATGATAGGTCTGTTAAGCAAATAAAAAAATAAAAAATGAATTCAGACTTTAACCTTCTGCACAATTGTGTGAGCAAATTAACCAATGAAAAATATTGTTTTTATTACAACTAGGCATTAGGCTAATGGAAAATTGCTTGGAAGTCAATGTATTAGGATGTATTCAGAAATAGACCCCAATGGTTTTAATCATTAGTGACCTTTTAGGCCAACCTTTATACAAAAATAAAATATTTTTTTAAAAATAATGAACACAAAAAAAATTATATTTTTTTCTATCTTCAATGATGGTTTCAATACCCATGTGCTCTACACACATTAGAATATGCTCCAACATTCAGCACTACTTCTTAATTTCTGTAGTACTGGTAAAGTAGTCAAAAGGGTGTAATACTGTTGCATCAACCATTTCTACAATCAGATTTATACACAACAGGCGCTTAAACTATGATAAAACGTTTTGCACTAAGTTTAGAAAAGGTCGAATCAGTTAAATAGAGGTCATATTTGCTGGGGATTGTTTAGAATTTTACTATACATTATTTGAATTTCGGTTGATCAACCAGAAGCAGATCATGTCCTGTTGAGAAAAATGGCACGGTTGTAAATCCTTAATTGATGACCTGTATTTCTATTTTGCATACTTTTGACTTGAGCACTAGTATTTTTATATGCATGACTAAGACATATAATATCATATCATATCATGTCTATCTTGTCTGTCCATCAGTCAAATTCGTTTCTGCACAATAACACCAGTTCTTTGCCATCTACTGTACTTTGTGGATCACCTGACTGGAGGTAAGGAAGGAGCCTATTGATTTGGGAGTCAAAAGGTTAAAGATCAAGGTCATTCACTGGGAGAAGAACACTACCGGTATTTGCAGCATAATACCATTAGTTCTGTATTACATCATACCTGTCATAGACTTCATTGATGGCTTTCACTTTGCTAATGGATGAAGCCTATTTTTTTTTAATCAAAGGTCTAGACCAAGATTATGATGAATAAAAGAAGAAAAGTAGTTTCTACACAATAACATAGGTTCTACATTGCAAATCTGGACCAAACTTTGCATATGGTTTCAATTTTGGTTCAGATAATACTTTATGCTTGCTAAATTGTTTTTATTTGTTATCAACATGGCAAAAGGATGACCAGCAATTTGTTGTGTTTCTTTAATCCTTTCAAATGCATGCATAATTACGGTAGAGATTTATGTCCAATTTATGGCTGTTCCTGTGGATGATTCTAAATCAGTTACTCCGTATATTGAGTCATAGTGTATTGTAATAAATCTGATTTTACTCTCCATAAATTTCTCAGTTTTCATTGAATTCTTATAGAGTGACCTTGTAAAATTTACAAATTTTTTAAAGTTGTACTGTAAATTTAGCAAATACAAATTTTTATGTTTTTGAATATCAAAACTGTAGTTGATTGCATCATCATACTGCACAATTTTAATGACCTTTGTGCCTCCATGTTAACATCAAATATACTCTATTAATTTGTATCTTTTCCAGAATATTGGAGTATGTTTGAAATCAACAAATTAACACTTTTTGTATCCTCATACATTATTTTATAATACAACTAGATTGACAACACTTTTGTCCAATCCAGACTTTTAGACACTGAACACTGAAGACTATTTAATATATTATAATGTTGTTTTGTGCCAATTTTTATTATGTCATAAAATAATTAAAAAATATATTTGTGTTTGCTACAAACTGTTTATTTTATTTTAGTGTTTTTGTATCTTAGCATGAGTGAGTTTGAACAGTGCTGCTTGAAAGAGGACTTTTTATTAGTATTACTCATAAAAAGTCAGAAGAGCTAATGGGATGGCATGTTATCAGACTGTTCTATGTCCATCCATTATGACAAGTATTGTCTTCACTCTTTCTGCTAAATGTCTTATAAGATTGCCAAGAAATACATGTTCATTCCATATTCTAGTTGGTTTTGAATGGAAATGTTGTCATTTGGGCATTCAGGATGGATTCCATGATTGCCATTTTTAAAATCTTTTTACAGCTCCTCCTCCTAGGTAGATGGTGAATATGACATGGGTCTTTCACTTGAAAACTTTTCTTACAGTAAAATAATACTGCATATTTTATAGAACATTTTTTATTTACCTAAAAAATTAAAACACATTGTACCTGATGCTACATGGACATATTGTAAACCTTCATCATAACTGTCAAGTTATATTTCTGTGTTTTAGGAAAATGTAAAACATTACATTTTTAAAACTTTCATACCTATAAAATAAATTTTATGTGTAACTGTTAGAATCTATTTCGGGTTTACAGAAACCTTTTACACAATAATGTATTAGCACATACTTTATCTTATTGAAGTAGCCCATCCTCAAAATTGTTGACCAACTTTTCTAGTGTCCCATCAGTCATACAACTTTGGTAGATTACATTTTTACTGTTCATTTGTTGGGAGAGCGAAATCCATGATGTCAGTGGTGACTGTCTGTATGTGCACATGTGTGTGTGTGTGTGTATTTTGGTTGTCTTGTCAGCAGTTACATTTAGATTGTCAGTCATCAAAGCCTTATGTCTTCATTTTTATGATCATGTTTGTGTGTAAATGGTAATGTCATATATCATGTAAAACGTTTCTAACCCAGTTCAGAGTGTTTCAACTTCAAAGGACCTCAGATGTCTGGCACATTTGGCTATCATGCTGTCATATTTTTGCCCCATCACTTGGAAAAAAAATGGAGAAATGTGTTGACTGCATTATGCTGTCTGTACTGATATGTCTTTAACTGTAACATTTTAAGTGTATTGTAGAGATTATAGTATGTGCTGCTTATTTAAAAAAAAATTAGAAATGAATCATAGTGCTACCTTAATAAACATTTTCTATTTGTAGCATGTTCCTTTACATTGCAATTTATCACTTTACTATCTTGATTTTGCAATCATGGTCTTGTACAAACATTAAGTAGACCGGCCACAATTCTATGAACTTGAAGGGATTAGTTAAATTGTCTGTTCGATAAATTTCAAAGCAAGGTCTATTGCTCAGATTTCCGCTGAAAATATGGACGCATCGTTTGGCAAGCGCACTTTGGTTACATGTTTGCCACTAACAAAGGCTGCAGCAGCATTTTCATCAACCTTTGATCCATCAGTATAAAATTTAGTGTAATTTGTAAAATAGTTGAGAAGCAAATAAGTAAGGAAAATGACAAAATCAGTTGAAATCTTCACTAATTAGTTCATTCCCTTTGAATGTGCTATTACTTAGAGCTAAGTTGTTACCAATATTGTTTTAGGCTGAGGTCTTCACAAGCTTCATTCCTTGTGTCATTTTTCTTACTTACTTGCTTTTTTAGGCTGAGGTCTTCACAAACTTCATTCCTTGTGTCATTTTCCTTACTTACTTGCTTTTTTAGGCTGAGGTCTTCACAAACTTCATTCCTTTGTCTATCACTCATTGACTCACTGTGTGGGGACAGGGCCAGGACTGTCAGCTTCCCTCTCTACCCCC
This sequence comes from Unio pictorum, assembly GCA_030141615.1. Classification (NCBI taxonomy): domain Eukaryota; kingdom Metazoa; phylum Mollusca; class Bivalvia; order Unionida; family Unionidae; genus Unio; species Unio pictorum. Next base: position 35,757,859 of record JARLTB010000021.1, on the reverse strand, counting down.
TCCACCATACTACCCTGTGCAGGATTTATAATCCATACACAGGACTGAGGCTAGGGATGGATTACCACTTCATGTCTCCCCCTAACCAATTATACCTAAGAACCCGCATGGGACGGGGGGAACCTTCGATCTCAGGAACTTTGGTCCATTATGCCACCATGGGCTACTAGACCTTGCCATATCAGTCGAAGTGATGCTGCAAGTCATGTACCACCATCACCTCACCAAGTGGTTTCCTTTTGGAAGGCTAAAGTTGTTACATCATTGAGGGTAGATAGATGTTCTCATCTCTCCTCCATGTCTCCTGATCAGCCAAGGACTGTATCACATAGTGCTCCTATGCCCCCTCCTTCAAGGGACATAGTGATGTCCAGCTACTCTCCAGCCCAGAGTGTTCTTGACTATGATGACGATGATGCTCTCTCCATCCATGTTGACGGCAATGAGTTTGAAGCTGTAGCAATGACACCTCTCAGTTTTCTAACCAACCTTCCTTTCCTACCTTTTTGTTTCTAATTGAATGGATGATCATTATGACATAGCATGGAGTTTTGACCAAAAGACTTAATGATTATCTGCTTTGTCCTGAATGAAAATTGTGCCAATCAGACATCAAATATATCCACCATAGCAGCTAATTTGAAAATCTTGTTATTGCTGAAGATTACTATAGATGAATTCAAGAAATGACAGTTTTAAAGGAAGAAATGGCCTTATTTTGGATTCCTGGAAATTCTTTTTGCTAGTAGATCATCAGTCCCTTCAAGGGACTCTTGTTTAATTAATATGGTATATGCATTGTTTCATCTAGGAAACAATTTTAGGTGTACATTGGAAAATGGAAAATCTTCTCAAGTTATCAGAGAACAAAGCAATAATTTACATTTATTTGCAGTACCAGTATCTTGCAAATCATACGGCAAGTTAGTATTAACCATAATTCATTGTTGAGTATCATGATCATAATTCTGTTATAAATTACAATATTTTGTTTTTTCTTTATGAATAATGAATCAATTCTTCAATATATGTAACTGAATGCAGAATATTCATCATTAATCATATACAGATGTTATGCTTTTCATAAACTATAAAATGAAATATTCCATAAATCAATTTAGGTGTAATAGTATTGTTAAGAAGAAAGTACTAATGTTCCTGAAGAAAATGAAGATGGTGTGCTGTTATAATAAGGCTTACATTTTATTGGATCAAATAACAGATACAGATTTTTATGATGTCAGAAATATTGCACATGGATTCTTTGTGTGTGTGATTTTGATTTTTAATGTAGCTTTAACAATTTTCAGTCATATCGCTGTCTGCAGTGTGGCAGTTTATGGTGCTGTATTCCATTGGGACATCATGCCACAGACATGCCAAGCTAGGCAGCTGTTAGTAACATTTTTATAAGTCTTTGGTATTACTCGGCCGGGGATTGAACCCACGACCTCATGCACCCAAGGCAGACGTTCAAACCACTAGACCACCGTAGCGGTATCGTTGATTCTTTATTTAAAATCAAACGGTCTGGTTGGCAAATTATAAATTACTGGAGATTAATATTTTCTTATTATTGATTAAGGATTCATAAAATTTTAGTTCTAGAGACAAAACATATTAAGTATTCAGAATACCCTTATACCGGTAGATTTCTCAGGAAATATTTAATATTCATGGTAAAGCAATTCATTTCTTTCAGAAATTTCTTTGGATAATTATAGTAACTTATATTTACTTATAGTAAATATTCATGTCAAAGCAATTCATTTCTTTCAGAAATTTCTTTGGATAATTATAGTAACTTATCCAGGTTTTAGAAAATATTGCAACTTTTATAAAAGATTGCCATGAGTATATTGAGACAAGGCATGAGAGTTTTCTTTTTTGTAGAGTTGTGCTAGAACATACATGGAGAGTAAATGTATTATGCTAAAAGCTTAAGTATCAGTTTTTTTTAAGTATTGGACAGTGTTTCAGTTTTATGTTATAACACATGATAATGTTATGTACTGTGTAAGGCCAGTCAGTTTTTACCAGTTTCAGTTCAGTTCAAGATCTATAGTTTCCAAACTTTGTGGATAGATGCATTTAATGTAGATAAGAACCCTAATGATTTTAGGGTCAGAAGTCATAGTCATTATTATTGAAAGAAAAATGGCTCCATACAAGGACTTCAGCTATCCACAATCTTTTATGGATGACTTGTACTTGTGTTAAGGAAGAAGTGTTATGATATCAGTATTAAAAGGTCAATGGTCAGGGTCTCTGTGACTGAAAGAAAAATGATTTCCACATAATCTCATTAGTTACACATCATATACATAGAACAAACTTTGTGGATAGTTTGCACATAAGGAAGAAGCCTATCAATATTGGGAACAAAAGGTCAACACTGAATAGTGATTGAAAGAAAAAAGGTCTCTGCACAGAAACATTAGTTATGTATCATAGACCTAGAATAAACTTGGTGGTGATAAGGAAGAGGCCTATTGATTTTGGAGTTTGAAAAGATCAAATGTCAAAGTCACTATGATGGTCTAAAGCGCAGTCTCTTACAGATCACTGCCATCTCACCTCTGCGTGGGTTCAAGTCTCAGATTCAGCCAATGTGGATATGTGAGAAAGCTTGTTTCTTGTGGGTTGGTGTTTTTTTGGGGGTTTTCTGGGTTCTTCCTCCACCATTAATACTGGCCGCCATGTATAGCTTATCTTGTGCTGAAAAATGGTGTTAAACCATAAAAACAAATAAAATATTGAAAGAAAAAAAGATGATTTCTACACAAATATTCATGTACCTTCACCATATTGTATGGATGATTCATACATAAGTTATACATGAAGCCTATTGATTTGGGGGTCAAAAGGTCACATTTCAAGAGCAGATGAAAAAAGAATTATTTTTTGTTGTTGCATAATTTCAGTTTTAGACCATGTACTCTGGTTGAAGTTTGTTTAAGGCTTGTACATAAGGTATGGGAGAGGCTTATTGGTGATGGGATCAAAGGTCATTGTCATTTGATTTGAAAGAGGGAAACATGGATGAAGTTGCCATTGCAACATTTCATGGCACCATCTGTAGTCATTTACATCATAAAGCCTCCATTTTAGAGCAGTAATTAATTTTGTAACTTCATGTATATTAGAGCCTGTCAAAAAATAAATGTCATTAATTTTAAGGTTTCCTTTCCACACAAACTTGCATAACCTTAAATTTCACATCCCATTAAAATCCCAAATCTTACAGAAACATGTTATGCTCATGTAGTGTGGATAAAGTATTTTATAGGGCATAACCGACTTTTGATCCGGAAATCGGATTCCACCGGATAGTATGAACTTCCGATTAATCGGAATCGGACAAGGCAGGAACGACCGATTCGGATAATAAAAATAATAAAGTTGAATTTCTATAGCACCGTGTCTAACACTGCGTGTCATTCGATAGTGCGTTAATAAAGTTAAATAAGAAGTCAGAAAAGTCCAATATGGTCAACACAACCACGCTGTGAGACAATCTATTTGAACCGACGGGTGAAAACCGGAAATGAAGCCGGATGTGGTAAAGTACTAAGTAACATGCTGGACACGGCAAAACCAGATACCAGAAACCCGGAAACGGAAGATGAAATTTTTTAGAAAAAAATACGGATTTAGCATTTCCGATTAATCGAATCGTATCCGGAATCGGAAAAATTTCATGCCCAAAATCCGGAATCGGAAATCGGTAGAAAAATGCTAATCGGTTATGCCCTAGTATTTTATACTACTGGCTGTAAGATCCAATTTGTATTAAAGGAAATCAAAGTGCAGATAAAGCAGCTGAAGCTGGCCTGCAGTGCCCCATTTCTAATTAGAAGATCCCATTACACTGACTTCAAATATTATATAAATCAGCATGTTCCATATACTTGGCAAAATACAGCTGTTCCCCCCACTATAATGTGGTAGTCTGGGTCCATCACTACAGAGAATTGATATAATGCTTGTCTAACAAAAAATAAGTATTGACAGTATTGTTTTGTCTGTTTTGTTTCAATGCTTAGTTTATTGAAGTACATTACAGAACAAAGCTGAGCAAGTTAGTTTTGTACAAAATTTTGTAAGGCTTTCATAATGAGCCTTTTTCAAAAGGTTGAATGTGTAATTTCACAGAATTGTTTTAAAGATGAAAATAACATAACACACATATCCCATGGTTGAAAAAGGCAATTAACTATATTCTTCCACTATCTGGCTAACATCATTCAGTACTTCCAGTACTTTGATCTTCCTTGCAGCAACTTTTATATGGGTTACCATTTACACTTGCTTAAAAGTAGAGTGTGATTGCAAACAATATCAATCTTGATCCACTGCATAACATGTTAGCCTCTGAGGATCTTTCTTATACTGATCATGCCTAACAAATTACACAGACCTAGGTATGCTGGCGCATTATGCGATGGCAGATCTGAGTCTTTGCATTTTAAGTTGGATCAGTACAAAAGTATATACAGTAGATAACTGTTGCATAGCAATATATAATGTAAATAAAATCTGGTATGCATTAGAATGGGCTGATGTTGATTTTTCAGGTGAATCATTTATGGGCTGGCCTTGCACTGTATGGAGTCTCTGACACTGACCATACATCTCTTATTTTGTAGGTGACATTACCTATACATGTATTTGGGTCAGGAATCATTTTCCTGTCAACATGATCTTATGTGAACTTTACTTGTACCTAGTGCCTGAACCTCCATTGGTGACATCAAGGTGATTCTGACTGACTGCCAACTGATTATCAATGTGGAATACTGATGGTACATAGTTATGCTATTTAATGTCCACAGAGAGAAGTTACCATGTTTAAAGTGGGTTGCAATGTGTATAGTCAAGGTTAAAACTTGTCCAGAGCCTAGTGGTCATTCAAACCCATATCTTAACCAATTTCTTTGATGTGAAAGAATGAATTTCGTTGATGGTCATCCATTGATAGAAGAGAGTAAAGTTAAACAGGGTTGACAATATTAAGACAAACACTGGAACAAAGAAGGGGAATACAATGTGGGTATGTGAGAAAGCTTGCCAGTAGCTTCTCATTGGTCGGTATTTATTTCGGGGGTGGGGGGTCCAGGTTTTTTCTCCATCATTAATTCTGGCCGCCATGTATAGCCAATTGTTTGCTGAAAAGTGGCATTAAATCCTACAGCAACAACAAAGAAGGGGAATACAATTCAATGAAGCACCACTTGCTAAACAAGGCATTCAAATCTCTAAAATTTACAAAAAAATTAACAGATAACATTCATCTAAAGCAAGAAATGTGGAGATTAACATGCAATCAATACAAAAAGTGAGACCTTTGAAGCTAGGTCATCCAGAAGATTGAGTGTAAATGTCTTGCTGAAAGACAGTGCTTCATGACCTAGATGAAACTCCTACCATAACCTTAATACTTGCCATAGGATGGCAGATAAAAGTACAAATTTGGACTCCATGTCATAACTAAAGTTTTTAAGAAAGATATATGTAAGCAGAACATATACAAAGACACGAGTAAAGTAAGAAAGGGTTACAATACAGATATAGTTTGAAGAGCTAATGCAGACATAAAAATAAATAAAACGATAGATAAAGGTTTAAACTAGAATGCTTGCAATAACATTTTTGGAAGAGATTGTTGATAAATTACATAAAATAATGAAGTTCAATATCTGGATTTGGCAGATTATGGCCCATGGGTCAGATCAACCTGTAACCAGGTTTTATCTGTTAATTTACATCATAAGGAATTGCAATTTAAAAATCACTTAAATGGCACATGCCCTGGACGAAGATGCATATGCCAGTTCTATATACACCTTTCCCTTGATAATGCATCTGCATCAAGGTTCATAAACATCAACTTCAGCTTAAGTCAGATGCAAGATGGTGAGAGTAAGGCTCAAATTTTGGATAAAAGGTCTTGAGGGGGAAGGGGGAGATGAAGCAACATTGATGTTACTTGAGAATTATAATCTGTATTATCCTACACAGATATTCATACTTTTGCTGTTATGATAATAGGTATAAAGCCAATAAGAGTCAATAAAAAGATGGAAGACTTTTAATATAGATAAAATTGATGTGCCATATATACAAATTTATGCATCAGTAAAGCTGGAGTTTTTCACTTTTAAGGTCAGAATACATGTTAACCATTGTAAGTAAACACCAGTGAACTTAAATTTCTTAGCTTGTATTATAGCTGGCAGCACCAAACCTGTTTGCATTTGCTAATTTCTCAAGATGGTGATTTTGAATGCCATTTTGTCCATGGCACATGCCTTTGACTATATAGCCCAATATCATTTGTACAAAAAAATGTTGGAAAATTGCATTTGCATCGTCCCAGAATAGAGAATCCCAGATTTGGTAATAAATGTACAGAAAAGAAGGAGAATATTCAACCCTTCTGCATTTTATTAGAACAGCAAACTTCTGTTCAGGTACATGTATATTGCTAAGATTTTGAGGAACAATCCACAGATAAGCCGAAAGTAATAACTTTAGAGTTTTTCACAATATGTTTTACCTTATTTTAACAAGAAGCATGGTTATTCCTACACACGGATGTTATTGTATGAAAATGAAAGGGCAAGAAAAGAAAATTGAAAAGTAAAATTATGTATGTAAATCTAATTAACGTGCCCTTCTGTCTGCAATTTCAAAAACTCCAGTGGCCTAGTGGTTAGAGCATCTGCCTCAGATGCGGTAGGTCGTGGGTTCAATTCCCAGCAGAGTCACTCCAAATAATTACGAAAATGGTTCTGACAGCTGTCGCACTTCGAGCTCAGCATTAAGAGGTAAGTCTAGTGTCAGGATAATGTAATTTGGTGGGATATCAGTCTTCATGTCTGCGGCATGATGCACCAGTGCTAGACATCACTATAAACTGTCACACTGCAGACATAATAGTGCTTTGACTGAAAAATTGTTAAAGCTACGTTAAAATTCCAATCACAAACACACACACTGTCTGTAATTTCCATTTAAAAAGAAATTGACTGTGATTGACATCAAATAATAATATACTAGAATATATTTGATAATATAGGTAGATAGTATTGTTCCGATTATCGATTATATTCGATCATCAGTTGGTCGAGCAAACCAATAAGATAATCGATTGTGAACTCCATAATCGATTGTGTGTAAAGGGAGACTACTTTTTAGGTGTATGCAAAGCACATAGGTTAGTAAAACTCCCAGCTACTAAAGTTGACCTGAAATTTATTAATCCCTTCACAACTACAAATAAAAAACCTTACAATTCATAATTAGGAACATATAGTCATTATTACATGGTAAAGTTTTTAAATTGTAGAGTTAATAAATTTAAACACATTTTGTTAATTTGTTTCAGTTAAATTGCAACATCTTTTGTAGTATTTATAAATAATGACAAACAAGAAAATCATTTCCTTCTATACTTTAAATTATAGACACATCACATATGAACGAAAGAATTTCGGGAGATTGTAGCAGTAATTCAGTTACATATGACTGATCAGCCATAAAAAGTTGCGTTCATTTAACAAAGTTGTAGAACAAAGTAACACACAGTGTAATACTATTGTCAGGTTAAAGTATACATGTCATTAAAATAGATTACTCCTGTACATTTATAAACAAAAAATTAAAACATATTGAACTCTTGATCGAAGATTTAACTGTGTTTGCTCTTAGTAACCAATTACAATCGATGATCAATTGGTTAAGGGGAACCAGTTATCGATTATGAATTTCTGACTGATTACCATCACTACAGGTAGACACCGCACAGGCGGTAACTAGTACATGTATTTAGTACTTTATATACTTGTTTATAAGTAATTTCTAACTACAATGTAGATCCTGATTTGCCATAAAATAATGTGCTGATAGATCAGGGTCTGTGTTGTTTGCTCTACTGATAACCCCTAACAAATTGTGTGGACCCAGATCTGCTGGCACATTATACGATGCTAGATCAGGGTTATAAGCGAGCACTGATGGCAAGTCATGGTCAGATAAATGACAAAGGAATATTTAATTCACAATAAACAGCATGCATCTTAACACTTGAAAAATTCATTTCACCATATACATGTATACCGCAATAATTGATCACATTTTATTGCTATTGGATAACACAAGACAGTATGGTCAAACTATATTGGTCAGGTGACAGGGGACAGTTTTGTCAATTGGCCCCTGTTTTTGTTTTAACTTAAGGCCAGGGTGTGACTTTTTGAGGTATTATTGTGTAGTAATTAAAGATATGGATATATCTGTGAGTTTGGTCTTTCCAGCTTGTGTTCTTCTTAAATTGATGTGAGGCATGTTCACCTCATGTAGTCACTACACAGTATGTAGCCAGTGAAAAAAGAATAGCTAGAAGCAGAGCTAGTCACTTGTAGCAGTAGACACATTGCATTTAAGTTTCACTGTGCATATATCTGAGCCTTTTGTTGGGCCCATGTTAGTTGCAAGTGAGACAAATCAGGCCCTTTTCCATTTATAACTCATTCTCATATCATCAATAGTTTAAGTTTCTGTTAAAGATTTTCTTATGCATATATTTCCTCAACACCTTGATAGATTCTCATCCTACTTGGCATAAATCATTGTGGTGCTGACATTATCATTTTAATGTCATGCTGCTGAACTTTTTGACAAGTTTGTTATCATCACTTTTCATAAATGACTTTGAGGATTGCCATGAAATTTGACACACATATTCGTCATATAGTCTAGTTGGTCCTAAATAAAACTGATGTCACTTGGACATCCAGTATGCCCCCCCCCCCATGGCAGCCATGTTAAAGTTCTTGTTGCTACTCCCCTAAATGGATGGTCACATCTGCAGGGGGAGGGGGTGTCACTAAAAGACTTCTGATGTTTTAAGTTGGATCTAAGGTAAATGGTGCCAATCTGATGACCAATATGGCCACAATGGCAGCCATTTACTCCTCCAGATTGGTTATCATATTGACATGCGGTTTTCACAAGAAATGTTCTGTTTGTGTTAGTTTTTAATATCAATCCACTGTCAGATATGGCTGCCACATTACAATGTCAAGTTGGTCTTAAATGAAAATGGTGCTATTTGATGTACAATATGGCAACCACAGTTTGACAAGTGTTTTGCTACTCCTCTTAAACATAAATTCATATTAACAAGGGGTTTTCGCCAGAAGATTTCTTATGATGTCTTGTTCATCCTAAATGAAAATGGTGCCACTCACACATTGAATATGGTTGCCACTATGGCCAATATTGATAATTGTGTTGCTGCTCCTCCTGAATGAATGGCTATATCAACATGAGGTTTTCACATAAAGACTATTTTAAACATGTAAATGGTCATAATTAATAAAAATGGCACTGCTTAGACATCAATATGGTCACCACAGTGGCAATCATGAAAATTTTGTTATCTCTAATTCACATGATCATATCAGCATGGGGTTTTCACTGAAATATGTCATATGATCTAGTTGATCTTAAATGAAGATGGTGCAGATCTGACCTCCAATATGGCCATTACAATAGCCACCTGGAACATCTTAACACAACCTCTCCAAGATAGTTCATATCAACATTGTGCTTTTACAAGAAGTTATCTTGTGAAGTCTAGTTGGTCCTAAATGAAATGAATGGAAATTGTGTGCATCTGATGTCCAGTTTGGCCACCATGGCATACATGTTGAGTCATGTTTTTGTTACTCCTCTAAAATGGAAAGTCATTTCATATGATATAAGATTTGCACTTCAAGATGTCTTAAAACATATTTTTGTTCTTAAATTGAAATGGTACTCATCTGAAATCTAACATAGCCACATATCTGTCTGTTCACTGTTTTGTTTTCACCAATTAACTTGGGTTTTCCACAATCTGCATCTACCATACTTTGTGATTGGCTTCCACTTAAGGTAATGAAGGGAAGTGTTGATTTTTCGGTGAAAAGGTGAAAGGTTAAGGTCATATTGACTGAAAGAAGAACAATCCTTGGAACAATTGTTGCAACACAATAACACTAGTTCTTCATAACAGACCTGGGCCAAACTGTATGGCTTGCACATGGGGTTAGGAAGAAGCCAATTTATTTTGAGATGAAAATATCAGAGACCAAGGTCATTGTGACTGTGAGAAGTAAAATCATTTCCACATAAAAATTTAGTTTTACAATCATGTACCTGTAAATAAGTTTGAAGGTGACTTACATGTGGGGAAGAAAAAAGTTGATGGATTTGGGGTTCAGAAGGTCAGAAGTTACTGTTACTATGACTGAAGGAAGGAAAATGGTTTGCTCATAATAACTTTAATTCTTAACCACATACCTGGACCAAAGTCTGGATAAAGCTTGCACTTAAGGTATGGAAGAGGCATGTTGATTTTGGGATAAAAAATCAAAAGTCAAGAGGTATATTGATTTGGTGATGAAAAAAGGTCAAAAGTTGAAGTAATTGTTGCTCAAAAGAAAATGGGCTGTACAGATTAACTTTTGTTCGGGCACAGAGTACAGTCATTGGAACCATATTATTGGCCAATCATAACCATTATTTCTGGAAAAAGTTGCAGTTTTTATATTGTTTGTATATTGTTCCAGTGTCTGAACATCAAAGATTTTGTTTATCCATCATCTTTGTCCAATACTACACACCTAAAAAATCCCCAGTTAATTAACTTTTGAAATTGAAGCAAGATTCACACCCTTACCTTTCACATATTTGCTGACAAAGGCCAACAAAAGAATATTTGCAAAGTTTGATGCAGTTGATTTTCAAATGGAAAGAAACATTTAAGAAATTGTGAGTGGCTTGTAATTATTTGCAAATTTTGTTTAGATCTGTCTTTTCACCAATTACACATGCACATATACACTATTGGTTTAATATAATAATAGTAATAATAATAATAATAATAATATATACATAATGCAATATTTTTACAATATGAGGTATTTTTAGACAACAAATGCTGTTAAAAATCGGACCATTGATATACTGCTACAATAAAATATGTACAAAGCTTCAAGAATGAGTACATACAGGATTAAAAAAAATAGTAGCGAATATGTGTAAAACATTATAGGTAAGTACATGATAACAATTTTGTAAAAAGCAGTAGTACTGAATTAAACAAAGTCATACAAATGATTGTTTCTGTAGATGTTAACTAAGAAGCTTTTTAAACGCATAGCATGTCAGCTGACTTAACATAAGATCATATAGAATTCCATATTTTGGTTCCAGAAAAAAAGTAAAACTCTTCTAATAAAACTCGGAATTTGGTTTAGGTGAATAAAACTTGTTTGATATGGCTCTTAGTTCATACATTTGTATATTTTTAACAAATTAAAAATGACATTTAAGATAATCAGGAGCCAAACCATGTAAGGATTTATAGACTAGTAAACCCTATTGAACTTGAATTATCTGCTGAAATGGGTTTTTAAAAGATTTGTTGATGGTATATCTATATCAGCATCAAGAATAACTCAAGCTGCTCTTTTGTGAAATTTCAGTAATCTTTTCATGATTTTCTATACCACTATTACCCTAGATAGAACAATAATAGTCTAGGTGTGGCATGAAATATGCACTTTATATCTTTCTCCGTTCTTGAGAGAGATACGTTCTTGAGGGAGATACGATCTTATTCTCTTCAAGAGATAAAGCAGTGAATGACCTCTTGCTCTTCCTGTCAAACACAGATGCACAGTTTTTCAAAAGCATTCCCAAATTCTGTTTAGAAACATTATCAAATCATGTCAATTTATATAAAAGTATTAGTTTAAATACTTTAGTGTAAATAACAGAACAAGTAATTATATTACATAAAAGTGTTAATTAGTATAATAGGGGGACATAAATAATTACATCTAATTTCTGACAGCATTTGTAACCAATAGCTTCTCCAAAGCAAAATTTGTTTCCATGGGATTTTTCTTGTGAGGGGTTTAACTGTATGTATGAGAAATAAGCTGAATGTGTGTAAAAAGAATATATAGTACTGTGGTACATGATGGTTACCTGTTTGGGAAGTTGGGCTGCACCAAGTTCTGTGAAGTCAACACACACACAGCTGTACCACATAGACCACATTGGGTTTTTATCAGCATTCTATCATTTTGTATTCTGATTCAAAATGCACTTCTTCGTTCAGGAAAAATTAAAATGTTGCTGTCTTGATACTCATTATTAGAAGAAAATCCATTTTTTAGAAAAGAAAGAGGACAATCAAGAAACTAAATGACCCACCTGTGTTTGAAACTTGGTTGGCATTTAAAGATTTTTGTTTTAGTGATTTTAGTCCAAATGACATTAGTTGATTTGTTGATAGGGATTTTTATCCAAGTGACATTAGCTGAATTGTTGAAACATTAAGAAAACATGCAGCTTCCTGTTACTTATTTCCATTATTTTTCTTTTAAATGAGAGAAGTTCCTAATTGCCATCTTGTTAACAAAGTGTCATAAGCCACTGAAGCAGAACTTATTGGTTTTGGAACTGGCAGTGGTTAATGTCTCCCATTTCCTGATGAGTCTTATAATAAATGCTTGATTTATGGTCATCCAAAATGATGCAGTGTCTCAATATTTTAAAGCACACAATTTGTTTCATACTTCTTCTGTAAATAAAAATTATATAATGAGAACATTTTATAATGAAAAGTTTATTACTTTGTTTAAATAAATGAGCAGAGAACAATATTTTTCATGCATACAAAAAAATGTTTGTAAAATTACAATATGCAGAAACAATTGAAGTCCATCAAAAATAAAAATTTTATAAACCTCACTCTCACTTTAAAAAGAAATTCACGAGTCTTAAAAGTTAAAATGGAAGCTTCAGAAGTTAGATGTATCTCTTTAATAATTCTAGACAATGCAGAAGTTAGCTGTTTATTACAGTATTTCAACCAGAAACATATCTCAAATCATTGTATTTACTGTATTAAATGTCATGGATTTTTTTTTCCTTTTTACTAAGATTTGATGGACAATTATGAGTAGTTGGGGACTTGAATGTGTTTATGGTCACTTGTAATTATCATCCCTGAAATAGCTCATGCATTAAGATTTGATAGTCATCACATTGTAGTTAAACCAGATCATTTATATTTGGCACCAGTACTGTGTTTATGGATATTATAATTCAATTACGGTAAGTAATAGCACAAACTCAGATTGCCAGTTGCATCATGTGAATGGAGTTCTAGCTCTGCAGAGGACACAATTCAATTTGTCATGTAGTTTACATTTGTGGCAAAGTTGACACTGCATCTAATGACCCCATATGAATCTACCTATTGGATTATACCATAGGCAGAACAAAATTGTCAGTAAATACCTGAAGGTGTATTTTAGGTTGACCACACAATGAAGACTAGCCGTGGGTTTGGTCAGTCGACCTGTTTAAGATGACATTTTAATTTCAAATATGTTCAGTGCATGATCTTAACATAAAAATTTTTCACTAGTTTCTCCAGTAGGAACAACATTCAGAGTTTTTGATGGGATTGTTTGGCTGCAAACAGGAGTTGGCCCAACACAATGGATATAATGGGGAAAGTTCTACTTGCTGTTTATCAACAATTTATGTATTGTTTATTGGTATGTACTTATTATTAAGTTATGATACCTAAATACTAAGATTTAAATATAACTTTTCAATTTAAATTTAAACCAAAATATTTAAGGTTCATAATTTTAAAGATGAACTTTAAAAGAAATCAAACGATGATTTACAGGATAATTTGTCATAAACATTTGTAATTGCATTTAAAAATTATTTTTTACAATTGTTCTCTGAAACAAGCAACATGTTCTATTATGTTTAAATAGAAAGAAGTTTTTGTGGATAGCCAGTTGTATCTATGTGCACATAGTGACCATGTGAGGTATCTATAGTGATATACTTTATCACACAGTGACCTCACACAGTGGCCTTGAGGGTATTTGTATACTTGCCCACACAGTTGTGTTGGTACCAAGCTGTATACATGCATATACAGTGACCCTGTAAGTATCCAGTTGTATTCTCGCCAACAATGACCATGTGGATATCCAATGGTATGTTTGCCCACAGTTAACATGGGGTTATCCAGTTTTATACTTGCACAAAGTGATCGTATTGGTATCCAGATGTATATTTGCCTGCACAAGATGATGTAAATAGCCTCTGTCATATGTAAGTCTGTATTGACAACATGGACATCTATCTAAACTGATGTTCCTTACTTTCCAGTTACATAGATAATTAAACCTCAATCCACACATTGGCATAGTTGACAGCCCTCATTACTGAGGTTCCTTGCATTATAGTCACAAAGGTAATTGGTCTTTGTCCCCATTATGACATTATGGACATCCCTCTGTCCTCACATTCCTTGCTTGACAGTTACACAGATAATCACCATTGGTCCCCATCTTAAAATAAAGGACATCCCTCACTATTGAGGTTCCTTGTTTTATAGTCACAGAGGTAATCAACACTGTGCCCTACCTTGATATAATAGACACCTTCTATCAACTTTCTTGCTTGACAGTTACATAGGTAATCATCATTGGGCCCCACCTTGCTATCATGGACATCTGTCTATAAGGACATTCCTTGCTTGATAGTTACACAGATAATCAACATTAGAACCCACCTTTACATCATGGACATCTGGCTATAATGGCATTTCTTACTTGACAGTTACATGGTAAATCAGCCTTGGGATTGACCTTGACATCATGGACACTCCACTGTACTGATGTTCTTTGCTTTACAGTCACACAGGTTATCAACACTAGACCCCATCCTGATACAATGGACATGTCACAGTATTGACATTCCTTGCCTAACAGTTCCACCATGAGTCCCTTTTTGACATCATGGACAGCTTTCTGTATTGAGGTTCCTTGCTAAGATAACAGTTACATAAGTAATCACAGCTGGGCATGGACTTCACTTTGTACAAACGTTTCTTGCTTTAAAGTCACAAAAGTAATCAGCAATTGGCCCCACTGTGGTGTCATGGGCATCCCTCTATACTGAGATTACATGTTTTGCAATCATAATGGTAATTAACCTTTTGTCCCATCTTGACGTCATGGACACCCTCTATTATGAGGTTCCCTGCATAACAGTTACACAAGAAAATGAAAATTAGACATACCGAGGACTTTTTGTATATGTATTTGAATTAATGTTTTACATGTCTCTCTATTAACCATCAAAGGGTGGGGAAAGTGGAGCTAAATCAGAATAAAATCGAAGCTGAATCACTTAAACCTTCCATCCTAAGAGTTTTTCACAGATGAGTCCGTGATTTTGTTTCAGCCCAAAAATTCATACTTGATTAGTTATTTTATTTTATTATTTTAGCCATCAAATTAATTGTATTGATTTAAATTGTCCATCAGAAAAACACTTGATCAATTTTTGGCAGTATAATTTTATGTTTAAAAATGTCTTCTTTTTATAATGGAGTATTATGGAGAAAATCTAGCTGTCTTAATAAATATGCTTGATGGTTGACAGTTGAGTCATTCTAGTGTTGTTTATACCAAGAGCTGCTACAGTTTCATGTCTAGCCTCAAGATATGAGATGGTACATTTCAGGTCATGTGATTTGAATATTTTGTGTTCATATGTCAGTATGAAGTGGCACCATCACCATGTGTATGAAATGCATGTACAATTATTTGTCTATTTAGATATAGGTCTCAGTTACAAATGATATACTGGTCATGGATACTGTTTTAAGGACATGATTGGGTTTAAAAGGTGTAGTCAGGTCAATTATCATTTTCTCGCTAGCTGGTATAATGAATGAACATTCTTCTGCACAGGCACCTGATTGGGCAAGAGCTGGACACCCAGTTTCAAAATACTGTCTTAAACAGGCAAGGTCAATCTTTTCATTGCCCAGGTGACATTTACATGTCTATAATATTATCCTTCAGCTGCTTATCCATTATAAAATTGGATCACTTTGAGCTAATTAAATTTCTTTTTCAACATGTGCATACTTTATGCTCAAATATGATAGATAATCATTATAAAGTTAGTAGAATGTCAGACCTGATAACCAATCCCAAATAGTTGGATATTAGTATTGTTATTCCTTGAGAAATGTCTTAAAGGCAGAGCAGATAACCATTCTAGAGGTCAGATAGGTGCATATTAGTATTATTTCTTTACAATGTCTTAAAGGCAATCAGATAACCAGTCTTGAAGTCTTCAGCATATTAATAGTATGAGGTATTGTAGTATGATATCTTCCCAATAGGTGAAGACATATAAACCTAGTCCTGATATTTGGTTTCCCCTTGGATATTATCATCTGCCAAAACAATTTTTTAGATCCTTGTTTTATCCCTAAGAATGCATGAATAAAAATACATATGTGAATGAAAATATATAATGTCCTATTCTGTTTTGAGGTGAATAAACATATATACATGTATTATGTTAGCACCAGAAGACACTAAAATTGTAATTTGGGTTGGTTTTTTAGTTAATAAAAAACTATATTTTAATAATTTCAGACTCTACTATTCAAACTTTAGCCCTAACCTTGTATGTATCAATTTTATCCCATTTTTTAAGGGATACAGAAATCCCAGATTTCTCCTTAGCCCCTGCTATGTGTTGAAGGGCTGTTGAACCAAAATTAAAATACAATGGTCTTCATAGTAAAGATAATAATCAGAAAGTCCTACCAAAAATATTTTTAAAAAGTCTCAGATAAAGTTGTATCTCTTTTAACAATTTAAAAATCAAAAAGTAAAAAAAATCACTACTTTTGTATCAAGTTGCTTTAAATATTTGTTTTTCTCAGCATATTTAAAAGGGAAACACAAAATTTATTGGGATCTAAAATAAAAATAAAAAAACAATTAAATCAGACAATGTACAACTATTTATTTTTCGATTATTTATTACATGAAAATAATAACCTCCACAATAAAACTTACCATTCATGGCAGTTTTGCAGTTGGTTTTTGTTGAATGCTTGTCTTTTTGCATAAATTGTATTGAAGCAATCATGACTTTGTCATTGAATATGTATTAAGTAACAAATATTAGAGATGAAGAAACTAAAAACGTATTCTTTTTAAAGCTGGAAATGAGTAGTTTCATGGATATTAAAGCATGTTTAAAGACTAAATTATCAACTCACTAAATATTTTAGGAATCTTCTTTACAAATCTTATAAAAATAATTATAGAAAAAAAGGCATAGAGATAATTATGTGAAAATAATGTTTTCCAATTTGTTATGCAGATATCAGAATATGTGATTTTCAATTTTTAAGCAAAATTATGCCTATATTTGCTTAATGATAATTAACTCCTTCTTTTGTCCAGTTAATATAGCTCCTTGTTTTGTTTTTGTTTGTTGGGAAGCGGGGGTTCACTCTTTTTTTGAAAGATGACAAAGTCTTTGATCTATAAGACTGAGACATTTTTTAAATCAAGATGAAGATGCTATTGATTCTTTCTTTGTAAAACAGGAAGTAAACAAAACTGGAGGTGGGGGTTCACTCTTTTTTTGAAAGATGACAAAGTCTTTGATCTATAAGACAAAGACATTTTTAAATCAAGATGAAGATGCTAATGATTCTTTTTTTGTAAAACAGGAAGTAAGCAAAACTGGAGGTAATCTTGGAGTGCTTTGTTTTGTATTGCCTCCTATTGAATTAAAGGGACACTACTATTATCCCTCATTACTTTAGATGCACATTATTTTTATTGTTATTATTATTATTACCCAAAAATAATGACAAACTTTATTTGAAGTACCAGTATGTGGCAAAAGCATAGCCAATTCACGATATTACTGCTGGTCTTACACTATTTCAGTAAATGTCAAAAATGAGAGAGAGAGAGAGAGAGAGAGAGAGAGAGCATTTTGATGAACTATAGAACAATTTGTTCCTTCTTTCATTTTCAATAATTGTTAGAAATTATACATGCTAGTACAGTAGTAGTAGCTTTTTGTCAGTAATAAAAAGTATTAAGATTTTTTTAAAGATCATAATAATTAGGACATCATTTAAGTCACTTTTCATTTTCCTCATTGTCTTTCATTTTCAACATAACTTTCAGTTTTAATATTTAATGGCTTGGATGAAACAACAAGTTTGTATTAAGACTTTACCCAGAATAATTATTTAGCACATTAACCCCTGGAGGTTTATGCTGTTTTCGTATGAAATGCGAGTAGGAAACACATTTTGGGACTATTTCTGAATACATCCTAATACATAGACTTTCAAGCAATTTTCCATTAGCCCAATGCTTTGTTTCATTAAAAACAATGAGTTTTGGGGTTTTTTTTGCTTTACGGACCTATCATTTTCGTATGTAGACCACTCCTTATTAAAAATGCCCACCTTATCCTACTTTTTTTGCACAGGTTCACCTGTTTGTGTGCAGTTCAGACCAGTCTGTCTTAGATCTGAGGCCAAAAAGTCTAAAAATCTGGAAACAAAATCGGATTCTGACCATGGGCGAATTTTGGGTGAAACAAATTGGTCCAAAAAAGGAGGTTTTTCTCTCTGTATTTTGTAGCGCAACTAAAATGTCCAGATTATTTGGTATCAATTGTAGAGCTAAATCTGTCTACTTTTCTATAATACCACCCACTTTAGTGTATCTTACATGACCTTGACGCTACAGAGCTTGACAGTAGGCTACTCCCTCCTACCCCATAAATGTGGCGCCAGGGATTAATGTGTTAATTAACATTGAGTCAAGGTTAAGATAGATTCTAAAGTTGTCTTTCAGATCATTTTATAAATATGATGCGTTAGGAACAGTAGCAGAAATAAATTTGTCTTTGCCTAAAATTCAGTTGAATTGGTCATTAATGCCATTGAAAATGGTAAAACCTAAAAGATGTTAAAAGTGGTAAAATATTTATAAATTTTGGATAATAACCAAACTTTTGCAAATTCTGATTGTCAGCACCAGACACCAAGTTTGTACGGTTATTTAGTGATGGGAATCGGTCAAAAATTCATAATCGATAATCGGTTCCCCTTAACCAGCTGATCATCGATTATAATCAGTTACTAAGAGCAAATTAAAATTTGTGTTATATCTTTGATCAAGAGTTCAATATGTTTATAAATGTACAGGAGTAATCTCTTTTAATGACATGTATTCTTTAACTTGACAATAATATTACATTGTGTGTTACTTTTGTTCTATAACTTTGTTAAATGAACGCAACTTTTTATGGCTGATCAGTCATATGTAACTGAAACACTGCTACAATCCCCCGAAATTCTTTCATTCATATGTGATGTGTCTATAATTTAAAGTATAGAAGGACATGATTTTCTTGTTTGTCATTGTTTATAAATACTACAAAAGATGTTGCAATTTAACTGAAACAAATCAACAAAATGTGTTTAAATTTATTTACTCAACAATTTAACAACTTGACCATGTAATAATAACTATATATTACTAATTATGAATCATAAGTTTTTTTATTTGTAGTGAAGGGAATAATAAATTTCAGGTCAAATTTAGTGGCTGGGAGTTTTACTAACCTTTGTGCTTTGCATACACATAAAAGTAGTCTCCCTTTGCACACATCGATTATGGAGTTTCACAATCGATTATCTTGTTGATTTGCTCAACCAACTGATGATCGATTATAATCGATAATCGGAACAACACTACGGTTACTTATTTCACTGTCAATAACAAGAAGCTTTAAAAAGAATGCAATTTTCCACAAATTTACAATTTAAACCAATACTAAATTATACATACATTCCTATACTATGTATCATCCCAATTCCATGTACGATACATAGTTTTGTTCCCACTTTTCAAAGACAAGGTGCATAATAAATTGGGACTGTATGTCATTTAGTTTTCTATTTGGGATGAACCAATGAACTTTATTTTTTGTCATTGGTGCAAGATAGTTGCATCTGTTGTGCTTGTTAGTGCATCAAATGACTCCAGCAAATACAGTTATATTAGATTGTTATGGTAGATTTCAGTCTCACTGAATTAACCATGCCCCCAACTGGCATACAGAATAGGGTTAGTTTACATGCCAAAAAAGCATAAGATGATCAATTTCTTTGGCTGATGATGTTGTACTGAGTTGGATTAGCGTTGGCACCAATTGAGAGCTCTTGATAATGACCAGCTTAGAAGACATAATGAATATGAAATCTTCAGGCTGCATTTATTTCCTAAATAAGCATACAGGCAGTGATATTATAGACTCAATTATCCAGTAAGTGTTCTAAAGTGAATTCAAACATGAGGAACTAAAGTACCAGTATGAATGGACAATGGTGGGTCAGGCTGATAACAATATGCATCAGAATTTTCTCGAATAAATAAGAATTGAGCCAGAATATTATGTCACTGATGGATCAATCTTTTTGACATGGCACAGGACTTTTGGCAACTTTTTCCATTTTTAGAATGAAAAATGTTTTGTTTCAGGACTGTAACTACCTTAACTATTACAGTTTATCAACCAGATTGTTTTATGCAGCTAGACATTGTGGCTCTTGCTGGCTTTTAATTGATAGTACATGTACCTGTATTATATGGCATCTGGTAGGAGAGTTATAGCTTCTGATTATTAACACAACCCACTTTCTTGCCAGCATAATAAATCTCTTGAGTTATATAAACTCTGGTATGCTGCTGGATACTGATGAGACCTTTGCTGGGTCTGATTAACAGCATGCAGCATCATTGTTTAGCAGAGTTATTGCCCCTGATTGTTAGACTCGCCTAGCTTTATTTCCACTTATGATTTCCTTACATATTATTGGGATTTCAACCAAACTTGGTATGCAGCTGGTTTTTCATGAACCCTTGGCTGAATTGGTTTCCAGCATTCTGCATCATTTAGTGTGGTAATAGCCCTTAATGTCAGAATCTTCCTCCACCAATAATACTGGCCGCCATGTATAGCCTATCGTGTGCTAAAAAATGGCGTTAAACCCTAAAACAACAACAACAACAACTGCATAATTTAGCAAAAATACAATAAATGTCTATGATGTGTGTAATTAAAAAGATTTTGTCAGCAATTTATGCCAGAAAGTCATTGGTTTGTCCTTAAAACCCATATCAGTTTCTGTAGTATGTCCATGGGCTTGACACTCTACTCCATTTGCCTTGGTACTAAATAACCATTTTGTGTTGATATGCCATAAAATACCATACATCAAACATAATATCAGTTTGGTAGATAGGTTGGTAGAGGCAATTCGCCTACAGAAACCACATTGTTGCTG
The DNA here is from genome assembly GCA_030141615.1 of Unio pictorum. Lineage (NCBI taxonomy): Eukaryota > Metazoa > Mollusca > Bivalvia > Unionida > Unionidae > Unio > Unio pictorum. The sequence continues at coordinate 35,736,564 of JARLTB010000021.1, read as the reverse complement.
TTATTAGACCTGGTAATCCCTATTATTGGCTGTTCCTGTCTGAGAACAACCCATTTTAATAGATGCATATTGTTATCAGTGTGAGGGTTGTTATGGTTGGGGTGGGGTGCTCCCAGAATTTAATTAAACTATTATAGAAGTCCCACCAAGGCTTGATACTTCCTCCACTTTCTGCTTCAGACTCCTTTTTCCTCCTCCACCACCATCTCTCCATTGTCTAACCTATCGTTGACTTCGACTGTTTCAGTTAGTCTCATTTCCATCTCCAACTTTTGAAGATTCTGGACTTGATCGAACCCGAAGTTCTGTGTTCCCTAAAATCTTCCCTTTCAAATCTTTGTCTTTCCTTAGAATCTACCTTTCTAAGTTATACCCACCCACCCCCAGTTACCAGTGGCTTTCTCAGAGTAATCAAATTACTCAGCAATCTTCACAGGTGAACTAAATTTGCTTATGAGTTATGAAAGTTATAATTCAGCCTGCATTGTAATTACACCATCTATATCAATATCTATATATGAACAGCCAGTTGTATTAAACACACACTATTACAGTTATTAGACAGGTAGACCCTTTTATTGCTCAGTATGAACAGCCAGTTGTATAATATGCACACTGTTACAATTATTAGACAGGTAGTCTCTTTTATTGCTTAAATATGAACAGCCAGTGTATTATATGCATTGTATTATATGCACACTGTTACAATTATTACTGGTAGACAAGTTGTCCCTTTTATTGCTCAATATGAACAGCCAGTTGTATAATATGCACACTGTTACAATTATTAGACAGGTAATCCCCTTTATTGCCAAATATGAACAGCCAGTTGTATTATATGCACACTGTTACAATCACTGGACTGGGCAATTAAAGTTATTGGCTGTTTTCATCAATGAAAAACTAATTACATGTAGCCGTACTAGCTGCACACTGTTGCTATTATTAGACATGGTAATCCCAGTTATTGGAAGTATATGAACAAACAGTTTTATTATAATGCATACTATTGCTATTATTAGACTAAGTAATGTCAGTATTTGGATCGCTTCGATCTCCTAATGGTTAGTGCATCTGCTTCAGATGCGGGAAGTTGTGGGTTCGAACCCCGGCTAAGTCATACCAAAGGACTTATAAAATTGGTGCCCAGCATTAAGAGGTTAGTGGTAGGACTGGTCAGCCTGGTGTAAGGATAATGTGACTGGGTGGGACATCATGCTTCATGTCTGTGGCATGATGCACCAGTGCTGGACATAACTATAAGCTGCCACACCACAGACGTCATAGAAATATGACTGATTTTTTAAAATTTGAAAATCCTTTTATCACACACACACATACACACACAGACACACACACAAATCGGCTGTTCCTAGCTATAAACATCATGTATTAAATGCATACAAAGTAATGATGACAAAGAACAAAATTTTAAGACTAACAATTAAAAAAAAATGTATATATCCAAGTATTTAGTTACTATTCAGCTTTGGTAAGTTTGAACACTAGATTTTTCTGTACTTTTAAGAGTCAAGAGTGTATCAAAATGACAACAGTACAGGTGAAGCTGTATCAACTATACTGTACAAGTACAATATATATAGCAGTAGCATTGTATCAGATTTGACCATATAGATGTGATATGAGGAACAGGCAAGGTGTACCAAACAGACTATAGTAAAATATTAGCAGTTTTAATTGTACAGAACACTATCAGTGATCTGTCTAAGGAGACAAAACATAATGGCCAGATATGACTGCCATTTTTTTCAGACTAAGATAAAGGATGAGTCGTGTCACAAGAAATTAAGATTTGTTGTATCAAATGACATATGGGATTTAATTAATGAAGGTAACATCAAAGATTGCTTAGTACACATAATAACCATGATATTTTTTAAATTTTTTTTACAAGGGTAACCTAGTTAAGTCTTCAGTTACAGATATTTTGTACCGAAAAATGAAAGACTACTTATTAATCATATAAGCTGAAATGTCACATAGCTATTTTCGTATTCTTTGCTGTAAATCATAAATACCTATAACACAATGACATTAATTCCTAAAAACCATATATACAGTACCTCTATGACAATGACACAATTCCTAAAAATCATAAATACCTATATCACAATGACATAATTCCTAAAAACCATATATACAGTACCTCTATCACAATGACACAATTCCTAAAATTTACAAATATCTAAATTACAATGACATAATTCCTAAAAATCATATATACAGTACCTATATCACAATGACATCATTCCTAAAAATCATAAATACCTATATCACAATGACATAATTTCTATTAAAAAAATCATATATACAGTACCTACAGACATAAGTCCTAAAAAAAATCATATATACAGTACCTATATCACAATGACATATTTCTAAAATTCATAAATACCTAAATCACAATGAAATAATTCCTAAAAATCATATACAGTACCTATATCACAATGACATCATTCCTAAAAATCATAAATACTTATATCACAATAACACAATTCCTAAAAATCATAAATACCTAAATAAAGTATAAAGTACTTATATCACAATGACATCATTCCTAAACATAATAAATACCTATATCACAATGACATAATTCCTAACATTCGTAAATACCAATATAACAACAACATAATTCCTAAAAATATCATATATACAATACCTATATCACAATGACATAATTCCTAAAAGATTATATATACAGTACCAATATCACAATGACATAATTCATAATTCCTAAAATTCATAAATACCTAAATCACAATGACATAATTCATAATTCCTAAAATTCATAAATACCTAAATCACAACAACATAATTCCTAAAAATATCATATATACAGTACCTATATCACAATGACATAATTTCTAAACATAATAAATACCTATATCACAATTACACAATTACTAAAAATCATGTACAATACCTATATCACAATGACATAATTCCTAAAAGATTATATATACAGTACCAATATCACAATGACATAATTCATAATTCCTAAAATTCATAAATACCTAAATCACAATGGCAGCATGCCTAAAAAAATCATAAATGCCTACATCACAGTGATATCATAACTAAAAAATCATAAATGACTAGATTACAATGACATACTGGTAAATCCTAAAAATCATAAACGCTTACATCACAGTAACATAATTCCTAAAGATCATAAATACCTACATCACAGTAACATAATTCCTAAAAATCATATATACAGACCCTATATCACAATGACATATTTCCTAAAATTCATATATACCTGCATCACAAAGACCTAATTCTGAAAAATAAATGAGATAGCCTTACATTATTTCCCCCATAAACTACCTATGCTTTAAATTGGGGTGGGGTGGGGGCATCAAACTGACTATTGATGCCCAAAATATATAAATTATTTGGGTTTATTTTAGTCATAACTGAATCTGGCAGGAATGTTGAATTGTTTAGCTACTTACTCAATTTGTAGATTACTTTTTATGTATCCTTTCTCAGTGTGACACTGGTGGAACCAGGTTGTCTTCTTTTCTGTCTACTAGGTGGTGGTTTTATAACAATGTATGTCAATGACTTCATTAAAGAGCATCTTGCTGTGGTATGCTCATGTGATTTGTAACCAATCTAGACAATGAGGAGTAAGACGTTCCATTATAAAGCAAAAAGCAATGTATTCTTTTGAAAAACAGCTTTATCCTTTCTACCTTAAGATCAATGTCTAAGCTAGAGAGGGTTTCCATTCAAGTTTTTCTTTTTATAGCTCAGCTATTCATAGACCAGAAGTCTGATGTCCAAATTCTGACAGTTACCACCAGTTATTGCTACTCCTTCTAAAACACTTGGAGGACTGCCATGAAACTTGTACATAAAATCATCCCTGGTCAAGTTGGTTCTTGATGGAATTGATGCTGCTCACAAATCCAATATGGCCACAACACATTGGCTATATTGAAAATCTTGTTGCTATTTGTCCAGAATGGATGGTCATATCAACACAGGGTTTCTCACTAAATATCTTCTTATGAAGGTTAATTTGTCTCATGAAATTGCTGCAGATTATCCAATATGACTGATGTGGTAGCCCTCTTGAAAATCAGGTTATGTGATGTCCATGACAGCCATCTTAAAAATGTTGTTGTCACTAATAGTCTTGTATAGATGAACATATCAATGGGGTTTTCAGTAAAATTACTTATGATGTCTTTTTCGTCATAAATGAAAATGGATCTGATCTGAAGCCATTTTGAAAATCTTCCTATCACTACTCCTACTACATCAATGGTCATATCAAAATGGTTTTTTTCCCTGTAAACCAGGCTAATGTACATGTCGTGAATTGCCATTGTAGTGCTGAAATGAAGGTAGTTTTTGTATATATTGTTTGTCTTATGAGTTAATTCATCTTGCCTGGGGGTGGGGTGAATAAGGTTTTTGTCTATTAAACCAGCAAGAGATAATCCTTTGAAGGATTTGATTGATAGTGTTAAAGGCTTGTGATGTTTGTTATGGTTTTTTCCTTGATGTTACAGTGAATGCATCTTTATCACCAAGCTGTTGTCTACTCAAGTTGCGCAACCGGGTTACACAATTTGTTTCTAGAGTTAATCCCTGTATGTCTTCTTTAAATTAAACCATTGACTAAGTGTCTCTGAGTTAATGATTCTATTTCTGGATGAGATAACTGTTTCTTTTTATTTCATTAATTGTTAGATAATCAATCCACATATAAAGAGTTTTCAAATTTTCCTAAAGCCCAGTCAAAACCGCCTTTACAGTCAATATAACAATTGAGAACTAATAATGTTAACAATTAGTACTTTAGTAACGATGGACGAATCATCAGCTAAAATATAACAAACTTTAAAACTAGAGAAAATAATTATTGTAACTGAAAGAAGTGTAAATATAGCAGACAACTCACAAAATATTAGTTTAAACTTCGGTAAAACAAATTTAGGGTGTTATAAATGAAAAGGAGTAAAGCAAACAATTTCATATGCTAATACATGTACATGTAATCTTCCAATGTAAATGTGATTTCATGTTCAACAATAGAAGTATATCTTTATTACAATATCATTTTGTTTTCAGCTGAATACATACAGCTATTTAGCAAGAACTATTGATAAAGAATACAATATGTTTACAGAGACTGGTTATTTTTCCTTATATTGTTCTGATTGTACAAACCTGCTATGAGAGACCACCTGTCTTGGGAGAGGTTTTATTTTTGTTGACAGAAGGGGCAGTCTTTCATAATAGGTTTTATGGGATCATCATCATAAAATTAAGATTGTTCATTGAGCATCGCACATGGAATTTCATTTGACCTTGGGGTGCAATGGTAAAGTTATGATTGTTCACTGAGCATTGTACATGCACATTCCTTTGATCAGGGAGGGGGGAGAAGGTTAGGGTGGTCAGTGTTTTACTTACAGCAGTATTTTTTAGTTAGGGCCTGATATGTGGTGTCTGGCTGTACAGAAAATGTACAAATTTTAAAATACATTGAAGAGTTGGTGAAGGTTATGGCTACAGATTTTCACTTGTTTTACTTAATCCCATGTTGGATTACATTCATGCTCAGATTGATGGCTGTCTCATGTATATGTATATACAGTTGTCTTTGTGCAACAAATATGTGTATGTGTATAATTCCCACTCACCCAGGGTCTTACATTCATGTCATTAGCCACTTTTTAGTGGTATGACATGACGACCAAAATTAACAAACACACTTTGTGCATTAAATGCCCGTGGAGATGTGGCACCATTCCTTCCCCACAGGAAACCAACCATCATATTAAAATGATGGTTTAAACCAGTGAACAAATGACCTTTATGGCCGGTTTCACTATAATTGAAATTTCATTCATTAGAATCATCAAACTCAGTGAAGGAATGCATCTTGATGGGTATCATACCTTATAACAAAAGAAGGTCCCTGTGCCTAATTTATTTTAAATTTATTTCTCCTGCACTGTTCAGGCTTGAACTAGATTTTGGTATTGAGTCTGTATTTCATGAGAGATTGAAATATATCAGTGTGATATCAGGCTTGAACTATTGTATTGATTATATATTTCATAATGAGAGATTGAAATATACCAGTGGGATATCAGGCTTGAACTAGATTATTGTATTAATTATATATTTCATAATGAGAGATTGAAATATATCAGTGGAATATCAGATTATAATGAGAGATTGAAATATATCAGTGTGCTGTCAGGCTTAAACTAGACTTTTGCATTGATTATATATTTCATATTAAGAGATTGAAATATATCAGTGTGATAATGGCTTGAACTTGATTATTGCATTGATTATATATTTCATAATGAGAGATTGAAATATATCAGTGTGATAATGGCTTGAGCTTGATTATTGCATTGATAATATATTTCATAATAAGAGATTGAAATATATCACATTGGCAATAGCACTTTTATCTGGTGATAATCACTTTTGAACTAACTACTTTTTCCATCTACCCTTATGTATATTATTTAGACCCATAATTAGTCCTATCTCATTTTTCTTCTTCTTATGCAACTTTTCTCTCTCCAGCCATTCTTCTCTCTCTCCCTCCATCTCCACAAATGTGTCAACTGTAGACCCTTTAGAGCATTTCTGTGCAATCAAAAAGGTGCTGTTAATAAATGCCTTAAAACAAGCTCCAAACAGCAAAACATATTACATTTTAAAAATTATATTTCAACATGAATTATGGAAGCTGTCTGAGACTTACATGAGCTGTTTCTTGGTGTCAAAACCTATTATACTCTTCAACAAGCGGTACACATTTTAATTGTTGAAGAAAAAGCTTGTTATTAAATATTGTAATAAAAAATGTATACGGTAATTTTATCATGCATCACAATTGTGTTTGAAAACAATGGATACAAATAAGGCACTGATTAGCATTGTTTGGAATCTGAAATAATGTGACGATGGAAAATTGCATATAACAAATATATTACCAAGCTTATATATTAGATCCATTCAAAAATTTGTTTGAATATAGAAATTTACAAAAATGAAGAATGACAATCCTTACAACTTACAAGTAAACTGACAATGATTAAATCTTTACTTTTTAAAGATGTTAGATAGAACCACTCTGATGTTTCTAGTTATCAACCTTATCAATCTGTGCATGAAATTTCCTAAGAAAACTTTAAATGTCTTTGTTTTCGAGTAGATATATGGAAATATTTCACCATGAAATGGAAACATTTTATATTGTCATGATATATAGGCTTTACCACTGGGACAATGCATCGTTCCCACATGACTCGTTACATTTATATATATATATATATATATATATATATATATATATATATATATATATATATATATATATATATATATATATATATATATATATATATATATATATATATATATATATATATATATATATACATATATATATATATATATATATATATATATATATATATATATATATATATATATATATATATATATATACATATATATATATATACATATATATATATACATATATATATATATATAAACAGATATCCCCTATGTGTCTCTGTTAGTACTACACCTTTACAACAAAAGAAGCATGTAGTTCACATTTGAATGGCTTGGATTAAGTTTTTTGCATTTACTCATGACTTCATTAGTATTTTTACATGTTCAATATATACGGTTATTCCTGACATCATTAAACTTGTTGGGGAATGATTATGCATGTATGATGAAAGTATATCATTGACTCATTTCATGCATCACTGACATTGGTTAAATTTTGTATTTTAATTTCTAGCTGGAATTGATCATATACCATACTTGTACAAATAATGAAGGTCAAAGTGACCTACATTAATAACTGGAAATTTATTGAAAGTTAATTTACTGGGTTCTCTTCATGTTCAAAACCATGATAACTGGATGCATTGTAGTGATGGTCATGATAACATATATTGTATAATTTAGTAACATAGGTTAAGTTTGATTACCGTATTTTCTGGCCTATAAGTCGATTCGGAGTACAGGTCGAATTCACCAACTTTGTAAATTTTCCATCCCTTGTCCATATGTAAGTCGATTCGGAGTATAAGACGAGGCCAGGTCAATATCTTGGTTCGTAGTTTACACTAGTAATGGTATCGTTGTATGATATACGATATTACTGGCAATCGTGAAATTGCATTACCGATGCTAACATGCTTGTGATTTTACTTCTGAGCAAATCACTGCTATATTCCGTTATCAATTGACACAGCTGAATAAACAGTCCATGCTTGTTTTATTATAATTGAAAGCACATCCATGTTGTAGTTCATTTTATTACCTGTAGTTACGAATGTAACTTATAAAAACTTTCACTGACACAATCCATATATAAGTCGATTTGGAGTATAAGATGAAGACCTGACTTTCAAGTCAAAAAGTTTTTCATACTGTATACATCCTAGCCTACTCAGAGGCCCGTTCTGACCAGTAATTTTACCAGCTGGAATAAATATATGTACATGTATAGTAAACCTTCCCTATCAATGACTATAAATTGTATATTCCAATAGATCACCATCTACATGCTGTGCACTGAACATTGGAATGAGAATAGTAACTGAGTGTAATGCATGATTGTTATGTGAGGTCTTGTTTGCAATGGCTATTCAAAGCAATTACATTTGCATGAACTGTGCTTTTGATACTGGCTGTAACTCAGATGATTACGAGGATCCTGCACCTTTCACTCCAAAAAACCAGGCTTCTAGGGTTAGACAATAATGATTGATTCTGAAGCAAGTTTTCAAGAACAGCAGTTTTAAAATGTGTTTCACTGGTTTTGATCAACTCAGCTCTACTTATATGGTATTAAAAATAATATTCTTTTTTATTGGTTAATGTCTTTTAAGCTAGTGTGTGTGTGTGTGTGTGTGTGTGTGTGTGTGTGTGTGTGTGTGTGTGATTTGGACTTTTAATGTAGCTTTAACAATTTTTCAGTCATATTGCTATGATGTCTCTGCAGTGTAGCAGTTTTAGTGATGTCTAGGACATGTAACATAATGTCCCACCTAGTCACATTATCCTGACACCAGGCCGACCAGTCCTAACACTACCTCATAATGTTGAGCACTAAGTGAGGCAGCTGTTGGTACCATTGTTATAAGTTTTTGGTATTACTTGGCTGGGGTTCGAACCTGAAAACTCCCACATCCGGGGTGGATACTCTAATCACTTAGATCACCAGAGCAGTCACAAACAGAAAAGAAATTAATTTGATAAGAAGAAGGAAGTCAGATTCACGATCATGCAAGTAGAATTCAATGTTCCATTTTTTCATAAAAAATGTCAAAATTAAAGATATCTGCATGGAGTTTTAAGGTGGTTAATATCTTTTATCAAAACTGTATGTGGGCCTAGTAAATAATACAGTACATGTACTGTCTTTTCACTTAGTAGCTTTCTCATGTTTGTCACTTCTTTACACTGCAGTATAGCTGTATATGCATACAATAGTTTATAGCTGTTGATACATACATAAAAGTGCCTGTGGATGTAGTCGACATCACAGTAATTATGTGTATATATATCTATATATATATATATATAGATATATCTATATATATATATATATATATATATATATATATATATATATATATATATATATATATATATATATCTATATATATATATATATATATATATATATATATATATATATATATATATATATATATATATATATATATATATGCATGGCCTTGATGCTATGATATGCAATTAGGCAGTGTATATACACTAAACCGGCTTTCATGTTATGACGTGTATCTGGTGCAACATGCATACAGATACCCATTATTTCTCCGGAACAAACCCCCATTTGGCCTAGTTCATTTAATTTTAAATGTGACACAGTTTGCTCTGTTATCGTATGGAGGTCAGTTTTGTCAGTAAATCGAGGAGCAGACTTAAGCTATCAAATTTAATGACCAGACTGGATCGGATTCTTAATGAGGGTGATGCGAGTTTGTGTTAAAGCCAAAGAGTGTTAAAGCCATCGACTATGCTTGGTTAATCTACTATCGCGCCTCCTGGTGATCAACAGAGAATCAGAGAGCTAATGCTGTCTTTGTAATATTTATGGTTATCAACTATAGCACCTCCTGGTGACCAACGGAGATCTAATAGCAGTGATGTTGATATTAACAGACCTCATTAATCAACCTTGACCGCCAATATTTGGAATCGGTTTCTTTTCATTTTGAAAGGAACAATTTTTTAACAATGCAGTTATCTGAAGCAGCTTAACACATAATAATGCATGTTTGGACCAGAATTTTTTTGGTAATAATGCGAAATATGCAAATAGATGATATGCATTATTCCGAAATTGATATCCATTGGAAACAATGCTAACAAATCGGGACCGGCACGAAGCTGTGCAACAAGGCGGAATATGCAGTTATACTGGAGCCGACTCTGTGTGTGTGTGTGTGTGTGTGTGTGTGTGTGTGTGTGTGTGTGTGTGTGTGTGTGTGTGTGTGTGTGTGTGTGTGTGTGTGTGTGTGTGTGTGTGTGTGTGTGTGTGTGTGTGTGTGTGTGTGTGTGTGTGTGTGTGTGTGTGTGTGTGTGTGTGTGTGTGTGTGTGTGCGCGCGCGCGCGCGTGCGTGCTTCTTCTTGATATAGCCACAGTTTACTAATAATATCATGTACAATATTCAGAGAAATGCACTTAAAAGATGACCCCCCCCCCCCCCGAAAGAAATGCAACAGTGCTAACTTTAATGCTGTGTTACTATTCTTGTTTGGTACACAGATAAAGATAAAATGCTTTGATAGTCTATCATACAGTTACAAAAAAAAAATTCTTTTGTTCTTTTTCTATTTTTCTTTATAAAATTCATTGAAATCTGCAGTGCAAATCAATTTGATCATTATGTTTGTACTTGTGTTCCCAAGGCTGCTTAGAAAGGCTGTTATATGAACAATTTCATGTTCAAGCACTAAACAGAGTTTGTAAAAGTATAGCATTTTATTAAAAAAATTTACTGCTACTTTTATTGATAGTAATTTTGTTGCAAAAATGCTGATATTGAAGAATTAAAATTAATCAGATATGGCCACTCTATGGAGCTGGATGTTTAAGATAAACAGCAGGTATGTGAATAAGACCATGCTTTTGTTAAATTGTATGATGAAATCAATTAAAGGTTTTATTTTCAGTAATTTACATAAGTTTCATGCTAAATTTCCTCATAACACATCTTTGTTTATCCCTATTCTTTTCCTTTATTTGTTTTAAAGTAAGGTACATTAACCCCCCTTTTTCACCAAGTGTTGCTGGAAAGGCTGTTACTGATTATTATGTGTAATTTATAATTTTTCAGTTTCTAATTATAGCTTGGTTCTCCTTTGGGAAATCTAATTAGCTTCACACCAATAGATGTGGGTGTGAGGGTTGTTTGATTTTGACAAAAGGGATCAGTGGCCTTAACTGACCCTTCAGCAGGATAGTGATTGACATGGCAATTAAACAGTCACAGGGGAGTATGCCAAGTCCATATGGAATGTATGTCATAAAATAAACAATACCTGATGATTCACATTTTCCACTTGTTAGTATATGGAATTGTGTTAGAATGTCATAAAAGACAGCAGATTTAGACTTAACTATGATTACAGTGTATACATGCTGATAAGACAATTTCAGCTGCAAAATAACAAAGACCCTGATCTGCTGTAGCACAATGTGTCTGCAGATCAGGGTCAATATTGCTTGTTTAACTGATTACTTGTACTTGTAACACCTGTATAGACCCAGATTTGCCAGCACATTATGTGATGGAAGATCTGGGTCTGTGATGTTTGCAGTTGGAATACACTTTTAAATGAGTAAGTACTGTAGTGTCCAGATCCATGTATTTATTTTGGGAAAAGTGGTTTTAGATGGCATATTGGCAGCCATAAAACTGTGTTACAAGGACAATGACTACAAAAACTAATATTTTTGTTCATAAGTATTTTGTTTGGTCATGTCTTCAGATTTTACATTGAAATATTAGTTAGAAAAAAGAATGAAACTCAAAATGTTTATTTTTTTGTATCAAAAGTGTAGATATCAAACTTCTTTTAGTTTACATATCAGGTTGTAAATATCTGCAATAAATAATACTGTTACAAAATAGTTAGAGATATTCTGTTACAACTTGCAGAAAAGACACACACACACACACACACACACACACACCAGTTCTGATAGGATGAGATTCTATCTGAAAACCAGCTTTAGAGCACAATACACAGAAGAGTTGTAAAAAAAAATAGCATTGAAGCTGTTTTGATTGGATTGTAGGTAATCATGGGCAACGTTCCCTCTAAGCTGCATGTGCTTGTGCACACATTCATGTGCATGCAGTTGCTCAGGCATCCCAGCACAGCTGGATTGTCAATCCAAGGTTAAATTTTGCTCAATACAACATTAAAGTTTGCTGTCTCCATAATACTTGTGCAATGCAGCAAGCACTGCGCACACATCTACCATTCTCTTAGAGGGAACATTGATCATGGACAATAACAAGACTGGATAGTATACAGTCTAAGGCTTAATTGTCAAATGATAAATCTAATCTGCACAAAATAGGTCTAAATAGGAAGGGACTCCACAGTCTCCATAAACATTCCTGTCAAATTATGATGTGGTATACATTTAAAAAAACTTACTAAACTTCAGGACACTACTTTTATAACCTTTGTAGATAGTGCTGATATTTGAAACATTCATTTATGATATAAATTCACATTCATTTATGATATAGGGACATGACAAATTTGGTCTTTATATTCATGTGTCCTTTATGGAGAACATTAGTACACTGCATTTTACTTTACAAGGTGTTGCTACTGCTCTAGTGGCCTAGCGGTTATAGCATCCACCTCAGAAGCGTGAGGTCATGGGTTCGAATCCTAGCCGAGTCATACCAAAGATTGCAAAAAATGGTAGTACCAGCTACCTCGCTTGGCACTCAGCATTAAGAGGTTAATGTTAGGACCGGTCGACCTGGTGTCAGGATAATGTGACTGGGCACGACATAGTCTACATGTCTGGCATGATGTCTCTGTGCTAGACATCAATATAAACTGTCACACTGCAGAGATCATAATGATATGACTGAAAAATGGTTAAAGCTATCTTAAAAATCATAATCACACACACACACACACACACACACACACACACACACACAATGTAAATCACAGTGTTGCATGAGATGTGAAAAAATGTATGAAGATACTTTGGTTTGGTGTTTTCTGGCAAAGTAACACAAGCAGGTTATTCAGTAATGACACACTTGGAGTAAAGTGTCCCTTGCCGGTCTAATGGTAAGATTCATACCAGGACCCTTTTAGTCATGAGTCAAGCGTTCTAACCACTGAAGCGCTGCAGTTTCTTTTATGGGGATATAAGGGTTCTTTTGAATGAATGTATTGCATGGTTCAGTTCAATTAGAATCGAAAACTCAGATCTAAAAATGTCAGAATCCAGTGAAACTTAGCAAAATACACAGTAAGTTAAAATTAAAATAGAACAGTACTCAAAAAGTTAATACATTAATATGCACTAAGACTTTAAATCATAGTCATAAAAAAAATAAGAGGAATGGTTGACATTATTTTATTCCAGCACTTGGTTGTGTGGACAGTGAAATTTAAACATAAAATTGTTATCATTTATGTTATCTGCTATTATTGTAACCTTCAGTCATCCTTTATAAAGTAAAGATTGCAGTAACATAAAAATATGGACCTTGCAATATGGATCACTTCAAAGAGAGGTAGACAAGATTGTGGGTGTTGCTGACATTTAAATAAATTTTATTTACTTAATATATATACTTGCTTGTAAGTTAAGTTCAACTGCAAACTGCACAAACCCAGATCTGCCATCACATAATGCACTCTCAGATCTGGGTCTGTGCAATTTTTAGGAGTAATCAGCAGATTAAACAGCATAGAACGTAATTTGCAGGTGCATTATACAGATTATACAGTTTGCAGTTTGACTTGACTGACTGAGTACAGACAGTATACATTATTATACCTTGATATGTACAGGTATTAAACTGTTACCCGTAAGTCAATTATAATTTAGAGAAAAGCCAAACCTTTGCACAGAAGTTTCAAATAATATGGTCTATCAATATGTCAAGGAATTATTTCATTTTAGGAAACAGAACAGCACTCCTAATTTAAGAAAAGTTTCAGCTAACTGCCTTTCCACTCCAAAACCAAATGAAGAACTCCTTAGAAAAAAAGTTTAATTTTCAATGCCACTAATTTTGGTGCGTGTGATTTGGACTTTTAATGTAGCTTGAATAATTTTTTAGTCATATCACTACAATGTCTGCAGTGGGACAGTTTATAGTGATGTGTAGCACTGGGGCATCATGCTGCAGACATGTAGCATGATGTCCCTCCTACCCAGTCACCTTATCCTGACATCAGACTGACCAGTCCTAGTACTAACCTCTTAATGCTGAGTGCCTAGTAAGGCAGCTGCTAGAATTATTTTTCTGTGATTGGTATGACTTAGCCAGGGTTTGAACCAGTAACCTCCAGCATCTGAGGCGGATACTCTAACCACTAGGTCACCGGAGCTGTCTGCCACTAATTTGGAACTAAATCCCAAAGGAAATTAGAGAAAGTACAAAAATCAGTCATTTGATCATAATCTTATTCAGTGGCTGAAGAGTGAAACCTTTTTGGTTGAACAAATAAATTATAAACTCCACCCTCACATTATTTGTACTAGATCTATAGAATATACCTAGTTAAAGCATGTTTTTTATATTTTAAAAAAAACTTTAATTTTCATAGATTGACGAGGTTTATCATCAATGGTTTATTTTATATTTATTTTTTATTTTGTGTACACAATACTCTACTAAATTATCACCTAGTGGTTAGAGTATGCTATGCAGCTAATTGGTCACAATCATTAAATAAAGTAATTATTGTTATTATTATTAGTACAGTAGTAGTGGTAGTAGTAATGGTGATGATAGTAGTAATAGTAGTATTGACATTGTGCTAAAATTGAGGCACATCTAATCACAAATAATCGCTCGTGAACCATTGAATTTACAAGATTATTGAGAACTTCCACTCAATTTAGTTATAATACCTCACATATCTACTCATTTTGATCTGGTTTAGGCAGTGCCATGGCAATTATGAAATCATTGCTTAGTGTATTTTGATGTAATGGGGCCTAGTGGAAGGTGTCAGTTATGAAATCAATGCCATGTGGACTTTTGATGTAATTAGGCCAAGTGGGAGGAATCAGTTATGAAATCAATGCCATGTGGACTTTTGATGTAATTAGGCCAAGTGGGAGGAGTCAGTTATAAAATCAATTCAAAGTTACTTTTGATGTAATTAGGCCAAGTGGAAGGAGTCAGTTATGAAATCAGTGCCATGTGGACTTTTGATGTAATTAGGCCAAGTTGGAGGAGTCAGTTATAAAATCAATGCAAAGTGACTTTTAATGTAATGAGGCCTAGTTGAAGGTGTCAGTTATGAAATCTGTGCCAAGTGTACTGTGCTGTATGTAATGAGGCCTAGTGGAAAGTGTCAGTTATGAAATCAATTCCTAGTGAATATGTGCTGTAATGAGACCTAAGTGGAAGATGTTAGTTATGAAATCAATGCCAAATAGACATGTGCTGCAATTGAGACTTAAGTAAAAAGTGCAAGTTATTAAATCAATGCACCTGTGCTGTAATGAGACCAAAATAGAAGTTGTCATTTATGAAATCAATGCCATGTGGACCTAATATATAATGAGACCCAAGTGGAAAGTGATAATTGGTCACTGAGCAGTTAACAGTCAAAAAAAATTTGGCCTTTACAAAATTTGTGTGCATATAAATAGCACCTATGGTGAGCTACATGTGAGGTAAAAATACATGTATAGGTCATGTGCTTAGAATGCCTGCTATATAAAGGACATTTGTAGAAGGATTTTCACTGGGAATTCTCTAAAGTGCCCATTGTAAACAGGTGTCTACATTATGGAGGTGTACATTATGTTAGGTTATACTTTAGTTCTTAGGGATTATGCATAATACACTGGTCACAGCTTAACTGCTGTTGAATGCAACCAATGTTTCCAGATATGGAAAACCAGTGGCCTAGTAGTTAGAGCATCTGCCTTGGATGCGGGAAGTCATGGGTTTGATCCTCAGTCGTTATAAAGACTTATAAAAATGCAACTAATGGCTGCCACGCTTGGTGCTCAGCATTAAGAGGTTAGTGTTCGGACTGGTCGACCTGGTGTCAGGATAATGTGACTAGATGGGACATCATGCTACCTGTCTGTGACATGATACCCCAGTGCTAGACATCACTATAAACTGCAACACTACAGACATCATAGTGATATGACAGAAAAATTGTTAAAGCTATGTTAAAAATCCTAATCACACACACAGATATGGAACATGCTCTTTATGGGGGTTGAAATAAAAGAACAAACTTTGCGGCCAAATATATTTGTACATAGAAATAAAAGTAATTTTTACAAGTTTATCTTGGTAGTTTTATACATGTAATCAGAAAAATGTAACTTAATATGTATTTGGTTTTCATTCATGCAGCAACTTAACCAGTGCCAATTAAATGATATATTTATCCACAACTCTGTTTAATTAATTAAATATACTGTTTGTTCAACAAAAATTCATGATTCCTTTCTAAAATTATGTACCAATATGCCTAATTCATTCTAAATAAAAATATAACTGATCAGATGTCCAACATAGTTGCCATTGCGGCCAGCTCGAAAAATTTCCTCACTACTACATGGATAGTCACATCAACATAGGTTTTTCACTAAAATACTTCTTATCATGTCTGGTTGCTTCTAGATAACAATGGCGCCAATCTAACATTCATCTAAAAAGTCTGATAAGATCTCTACTTCCAACAGAAAGTTGTATTAACATAGGGTTTTCATGAAAAAACATCATATGATGTCTACTTGGGCTTAAGTGAAGAAGATGCCAATCAGACAACATCAGGTTGTGATATTGCAATTCCTGAATGGAAAGTCATACCTTCAAAATATTCTCTCTGCGTAACTCTCCAAATGGATGGCCATATCAGTATCAGATTTTCACCAATAGACTTCTAATGATACATACATGTATTTGGTTTTAGATGAAAATGGTGCCAGTCATACATCCAATATGGATGCCAGGATGGCTGTCATACAAATCTTGTTGTCACTACTCCCTCAGAATGGATAATCATAACATGGGTTTTATTTGATAATACTTTTCATGGCATCTCCTTTGTTCTCAATGAATCTGGTTCCAATTTAATATCCATTATGTCCACCACAGCAGTAATTTGAAGATATTGTTATCACTGCAAAAATATTTAAGATCATTTCAACACTCAGCAGTTAAAAGGAAGAAATCCAGGTCTTATCTTGAATTCCTGGAAATTCTTTTTGCCTAGTAGAACATCAGTTTGTTCAAGGTAGACATGTTGATACAGGCAGAATAAGGTTGTGCACAGTAATTGTCATTAATGTTATCAATGAAAAGGTGTATGGTGACGTTTAAAATTTAAAATTTTAGGAATTGAATAGTGCAAACATATTGATAGGTTTGGCTCCAGTTGGATATGAGTATAAATTTAGCTGTGACACTTTAGTCTGTTAGTGTTTGGTATTGATGGATACATATGTCCTAGCCTTAAATGGGAAACATGTCAACTTGATTTATAGTTTAAAAAGTCTGTCATTAATTTACTGACTTAAGTTGACTTCGTTAGATCTAATATCCATAAATATTAAAATCCATCACATGAATATTTATGCAGGACAAATGAGATTATAATTCTCTTGTATCAATGCAAATTGCAAACACCCACTCCCCATCCCACCCCTACTATTAAAAATGTGAGTCTCCCTGGTCTTCACCAATCGTATGTTGTAACTAATGTTTATAGACCTAGTTGTATGCAATAATTGTAAATGTCATTCAGTGGTTTGACAATTTTTCTATGTTGTGTTGATGTGTGTCTCATTTGGATTTTTAACATTGCTTTTTTAAAAATTGCAGTCATATCACTACAGTGTCCACTGTAGTATGACAGTTTATAGTGATGTCTAGAACTGACGAATCATGCCACAAACATGTAGCATCATATATCCCACCCAGTCACATTATCCTGATACCAGGTCAACCAGTCCTAACACTAACCTATTAATTTTGAGCGCCTAACATATTGTTCTGTTTATGAACAGCATAATCAGCTTGGTTTCATTGTAATTCAGCCATATTCTGGCACTTTCTCCCCAGATGTAATATGACAAACTTTGAATACAAATACCGGTACAAATTATTTTTTTTTAAAAGAAGAATTTTTGGGATGAAATTCTACATACTATACTTTCTTGTATGTGTAAGAAACATGTTACAGAATTTTTAATTAATTTATTTGGTTGTAATTCATGTTTCATCATCTCTGACATCACTGTGTTAATGATATATGTTGTCATGAAGATGGGTCACTCCTGTTAATCTGGTAAATGTCATCAGAGACTGGCACTGGGTAGCAGTGTTGTGATATACAGTAATATATCATATTTCTATGATAATAATAATAATAATAATAATAATAATAATAATAATAATAATAATAATAATAATAATAATAGTTAGGACTTTGTATAACACCTAATTTTTAGAAGCTATAAGCGCTTTACATTAGACAACACCTATAACATAAAAAAACATAGGGATATGATTATAAAAAAACAAATACCATGAAATTAGAAAACGTAAAACATGTTGAAAATATTTTAGGAGACATTATTAGGTCTGTAAGCTTGTTCTTGCAGTCGAAATAGGTGCGTTTTAAGAGCACTCTTGAATGAGATGAATGTGTCTAAGTTCATTGGGCAATTCGTTCCATGTTGCTTGGCCCTGACATGCAAAAGAAAGTTGTCCATACGACTTTGTTTTCCTAGTGGGAATAATGAGTATATGATTGTCAGAAGAATAGCATAACTATCTTACTGGTGTGTACACATGGGTGAGGTTGGATAAGTATGTTGGACTGGAGTTTGTCAATCAAACATAGCACAGAGAACACATTTTGTGTTTGATTCTGGATTGAATGGATAGTTTGTGTAGGGTACAGACCAGGATGCAACAATCCCTCTAAGCTGCATGCATGCGCACGTGCGCAGAGGCTCAGGTATCCACGCACAGCCGAATTGTCAATTTTTGCTCAATCCAATGTTAAATTTTGCTCGTCTCTGTAATGCTTGCCTACACCTACCATTCGCTTAGAGGGAACATTGCCAGGGTGTATGTGTTTGCTCTGATTGTGTATTCTAAGGATATGAGCAGCAATGTTTTGAACTTCTTGAAGTTTCTGTATTAGATATTGAGATGAACCAGACAGAATTGAGTTACAATAATCCAGTTTTGAAAGTACTAATGAACACACAAGTGGTTCAGTGGCATCAACTGAAATACTGATATTCCCAGAATATATTTTTTATTACAGTTCTATTGATCTTGTCACTGGCACTTTACAATGAAACAGGACTAATGAAGGGTTAACCATTTTGAAGATTTTATGTGTTCAAATTTGTTTAGTCTTTATTATTTTTAGCACTATACTAGCCATGATTGTGTTGATGTACTATTATCAGTTTCCTTTCAATGTCAGTGTATCTTTTATATCCACCATTGAGCAGGAGTATGTTGTGTTACATTATTTCTCAATCCATCTGTCTGTTACCAATTTTTTGTTTCTGCACAGAAACTTTAGTTTAACTCAGTTTATAAGTTACCAAACTTGAGGATGGTTGCAGAATCCTATCTATATTGGGGTCAGGAGCTCAATGGTCCAGGTCATTGTGTTGAAAGAAAAATAGTTTGACACAAAAGAAATATTAGTTCAGCACCTCATACCAGGACATAACATACACTTAGGGTAAGGATAAACGTATTCAACAACAGAAAGAAGAAAAGTGGTTTTCTGCACAAGAATTAGAGAACTCTTAAACATGGGGTGGGTGTATATTGTGCCATTTACTGTCATCTTGTTGAAAACAAATCCAACTTGCACACACTCACATTCTTTGCATGATAAATGAATGTTTATTGTACATTTTTAAGCTGATTCATTATGCATGTTGGTCAAGCAAGTTCCTGTATGTGTCACACTTGTAAGCCCAAGGTTGTTCTGTTTGGTTTGGCAGCATGATATGTAATTAGTAAAGATTGACTGGTGCCCAGGGGCATGTGCCAGGAGACAGAAATTAGCATTAATGCTGTAAATTTCTATGTGAGGTCTGAAAATACAGTTACTTTGACACCTTTACTGCCATGAAAAGAATCATACTTTTTTGTATTATCAAAAGAGCTAATTAAGAACCATAATTTAATTTCTCGGTTTACACAAAAATTATCAAAGAATCACTCTCAAGCATGGAACAGCAGAGTGTGGATTAGAGCTGTACCAATTAATTGCCCGTACTCATAATCGGCCCGATTATTAGAACAATCGGTATAATCAGGATCGGCAGAAATAATCGGTGCCAATGCAAATAAATTTCCAAAATATAATTTCATTTATAACATTCATCTTGACATGGCTTGAATTTTAAAACAGAATTAAATAGTGGAAACTAAGGAATAAACATTTGATTTGGGGATTAATTGAAAGACAATATATTCTTAAAAGTAACTACTGTTTTAACACACTTGCTGTAAACTACCGCTGAATTTTGCTGAGAACTCCCAATTATATTATTATGTCCTTGATTTTCATTTTCTTCTAAACAAGAAAAGTCCTACATGTTCAGTTGCATCACCTGTGAGTTATTGTTGTGACGAAATAATTACTTTTCTATAAAGAATTCGCATCTTCACTAAATAGAATGTTATGTTTAAACATTATTCACGTAATTTAACGATTTTTTTTCACCTATGCAACAATACAAAAATAAAAAATAAACAAGAACAAAATCAAAATATACACATGATGTTTATGTATGCTAGCATTATATTAATATATGTTCTATGGTTTGCAAAACAATGTATACATTATTATTGCATCCAATTACCATTTGTATAAGAGTTGTTCTATTTCATTTGAATTTCAACTATCAACTATTGATAAGAGATCAACCATTAAAACACCACACCTTTTGCAACCACATGGTTTTCCTTTTACAAACCAAAATGTTATTAGCAAATTCTTATTGATAGAGACAAGAGACATATTAATTAAGTGGTTAGCATGCTAGACTCGTAATCAAAAGGGTGTGGGTTCAAATCCTACATTGGATAAGTCCAGGTTGGCTTAGCATAATGTCATGGCATGCCTTGAGCAAGACATTTCACCCTATTGCCTCAGTAACTCATTTGAGTACCTCAGTACTAAATAACCCACTTGAGTTGAAGTGTCATAAACACCAAATCAAATCAATTGTACATGTCCATAAAACCAATGAAATTTTGTATAAAAAAAAACATTTTTATTTTCTGAAAGCGATCATGTTGGATTGGTTGTAATTCTTGATGAACAATACCTAACACTGATGATGATCACTTTTGCATGTTTTGTTTTTTAACCAAAATTAAGGAAATCTAAACCTTCAATTATGTATGAAATGTCAGTCACCCTCATAGCTTTTTTTTGGGACATATTTGGGGGTTTCACGCCTGCTTTTTAGCCTAGGTCTCTCATTGATAGCCAAGTTCTTCAGTAATGTGTAAAATTGACTACAAAGTTGCTACTAAAATTTGTTACTGTTTTGATCATACATGTATTAACATTTTGACATATTGTATTTATAGTATATTATCTCAGTACATGTATTTGTGGCATATTGTGTCGACACATGTACTTCTAGCATATTGTGTCAACAAATTATTTATGGCATATTATTTCAGCACATGTATTTATGGCATATTATTTCAGAACATGTATTTATGACATATTATTTCGGAACGATTCTGTTTTTGGCATTTTGTCTGAGTAGATGGCTTCACAATATCGGTTGTAAAAAAAATTGGGTGAAAATTTACCACTTTTCCTGCATTTAAGTAGTGTTGTAAGTTGATCTTGAAACAGGATGTCTGGCTACATTTTTATAGTACAGGGGTGCGCACACACACACACCCAGCCCGCAAATGTGTTCTTTCTGACCCTCAAGGCAACTTAAACAACACAGAAATCTGGCCCCTGAACAATAATTATATTAAAGAAATTAGTGTTTGCAGCCCTTGAGTGGTTTTAGAAGGATTGCCAAGAAAGGTTGTGTACCCCTGGTATAGTAAAAGGATTATGTATATGATGTTTTCTGATATCAACACTTGTAATTTCCTTATACTGTGGAGTACAAAGGAATAGCAGTGCATCTTTGATGTTCTGTGGGGTGAAATGTGTACATTTAGATGTTAACAAGGTGCTGTATTTCCTGTACATGATCATGGTACCTCCCCCAGGCTCGTGAGGGTCACACAAGGGCACCAAGGTGTCCTCCTGTCTGAGTCACCTTGCTCATTTCTTTGTAGACCAGCTAGGTTATGATTTCCTGTACTCATTAAATCATGTTTCAACAAAGGTACCATATTTTCTTATGTATCTCAGGAGACATGTAGGAGGCCTGTTATACCATATGGGCCCATATAATGGTGACCCTTTTTTCAGTAGTTTACATGCTCACTCTTGCAACTCTGTGAATGATTCATTTTAGTTTTATTCACAGAAGTACTGTTATTTTTGGATTAATGATAGTTCCAGTGTTTTTAGTATGCTGGAGATCATTGTTTACAAAACTTTTAAATTATCTTTGTACTTTAAAAGGGTGTTATCAAAGGCACAGTAGTCACCCAAAAATTGGGCTTTCCTCAGAAAATAATAATGCAAATAAGTTGTTAACCATACTGTCATACATATGTTAAAACCTTAAGAAACTTTGGAGCAGTAGCATATACATGTATGTCAAAGACACAGAGACTTGATGATATTGTTTTGTTATTCTTGTTTGTAATGCAGTACAGTATTTCTCATGCTGAATTCTTCATGTATGCTGAGCTTGGGGGGGGGGGTAGTTGTGAAGACATTTTTTAAAAAGGGAAATTTGATAACAAAACTTGAATTTGTTTCTATATATATATATATATATATATATATATATATATATATATATATATGCTTGCCTATAACTTAAATTCAGCTGATATCTGCATAGACCCAGATATGCTCTTATATAATGTGCTGGCAGATTTGGGTATGTGCGTTGAACAGAACAATGTAGAGCCTGATCAAGCATTACATTCATGCAATGGCAGATAATGGTCTGTGTTGTTTGCGTGATTTAAACACCAGTATATCTGGCATATATTGAAGCTTCTCGATACCGAAGTTACTTAGAACCAAATTTTCTTTTGAGATGTTTAATCAAAAGTTCACTAAATTTACAGAAGAACAAGATATGATCAAGCTAAGTGCCAGATTTGTCATAAGAATTAAATGACAAACCCCTGAATGGCTTTTTCTGTTAATTTATTAGATATTGCTCATTTATTGCCCAACCCCTTGGGAACTGTTCCCCTCTAGCATTGTTTGGTGCACCATACCACATCAGAGGCACTGCTGGATTGCAGTTTCTAAAGAAGGCAATAATAGATCCAGAGTTTTACATGATTAAATGTGATACATGACAACTTTGCCAGCTGGAATAGATGTAATTCCAATAATCCGGTATAGCATCCATTTATCAAGGTAGATGTGCTCCTGGTTTCATTTGAATAGAAAATTTGAAATCTTGAAGTAATAATGTTCTAATTAAAGAAGGTGATTTTTAGGCAAGTGTTAGACCCCTATTCTGTGAGCATGTTCCACAGCCAATGTTGCTTTGTATCCTCATTCCCATTAAATATGTACATAGTTATAGGGATTTTGTTTTCAAGTTTCCAAGCTATATGCCAAAGGCAAGTTCCCCATTTCAAAGGGCATATCGCAGAACCCATATTGGATGTGTGTGTGTGTGTGTGTGTGTGTGTGTGAGAGAGAGAAGAGAGAGAGAGAGAGAGAGAGAGAGAGAGAGAGAGAGAGAGAGAGAGAGAGAGAGAGAGAGAGAGATTTTTAACATAGCTGTAAAAAATGTACAGTCATATTGCTGTGATGTCTGAAGTGACAGTTTACAGTAATGTCTAGCACTGGGGCATCATGCCACAGACATCTAGCATGATGTCCCACCAAGTCACATTATCCTGACACCAGGCTGACCAGTCCTAACAGTAACCTCTTAATGCTCCAAGCAAGGCAGCTGTTAGTACTATTTTTATAAGTCTTTGGGTATGGCTCGGCTAGGGATTGAACCCACAACCTCCTGCTTCCTAGGTGGATGCTCTAACCACTAGGCCACCAGAGTGGTCAGGTTACAGAAGTATATAAGTTATTGGGTGCAGATTTAAAAGTATCCAAGTTATGATGTTATGACCCAGGGGACAATTGAGTTTACTGGGTGGCCATGTGATCTGTGATGCTCACTTATACAGATCATTCACATTTCACTTGTTTTTGCATGGTCACCTACTGTATAAGAATGACCCAGGGCAAGTGTTGGATGCACATATGTATTTATATTCATATGCCCAATACATTTAGAAATGGTTATTATGTGAGTATTTCAGTGTTTTCCAAGTTGTGAGAAAGGGGAAAGTCCTTATATCCAAGGGGCATAATCCAGGTTATGTATTGGATATATGTCTGATTTTATCTCATGGCCTTCAAGCCAATCTTTAGTTATAGTACAGGGATTTCAACAGTTGCCAAGTTGTAACCCAGAGGCAAGTATCCTGACCCATGAATGACACAGTGTCTCTATTGGATGCATCTCTGACTCGTATCCTTTACCAGTTTTTCTCCTTTTGCTTACAGTGGTACATTTTTATGTTTTGTTTGGAAGGTTTTACCTTCATAATTTTTTCTGCATTTTTTATCGTAGCATTTTTAGAATTAGAAATACCACTGTATAGCAAGTACTGTTCTGACATGCTGTTAAACAATATAACATTCATACATACCAAGGATCTTGAATTTTTATTGTCTTTGGCCAATACTTGTGTGTGTGATAGTTTGATCTTTAATGTGGTTTTTTAACATTTTTTTAGTCACATCGTTGTAATTTTTTCAATGTGTCATTTTATAGCGATGTCTAGCACTGGGGCATCATGCCGCAGACATGTAGCATCATGTCACACCCAGTCACATTATCCTAACACCAGGCCCACCAGTCCTAACACTAACCTCTTAATACTGAGCACTAGATGGGGTAGGTGCTAGTTAAAGTCTTTGATATGACTGCCAGGGTTCAAAACCCATGACCTACTGTATCCGAGGCTTAGATGCTCTAACCACTTAGGCCACAATCAGACATTTTATTTATAAAAATGGCTTCTACCTTTCCAAAAACTATAAACAAGAATTTCACCAAGTTACACTCCTCACTTTTTAAAGGACTTTAATTGACACAAGAAGTCTGGCTGCCTCAAAAGTATTTAATGCTTAAATTATGGGCATTTCTGTCAAGTCTGATGATAAAGGTTTGTTTGATTAGGTCTTCAAACAAGTCACGGAGGAATATAATAAAAGTTTGTTGTTGTTGCTAGTATCTTGTTTGGTTTTAAATGAGAACTACACTACATGTGTACATACATACAGATTTACATACAGACAGACAGACAGACATACATACACATGTGTGTGTATATATAAATGTCAGATGTTTTTTGATTTACTGCAACATAATGTTGTTAAATAGCAGATAGTGGAAAAGACATATACATTCAAGGATGCAAACAAGGGCATGGATGGAAGAAGTCATTCATTTGTAAGGTTTTGATTGGTACAGGAGATAAGCAATCATACAGTGTACAGTATCATCCTGTGCTCTGGGGCTGTAGAATGATAAGCAATTGGGAGAATATAATGACCAAACATCTTATATCCAATGTCTGATATATTAAGTTTGCAAACAGTACTTTGAGTTCATTGGTTGTTCACATCTGGCAAACATGGGTATTTTAGGAACAATCTCAAACTTCATAAGTTAGTGTTTTCTCAAAACTGACTACTTGGTATTATTGGATGGCAGTCTGCATGCAAGATTTTCTTGCCTCAGAAATTGAAGAGCTTGGCAACACCTAAATCTATCCACCTCCAAAACTTGAAATTTGACAATGAACTTGCTCCAAAAAGACATGCATTTATTATGTTTGGCAAAATCACATGTTTACCGGTACACATTTTTACAAAGAAGTTTACTTAGTTTAAATTATAATCAATGCATATATGAAACCATGAAAATAAACAAATTATTGTAATGGGGCCAAGTGTTTTGAACTATATTGTTACTTTTAACATACTGTTGTGTCCTTAGAGCTGTTTGTCATAGGGATAATATCCAGAAGTGAATGGTACAGAGTGGGATATATATATGTGCCAACTTTCAGATATGGCAGAATTTAAAATTGATTTTGTTTTTAAAACTCCACTCACAGTGGTGATATCAAGATAATAAAACCATTATGCACATTTACAAACACACACTCCATTATATCCCAATGTTCAAGTCTGTACCTACTACCTACCATTCAGATGGAGACACACTACATTCCTTACATATGGTCATATGTATAGAAGTATGTATGTACAAGACAACACATTGCCCACTTATTTTTCCAAACCATCTGTTCAATAAATTTAAATCTAGTCAGTATAATAGTGATGGGTTTTTAACTTTATTCCAATCACTGAAAAGATTTTGTGTCCTAAAGTTGCAGATATAATGCCAGCAATAATAGTGAGGGCTTAAAGTTGGGACTTTATGCAAAAAAAGTGGGATGCTTTGTATCAATGCTCACATTTCTTTATATAAATTGTTTTAAGTTGTACATTACAAGAAATGGAGTATATATGGTAGCTATGTTTTGGATCTGTTGTAAGCATGAAAACTATTCAGCAAGGTACATCAAGATAATGATAAATACACATTTCCAGACCAGACTATTTCCTGAGTAGCCAGAGAAACAGTGCACATGGTTTTATTGGAGAACCTCTGTTATTTCTATCATTCTTATTCCAGAAATCAAAATTGGTAAGATACTTAATTAGCTCCTTTAAGCATTAATGCTATTGTTTTCATCATTTGGTGCATAAAAGGATAGGGTTTGTTTACAAATCTTATTCTGGAGAGTGAGTTTTCATCTACATTTTTTGTGATGGACAAATAATTAATAGTTTTATTTTTCAAAATAATTTGCATTTCATTCCTAAACATAAAAATGGTTAAACTTATAATAAGAACAAAGTAATTTGTATAAAAGTTTAAATATAAAAAAATATTTTATGGATTTATGGATTGATACAGTGCATGAATAATTAGGGTCACTTGAGTTTATGGCATGGCATTGCATTTTTTGTGCATCATGCATCTAATGGCAATTGGTATTTTCAACTTTTCAGAAACCACTATTAGTATCCCTCATGTGCAATGTTTAGTCATTGAAATTGACTATTTTTTATAGTGTTGCCTTTCAGGTCGACTTAGCGAGAATGATCCTGGCATAATGACCTTTTCTCTTACAGATGATGCCTACCCAGATTCAACAATACCTGCTGTTACTAAAAATAGAAAATCCTTCAATTGACTTGATAAAAATTGCTTAACAACATTGACCAAATTTAAAAGAAAGCATCCAGATATGGAGATAATTCAAGTTTATACACACAGTACTGATAATAGTAATAATGAGGACTTTGTATAGCAGCTAATATTTAGATAACAACAAAAAAATATCCAACCCCCAAACACCCTGAAATTAGAAAACATAACAAAAATGCTGAAAATATTTAAGGTAGGAAACATTATAGGTCATTAAGTTTGTTATCGTAGTTGAAAAAGGTGAGTTTTAGAGTACTCTTGAAAGGGATCATTGTGTCTTTGTGTCTAATTTCAGTAGGCAGTTCATTCTACATTGCTGGGCCCTGTTATGCAAAAGAACATTGTCCATATGACTTCATTTTTGTAGTGGGAATAATGAGTATATGATTGTCAGAAGAGGAGCATAAGTATCTTGCTGGTGTGTACACATGGGTGAGGCCAAATAGGTATGTTGGACTGGTGTCTGTCAGTGAACGTAGCACAGAGAACAAATTTTGTGTTTGATTCTGGATCAAATGGATAGGGTACAAAGCAGTGGGGAGGTGTGCTCAGATTGTGGTACTCTAAGGATGATCTGAGCAGCTGTATTTTGAACTTTTTGAAGTTTCTGGAGTAGATATTGAGATGAATATGACATAATTGAGTTACAATAGTCCAGTCTTGAAAGTACTAATGAACACACAAGTGTTTTAGTGGTATCAACTGAAAGATATTTGCAAATGAAGCTGATGCTTCACAGCTCAGGATATGCAGCCTTGCATATGTTCATGACATGTTGGTGCAAAGTGAGAGTTCTGTAAAGAGTAACACCTAGTTTTCATACTGACTGTGAATTTAATGTTGGTGTTGCTGATATTTATTGTTTAAATAAAAAGATTGAAGTGAGAAAGTCTTGTGATCAGAATAGCTTCAGTTGTATCATCATTTATATGCAGTTTGTTACATGTCATCCATGATTTCACATCAAAAATGCATCTTTCTACTCCTTGGATGGTAGCATCAACTTCAGTTGGGTGGCTAGATTTGTATATTTGGGTGTCATCAACGTACAATTGGTGAGATACTGGATGATGATTTATGACACTTGAGAGTGGCTGAATGAAAAGAACATGACCATGAACAGTCCCCTGTGGAACACCACAACATAGATCAATGGAGCTGGAGTGTATTCCATTTGCAGATATAATTTGTGTCTTGTTGACTAAGTAGGACTTGAACCACAGTAAGGCTGTATTGTGAAAGCTAAATACATGCAGAAGACTTTGAAGTAATATATCATGGGTCTATTGTGTGAAATGCTGCAGACAAATGAAGGAGGGTGAGGACTGTACTCTTTTCACTATCTAAAGCAGAGAGAGTCATTAACTACTTTTTCTAAGATTTTTATATGAATGGCAGATTAGAAACGGGGCAGTAGTTCTTTACATTGTTATGGTTGAGTATTGATTTCTTCAGCAGAGGCTTTACAATGGCAGTTTCAAAATAATGGGAATTCCCCTGATGAGAGAGAGTTATTAATAACATCAGTTAGTGAAGGCAATATTGGATCTAAGCACTCAAGCAGCAATGATTGGAATTGGATCAAGTTCACATGACCTTGGTGAACTCTTCATCATGATTGTCCATACTAAATCCATAGAGCCAGGTTCAAAATGCTTACAATTGTCACTGAAATTCTGTATCATAACTGTATGATGACAACGAGTCAATTGAAATTGTGTCAAGCATATCTCTAATGGTTTGTACCTTGTCACAGAAGAAATTTGCAAACAGGTCCAGAAGGTCTACTGAAGAGAAGGTAGTTGGAAGTGGTATACATTTGTTCCTTGACATTAGTTTGTTAGTAATCTTGAAGAGCTCTTTGCAGCTGCAACTTTCCATTATCCATTATGGTAGTAGGCTGATTTTGCTGCATGGACTATGTTTGTGATGTTCTTCCTAGTGGCTTCATAGATTTGCTTATGAATAGTGAGTCCGGTGGAAAGGCAAAGTCTCTCAATTTTATGGCAGTCTCTTTTAGCAGCACAAAGCTGGTCCCTAACACTCCTATACCACAGAAAACACTTTTGAATTGATACTCTGCATTTGGTGGCTGGGGCATGTTTTTCAAGCAATGAACCCAGGGAGTTATTGAGCTGTTTTGCTGTAGGTGGTAAGCAAGTTGTCAGGTTTGCTTGGATGTCATGCATAGTTTGGTTCTATTTATCATACGGAGGTTTCTCTTAGTAGCAAATAAATGTGGAGGGTTAGGGATTTATATGTTCAGATGACATATAATGCAGAGGATCTGATGCATGTTCATGGGATACAAGGGTGGACCGTAGAATGTTATCATCAGGTCTATGAAGAATCCAGTCTGAAAATGTGACCATGTTTATGGGTTGCTTAACTGACTATTTAAGGTTGAAAACATGAATGGAATTTAGGAGTTTTGATGTGTATGGGTTTCCAGGACTGTCAAAGTGAAAGTTAAAATCTCCAAAAATAATCAGGTTGCCACCTATCGAATTTTCATACTCCAGAAGATTTGGAAACTGCTCCAAAAAGAGAGATAGGATAGGGTTGGTTTGTTTTTTACTAGGTGGGCAGTAGATGCAGAAAAAAATGGAGTGACCTTTGTTCCAGTGGGGGTGTTGTTTGGATTAGTTCAAATAACGTGTGGTAGAAATAGAAAGTTGTGTTGTGTTTGAGACATTTTATCATGGAATTCTTTGTGATGACAGTAATTCCACCTCCCCGAGAGTGGTGGGGGAATGGATTGATGGAGGATCCATTGGGTGTTAGACCTGCACACTTGGGCTCATTTCCTGATGTTTTTAGTCATGTTTCTGGTATGCCATCAGGTATGGCAGCTGTTGCTAGAAAAAGAAAACTTTTAAATGACCTTATAAACACTCTGCACCAGAACTTGTACATTGTCTCATAGATCTAAATGTGATTTTTATAGGCTTTGTCTCCTTTTTTGTAAGTTATGGACCTTGACATTTAATCCTGTATCTTCACATGTGATATTGCTTTTAATTTGTCAGAGCTAGAGAATAGGTATTTAATTTCAATGCACTTTAAATTAAGCATTCTAAGACCTAGATTTAATTTTGATGGCTTTGTACTATATTATCTATTCCATTTTGGACAGAGTTATGGCCCTTGTTATTGAATATAATATCTTTACATTTGATTATCTTTGTATTGATGAGTTCTTAAAGAGATTGAATTTTAATCATATAGCATTAGATGAGTCTTGGACCTGAATCTTAGCCCCTGAACACTTATTTTCTCTTAATATTGGTTTGCCATCATAAGTTCTGTGCAAATTGCAAATCTTAGTTCAACTTGGACCCTTTGGTATGCATCTGTTAACTAATAGCCCAGGTCATGTAGAGAGACTCGTAATATCATTCTGTATTATGGTCACCATTTATTAATGTTTTTACTGGGATCCATAACCAAATCTGCCTTACAAAAATACCACCTTATTGTGAGGACAAATATATATCCACATGGCTTGTTCATCATATCTGTTATGGTCATGGTCATCGTTCCCTCTGAATGAATGGTAGATGTGCGTGCAGAGCTTGCTGCACTGCGCAAGCAATACGGAGACGAGCAAAATTTAATGTTGGAATGAGCAAAAATTGACAATTCAGCTGCGCGGGGATGCTTAAGCAACTTCCCACGCACGCAGCTTAGAGGGAACGTTGGTCATGGTGACCTTGTTTTCAATTTTCATAAGCTTTGATTTGAATTTTGTTCATGTATGTTTGTCTGTTAAACTAAGTCTATATGTGATTAAAATGAAAACTTTGCTCAGTGCTCATGTGTTTCTTGTTCATGTTGGTCATGGCTGTCCAATTATTCCATCCATATATCCACAAATTTTCTTCTTCTCTTTTAACTAAGTAAAAATAGCTCATGTTCTATTAACAATATGGTTTTATTTTCTTGAAATAAAACTAGTGTTTCTTATATGTTACATCAAACATATTGAATCTTGTCTTGAAGATATGAATGATTTTGGTGATAAATTTGTAACATATTCTCACTCCCCACAAACTGCTGAACTGTTGTATAGTATGTATCACTTACATGTACAGTGTATTGATGTTGTTTACAAGTAACTGGCATAGAATATACATGCCAGCTTCCCTTTGTTAACCCACTAACATGTGTCCCAAGGAGACCAAATAAAGTTGGTAACTGGTCAAAGACATTATTGCCAAGATATACCTGTGTTAAAGGTTGACCCACCATTCAGACATGTTAAAAACTCCAGAGACAAAATTATGCCATTCCATTCTCTGTATTGTAAATAAGGGTACTAATGCATGACTAACAATGATTTGCCCTGATTTGGGTCTCATTGTTCTACAGGACTTTTATCCTATTATAACTAAAAAAATAAAAGCCATTCAAAGATTTAAGATTTTTATTTCACATGCTGTTCATGTGGTAGATGTCATTTTGTGATTTTTATTTAAGTCAGTCACATTAGCAGTTTTTAATGAGTAATATATAGGTTGATTTGTAGAGGAAAAGGTCTTTTCTTTTTATAACAGTATAAAGGCTTTCAGCCACCTATTCCCCACAAGCCCATGGGGGATTTTTGAAAAGCTAATACCAGTAATGATGTACAAATAAAATAACACATACAGCAATCACCAATAGAAAATGTTAATTAAATAAAGAATGAAATTAAGCTTCTTTCTAATCACTTCTTATACCACTACATGTATGTAGGCAGTTATGAATCCTCATATCCATTCATCTAGGTGGTAGTATATATATAAATCCTCATAACCCTTCATATAGGCAGAGGTATGCATGAATCCTCATATCCATTCAGATAGGAAGGGGTATACATGAATCCTCATATCCATTCAGATAGGAAGGGGTATACATGAATCCTCATATCCATTCATATAGGCAGTGGTATAAACAAATTCTCAGCATTAAGAGGTTAGTGTTAGGACTGATTGGCCTGGTGTCAGGATAATGTGACTAGGTGGGACATCATACTACATGTCTGCAGCATGATGCCCCAGTGCTAGACATCACAATAAACTGCCTCACTACAGATATTGTAGTGATATAACTGGAAAATTGTTAAAGCTACATTAAAATTCCTAATCACACACACACACACAAACACACACACACACATTGTAAGTTACTGGCCTTTTTTTACAGCTGTATGCATAATATATGATGGAATTTTAAAAATGCAGTTCCTCTGAAACTCTGAGCAAACAGTTAATTTGATATGTCATGGGTCTATGTCGTTTTTAAAATCTACTTAGAGGCCACAGGTGGCTGAGTGGTTTAAAGCACGCGCCTTTATTAATCACTGCTTTCTCACCTCGGTCTGTGTGGATTCAAGTCTTGGGCTCGGCCGTTGTGGGTATATTTTTCTTTCTAGTATTTTAGGGTCCTACAGAAATTACTTATCATTGTTAGGGTCTTACAGAAGTTACTTATCTTTATCAGGGCCCTACAGAAGATGCTTGTCTTTATTAGGATACTACAGAAGTGACTTGTCTTTATTAGTGTCCTACAGAAGTTACTTACCATTATTACAGTCCTACAGAAGTTACTTAAAATTATTAGGGCCCTACACAAGTTACTTATCTTTATTGGGGCCCTACAAAAGTTACTTATCTTATTAGGGCTCTACAGAAGTTACTTGTCTTTATTGGGGCCCTACACAAGTTACTTATCTTTATTGGGGCTCTACAGAAGTTACTTAAAATTATTAGGGCCCTACACAAGTTACTTATCTTTATTGGGGCCCTACAGAAGTTACTTATCTTTATTAGGGCCCTACAGAAGTTACTTATCTTTATTAGGACTCTACAGAAGTTACTTACCTTTATTTAGGGTCTTACAGAAGTTACTTACCTTTATTAGTCATACAGAAGTTACTTACTATTATTAGAGTCCTACAGAAGTTACTTACCATTATTAGAGTCCTTCAGGAGTTACTTATCATTATTAAGGGTCTTACAGAAGTTACTTACCTTTATTAGTCATACAGAAGTTACTTACCATTATTAGTCGTACAGAAATTACTTACCATTATTAGAGTCCTTCAGATGTTACTATAACAGCTAGATTATCAATATACCGGTAATTAGAGTACTAAAATTTGTCTTCAGAAACTTTTAAAAGTCAATCACTACATAAAGGAGCATCGAAAAAGATAAAATAATGATCACTTTATCTGAATATCTCACATGACTATGGTGTTATTTATGTTAATATATCTATATCATAAATTTTGTATACATGTAACATGTTAGAATGTCCCATGACCTTAGTAATAATATCATGATGTCATGTAAAAGAAAGCAGAAAGATGGAATGATCATCAGGATTACAGATGTATTTCAAAGTAGTCTTACTACACTTTCCTGTGGTTGGATAAAATAAAATAAAGTATAACATCATGTCATATAAAGGAAAGAGGAAGCGTTTAATGACCAAGTCATCTAAGTGTATCTCAAAGTAGTCTTACTATACTGTCATGTGATTTGATCAAATACAGATCAGCAAAGACATCATCATATCATGTTAAGGAAAGAGGAAAGGTGTAATAACTGAGTCATCCAAATCTATTTTAAGGTAATCTTACTACACTGTCCTGTGGTTGGATCAAATAAAAATCAGTAGTTTTTGTCATATGATAAACAGAATCTTACATTTGTGATCTTTTCAAATGAATTATGAAATGAGTGGAATAATTTGTATCTTTACAAGCCATTTTATTTAACTCATTTCATAAATTCATTTGAAAATGGCAATTAAAGATACTATTTGTTTCAATTAAATAAAGCTGTTTATCAGAATTCTTTAATATTCCAGCCATCAAGATATCGGTAAATTGATTATTGGATGGTAAGTACGATTTGTCTGCACATGTCAGCCAGTATGGCATCAGATTGGTAAAGAAATAGTTTGGTGCTGGTTAATCACAAAGAACCAAAACAAAGGAAGCAATGATGTTATAGGGAACCTGCTATATTTGCCAGCTGTATCCATGAAACATTCTAGTTCATTTTGTCTCGTAAACAATCAAGCATGTGTAATTAGTGAGCTGTAGTGCTTTCTTGTGGTTTGTTGAAACCTGTTACTCAGGAGTTTAGAAAGTGCAGTTTAGGTCCTGAATTACTGTAGCATGATGCAGGCTTGATTAAGCCTTCAAATATTATTGATAATAACAAAGGAGTGTGTAGTCAAAAGGTCAGATGTACTTGTTTTTCTCTGAAACAACATATAAAAAGGTCTTTATTGCACCTTCACATTTTGTAGGGTTGGGGTGACATGGTAATTGTGATTTACCCAATACCGCCCCAGAAATGGTTTCTGCTTAAATCTGCTTAAACTTGGTGAATGACATGGAAGAAACCATTTGTTCAATAAGTACCAGTATAAAGGTTAAAGGTTATGGCCACTGACTCAAAGAAGAAAAATGGATTCTGCATAATAACTTGAGCACAGGCTAAATTGTGCCAGATTTTGCTGATTGCTTGTACTTGTAGTTAAAAACAATGCCAACACCTAGGCTATTGATTTTGGGATTTAAAGTTAAGATTACAGTGAGCCATGAAAGAAAAAGATGGTTTCCTTTCATTAGGTCCAGTTCTAGACTGGGTATCTTGATTGGATTTAATAATGACTTGCACATAGGACGATGAAGACATCCTTTGATTTTTGGATCCAAAATTCCAATGTCAAGGTCACTGCAACACAAAATAAATTTCATTTATACAATTCCTAATGGTACCAGACTTTGAGAATTGTTTTCTGATATGGAAGGGAAAGAAGCTGCAGATATTCATTTGGACAGCTTAAAGGTCAAGATCACAATGATTCAAAGAAAGATGAGTGGTTTTGCCATGATTATTGTTGCACAGTGCAAACTTCCAGGAAACTGCCATGAAGCAGGATATGCAAATAAAAAGGAACAAACTAAAGACAAGAAAAATCACTCTTGCCAACAAACTAAAGCCAAGAAAAATAACAATTCTGAGCAAAGATGATGGCAGTTGGTAATCAGCATGTTACAGCACAGTAAATTACCTAAAAATAAATTGAACCCACACAGAGTGAGGTATATGATTTAATCAGATCATTATTTAACATAATTCATTATAAGTTTATTAAATGTGAAGTGACAGTATATTTTCTGCTCCACCATTATTAGAACATATACAGTGTATGTAAGTAAATTTTGAAACCATAGCACAAAAACAAGTTTTTGACACCATGGCATTCGAAAATTACTGAAGTCCATGCATTAAGGAACAATGAATGGAATCTTTTCTAGTTATTCTTGTAACTTTTTATATCTAACTCAAGGCAAGTCATTGATCTTGTGTTGATTCATAATCTTTTCCACAATTAGCATCAATTCATAATCTTAGTAAAGGCAAGTCCATGATCTTGCATTGATTAGTAAACTAAATTCAGGCAAGTCCATGATCTTGCATCAATTCAAAATATAAATCCAGCTAAGTCCATGATCTTGCATTGATTAGTAAATCCAACCATGTCCATAATCTTGCATTGATAAATCCAACCAAGTCCATAATCTTGCATTGATTAGAAAATCAAACCAAGTCCATAATCTTGCATTGATTAGTAAATCCAACCAAGTCCATTATCTTGCATTGATTAGTAAATCCAACCATGTCCATAATCTTGCATTGATTAGTAAATTCAACCATGTCCATAATCTTGCATTGATTAGTAAATCCAACCATGACCATATTCTTCCATTGATTAGAAATCAACATTCAGGCAAGTTCATGATCTTGTATTGATTTGTAGGGCACAACTATTCTCATTACCAGGTCATTAAACTCCTTAAGGTTGATGCAGATAGTCTGTGTACATTGGGATGCATACCACCTATACTGTATACATATAGATATTAATATTCATTACCCAGTCCCCATAATAGTCTCTATGTAAAAGGATCTTACCCAATTTCAATACATTCAATTAATGAGCTAACTTTGCATCTTCATCATAAAGGACAGTTACACCAAGGTGTGTTATTTGCATCATGGAGATAATTTTCTTTTATTTTAGCTATTCAGATATGTGGGCTATGCAAATAACAGGTATGCATATAGTCAGATTTTATGATTAATAAGAAAAAGGATTTGTGCATGGAAATGCTATATAAATATCCAAGATATGCAAATGATTGATGCAACTGATTGATATGCACTTATGCAGGATGCACTGTATATATATATATATCCAGTTAGGTGTTATACCTGTATATACCCAGGTAGGTGACATGCACTGCATGCACCCAGTTAGGTGTTATCCACACATATATCCAGGTAGGTTTTATGCACTGGATATACCAATTTAACTTAAGTACTTGTATACCCAGGTAGGTGTTATGCACTGAACATACCTAGTTAGATGTTATGTACTAATATATACCCAGGTAGGTATTATGCACTGGATATACCCAGCTAGGTGTTATCATACTTATACACCTGGGTAGGTGTTATGCACTGGATATACCCAGTTAGGTGTTATCATACTTATACACCTGGGTAGGTGCTATGCACTGGATATACCCAGTTAGGTGTTATCATACTTATACACCTGGGTAGGTGTTATGCACTGGATATTCCTAGTTAGATGTTATGTACTCTATATACCCAGTAATGCACTGTATGTACCCATTCATCAAGGAAGGTAATTTAATGCAGGGATAGTATATTTGATACCATTAGTGGCAAATACAAGGTAATCTTTCTGATATACCTGGAGAATTTTATGCAATCTTTCATCTGAGTATGTTTCACTGGTGCAAACTGCCTGGAAAATTAAACATGCCCTTGGATAATTTGAGTTTGCTCAAGATATAATATCCAACATGAGTAAAACAAAAAGAAAATGGTACATTTTTTATCCAGTTATATATCAATTATCACATAGTCATCTTCAAAATGGTGACATTCATGAAAATATTTGAGAATCCAACTTTTGAGAATGATTTATTTTTCTGTTAAATTGTTTACCAAGCAGTTTGTATCAAATCTCCTGTAATTACTATTTTAAGAACATAAATGCTGCATGTTGGTGCTGCATTCTCCTAATTTAAGTCACAGTAAGTCATGCTTTGAACAAATTCCTCCTGGTTGTTAATCATTATGGATGAGTGCCATTATTTTCAAACATACTCAAAAAGATCTAATGAGGGACATTTTTAGATATTAACACCTATGTGGTTAGAGCATCCACCTCGGGATGCGGGTGGTCATGGATTCAAACCCCACACGGGAGTCAAACTGAAGACTGATGAAAATGGTACCAACAGCTGCCTCGATAAGTGATCAACATTAAGTGGTTAGTGTTAATTAAGACTGGTGGGTCTGGTGTCAGGATAATGTGACTGGGTCACAGTGGGTGGAACATTATGCTACATGTCTGTGGCATGATGCCCCAGTGCTAGAGGTCATTATAGATAGACTGTCACATTGCAGACAGTTTAGCAGTGTGACTGCAAAATATTTAAAGCTACATTAAAAATCCAACACACAAACCCACAGGTACTGTACAATAAATGAAAGAAACCGAAGCCAGGTATGCAACAGAAGAATGCAGTTACATATGAACACTAAATAAAGTCATTGATATATGTATTGTGGAGAAATTACAGGGATTGAGATTTGCAGAACTTAAAGCAATAGGAACTGAATGTGATCCCTTGTTGGTAAATAAGCTTGCATTTGATTTACTGTATTTAACCCAGACCTATTTGATGTAATTGGCTATGTTTGACCTAGTTTTTTAAATAATCCTAGTGAACTTCAGAGAGAGAGCATTCCC
This sequence comes from Unio pictorum, assembly GCA_030141615.1. Classification (NCBI taxonomy): domain Eukaryota; kingdom Metazoa; phylum Mollusca; class Bivalvia; order Unionida; family Unionidae; genus Unio; species Unio pictorum. Next base: position 35,697,929 of record JARLTB010000021.1, on the reverse strand, counting down.
TGCATACCTTTTTCTATAGCTAAACTTCTGGTATGGCTGTGTTAGGTGCAGATCCTTTATCTTACTCTAATCTACAAATATAAAAATGCACAATCTAAATTATGTAAGCCAAAATAAAGTCATATATCTACTCTTCATACACACTCTTATCCCACTTTTAATGTTTAAGTATTAAGGCAAACCTGCTCCAATTGATTTTATAATTAGCTTTACAAACACATAATCCAACTGTCATACTGACTTCTTTATTACATTTCTCAGCTAGCATTGTAAATTGACACCATTGCATTTGAGTTGCTGCTGATAATACCATATTTACCAGAATATCCCAGCCTCTAAATTGAACAGTGATTAAAGAATTACTCCTTACCATAGACATACTGTTATTAAATTTATGGTGAGAATTTAGAAAATGTATACACAAATTGATCTTCTAAAATTTATACAAATACCATAGCACCTGCAATAACTAAATTTAGCCCTATAATACCATGGCCATTCAATAAAATTTCTTGAGATTTTTTTTTAATCCTTCCTCAAATTTGTGGTTGTCGGTGGGCTAGAGCCTTGAGACATTATACACACTGTATACACTCAGATACTATTATATATATTGTATATACCCTATTAGACATTATAGACTGTATGTACTCCAATACTCAATAAGACATTATACACTGTATACACTCAGATACTATAGTATATATGTATATACCCAATTAGACATTATAGACTGCAAGTAATCAGACACTATACATTGTATATATCCAATTAGACATTATACACTGTATATATGCAGTTAGACACTGTACATTGTATATACCCAATAAGACATTATACACTGTATACACTCATATACTATATATTGTATATACCCAGTTAGACATTAAAGACTGTATGTACTCAGACACTATACATTGTATATATCCAATTAGACATTATACACTGTATATATGCAGTTTGACACTGTACATTGTATATACCCAATAATACATTATACATTGTATACTCTCAGATACTATAGTATATATTGTATATACCCAATTAGACATTATAGACTGTATGTACTTGGCCACTATACATTGTATATATCCAATTAGACATTATACATTGTGTATATGCAGTTAGACACTGTACTTTGTGTATACCCAAATAGACATTATACATTTCATATATTCAGTTTGGGCTTTATACACTATATATACCTAGGGCCCCGAGTGGCCATGTCGTTTTAAAGCACTCACAGGTACGGATCATACCATCTCACCTCTGTCTGCGTGGAATTGAGTCTCAGGCTTGGATAATGTGGGTATGTGAGAAAGCTTGCTGGTAGCTTCTCATGGGTCAGTTTTCCTTTCCGGGGTTTTCCTGGGTTCTTCCTCCACCAATAACACTGGCCGCCATGTATAGCCTATCTTGTGCTGAAAAATGGCATTAAACCCTACAAGAACAACAACACTATATATACCAAGCTATGTGTTACATCTGTATTTTACAAGGTTGGTGTTATGTACCAGATATACCCTGGTAGGTGTTATGCACTGGATATATGCAGTTGGATGGTATAGAATGTAGATGTATATATCCAGTTAAATGGTATGCATTGTACATGTATGCATACTTTCTCATTCCTGTTCATCACCTGAAACAATAAGTGTCATCAGCACTAATAATTAATTCACACAATCTGTATAAAACCTAGTCTGTACTCTGTCATTACACCACTATGTCATGAATGAGCATGTGCAAAGATGTATACCTGGATCTCAGTCAGATCAGTTCTGTTCTCAATTTCATTTCTGTTGTTGCCACTAACATATCTGTGTGTTCCTTAGTGCTTTCTAGACTTGACCATTGTCATTCTCTTCTATCTGGTTCATCTCCTTACCTTGTACCATGCGCTCACTACTTCTGGATAATTACGCTTCTTTTATGATTATTGTATTCTTATTATTCCAACTATCAAAAACATGTCCTAGAGACAATGTTATTTTGCATAGCATTGCCCAGCTATGTGGAATGAATTACCTTTTGAACTTTGACAAAATCTGACTAGTCTCATTCAAGAGTGCTCTATGATCTCACCTGCAAGAAAACTTAAGACAACTTCTTTCTTTGAATTATTTTCAGCATGTTTTTGTTTGTGATTTCACTGTTCATTTTTAAAAAATCTTGTCTATATTGTCCTTGTGTGATAATTATTACTGTAAAGTACTTAGAGCTTTTAAAGATTAAGAACTGTACTAAGTATTAGTTGTAATAATAATAATAATAATAATAATAATAATAATAATAATAATAATAATAATATTTTTTTTATTTTTGCCTGACTGTTTTTTAGCTTTAGTGAAGGCACCAAAATAACTAGAACCTTTTAGTCTCCATTCATTTAGAATTCATTAGCATTCATAGTGTTTCTAAGTAATCTAGGCTTCAGCTGTGTAAAATCCAGCTTCTCTGCTGTGTTATAAAATTATAATCAACATTTAAAGCAACAAATGTTAATACATCCTTGGAAATGACAAATGCAGGTTTTGATGGTTAGAATGTTGTTGAGTAGGATTTGGAATAAAGTAAAATTGTATGAACAAAGGGCCATGCTCAGTCATGAGTTTATTTTGAAGCTGTTCAGGCCAATTAAAAGCTGGCATATATACAGCTTGACTTAGTTTTCCAAGTTTTGAAGTACTTTTTTTTGCTCAAAATGTTGATTAAAGTTTGGATTTACAGAAAGTAAGATTCATAAGACATCGTGGTAGTATTGGTAGAGCTAGGATTTACACAGTAATAAGCTACAGTACCTGGGATGTGGTAACTCTTGGAGGATGTATACGATACACAGAATAGATTGGAGAGTTTTGAGATGGTCCCTTAGAGATAGGAATCAAAAAATGCTGCAGAGAATGACATGTTTTGGTATACATAAAAACTGCATGTGGTAATATCTGTAGTTTAGAAGAGCTGGGACACAGCCCAATTGGGGAAGGCTGTAGTAGTTAGTGTACAGACATGTAACACTATTTATACTACATGCACCTCTCTACTACAAGATGGATACACTCCCTATCATCAAGTGATGGGTAATGTACAATTTGTAAATTACTGCATTTTCCATTTGGTTTTGGTTTTTCATAGATTTGTAATCAATATTCACATTTAAGATAATTTAACTGTCAATAATAAGTATAATTGAAATTTAGTTTTAAAACCACTGCATTTTTAAAAAATTTTTTTTTATAGTTGTCATTAGTCAAGCTAGATTATTGAAAAAATGTCAAGAATAAAATTATTTGATGTTGGTTTGCATATCTATGTATGCATGCATGTATGTGTGTGTGGTTTATATGTATCAGGGTTTGCTGTTTTATGTTCACATCATGATGAATTTGTTTAATTAAATTTTAGATTAGTTTTCATGAACATAATAATGGTATATTTCTATAAATAAAAAAAATGAAATGTTTTTCCATGTACACATAGCCACTAATTTGGAATCAATTCTTATGGGTATAATCTGACACTTGTGTGTGTGTTGTTTTTGTTGTTGCTTTTTTTTACCAACTTATCATATATACTTGCTTATAAGGTAAGTTAACTGCAAACAGACCCATATCTGCCATCGCATAATTTCCTAGCCTATCTGGGTTTATACAGTTTGGGGAAAGTAATCATTAGATCAAACAATGTAGACCCTGATCAGCCAGTGCATTATGCATGGAAGATCAAGATGTGTAATTTTTCAGTTGGACTCGATTATATATGGCAAGCAAAAGAATTATTTATTCTTCACAAAGCCAATATAGGCTGAATCTATGGTGAGCAAAAGTTGCATCAGGTCTGTTGATCCTATTTGTTACTGTTCAGAAAGAGTTAAGTTTAGTAAACACTGGTATTCAGAAGTAAGCTTAGCTCAGTAGTATTTAAATAGTAGGTTCTGTGAATGACTATTGTTACTAGTGTTTGGTTCATTTGACCATTTGGTCAGATGAAATTATGGTTTGGAGCAGTTTCTGTTGTCCATGACATCTGTCTTTCTGTCCATGAACATTTGCTTGTATGTATGTATAGCCTATTGTGTGCTGAAAAATGGCGTTAAACCCTACACGAACAGCAACAACAACAAAAAGTTCAGTACTTAGATCAACACATATTATAAGGTGATCTTGCATCTGATTCACTGAGTTTCTCTACGGAGTTCATAATCCGTTCTGATTTTGCTTTTAAAGATATTCTTATTATCAGTAATAACATTCATGCATATTATTGAAGTGACTTTGCATCAGTCTGGCTAAATTTGTTACCACTCTGAAGTCCTTATTTTTTATCAGGTTTTGACCTACCTTGGAATATATTCTTATCTCATCAAAATTTTGGACAGGTTCAACACATTAATTATGTAATATTTCATGATTGTCTGATCTTGTTATCATCTTGAAAGCCATTTTTTTTTGTGTGTGATTTTAATCAGATGAGGATCATAGACTTAAATCATCAAGTTCTTGAATGTGAAAGATCTGTGCATATTAAAGAGTGTGACTTGTATCTGATTGACTGCACTTGTTACCACTCGGGATGCTATTACTTCAGATTAGTTTGATCAAAACGCATGGAATATATGGTTATGTAATCAAAATCTCACACAAATTCAGTGATGAGTGAGATCAATGCTTATTATTGAGGTGTTCTTGATGAATATGATTGACAGCTTTACTCTGTTTTATATCTGACTTTGAGTTTAAAAAATTAAGTGTACTTAAATCATGGCGATAAACCCTACAACAACAACAAGTTTAGTACTTAGATCAACACAGTGAGTTTTGCCACGAGAAAAATCTGTACCGGTACATATTAATCAAAGTCAGCACAGATATAGTTTTGAAATGCAGTGCAATTTGTTTTCTAGAAAGGAAAACAAGGGGAAGTAATTCATGACACTGACTCTTGAGAAGCACAGGGTTGGATTATAAAGACTCCTTGCAGAACGTATGCAAACCAGATAAAAAAAAAAAAAATTTAAAAAACAAAATGCATATGCTTCAATAAAACAATGTATTAAATTAGTATTATAATACACTGTTGGGATCAGAAGGGATGATGCTTAATTTATAATTGTAAAAAATTATAGAATAGATATATTGCTGGAAAAGATGCACAATTATAGGCTGGCATAAACTGTGAAGTGCTGTAATAAAGGATAATTCTTTTATACAGTTATAGATATTTGTTTGCAATTGTTTTTTATCTTCAGATATTAATTTTACTCCAGCAGGAACATATTTCATGCATAATCAGTATCTAAATTTATTAATTTATGCGCTGAGAATATATTTCTAAACTGTTGATAGTATTGCCATGCTAATTACAGGAAACATAAACATTTACATTTTTTTTTCTATCAGGTGTATTGGTGTGTTGTGGCATTTCATATGTTCAGTGCAATTATCCTAATTTTTTAAAACTTTTTCTATTCTTAGCTTTTAGTTAAAAAAATACCCAAATATGTTTTTCTCCTTGACAACATAGACATGAATTAACATAGCAAAGAGACCTGACCCTACCCACCCCATGAATCGTAATTTCAGTTTATATAAAAGCAAGCCATGTTGGTCTCTAAACCCCTAATTAATACCAGTATTTTGTAAACTGTTGACTTTCATTTATTAGAATTTTCCAAAATCAAGACCTAAAGAGATAATGGATTTAAATGTTAAGAAATTCCTAAATAATTATATATGTACCATGTTAGGTGATTTTCCCATTGCATTGACATTAGAAAGTTGAGCAAAGCCATGTACAATGAACACAAAATTGCCAACTTTTCCACATAATTACAAGGTAAGCCCATTTGGGTTTGATCTTGGGATAACTAACACAATATATTTGTTAAGACCCAACAAGTGGCATAATTTTCATTGGGAATTTTGTTCTGCTTTAAATAGAAATTGTGAAATTTGTGTCACTCTCACTGATTCTAAATATTTTGCCAACATCGTAGGAATTATAATATGCTCATCTTTCAAGTGTAGAGTCCTAATGTGTACTTTTTTCGTTTTAGATTGGTTGAGGTTGAGGTGCTGTCATTAGATGGCAGCCAAAAGACCTAAAGATGAGCACAAGGAACATGAGGCCAAGATTGAGAGAGAACTGCTTCCTGCCGTACAACTGGAAAAGAAAGAAATTCGCATGAAGATGAGCAACCCACCACTTCTACCATCACGCGATGTCATCACTCCCATCATTCATATAAGGCCTGAAAATGGATCTGGTGATGCTGACCAAATTGTGGGGAAAGAGGCTGAGAGTCTGAAGGGGATACAGAGAGAAACATCAGAGAGGACATCAGAGCTGACAGTAAAACTAAATGGACATCGAGAATTGTCTACACAAACATCTAGACCTGGAAGTAGGCCCATTTCTTCAGAAAGTGGAAAAAGCACACAAGAGGAAAACACTTTAGAAATCATGGAATTTTTTGAGAAAGGTGAAAAAACATTTCATCAGCATCTGCATGCCATGCAAAGAAGACATTCAAAAAAAAAGATGCATTCACCAAGTCAAAGCCCAGTGAGACAAAGCATAGGCCTTGATCATTTAGACAACCTTGTGAGGTTAATGGAACAGTTATCATCATTAAGAGATGAAAATACGAAACTGAAGAAGAAATGTGCCTATCTTGAAAGCACCAAGACACTGTTGCAAGTAAAGAGTTCTTTTGCTGAGGAAGGCCTTCATGATGTATTTCTTCCAGAAACTTCAGAGCCAACTAAACTGCATTTTAAGTCTCACAGTGAGAAAGTCAGCCACTCTAAAACATTTGAAGAAGTTAAAATACGGCCAAGACTCCCAAGTGCAGAAGATGCAGAGTTTATTGAATTCCTTGACTCAAATTCAGACCAGTCTCCAAAACGCCCTAAAAATTCATTGCACAAACGTAGTTTTTCAACAGGTTCCTTGGAAATTCCATCTGATATACTAGAACAGTCTGAAGGTGATGATGAAAAGATGTCTAAATCTTATGAGAAAACTGTTAAAAGGTCCAGAACAAAAGTTTCCAAATCCCCAGACAGTAAAGGAAAATCCAAATTTTCTAAATGGGCCAAGGTGAAAAAAGTATTAACTGGTCAACAGCTTTCAGAAAATATCAGTTCTGGAATAAAATCCATCAAAGAATTGGGAAAAGGAAGTTATTTTAGATATGGTCCAGTGGCTTGCAGGGAATTAACAGTTCCAATAGTGACAGAAAGTCGATCAGTGGATAGCGGTGTTGGAAGTGGAATGGAAGCAGAGGTACAAGACGTGAGAAAATCCACATCATCTGGAGAGCCACCTAGTCCAACTGGGTTCACTGAAAGACACATTGATATCCCGGATACAAAGTATGACCTCCTAAGTGCTGGAATCTGGATGGGCCCACCAGAATGGATTGAAAAACAAGAAATGGAAGAAAAGCTCAAAAAGGAGCAGGAGGTAGCAAAGCAACATGTGAGAAAGGACAGTCAAGGATCAGACACAAGGGAGGATGAAAGTATGCAGTTCCATCTTTCTCAGTCAGAGACCATGCTCAATGAGCAGACAGAGCAGATGCTTATGGTTCCTATTGTGCGGAGACAGTCTAGTCCATCACTTTTGGATGATGCCACAGGAGAGGAGGAAGAGGAAGAGGATGCACAAGCAGCTTCTTTACACAGATCCTCAAGTTACAAAGACAGGATCATGGAGCAGGATGAGATAATGAAGGAAGCTGACTCCTCTCCCAAGTTGGAAAAAGAGAAGAAGCTACACAGAACTCCTTGGGGCAGAGTGAAAGATATAATAACAACAAGAAGGGACAGTGTGAAGAAAAAATCAGGCAGAAAAGGGGCAAAGGCAGACTTTGAAGGAGAGGAAATTAGTGAAAGAGATTTTGAGGATGAGAGACAAGGAAGAGAGGATATTGAAGGTCCAGTGAGCCGGTCTACTCCAAAAACATCCCCTGTTATTTTTCGCTATGCAAAACAGACAGGCAAAAGTCCCAGTCTTTCACCTCCAGATGCAAGAGAAAAACCTTCCCCATTCAGAGTGCCAATCTCTGGATTAAATGTGGATGTTTCCACTCTCCTAGGTAAGTGTGTTGATATGAAAATACAATTTCAGGACAACATTTCCAGTACAGTGGTATTCTTCTTATGAAGTCAATCATTTGGAATTAAATGTGGCCTTACAAATTTTCCTTTTAGAATGGAGACCAAAGGAGTAACAAATCTTCACATTATGATAGAATTTAAAGTGGCCTTTGAACATGGATAGAAATTATTTATAAGAGAATTATGTTTTTATGTTACATACTTTTAACAAGCAAACAATAGATTTCAACAATTGTACTGTAAATTTCACTAAATCATGTGCCAGAGATTTTGGTCTTTTAAAAAGCTGGTCTAGATAATGAGGCTTGATCAGTATCAAAACATGAAGCAAACATGCGGTCAGTTTTATGCTGAGGGAATTGAGTTGTTGAGGAGTCCCTTTAGAGTTATTTCAGTGTAACAATTTTGTGTAAATATGGGATATTAACACAAGTTCTCATGTAATGTAATTTAATTAGTGAATTGAAGAATTTTGAAATGATACAATCCAAGGCGTTTCAAGAACTTGATAACTATTAAGATTATAAACCTGATAAAAAGAACCATGATTATCTGAACTGTGATATAACTTGTTGCACCACTTCTGTTTTCTAAGGGTGAACCTTAGTTTCTTAAAAATTGGTTATTTTTTAATATAACCTGATTCACTCTTCTCATCTGCACAGCTTCAATCTTGGCATTAACACTGCTTTACTCTTGTTATTTACACTGTTTTACTTTTGGCATTTACACTGACGTATTCTTCACATGTACACTGCTTTACTCTTGGCATTTACATGGCTTCACTCTTGGTATGCTTTACTCTTAGCATTTATTCTGCTACACTCTTGGCATTTTACACTCCTTTGCTCTTGGCATTCTTCACTCTTGGCATTTACATTGCTTCACTCTCGGCATTTACAGTGCTTTACTCTTGGCATTTTTGATTTCATGTTGCACTGATTTCCATCATATTACAACTTCTCCAGCACAATACATGAGATCTGCTCCAAACATTCTGATGACTGTTTTTTGTAATCAGCTGAGAATATATTCTTAGCCATAAGCCTATTCCAAATGCAAATAATATAGACCCTGATCTGCCAATGTATCATGCACCAGAAAATCAGAGTCTATGTTTTTGTTCTATTAATTACCTGAAACAAATTCATAGACCCAGATTTGCTGGCACATAATGCTGTTGTTGTTCTAGGGTTTAACGCCATTTTTCAGCACACAATAAGCTATACATGGTGGCAAGTATTATTGATGGAGGAAGAACCCGGGAAAACCCCCGGAAAGAACCACTGACCCACAATAAGCTACTGGCAAGCTTTCTTACATAACTACATTAGCTGAATCTTAGACTTGAACCCACACAGGCAGAGGTGAGACGGCAGTGATTCGTAACAGAAAGTGCTTTAGACCACTTGATCACTTGGGGCCCCCTGGCACATAATGCAAAGTCAAAATTAGGTCTGCACAGTTTTCAGTTGGATTCAACTTATAAGCAAGTATATACATTCATCATTTTCTCTTCTGATTTTTGTCATCAAGAGAAAGGACACAAAATGTAGAGAAGTTGATGTCACTTGTATATAATTAATTGTCAAAGCTTGACGATGTTTGACAAAACCTAAACTATTTAATAATTTTTTTTCCCTCATTGTAATTATCTGCTGATTTTTGTCTCAATGACTTACCGGTACTTAAAAAAGACACAGTAAGCAGGTACTTTCCACACTGATATTATTTCTAAAACTGATTTAATCTGTGCACATGTAGCTCAGTTGATTGAACATTGGATTAATAATCCAAAGGTTGTGGGTTCAGTACCTGCACAATCCAAATCTGGTCATTTGTCTCAGTGTGTCCTCAGGACAGGTATTTAGCTCCCATTATAATCAATATGTTAAAAGTGCATTTAAAAACAGAAAAGAAACACACACAAAAAGACTAAAAAGGACATTTATTAAGAAGATAACAATATCACTTATTGATTTAAACTGTTAATAATACATTAGAGTATATGTGTAGACATGCAAATAATTTGGGATACCAGTTGTTCTGGTAAGTTCTATAATATCAATTTTTTGGGGCTGGAAATCATATTTAGATATTTATCCAATTCACTTGCAAGTAACCACATCTTCTAAGAAGTAATTACCTGCAAGCCAGAACAGTTACAATGAAGTCATTACCTACAAGCAAGAACATTTACTATAATGTAATTATCTAAAAATAGAACAGTTAAGTACCAGGAACTAATTTGTTGCATAAAAGAACAGTTACAATGAAGTAATTACCTACAAACAAGAACAGTTGCTATAAAGAAATAAAGTAATTTTCTGAAACAAGAACAGTTATTAAGAAGTAATTACCTGCACGGAAGAACAGTTACTACAAGTAATTACCTTCAAGAACAGTTACTGTAAAGTAATTACCTACATTGTACATGTTAACAAATTGATAAGAATTTTTCTGCATTTGTCAGATTTTAAATAAAATAATTTCTTGATCACAATATAATATTCCAAATTTCATTTGTATGCTTGACAAATATTGTTTTTAAAAAAATCTCACATGTAGTCATTGCTTATTTGAGAATATGCATGTATACGCATACAACAAGGTTTAAACTGGTTATAAATGTGTCCACCCATATGTTTATATTTATTTGTAATATAATTTTATTCATTCATTTGTTTAGTAAGTTAGCGTTTAGGCTGTATATTTATTTTTCCAAATTGTGGGAGATAGTGTTGTCCACATGAGTGCATAGGGCAAACTTTAGCTTTGTAGAAAACAGTAAAGTTGGGAGATTTAAAGTACGAGTTTCATACAAATATTTATGGCATGTTCATTTAATGTTTTAAGTATGTTGATTGTTGTTTGATTACTGAAGTTTTTAAAAAATAATTTATATATCAAAACTGTAAAACAAATAAAGTAGCCCATGCTAAAAGCTATAACCTCAAATGGAAAATGTTAAATTAAATAAATATAAAACTTTTTAAAAACAGACTTTAAAATAATTGTTAGTAATTATGTTTAAGTAGTCAATTGCAAACAATACAATAAGATTAGCTGATGTCATTTATATCTAAGAATTGAACAAAAAAATAATTTCCACTATAGTTTCTATGGTCATTATAGTCATTATTATTGAGTCCATATTGCTGAAGAGAGGAGTCCTTCATGTTTTTCAATGTTTACATCCAGTTCATATTGTTAGAAGGAGAGGAGTCCTTGGTGTTTATCAATATTTACAGTATTATCTTCCAATTCATACTGCTGAGTCTAAGCCTCTCCCTACCCCACCCCCATCCAAGCCTGCTAGTATTGAATTACATATCCTTTATGGAAGTATGGAAACCTTCATCACTATAAATTGATTGGATTATGATGAACTTGAAGTCCAAATTATACACCTGATAGGATCAATGGTTACACAATCTTTGGAATCTCATTATGCATCAGAATCTAATTATAAGTTGATTGTTATTAGTGGTACAGCTTTGGGAATGTTAATTGATGGCTGTTGGATTGTTTAGAATTCCTGGATGAGTGGTGCTTCCCTGGAGTGTAGAAGAGGACTGATGTCTTAAAATAGGTTAGGCTGAAATTGGATGCTTTAAGCCAGATTATTGTACAGTATATATTAGTATTTCCGAGCATAAGTAGGGTATTTCACATGTCAATACTGATACCATATATTTGTCATTATTCAAGGTTGATATTTAGGTTGTAGTCACCAGTTTAAAAAATTTGATTAATAGCTTCCGTTTTTTTGAACACCCTTTATCTTTTTCAATATTTATAAAAACTCCATTTATTAGTCAATGAAGTATTCTTTCCACCAGACACGATGGTCTGTTGTTGATTCTGGAATTATTATTTTCCATAAGGTTTGGTCAGATTTCACCACTGTGTAAGATCAAACCTGACAGCATAATTACCTGTACTAGATAGATGCTCTAGTGTATAAACTTGAAGATTAACATTTATACTGGAATAAAAAGTATGTTTCATTTTGGTTCATTGATTGCAGACGCTGCATAGTCTGATTTGGATATTCATTTTAAGAGAGTAACAAAGAATGTGTTCACATATTATTTTGAATCACACACACACACACACATACACACATATGCATGTACACACACACACACAATCACATGAAAATTCCTCATTAGATAAAGCATCTGATAGTCAATGCTAAACATGATTATTACACATTAGTAATTTTAGCTTGAGTGATCAAAGACTAGTAAAGTTAGGCCAGCAGATCTTTTGTGGTCCTGCATCCAGCATCTGGCATAAGCAAGCAGTTATTTGTTATCACTACTGCACCTAAACTACTTTGAGGATAGTCATGAAACTTGAACTAGTTTAACCCAGAGGTCTTGTTTGGTCTTGCATGACCCTCAGACATCCAGTATGGCTGCTACAGTGGCCATCTTGGAAATCTTGCTGCTACATCTGAAGAGATTATCACATTGACAAGGGGTTTTCATTGAGAGATTGTTTTAATGATAGCTAATGTTAGTAGTCTTGAGTGAAAATGGCGCGAATGGATGGTCATATTAACATGGAATTTTCACTGAGAGATTTCTTATAATGTCTTATAAGTTGATTCAAAATAAAAATGGTGTTGCTCAGAGATGCAACATTGACTATCTGGCAAATCTTATTATTGACCCTGTCCAAGATGGATGGTCATATTGACATTGTGCTTTCACCAGAAGACTTCTTATGATGGTCCAAAATGGAAATGGTGTCCATCTGAGTATCAGCATGAGGTTTTCACTTGATGACTCTTTAGAACATCTTGTTTGTCCTAAATTAAACATTAATGATAGTTGTAATGATGATCATTGTGAACATAGTTTTAATACTTGTAATATCTCCTTGAGTGTCGCCAATAGCTTTGATTTTAATTTCATGAATTTAGCAGTTTCTAGTAAGGGTGTACACAAAGGTCATTTAAATATTTAGGGTTTTCGTGGAAAGATTGATCCAGGTAAGTTACTGCTAACCTCTCCAAATAATAACATCCATTTACTGGGACTCTTAGGAACAATGTTAACAGAAAATCAGGGTGTAAAGTTCTTGTATATCAATGGCTATGATAAACCTTATCAAAAGGATAGGAAAGCAGGTGGAGGTGGGCTCCTTGTGCATGTTATAACTGGTACTTCATGTATTTGTAAATGATGGGAAGACCTAAAAATATGGAAAATAGAATCTGTGAAGGGGAAAATTTCTGGCAATCTAACAAGAATACATTAGTTAAGACCAGAGAACCATTAATTATATTTCTGGAGAACAGGTGCATATCATTCGCCATACTGCCATGTTCGAAATGTACTTTTGAGGGGAGACTGTTATTCTTAATTAAGCATTTGTTTAGACAGCAGCAAGACGGACTATTAGGGACAATGTAAATGTTATTTTCATGGCAACGCTGTCACAATTGAAAAATAGCAGAAACTCGGTACGGTAACTATCAAACTACCAGATCAAGGTAACCCCGATTTAGGCAATTATGAGTAAGGGCGGCAGACAGATTTGACTGATAGGTCACGGTAATTAAGGGGCGTGCTTCCCACACAAACTTTTCTAGGTTTTAATATTGCCTTCTCAAAAACTTTAATCAGTCTAAGCTTTTCTGCAAGTGAAACCAGAGTAGGCTCGGTGGGATTTGCAAAAACTTCCTTCGTAAACCTCAAAAAACTATTGTCAAAGGACTGACAAATTAATTTGGAGGAACGTTAAAAACAAAAGGAGAAAATAGCTCCTGAGATCTATAATCCTGTGACACAATCCTGCAGGGTTCGTACGGTCTTTGAAGGTCTTTGAGAGTTTGGGAAAAATGAGGTAGCATTTTCAAGGCCTTGAAAGTTTGGGAAAATCGAGCATATTACCCTGAGGTCTTTAAAAGTCTTTGAAAATTGAAATAAATCCCAAATTTTTAATTTCTTTCCAGAATCACAAAAAAAATTATCCGAGGTTGTTAGATCCGGATTTAATCTAGTTATTCTGGTTTCTTTCTTTTGATGACCTGTTCAGTTTCATTGCCGCCGCAACAACAAAAGAGGTTTTGTTTGGCCATCCAAATTTGGCCTCTGCGGCAACTTCAATAACACATGCACTCTTCATCAAAGCAAGACGGCTTCACACTTCATCAAAGGAAGTCACAAATAAAATTGCCTAAGGTCGTTAGCTTCGGATGTAGCTGTATTTCCTGGCTTCTTTCTTTTGACAAATCGTTTAATTTGATTGAACGAGTCCATCATTGGCCAATCAAAATATTCTTTACACTAATTCACTCTACGTAGAAAGTGCGCGAAAGTAACACTCTCGAGGATTCAAAATTTGTTAAGTCGATTTACATCTTCAGTGTTTAAAAATGCCAGGTCTTTGCTCTTTCAACGATATCTGGCTTGAACAAGAGAAATACAAGGAGTGGCTGCAAAAGGATAAATAATGTAAACGAAAGACATTTTGTACATTGTATAAAAAGACGAGCAACTTGGCTTCAATGAGAGAAGGAGCCCTTGCAAATTAACAACTACATGCTGTTCATTTAGTGGAACAAAGATGCAGAAGTATAAGCTATTGGTAGTTTTGGGCAAAATAATGTTAACTCATTACTCTTCGGGTATAAAATAAGATATTGTTTAGTTTGATGATTTGGGGGATATTGGCAAAAGAGGGCCCATTTAAATTGACTTATTCCGTCGGTTTATTTAACACGTTTGAGGGACAAAAATAATCGTCAAAAATTTTGTTCTACATAATAATGTTCCTTTGTTTAATATAGAAACATTCATTGTAATAAAATTCAATTCATGAATAAACAGTTTCAAAGTGCACATGCGTACACTATAGTAGAGTTAAGCAAGAGTTCTTGTTCTTGAATTGCGAGTACAGTGTATATATAAAAAATGTGTGCTGTGAAGCTTTAACTGTAGGAAGTCAAGTCATTTGATCAGGCAAATAAAAAAAAAGAATTAAAAAAACGTAATTCCAGTTGACGGATTGTCCCCATTTCTCATTACCAACCCTTGACTTTTTCCCCAATGGTATAAAAAATATTTTTTTTAAAATCAAATTGCCGAAATTGATTTGTGTATCTATAGTCTGACTATACATCCCCGTTTGTTTGTACCCCTATCAATTTCAATAACGAAAAAAACAAAATGATAAAAAGTGCACAGAACTAAGTCAACTGAATCATTGATTTATAATTTCTAATCTGAATGTGACCAGAATGGCACTAATACTGCCATCTCCTGCACATTTCATGATTAACGGACTTTCCAAAGAAACAAACAGGTTGGTATAGTCAGACTGTAAATTGAGCCCGTTTTGCCCAGTACTTTGAAGTGCTTGAAATATTACTTGATTTATAGATAATGTTTATTTTTAAAAAAATGGAGAAAAAAAACCTCCTAACCTTGATGAAGTGTTTTATTCTGTCCTTTCCAAAAGAAGGGAATATGTCGAACTTTGGAATGTTCTCCAGAAAATGTTGTTGTTGTCACATGAGCAGGCAACAGTGGAGAGGGGATTTTCTGTCAACAAACAGGTATCTGGTGAGAACCTCAGCAGAGAAAGCCTCAGAGGTCAAAAGCTAATCATTGACAAAACGAGAAAAGCAGGTGGACCTTTGGAAATCATCATTAGCAATTAAATGATGGCATATGCCTCCTCTGCAAGACATAAGTACCATGCCTATCTGGATAAGAAGAAAACAGAGAAGGATGAGAGAAAACCAAAAAGGAAAGAAACGGGAGTTAGCCTTGGAGGAAGTGGAAGAACTTAAAGCCAATAAGCTGCCTCTTGAAGCTAACATTGCCAGCCTACATGCTTCCTCTGTACAGAAAGCAGAAGAGGCAGAGTTAAAAGGACTTATTGTGCTTGTCACAGAGTCAAATGCTCTTAGGAGAAGAGCAGAGGAAAAGATGACAGTGGTGGCATCTCTTTCCAAAATGATTGAAGAGAGAAAAAAGCAAATATAATAATGCATGTAAAGCAATGCTGATGCCTGTTAAGAGAACAATTTATTTTGTATTAAATCTGACATGTATGTGACATATTGCTGAAAGAACAACTAATGTTAACCTATCTTCCAGATAATTATAATATAATTTTAGGAAATAAATTATAGTTTGACTTTAATAAGTAATCAATATTGTAGTATTTGGCATTCATTGTTTTCTCATATAACCTGTATACACAATATTAGCAAAAATAGGTCTTGGAAATCTCTGTTTGTGGTCTTTGAAAGTTTGGGAAAAGTCTTTGAATTTATCATTCATAGTTCAGTATGAACCCTGTCCTGCAACATATCAATTCTGAGAGTATCCTGAGATGGATGGTTGAAAGTAGCATCCTGAGATCAAGAGATCTGAACAGCTATAGTGGAAGTAGAGCGAACCGAAGAAACAGGTTATGCAAACATACAAGACATTGACTTCGATTGTTCACTCGATTCTAAGATGAACTAAAACTATCATTAAACAGATCAGCTATTTTATTTAAATCCATTTGTGCTTTCCTTTGTAATTCGAGAAAGTTTTGTTTTCTAAAAGCAGAAATATTCCTAATGTAATGACTTCGCATAATTGTTCTATGTAATTGATTAATTTGTTTGTTTACCTGTTTGGGGGCTCGTGTTGGTTTGTTCTCTATATATCTGCTCAGATCTTTATCTATTTCACCTATAAGTTTCACCACTTATATTTATACTTACTCGAACCGGGCAATAACATCGAGGGCAGTCAACTTCTAGATAACGACACCCAGTCAGCAAAACTCTCGTCCCTGACAGAATCGATTTGGCTACAGATCATTCAGAAAAAGCATTTGTTCCAGGCTAGATAGCTTGAATTTTATAATTACTTAATTATTTAGTGTCAATCCAGATTCCTCACAACATATTGTATATACTGTACATATTGTAAATAACAGATAGAAGGCCTCAAATCAGATTAGTTCTGTAACTGAGTAGTATTCTCTAATTAAAGTCTTCATTATTTTAATAATTATTATTATTATTATTATTATTATTATTATTATTATTATTATTATTATTATTATTATTATTTTGATACTTTTTGTGGTATGTAACTGGTTTGGAACAAAAACTATGCAGATTTCATGACCAACAGGTCATTTTGAAAACGAGATTAAACTGACCTTGGAGTCAAAGTAAAAGTCACTGATAACATTTTATGTTTTTCAGAGCATACTAAGACAGTGGCTTATACAAATTTATAAGAAAATATTTTTGTTAACAACTTTAATATGTTTCTCCAAAAATGTTTATGGTCTTTTTAATACTTTAATATGTTAGTTTATCAAAAATGTTTATGGTCTTTTAATACTCAAGTGTTGTTAAAAAATAAAAGGACAGAACGAAACAGACTTACCCAGTATTGTGAATTATAGACAGTTTTTTTTCTGCCAGTAGTGTGTCAGTCTCTTCAAGGAACTTTTGTTCTAATTTGCACACAAAAACTTGTATTGTTGAGCCTACTGTTATCAGGATATGGAGACAGAGCTGCGACTTTCTGATAGCCTGTTGTCAATATACAAATTTGTTAAGGCTTTGTTTAAATTTTTGTTTTGCATGTATTTCAATAAAATTGTTACAAGTTCTGTTAATGTTTGTGGTGGCTGTCCAATTCATTAGCAAAGACAATTCATTTGTGACATGTACTCACCCCTTTGACTATGGCATGAGACAGAGAGTTGCATCAAGCTTTTGACAAAGCTTCTGATGCCCCAAATGTTAGTCTTAATTATTACTTTCATACATACATTCATCCTGAAATTCATGTGTATGCAAGTATTCTTTTCTTTTTCATCTTTTATCTTATAGTTCTTCATGTTTATGTTTTTTTGAAAAGGTTTATCTTTCTGATGTCAACATAAATCATTAGAAAACAAGGAATTTTTTAGTTGGGACATACATGTTCATATTTTATCACAATGTTGACATAATTTGGTGGTAGCAATAGACCATGTATGGGCCAGACACTTTAGGTTTTGGTCAACATTGTAACTTGTCAACATAGGGTAAGTGATGTTGATATACCGGTAAGTGGGTCTAACTGTACACACACACACACACACACCTTTCCACAAACTATGTTGAAATTTGGCAGATACCATTGTTATAGGCCAACATATGCTTATATTATTCTGTTGTCATGCTCTGCTGCCTTTTTCAAAGTTAAGCCACTTTTTCATGTTAAATGCAGTTAATCTGCAAGATTATTCTTGTCTGTGCAAATTCTCCCACAGCTTTTGATGAATTGCCCAAAACTTATACACAGGATCAACATGCACATACTGTTCAGTTGCAATGTTCTGATTCATTTTGCTCGAGTTACACTGGTACCTCATTTTTATAAGTTATATATGATAAATCTTGCGGTTGCAACTAGTTCCACAGATTTTGATTAATTGGCCATAAATTTGGCAGATATTCTTCACCACATTTGAACATGTGCATGTGGTTTTGGCATCATGTATGTTGGTATGATATTTTGTTCTGGACTTGTGCTCCAGTATAATTTGCCGGCAGATCTGGGTCTATGCAGTTTGTGAGGAGTAATCAGTAGAACAAACTACAAATACCCTGATCTGCAGTCACATTATGCTAAATCGGGATCTTTGTTGTTTGCACTTTGACTCCAGTATACCTAGTGCTAATTCTATACATTGTATAAGAGTCTTTTCTCATATTCTTTCTGAAATGATAATTAGCACACATCATTAACATCATGTGATGCATAGATGATTGATTTTAATCATGCCTACCATAATTACTTGCTTATAAGTTAAGCATAACTGTAAACTGCATAGACCCAGATCTGCTGTCACATACTGTGCTGGCAGATCTGGGTTTATAAAGTTAGGAGTAATCAGTAAAACATCCAACATATACCCTACCTCCAGTGCATTATAATATAATGGCAGATTGGGATCTTTGTTGCTTGCAGTTTCACTTGACTTATAAGCCAATACATATAGTATTAATTTTTAAAAAATCTATTTAATGTTCTTTTTCATGTTTGCACAGCCACTTTGCAAGTTACATGTATTGCTTTCTTACGCCTGCATCAATCATGTACTGTGGTATCTTTGTTGCAGTTGTTAATATTGATCCCTTCATGTATTCTTTTTATACATTGATTTTTTTAAAAATATATCCTTTCATTCCATGAGGTACATATCTATAGTTACATCACTATCTGGCCAAATTTGTTTTTGATTAGATATTAACAATTTGTTGAAAGAAACAATATTAATATAAGATTAAGTTGTCTCTGTTTTATTGATATGACAAACCTTGATTAGGAGATACAAGTTGTGATTGCTGTTTCAAAGAAATGCTGTAAGACATCTTAGATAACTTCTTGTTAATGAACACAGGCCATGCAGCTCCACTCGGGCTCACCTGTAACCTTTGTTCAGGAGGAAGAGACTAAGGGTTCAAAATGATATTCAGTTTCATTTTTTTTATATAGAAATCCAATAATATCTCTGCATGTCAATGTATTTTTTTTCAGTACATTATACATATATAACAAGTCATTAAAAAGATACTGAAAGGCAGTTAATATCAGCTATATCAAAATTAAATGCTAATGATATTAGTTGTGTTCTGGTCTTGTTTAATACTTGTAGTGCATCGCTTGATAAAAAGGTGGCTCCAAATTGTTATTGTTGTATTTTGGGATTGAATGGCATTTTATGGAGCATTATAGCTGAAAGAACCCAGGAAACTCTGATAAGAACCACTGACACAAGGAAAGATACTGGTAAGCTTTCTCACATAACGTATAGGCAAAAAAACCATACAAGTTCCGAAAGTTGTTTTAAATTTTTTGTCTCTTTGAATCTGTCAGTAAATTGAATGTCGATCAATATATAAAAGTAACATTCTGTACAGTGATCTGCATGTGTACATGCAGCGTGTGATTTTGATTTTTAACATTAATAATTTTTCAGTCATATTGCAACAATGTCTGCAGTGTGGTGATGTCTAGCACTGGGCATCATGCCGCAGATATGTAGCATGATGTCCCTCCCACCCAGTCACATTATCCTGACACCAGGCTGACCAGTCCGAACACTAACCTCTTAATGCTGATGTTTATTATGCTTCCAAAATGTTTCCAAAAGTTGTGGAACATTATTATTAATTAGATGATCAGTCTAAGAAATCACATAAAAGTTCTTTGAGGGGACACGCAGAGATACTGTTCACTATTAAAGAAAATTGATAAATTGCATGGTAATATTCAGAATGTTTTACATATCCATCATTTTGCCATTTCTCTGTACTGAAAATGATTATGGTATAAGACAGATTTATTGACACCATTCACAATACTGATGATAACTAAGTTACAAATTGATATTGTAATTCTGAGACATTTTAAAATTATTTGATGGTCTCTTATATGTAACAGCCATAGCAGAAGTAGTTGTAGCAGTAGAAGCAATACTGAAACAATATTGATGATCATGAGATGGATATCATAGTGGTAAAGACAAATCGCAATCTCTTCCACTATTTTTGAATACTATCACTCCAAAGAGACTGGTAAACCACTCTCACTGCATGATATTCTTGTCTACATCAGAAACGTGCATTTTAACAATAATTCTTCAAAGCTTAAAATATTGTGCGGAAAAACATTGTAGAAACACTGCTCCATATGTGGAAGTCTATTAACTAATGCATATTATTATTGACAAAAATTACCACTTTATTTTTTATATCACTGCTAAGTTTTTAACAAAAGGGACATAATACAGGTACAATAATTTGAATAATTTAAGCCAGACATTGAAATAATATAAAACCTTGATAAGTCACATAATTGTCAGGCAAATACATTATGACTTATAAAGTTTAAGCTCATGGTCTGAATATTTTGTCAGATATTTTGTGCATTTATAGTTTTATGAAGCTGTAAAAAAAGGCAGTGTGATTCATCTGGACCTAGCAATTCCTTAAGTAATGTTTTGCAATCAGTTGATTGCTGCTTGAAGCATTACAGTTTTACCTCTAGCCTCAATAATATAAGCCAGTTCAAAATTTTAAGGAAATATTTTACCCACATCACTTTTAGCCATTGAAGTTTTCCTGTACCTAGTTTGTGGAAAATATATTTGCTTTCCATACATGTTAAATTGACAAAATGATTAGGAGACTGATGATGAGAGTAAGGCTTAAATGTATGGCAACAACAATCATTCTTCTGCCCCTTTCTGACCCAGACTTCAATCACTAAATCCAATATGCCAAGAGTGCACTGCCAACTCTAGATTGATTCATTTTATCCATAAAACCTAATTTCAAATAACCATTTGTATTGGCATTGTACAGTCTGCATACATTTTGGTTTTTAGCCTGTTAATGCATAATGCTGTTAATGCAATCTCTGCTTGCAGAGATTTCTCAGTTCTGAAGATGACCACAGAGTGAGACTGAGCCTATTGACTACATTACTCTTAGATATTTTGAAACATTTCTCTGTACTGAAGATGACTACAGTAAAAATACAGATCTATTAACATTTCACAGTATCGAAGACAGATCTATTGAAAACATTTCACAGTACTGAAGATGACTATAGTAAAAATACAGATTTATTAACATTTCACAGTATTGAAGATGACTACAGTGTAAGACAGATCTATTGAAAACATTTCACAGTACTGAAGATGACTATAGTAAAAATACAGATCTATTAACATTTCACAGTATTGAAGATGACTACAGTGTAAGACAGATCTATTGAAAACATTTCACAGTACTGAAGATGACTATAGTAAAAATACAGATCTATTAACATTTCACAGTATTAGTGTAAGACAGATCTATTGAAAACATTTCACAGTACTGAAGATGACTACAGTGTAAGACTGAGACCTGTTGATTAAATTTCTCACTAATGAAGATGACTACAAGGAAAGACAGAGAACTTTTGACTACATTTCACATTATTTCACATTATTAATGATGACTACCATGTAAGACTGAGATTTGTTGATTAAATTTATCTGTACTGAAGATTACAACAGTGTAAGACAGATCTGTTGACAACATGTCTCAGTACTACTGAATGTGACTACAGTGTAATACAGATCAATTGACTACATTTCACATTATTAATGATGACTAGTATGTAAGATATGTAAGACTGAGATCTTGTGACTAAATTTCTCAGTACTGAACATGAAGATGACTACAGCATAAGACTTAGAAATTCTGTCTACCAGTACATTTTTTATGATTTCTGGTCAGATTTCAGAAGGATCTTGTAACTAGTTTTATGTATGAGAATGAGTAAAAATTAACATCTTCAATTTGGTTAATGTTGTTAATACTAATTGATTGTAATGAAGACATTATAACATGATACATTGTTATAATTGTTTTAAAAGTTAAGTAAAGGAAGATTTGAACACCAAATTTTTAGCAAGAATCTAGTATATCCAGATCAGTACACAACTGTCACATGTCCATTGTATAATATTTTACAGATCAGTATATCTAGATTGGTACACAATTGTCACATGTCCCTTGTATAATATTTACAGATCTAGTATACCTAGATTGGTACACAATTGCATATGTCCCCAGTATAATATTTTACAGATCAGTACATCTAGATTGGTACATAATTGTCACATTTCCTTTGTATAATATTTTACAGATCTAGTATATCTAGATTGCTACAAAATTGTCACATGCCCCTTGTATAATATTTTACAGCTGTAGTATATCTAGATTGGTACATAGCTGTCATATGTCCCTTGCATATTTTACAGCTGTAGTATATCTAAATTGGTACATAGCTGTCATATGTCCCTTGCATATTTTACAGCTGTAGTATATCTAGATTGGTACATAGCTGTCATATGTCCCTTGCATATTTTACAGCTGTAGTATATCTAGATTGGTACATAGCTGTTAACAGTTAGGTACATTTATATTCAACTGAAAAGCTTTCCTTATAATGGTACAGTTTTTATAAGTCTTCCTCATCCGTAAATTTCTAGTCACATCACTATTTGTGAGGTCATGCCTACAAATCAGTCTTTTAGTCACCAGATCTTCACATCTGCATTTGTTTTGGAAAATTATAAAATGAAAGTGATGATGGTCTTATAATTGTGAAATTTCATAACTGAATGTATTGTCTGCATTCTTGATCACACTTGGACATAACCAATATTGTTTTCTCAGCATAAGAGAAGAGTGGCTGCATGTATTTCATTATCATTGCTTCTCATTTATATGTAACAAGCCTTTGTATTGTAAATGACAGAGCTACTGGCAGTAACTAGCTAAATCAGCTGACTGGTGAAAAAGCTCATTTAACACCATAGGTAATTAAGTGACTTCCATGATGTCCTTGACCTTAAAGAAATATTTGTGTGTAAGCATTTTTTTTAATTTGAAAAACTGACATGTGTCATATGTTTTTATCTAAAAAGACAGTTATTTGGTGGTTTTTTTTAAACCAATTGTATTCTCGGTAATGAAATGAACAATCTGATCACTTTCTGTTGTAACCTACTCAGATGACCGACTGGTAGATACTGTTTTGACCTCCAACAAGAAATGTGGAATGAATTGAATTGATGACCCTTCCTAGCAAAGATGGGTTTACAGTGACATATTGTGATGCATGTAATTACTTATTCAGCTTTAAGCTTTCATAAAATTGACCATTTTTTTAAGTAAGGATAAATAATGCTTGCAAAAATATAATTAGAGCAATTCATTAACATTACAAAATTGTGTCTGTTGAAATTATGCGACAGATAAGTTGAAATCTGATGACTGAATGGATTAATTGGATTAACAGCATATTTACTCGTTTAAAAGTTGAGCCAACCTGCAGATAGCAAAGACACTGATATACTCTAGCATAATGCGCCAGCAGATCAGGGTCATTGTTGTTTGTTATATTAATTACTGCTAACAAATTACACCTATCCAAATCTGTCAGCACATTATGCAATGGTAGATCTAGGTCTGTACAGTTTGCAAATAGAATTGACTCATAAGCAATATTCAGTATGTTACATATGATTTATTAAAAAGAGATTTTCATCTTGGATCAGAAAGCATATAAATTGATATGATCAACCCTAGTAATCTGATGCTTATTTGCATTTTGTTGGAGGTGAATGGTTACTGTCTGGTCTGCAGCAAGCACCCACACTGCCTGGTGGTTTGGGAACAACATAGTTTGGAATGTTCTTTCACTAATACTAAAGATTTTCCACCCAAATCCCAGACCTTTACATAAAATGTATACTTTGTAACCAGAAGAAATCTCACAGAACTTCATATTTAAATCAATAGTCCTGATGGTCTATTTTTTGGAAGAGAATTAAAGATGGGCAGAATATATTATCATTGCTAAGTATAGTGCATCAGACATCATGAAATCACAACATATTCTGATAAAGTGTGCATTCATATTCTTGTGTTTTGTATGGGCCTCCTCTCATGGGAGGCAAACATTTGAATGAGGTCACTCTGACAAATAGCAATGCTGTTTACTGGTCCTAAAGAAAAAGACGGTCTGTCATCCATCTGTCTGTTAGTATGAGTCAATTATCACTACTCTTCCTAAACAACTCTATAAAACTTTACATATAAATTCATTCCACAATTTTGCTGGTCTAAATGAAATGATCTAATGAGCTACTCAGACAAATTAGGTGGTGCTCTTAAGTTTTGTTCATTACATTTGTAATGATTGTGCTAGATTTGAAAAGAATAAACATTTTCCAGGTTTTCCTTACTGGTTATACTAGCTATTTAAAAACCCGCTCTGGTGGCTTAGTGGTTAGAGCATCTACCTTGGATATGGAAGGTCATGGGTTCAATCCCCGACCAAGTCCTACCAATGATGTAAACAAAATGGCACTAACAGCTGCCTCATTTGGCACTCAGCATTAAGTGGTTAGTGTTAGGACTGGTCAGCCTAGTATCAGGATAATGTGACTGGATGGGACATCATGCATGTAGCATGATGTAGCCTGTGGCATGATGTCCACTGATGCTGATATTCAATATTTGCATTCCAGCAGCAATTTGAAAATATTATTAAGCTGAAGACCCTCTTAGATGGTTTAAATACACAACATTTGAAAGAATAAGTGGTCTTTTATTGAATTCCCAAAAATTCGTTTCACAGGTCAGCATCAGTCTCATTGTTGTTTAGTACCAATTTGTCCCATGAATAAAAAGCTTCCATTGGCCAGCTTGTGTAAGGTTAACCTATTTTTGGAAGATGTTTCCATAAATAAGAATCTATTGTTTCACCTGCTGATGGGATCAGAGGGGAGGGTCATTGGTCCTGCCTAAAATAATTCCTTTTCATCCAGTAATCTATTTATGCAAGTAGATATGTATGTAGGTAGGTTGGTATGCATGCATGCATGTGATGCATGTCTGTATGCATGCATGAACTTATATATGTATAAATTAGTGTTAAGCAGCGCATCAGCACATTATGATATTATGGTGCCAGTTAAATCTTTAGTTCAAAACATATAAAACTGATGAATTGCACAAAAACTTGAAGATAAATGGTTTAATATTAATGTAATATGTAAAAAATAAAATATAAAAGTAAAAAATATTAAAGTCCTTAATAGGTATTTAAATTTAATATATAAAAATAAAATATAAAAGTCCTTAAAATGTTTTATAAAACTGTATTCCATCAAAAAAGGATGTTTCATATCTGATAACACTTTGTACAACAAAGAAAATCTAGTTCCTTAATTGAACATGAGCAAACGTATAATATATTTGTGCAAATTTAGAAAATACATTTTTGTATATCTTGTCAATATATCCTGACTTGATGAAAGACTACTAAAGAGCAGTTCAACATCTCAAAAAACACTTGAACATAAGATAATGGGTTTTCTATGACCTGCTAAGTATTGTTTCAGTCCAACACCAGAACTCCAAATTAGCAGTGTATTTGCATATTTTTCGTAAAGAGTTTATGCCAAAATTTAATAAATTTTGTTTCAAATTTTCAAAATTTAACTTAAATGCATTTAGTCCAAAGTGTGTTTTCTACTGTTTCAATGTGTTTTTTATGGCACAATTCATCAATATACACTATACTATCATGACTTAAATTCTTGACTCAATAGTCAATCAGGGTGATAAGTAAGTACAGTAATCTGATTAAGTTGGGTTTAGGTACTAAGCCACTTTGATGCATTCTCAAAGGCATTTTAAGCCTATTGATGATTAAGACCCAGCTGTATGATAATATTTTGTAACCTACCCTTTGTAAAATATTTTCATTTCACTCATGATAATGTTGTTATATACATTATAATACATAAAGAAAGATCACCAGTTCTGCTGAAATATCACGGTTTTAATACAGGTAAAAATACTATACAATAAATAAATTCATGCATTGAGAAATCTAGTCTTTTAAGACAAGTGGTTTCACATCACAGTTTTCTTTCAAGACAGGTTGTATTGTATCTATCTTATATGTCTGAGAATTACAATTTTGCCTTAAGCAAGAGAACCACATCTCCTATGTTATGAATCATATTTCATTGTTAAAGATTTATGTTGGTCATAATATTCATTTACAGTATAACAAAGATACTTGTATTATACTTGATTATAACTTTAGTCCGGCTGCAAACAACATAGAATCTGATCTGCAATAGCAAATGTGTCAGCAGGTGAGGATTATGTTGTTTGTTCCACTAATTGCTGCAAAGAAACTGATAGACTCAGATATGCCTGTCAATTACATGATGACAGATCTGAATTTGTGCAGTTTGCAGTCTGACTCGACATGCAACCAATTATATACAATACTTGAATATACGACTCCTATTGTGGAACTTAAAACTTTAATGAATTTTTGAAAATAGGCACTTTAGAGCTTGCATTGACAGAAAATCTAGAAATGACAAGCAGACATGTACATTATATTTTTCCATATCCAGCATAACGACATGGGAAAATGAAAGTTTACTTGGAATAATCTGACAACCTGACATGTACATTATATTTTTCCATATCTATAAAACGACATGGGAAAATGAAAATTTACTTAGAATAATCTGTTTGAGCATAACAAGTAGACATGTGTCAGATTGGATTTTCGGTGTTTGTCAGCAAAATCTGTCACAATTTATTCAGTGTTTAACTTTGTTAATCAATTTCTGCTCAAAACCATTAATGGATTTCATGGATTGAAACAAAATTTAGTACAAGTCTTTGTATTAAGAAGTCCTAGGTTAAATTTGATTTTTATTCTTTATTTAGGTATAATCGGTAAATTATTTTTAGAGTTATTGTCTTTTATTTAGAACTTTGTCTTTTAATTGCATCTTATTGGCATCCAAGGTGTATATATTTCTGGCTTTTCGCTGTACCAGCCATAGATGAGAAGAGATTATCTGATGGTCTGTTGTTCAGCATTCATAGGTTCAGTAGCATTAAAAAAAAACTACTAAGAGGATTACCTTGAAACATACATGTACACACAATCATACCCATGGTATAGTTGGTCCTAAATGAAAATGGTGCTGTTCAGACATTCAGTATAGCCACAACAGTGGCCATCTTACAAATCTTGTCATTGCTCCCATTTTAAATGGATGGTGATATCTGCATTGGGCTTTCACTAAAAGGCTTATGATGTCTTTAAGTTGCTTTTGAATGAAATGGTACTGATATGATGTCCAGTATGGTCACACCAGTGGCCATTCAGAAAATTTTGTTATGGCTACTTCTCTGATTGGATGATCATATCAACATGGATTTTTCACAAAAAGACATCTTATGATGTCTGGCTGGTCTTAAATGAAAATGCTGCTGATATGATGTTCCATATGGTCACCATAGTGGCCATCTTGAAAATTGTATTACTACTACTTTGGAACGGAAAGTCATACAATGAAAATATTATCTCTATTCGACTCCAAATGGATGGATACAGTATATAAACAAGTTTCTTATTGCCACCCTTCCTACACTACTAGGAGAATAGCGTCAACAAATGACATCTTATGATATATCGTTGATCATAACAAGAAATGATGTATGTCATAAATCCGACATGGCTGCCTGGAAAGCTGTCTTAAAAATGTTAGTTTCACTACTCCTTCTGAATAGATAATTATGACATGGGGTTTTTACTTTGAAAAAACTTCAAATACTATCCACTTTGTCCTAATGGTGACAAGCTGACATCCAATATGTTCTCCACATTAGCTACTTTGAAAGTTGTATTATTGATGAAGAATTCACAGATGGTTTCAACATTCAACTGTTTAAAGGAAGAAATGGTCTTATCTTGTATTGCTGGAAATTCTTTTCACCAAGTTCTTTGGAGTAGTCCTGTTAAATAATGAATGTTATTACACTTTCTACTGTTGATTCAAAACTTTCCACTTAAGCAATAATATCAGTTTAAGTGTGATTAATGCCCACAAAAGTGCTGTCTGTCAGACTAATCCTTATTAGTCATTTATATTCACAAATATAATACACTCACCTAAAATTTAAGTTCAGCTGCAAACTGCACAGACTGGGATCTGCCATTGCAAATGTGCCAGCAGATCTGGATATGCATAGTTTGTTAGGAGTAGCCATAGAACAAAATATTGATCTTGATTTGCCAGTGCATTATACAATAGCAAATGTCTATTTTGTTTGTGATTGAACTCTACAGTAATGTCCATATGGTACTAAATTTTCTTTCAGAATCTAATATTCTAATAGATGAACATATAGTAATAATGATTAATCAACATATGCTTCAAATAAAATCATGCACTCAAAACAATATATATGTTATTCATTTCATTTCAGTTATGGGTATAACCTTGGACGATAAGTTTTTCTTTAAAGGAAAATGTTCATGAAGTAAACATTTTTATTGTTCAGTTCATCAAAAAGATCTTGCACTGCTAAAGTAGAAACAAAATAAGTCTGTTTTACACAAATATTGAATGGGTGTTGTTTTTTGTTGTTTAATTTGTTTGATTTTAAAGACTTGGTAAGGGCAGTAAGTATTTATTTTTTCATTTTAGGTGGAGTGTCTGACGAGTTCACCCGAAAGCTCCAAGAATGGGAGGAACTGAAAGGAAAAAAAACATTAGCAACAACAACAGCAGCAACAACTGGAAAAGGTAAATCTTGCATCATGCCTAATCAAGTTTTAAGACAGTTTCACCAACAAGAACTAGTTTGGTATTATTCTTTTTGCTGATTCCACTTTGAAATAATTCAGTTTTATGCTATGGGTATATTTCATGTACTGTTTTCAATTTTTTAAGTACATGGCTTTTTGTCTGTCAGTTTTATGGAGAAAATGTAAGACATTGCAATCATTATCTTATCAAGCTGCAATGTCAGCATCATCTCAGTGTTTTAATTTTGGAGCAAGCCAGTGTTTACCCTTTTGTGCAATTCCATAACTCGGAAAAAGTAAAGACACTGCTTCCTATAGTAACCTTGTTTAGGAAGCATGCCCTCTGCACTGTTTTCTTTGATATCTGCAGTTAATAAGTCAGTTGTAAACACTTCAATGCTGATACCTTAACATTTTTGTGTTGAACTCAGAACCTTGATCATTTTTTATTTATTTAGAAATACACATTTAGTTTCAGGGATTGGGTAGATGGACAAGCTTTTAAATGCTCATTCCTTTTCAGATTGTATGCATACATGTTTTGAGAAATGCATCTTGGATGAGATTTTTGTGTACACATTACAGTTTTTGTATAAATGCTGTGGTTGTATATTGAGTGATGTATATTCCAGATTCTTCAGACTATTCTGAAGGGTTCTCATTTGAGAGTGCAGGGGCTGTATCCCCAGAATTCATGAAGAAACTTGAGGAATGGGAGAAAGTCAAAGCACTGAAAGGTTCTATACATTGTAGAAAGAGCATGATCTCTGTGTAGTTATTAGTGGGACCATATCGGAAAGGCATGAACTATAGCACCAGAGAAACATAAGTTTTTTATAAGTTTAACATCTAACTTCCGAACTGTTCGAAAACGTCAAATTTTCCATATTTCTAAAATTAGTAGAGAAACTGGATGAATGAAGCAAGTAAAAGTTGATGATCTATGACAGAGGTACCAGTCTTTTCTAGCATGATTATTATGGTAGTACCAATCTAATCTAGCATGATAATCTATTCTAGTATTTAACATACTGTATAATCGGCATGGCAAAAAAGATATATTTAAGACATCATTTAATATAACAGTTGAATGTTGTCCAAATAGGTATTTGCACCTATTTTACTTTAATAACATTTATTTCTAATCTCTATAGCAAAATTACATATGACCAACTTTTGATTTTGACATATATTACCTTTTTATAAATTTCTGATCGTTACAGAATAATGAATGTTGCTAATCAGACAAATATTTTCAAAACAAATTTTACAGAAATATTTAACCAATCCCCACAATGTATTTCATCAGAGTACAGAAATGTTTTAATATGTTATTGTTTTGGCTATCCAACCATTAATA
This sequence comes from Unio pictorum, assembly GCA_030141615.1. NCBI lineage: Eukaryota > Metazoa > Mollusca > Bivalvia > Unionida > Unionidae > Unio > Unio pictorum. Next base: position 35,667,219 of record JARLTB010000021.1, on the reverse strand, counting down.
TTTTCTTATGAAGCCCATAGCTTTGCAAATCATGAAGAGATTTTGATCAAACATTGCCCAGATACATATAATGACTAGCTAATTATTGTGAAGCATGGCAAGTTCCCAAATCAAAGCTAAAGGTCACACTAAGAAGACAGAGCAAGACAGTGGCTTGAATCCTGTCCAGGCTGTAATGTTTGAGACAATGTGGAAATTTTGATTCAAGTTAAACTAGGTACATGTATCTAACCATAATATACATTTCAACCTTATATATATATATATATATATATATATATATATATATATATATATATATATATATATATATTATGACTAGTTGTTGTGTCAACCACCAGTCTCAACCCCTTGCCTCAAGGTCAAGGTTATGGTACTTATTTGGTACAAGATTCTTTCTAATTAGGATATTTTGAATGACATTAATTCACACAAATGTCATGACTAGATGGTGTGCTGTATACCATAACCAGGGCCTATGCTCCAAGATCAAGAGCACAGTAAGGGAAAATGTAAATCATAGACTTATATCCTTGTTGAAAACCTTAACTTAGAAACATCAAAACTGTTGTAAAGATACTTGTCATTTTTATATTTTGACTAGATGTTGTGGCACATATAACCATGCCCCTTGCCTTGGCCAAAGTCACCTATATATGTCTATCATCCAAGGTAGGGGTGTGTGTGGGGGGTGGGTGGGGTGGGGTGAAACAGCATCAACAACTCATATCCATGTCAGGTTTTATAATCAAACTTCCACAACTTCTGTAATCATCATATTGGAAAGTTAACTCCATAATTTTTAGTTGTCCAAGATGTTTTATTCACAAAATATATTTTCATGAAACCTTGCTTAAACGTATTTATGTAGACAAGACTTTCAGGTTTCAAAAACTAGTATTCGTGTACTGACAGTATTTTGTGCATACATTATAGTACATGATAGTAAATGTCAAGGGTTCATGAGTAACATATATGAGTATTTGTTTCATCTTTGAATCATTTAAAGATTAGAAATTAGTAGTTTGTGGAGTTGATTTTTTTTGGGCATAGTTACCATTCTGTTGTACCATTTTATTAGATGGGCATACCAGTAGTATGTGCCACAAGTGTATCTTGTTATCAACAGGCTTTAATGGAACGCACGCTCAACAATCAAAGAATGGAGATATATATATAACAAATCTGGCTCAGTCAGGATTCAAACCTATTCTATTACCTCAGACTTTTGCACCTAATTTTCAGTTCCTAGATTCAGTAATCTTTCAGCCTTGAACGGGTAGTCTTATTAATATGAGAATCTGTACATGTAGCTGTGGGCTGGATGCAGAGGCGTAGCTAAAGGGGGGGGGGCAGAGGGGTACATATGTCCCCTGGCGCCAAGGTACAGGGGTGCCAAAATGAGGCTTGCAACATTACATTATAAGAAGTAAACAAGGGTAATAAATTGGTCACAAGATCACTGGGGCGCCAATTTTATAGTTCGTCCCTGGGCGCAAAATATCATCGCTACGCCTCTGGCTAGATGTCACTTTCATTGATCTATGAAACTGGGTAGTCACATCAGTATGAGAATCTGTACATATAGCTGTGGACTGGATGTCACTTTCATTGATCTATAAAAACTGGGTAGTCATATTAATATGAGAATCTGTACATGTAGCTGTAGACTGGATGTCCCTTTCATTGATCTATACAAACTGGGTAGTCTTAATATATGAGAATCTGTACATGTAGCTGTGGACTGGATCTCCCTTTCATTGATCTATGAAAACTGGGTAGTCATATTAATATGAGAATCTGTACATGTAGCTGTGGACTGGATGTCCCTTTCATTGATCTATGAAAACTGGGTAGTCTTAATATATGAGAATCTGTACATGTAGCTGTGGACTGGATCTCCCTTTCATTGATCTATGAAAACTGGGTAGTCATATTAATATGAGAATCTGTACATGTAGCTGTGGACTGGATGTCCCTTTCATTGATCTATGAAAACTGGGTAGTCATATTAATATGAGAACTGTACATGTAGCTGTGGACTGGAGGTCAATTGCATTGATCTATGAAATTGTAAATTTAATTTAAGTTAAAAAGATAAAATTATTTCTGGAATGGAACATCTTGTTGATGATTGTAAATCAAACTGAAATGTTAGTTTTTGTGTAAATCCTGATGGGTTACACTCATTTAATACACTAAATGCATTAATGTGAATCAACCATTATATAGAAAATAACTTATTAAGAACAAATGTTGGCCTTAACTTTGACACTTGTTTTATTAAGTAATGTTGATTCATAGGTAGAGATATTTTAAAATCTTTATCAGCAGAAATATGTTTGCATGAAAAAAATCCCAAATGTAGATTTCCCATGGGTATACCATATAAAACATGGAAAAGCATGGAAAACTCTAGCATGGAAAACAATGGAGTATTAGGACTGATATTTCAGGCTTTGTCTATGGTAGGCTGAAAATCAACGGAAAACTTCAGGATGGAAAACCTTGGAATATTGTATGGAAATTCCTGGAATATTGGCCTTGGCAAAGTTATAGTATTTGACTGGAAGGCCATGAAAACTTGACCATGGAAAATGCAGGCAAATTCTAGCATGGAAAACCATGGAGTATTGTGACTAATATTCCAGACTCCATCCAGGGTAGGCTGGAAAAATCTTGGAAAATTCTAGCATGGAAAACCCTGGAGTATTTGGACTAATATTGCAGGCTATTATATAAAAAAACCTAGATCATTGCATGGAAAAGCATGGAATATTGGCCTTGGCAAAACTGTAATATTTGGCTGGAAGACAATGACAATATTTCATGAAAACAAGAGATTTCCCTAGAAAATAATTTTCATTCGGCTAAGACCCTGACAGGATCCTCTTCCCACCTCTTAAAATCAAACACTGTTAGGTGGAAAATTCTAATATTAACCATATAAATTACATTCAGTGCTAAAAATGTCTTAAGAGCCCAAAGCCATGGTGCCGATCGCCTGAGAAAACATTGATTGTGCTGATGAAATGTTGAACCAGAACCAGTCTAGTGGAGAAAGGGAACTGTTCCAGAAATTGCTACAATGATACATGGCTGCATAATGCTATTAAGGCTAGCATGTGCATGTATACATAACAGGCTGTTAACTGATTACTTAATGTTGGCATAATCTGACGAGTTAAGGCCAAATGCAGGATCTTTTTGTCAGGTATTATAAAGTAATAAAGGGGTCAGATGTGGTTGTGTTGGCTTATGAGTCTTTGATTACAAAATTCGGCCTTCCTTGAGATAAGAGGGAAAGACCAAACAAACAAAAAATTATTTTGGCAAAAATCTTGTACAAGATTTTTGATTTTTTTTTTTTGGTGGTCTTGTTTAATTGCTATTGCACTGTAAAGACTTTTCAAGTTAAGGATTCACAAATAATAATTCCGATTTTTGTTGCTCACGCTTGCGTTAATGAAATACAGTTTAGACAAATTAAGGAGTATCTTTTAACTTTAAAAGTGTAAACAGAAACTGTATATCAATCAAGACATGCTTCTGTTGCTAATAAACATAAACACTGTTGATCCACTCAATAAGACAGACATTAATAGAGTAATTAGACAATGACTGATCTCAGGACCTGGAGGAGAACATTGCTTCAGATGAAATTCTATGAAATTTAAATAAACACACAAGTCAGTTTAATAGGATTTTGTTTTATGTTCTTCAAATTTGAAGTGTAGCAATTACAATGCTTTTTAAAAGTTTATATGAAAAAGTGGAAATTTGGGACACATGGAAAATGCAGTCAAGGTTAAACAAAGATTGTTGAATTGAGGCTTGTTATGTTGTTTTTTTTTGTCACCTGAACCTAGGGGAACTGTCTAGAAAGAATTCTTTGAGCACAGTCTCATTTAACCTTCACATTCTAAACAAATCCTCTAAGAATAAAATCCCACATCCTCACCTGCTTTTTTTGTATGACTCAGGTACCATCCACTTCAACTGATTACAACAGCCTGTACTACACTCTATTATCCTGAACACAAAAAAATCTATTTACTTGTTCTGCAAAAACATTTGATTTTTTTAGTTCTGCATTCCAAAGTCACTTCACAAGTATTAGAAACATTTCTTAGTGTTATTCATGATCATCATGCTTTTTCACATTATTTACAACAACACATAAAGTATTAATCACCAGGACAGATATAATAAACATGTTGATAAGAGCAAAAGATTCAAAAGAATGGACTTTTAATGGAAAAATAATGATTTATTTTGGCTCCCTTCTTTTGTAAAAATACATATTATTTAAGTATTGATATGGTATGGAAATGTATAATGCAGGAAATAAAATCATATTTGTTTATTTATCTTAAGTCTCTAAATATGGAGTTTATTATTATTATTTTTATTTATTTCTATTATTATTTTAAAAAAATATTACCATCTTCAGAGATGTATAAATATGGTAATATTAAATACTACAAAATGGAATTATTGGAAATTTAAAAAATAGTCTTTAAATATTAATTTAATTGAGGGCATTATTAACATAAAGTTTTGTACATTTGCTACTTGAAATTGTTCAGGTTTTTTATACCATTGTGTAAGATGTATTGAATACACTGTGCATATTTGGCACTTAAAAATTAGAATCTTGTCCTTTGAGTAATATTGTATTCTAGTGGAATATCTATTTGAAATTAGTCTGGATGACATGCCAGATATCCAATATTGTACAGAATATTTAAATTGCTTATGTGGAATACTCATGTGAGAAAATCCAGCTTAGAACATATTTATATTGTGTCAGATTGTAATCAAAGTCTAAAATCAGCATGTGTGAAAATTTGGTTAGTTTTTCTATGGCTCACAACATTCTATAAAGTGCACACATGAGTTTGCAAAATCTAACCTGATTGCATACATTGTTATAATTTTCTCATGCAGCATATGAAAAGCTTATAAAATTGTTAAGATTTGTATGCATGTGTAACCCTAATCAATTGAGCAGGAGAAATAAAAAATAATATTATGTGCCAATCTTGAAAATTGATTAAGTCCTTTTCTAGCATTTCCATGCAGAAATATATTTAAACAATTCTTAGTCCAAACTGTCCATATTTTTGCAGGGTATTTCATGTTGAAAAGAATTCTTAGTCCAAACTGTCCATATTCTTCCAAGGTATTTCATGTTGAAAAGAATTCTTAGTCTAAACTGTCCATATTTTTCCAGGGTATTTCATGTTGAAAAGAATTCTTAGTCCAAACTGTCCATATTCTTCCAAGGTATTTCATGTTGAAAAGAATTCTCAGTCTAAACTGTCCATACTTTTCCAAGGTATTTCATGTTGAAAAGAATTCTTAGTCCAAACTGTCCATATTCTTCCAAGGTATTTCATGTTGAAAAGAATTCTTAGTCTAAACTGTCCATATTTTTCCAGGGTATTTCATGTTGAAAAGAATTCTTAGTCCAAACTGTCCATACTTTTCCAAGGTATTTCATGTTGAAAAGAATTCTTAGTCCAAAATGTCCATATTTGTCCAGGGTATTTCATGTTGAAAAGAATTCTTAGTCCAAACTGTCCATACTTTTCCATGGTATTTCATGTTGAAAAGAATTCTTAGTCCAAACTGTTCATATTTTTCATGGCATGTCCAGCCTTTTCCATGGACTATGTCCAGGGTTTCCATGATAAATTCTGAAAAAATTTCATCTTTTTACTGTTTTCCAGTGTTTTCCATGGTATTCCATCCTTTTCCACAGTATACTATGGAAAAAGTACCACCAGCAAGATTTAAATTATTAAGAAGTTTATGGATAACATGGTTTAGTGGATACACATACTTCTGTTATAGGTTCTCATAGGTCTTCCTGGCTGGTTGCACATAATGATAAAATTGTCATATACTTGCTTACAGAAATCTTAGCATTTTAAAGCTGAAATATAATAATTACAATAAAAACAGCATATAATGCAATAAATGAGAATTCAGTTGACAGTGTGGTATACTGTAGAGAGATATACATGTATCTACAACACAACTGTCTTGGTTAAAAAATACAGAATTGTCAAAAAACAAAACAAACCACCTGTGCAGAGAACCCCATTTTGAAAGCTAATAACATGAAGCTGAAGTTAGATTCACATAAGAACTGAATGTACTTGCAGTCAGAATCTGCAAGAACAAATTAATGAAACAGATCCCTTGATACAATTGATCAACAATTTTGAAGTGTTTCATAAACTTTCATCTAGTTTATAAGCTAATGTTCATTGCTAAAAGATGCAAATTTCCAAAACACTAATCAACTTTGATGTAATATACTGGGTATTGTCACAATGTCACAATTAATTTTGATCATGGAGTGGGTTCAAAGACAGAAATTTTTGTTTTGATTTGATCAATAAATTATGTAAGATTGCTGCATGCTAAGGACTTTGTTAAAAAGCTATAACATTATAGCCATCCTGTTAAAGTAGACCCATACTGTTGAAACTCTACAAACAGATTTAGCCCATCTTGTCATGATTCACACTGGGTAGAGACCTTTGTAATTTGATGGGAATCTGATGTTATGAACACAAGGATCATTGTATACATCTTCAGAAGGAGGTTTTCTATTGATTACTTGTTTACCATCTAAAAGAAGGAAATTGATTATATTTGACATTAACCTTGTTTGGCAGCATTGTCTGATCTCTATTGGCTCAGAATCAAGTTCCTTTTAGACTTCATGAGAGCTAATATGTAGCAACATGCAGTCACTTGACATTATTTGATGATTACCAGTTGCTGGTGTTATTGGGATCCTGATCTTCATACTAAAGTACGGAATATTGTGGAATTAGTGAGAAGGAATTCAATTCAGCTTCAACTGATTCATGATGTTCATATGTAAATGTATGTCAGCATCTTTTTCTTCATGCTTTTTCATGCAGTATATATATTCTTTAATCTTGAATGTAAAATATATCTACTTTGGCAGATCACTATGGTAGTCAAGTAAATCAGCCCCCAAACCTGTATTGGTTTTTTTGGGGTTTTTTTTTCTTGTAACAAAAGAAACCATCTAATATTTCATGTGGCATGATAATTTCTTTTTTTTCTCTCTCTCTCTCTGTGGTAGGTGGTGGAGATTCTGTTCGATGGAGCCAGCTGGGACCTATTTTAGTAACTAGCCTTTCTGAAGATTAGTTATATCTGTTGTTACAATGCCTAATCAGTATTTTATTGTTTAGATTGGTATATATACCATTCCTGTCACTAGAGATACCATTCAGTAAAAATTAAATTCAGCCTTTGATGTTTTAGCACCTATTAGTTTCCCATGAAGCAACAGACATTGATATTTAATCTTTTCTTTAAAGTGGCATTTGTTAAAGATTGCACATTCATAAAGGTAAAACTTTTATTTTGGTAATTTCAGGCATGGGTTCTCCAGGCAAGAAAAGGAGGGATGGTCAAATGGAACAGGATGGAGAAAGTTCCTCTGAGGAATCAATGGATGAAATTACTACTCCACCAGAACAGCGTAGCCAATCCATCAATGTTGAGGAGATGCAGAGGAAATTGACTGACAGCTTTAGCAGGAAGATGCAGGACTGGGAGAGAAGGAAATACAGACGGGACACAGCTCAATCGCTTGAAACTAAAGAGAGTTCCTCCCATGTCACCAGAGATCGTCAAAAGAGCAAGAAGTCAAAAGAGGAGAAGGAGAGAGAGAAATTGGAAAAGATGCGTGAGCGTGAGCTACAAAGAGTGGAACGGGAAGAGCACAAGCTTGAAAAAGAGAGAATACGTATTGAGAAGGAAAGACTGAAAGCCTTGGAACGTGAAGCCAAGATTGAGAAGATGAAGGGTCGGCTAAGCCAACCTGACATGGAGAGCAAGTACAAGAATCCAATCCTTAGTCCTTTAACGGAATATAAAGTCACATCAGATTTTGCCAGGAAGCTTCATGAATGGGAGATAAGAAGGGGTCGTGCATTGTCCACAGCTATGTACATTGAAGCTCAGCAAAGAAGCCAGCAGTTTGCCAAAGAGTATCGGAATGCAGCATCCATTTTGAAAATGGACAGTGGTTCAGAGAAAGAGAGAAAAGTGGAACAGAGAGAAGAACAGGAAAGAAAGACTAGTGATGAAAGTGATGATAATTTATTCATCCTAGATGAACCAGCCATAGATGTACCCACACCAGCTAAGGTCAGAGGTCAAAAGCCACCACCTTTGACCTTAATTCCATGCTTTGATTCACCAGAAGAGGTTTCTCCAGCAACCAGGTGTTCAGATGACAGTTCTCTGGATGACACCACAATTGATACTGTGGAGAGTATGACACAGTCTAACATTTCTAGGTAGGTTTGATAGCATGTATTGTTTGCAATAAGCAGCTACATTTTTTAGATTCACAAAACTATGTAATTGATATGATAGGGTCTTGCATGTACCTTATTTTTGCTTAAATATGGACAGACAGCAGACTGTTTTGAATAGGTGGCAAAAAATAACAATGTTCATACGTAAAATACTGAAGTTCCTAATAAGAAAATATTTGTCAAAACAATAAAAATAAATTGCAATTTATGTAGGCACCCAGGTCTTAAACAGAATCGTTTAATACCATTTTTGTACCATCATTATTTAACCATTAAGCTACAGTACATTAATTTATCATTAGTATGAGCTTTAATCATAATGACAAAATAAGTTATCTTGGATTTGATATTTACTATCAAAAGAGTGTGCAAAAATATAACAAATAATCATTCTTTTTATATGCCTTCCATAAAGCAGAGCTTGTTATGGTATTATATCTGTTTGTCCATCTGTCTGTTTCCTATTTTGATTATGCACAATAACTCAAGGTCTTCACTATTTACTGTTACAGAATGTTACAAGAAGATTTGTGGAATGGAAGAAATTATCACTTATAGGTTTGAATGTCAAAGGGCAAGGTTACAGACTAAAAGAAGGACAGCATTTTCCATACAGTAATTTTTTAGATGCATACCAAATAGCTTGATCAAAGTTTTGGAAATGCTCAATTCAAAGTCACATACTGAAAAGACAGCTTTTCCCATACAATAATTTGACTTGCATGCCTAATATATTGATCTAACTTTGGAAATGTGTAATTCTAGGTCAAAGACTGAAAAGACAGCTTTTCCTATACAATAATTTGACTTGCATACCAAATAAATGTATCTGGATCAAACTTTTGAAATGATTTGCATTTCATATAAAAAGGGCACATATTGATTCTGGGTCTAAAGGTTAAGGTCATAATAAAATGTAAAAGGTAAACTGTTTTCTGCATGATATTTTGAAATCTTTATCAACTTCTTTGACCAATCTTTGTGAATGGCGTTTATTTAAGACATATTTTCCTTTTGGAGGTCAAAAGATCAAAGTCACATGGACTAAATGAGGGAAAAGGTATTTCTGCTGAATTTAAGTTCAGTATCACATACCTTTACTAAATTTTGTTTATATTTAAGATAAGGAAGACAAATATTAATTTGGAAGACCAAAACGCAGAGTCAAAGGGACTCCTAGAAGGAAAGTGGTTTTCACAGAGTAACACGCATCCAATGCCACAAACCATAACCAAACAATTTGGATGACATGCATTTGAGAAAAGAAAGGCACCTATTGATTTTGGGGTCAATAGGTTAAAGGTCATGGTCACCATGACTGAAAGAAGTTACATGTAAATGGCTCCTGCAAAATAACTGTTTTTGGTGTCTTTTACATTGGCCAGGTTATGTGGATTGGATTCATTTATGACAAGAAAGGGACATATTGTGTAAATGGATGACATCATTTCTAGGCAGAAAATGTAGTTAGCAATAGTGACATAGTACACGTGTTAAACAAGTGATATGTAGTTAGCAATAGTGACGTAGTACACGTGTTAAACAAGTGATGTGTAGTATCCAGCCAGTGATAGAGGATTTAATATAAAAGAAATATAAAGCTACTTACCAGGTAGTGGGCATATAATATTCCAAATGATTTGCAGAAATTGTCTGAAGCTGACATTACAAAATATTTGAACTTTTGATAAAATTCATCTTTAAAGATGACATGTCTCAAGTAACCTCAAACTTGTATACCTTCGGTTGTAAAAATAATTTTTATTAAAGTGGTTTTGAGTGTTTCTAAAGTTGCTGTGTTTAGACAGGCTGCATTATTTTTGTATTTAAGACTTGAGAAGGCAAACTACAAGCTATTGAAGGAATTGCGGCAACAAGAGTTAGAGTACATTGCCCTGCAGGAGGAAGTTAGGGATCTGAATGAGAAACTGAGCAAATTCAGGGAGGAGCATGCCAAGAAGCTAGGTACATATTAGCAATTCCTTTTTAACTTTTGGAGATTTTGTTGTTTATTCTTAATAGAAGGATACTGCTTAAATTGAAATTAAATGTATTGCATATGAATTGTAAAACGGGTTTTACAAGTAAACCAAAGTACTCTCAGTCACAACAAATAAGTCCAATGATGACCCCATTTCAGGTAGGTGAAAATATTTGGTTTTTATGGACCTAATCCATCTTTATGAATTATGAATCATCACAATTTCGTAATTTAAAAAAGAAGAAATATAGTAATAAAGGAATTAAATGCGGTATTGTCTTTTGATGATGTTATCTTCCAAGACAATACCAGTGCTATTTAATTATTAAATTTATCATTTACCATATTTAACTGATGATAAATTTATGCTTATTGTGAAGTGTGTTCCACATTGACCATATTTATCTGGTGATAGCTCTGAGTAGTGCTCCACCCATCTGGCCATCTGTTGCCCACAGTCTGTGATCTACTCTCCCATCAGAGATTTCAGGGGGAATGACCCATTTCACTGTAGGGCCTATAGTCTTCTTGATGCCACTGTTTATACCTTGGGTGTTTCTGGACTTGGCAATGCACTGGATTCATTCACACAGTTGTTGCCAGTACTTGTTCATGCACTGTCAGAGATGCATTGGGTGTTGCTTTGAGCACTTTTAAGAATAGTAAGCATCCATTCATTAGGGCAATTTTTGTAGGCTATAAAGGCTTTATGCTTCTCCTCGATTAGTGGTTCCATCCTTGATAGGTGTGCATTGAACCAGTCCTGACTGGGTCGTTCCTTTTTGCCAAACATGGACATGGCTGTTCTGTAGATGGCACCCTTCATGGCATTCCACTTGGCTGTGGCATCATGCTGTGGCAGGTCCTAGAGAGCCTTGTCCAGGGCGGACACATACTCCTGCACCTTGGAGGAGACCGACATCTGTGCAGTGTTTATATGTGGGTGTCCTTTTGGTTTTGAGCGACGTAGTGTCTGTGGCTGTAGTCGCACCCAGCTGCTCATGAGAGCATGGTCGGAGTCGCAGTCTGCACTGTGGTAGGTTCTGGTGGAGAGGACGCTGTTAAGGGCAGAGCGCCTTGTGATGACCAAGTCAAGTTGATGCCAGTGATGGGACGTGGGATGTTTCCATGACAATTTGTGTTGTGGCTTACCCTTGAAAAAGGTGTTTGTTATGCACAGGCCATGGTAGGTGCACAGCTCCAGCAGTCTCTGACTGTTTTTGTTGGTCTTTCCAGTACCATGATATCCAAGACAGTTAGGCCATGACTCATGATCCTCAACTACTTTGGCATTAAATGATTTTTGGTATTGTTTACATCTAAAACTTTTCCAAAAGTCCTGAATATCTTTTTTTTATATACCTGACATGTGTCAAACTTGTAATCATAAATATAATTTGATTTCTACTACATGGATCCAAAATTAATTTGGGACAAATACCACAGTTTTGTAAATATATGATGTGTTTTGTAAATATAAAAATATGTATAGGCAGTAAACTCATCAATACTGAATCCCTCTGCATACCAGAATCCTCTAAAGATCAAGTTCCAACATTTTCCATCTTTAATGTAGTACTTTTTTTTTCTCCCACAAACTGTACTCCAGTGTTCCAAAAAATGAAACAAATTTCCATACCAATTTTCAATTTCACACTTTAAAAAATTGCATATAACTCAAAACTTGGAAATATATTTTATCTCCTAAATCCATGACACACTAGAACAGATTACCGGTAACTACAGTTAATAAGTACCATAGTTGGCTTCAATTAATACTTGACACTCATGCCAACACATATTAGGGCTAACAGTAGGGAAATCACTTTACACCATAAAAGGAGAGGCAGTTTTTGAAGGAAAATTATTATTTAAATGCTTGTAGGTAAAGTTTTAAAGGAAGATTATGTTTATCTGCCAATTATCTAATTGTGAGTGATGTTATTGATTCTTATACAGGATCAGCAGAATTTTAAAAAAATTTAAATAACAGGACTTTCTTAATCAGGTATGTTGCCTTGCTTTTGATGCCTTGCTAAACGTCAGATTCGATCACTCAACTGGCTTCTGAACTGTGAACATTATGAATTATACAAAGCATTTAAATGTTTTTCATAATTCTAATGGAGATAAAGTTATAAATGTATCTCATTTCTCAAAGGGTTTCTTGTGATGATAGCTGTATTTCTCTGTGGAATGGCTGTGTTTATTCATTAGACAGGATATGATTTTTGGAAGGAACACATGTTATTTAGCTATATTTTTTATTAAATGCATGCTTTCTTAATTGTTTGCACTCTTGACACATACAGACACTGATATTCTCTCATAATTAATTTCTCTCTCTCTCATAACAGTGATATATATATATATATATATATATATATATATATATATATATATATATATATATATATACACACACACAGTGGAGCCTTGTTAACCCGGACTCTGTTTATCCGGAAACCTCGCTATCTGGACATAATTCAACAGGAACGGAATTCCTAAATGTTAATTTGCTCCATTAATCAAGAAATCCTCGTTCCGGATCCGAAAATAAAAATCAGGGACCAAAGTGAAAAATTACATTAAAACTTGTCTAGATAATACGGAAATAATCTGTCCATGAATAAGAAAATTCGAAAAATCATAATTGAAAATATAGTCAGTAGAATAATACATAAAACACAATAGTGAAGCCCTTGAGAATCTATGGCCACTATCAATAACTAAGTAGTGTGACCTTATTGTAACCAGCGATTGCATAAACAATGTCTGTTTTAGATATTTATCAACGAGGATGTTAATAATTAAATAAACACACTGGGATCAAATCGTTCATGCTTTTTGACATAATGTATGATAAATAAATTAATAGTGTCATTAGGCCTCTTTGTTGTTTACCAATGGTATACAGTAATCACAGTTTATTGATGGCGGTACAAATACAGTTGACAGATTTAAGCTGTGGACAGTATAGGGCTTCATTTCCAAATAAAATGGGGACGTCAATCATTAGCAACTGTAACAGCTGTAAAATATTACTTATAAAAATGGTTGCATTTTATTAGTTTACCATAATGCATTTAACAGTTTGTATTCATTGTACTTTTTACATATATTATGGTGACACCATCAAGCAAGCATACATTTAAAGCTAGCATATACATTTACATATATACGGTGTGATGATATTGTCAAATAAAAAATGTGCATGATTCAATTATCCAGAAAACTTGTTATTCCGGACATTTTCACTGGGAACGAATGTGTCCAGATTAATGAGGCTCCACGGTGTGTGTGTGTGTGTGTATATATATATATAATCTTTTGTAAAGTATTCAACTCTTCAACTAAGTGAGTAATAAATCTGATTTTCTTTGTTTAGAACGATACAAATTGGAACTGCTGTCTGGCAAGTCAGGCCAAGTTTCTGTAGATACAAGACAAATGACGACCACACTTGGAGAGCTGGAACACAAGATTCTGGAATTGAAGAACTTTGGAGAGAAGCTAGCTATGTCAATGGAGAGCACTGCGGTAGATCTATATTCTAAATATTGCAGTATATGCAGCATTTCCATCCAATAACTCATTCATATTTTCCTGTGCAAATGCAGTAACCAATAATTATAGTTTTATCATTTCTAGGTATCTCTGGAAGTGTTTTATCACTTTTATGTCCTTGTGTTAATGTTTTATTGTTTCTAGGTAACTGCATTGCTGTTTTATCATTTCTAGGTCATGTGTTACTGTTTTATCATTCCTAGGTCACTGTGTTACTGTTTTATCATTTCTAGGTCGCTTTGTTACTGTTTTATCATTTCTAGGTTGCTGTGTTACTGTTTTATCATTTCCAGATTATTGTGTTGCTGTTTTATCATTTCTAGGTCTCTGCATTCCTTGAATCTTGCAATTAAAGCCCATTAAGAACAATTAGGAATAAATTTCAACCTGAAATTGCATTTGTCTAAAACAAGTAACACTTTCAGACTAAATACTAAATATTTGGAGAAAAGATAAAATATTGTTGTTGTATATATCTGATTGCTAATAAAGTGATAAAAATAGATTTTAATAGAAAGCAGTTTTACATAATTACACAAAATTTGAAGAATTAGACAGTTTGATGTATCATAGACCTGTGTTTATCATATTACAGTATTAAGTTAGAATAGCTATAGTACAGATATAAGGTCTTGCATAAGTTAGCTACATTTATGGTATAAATACAACATCATCTATGGGACTAACTATAGTACAAATACAAGATTTTCATCTGGCTTGTGAATACTTACAGTACAAACACAAAATCCTATACGAAGTTTTCTTTGGTACAAATGCATGAGGTTCTCTATTGTAAAAATACAAAATCTTGCATGATGTTATCTGTAATACAAATTTATAAGGCAAGGTGTAGCATAGAAATGAGATTTTGCATGAAGTTGTTTATAGTATAAACAGAAGATAATGATTGGAACTACCTTCGGTAGAATTGCAAGATCTACCTGAAGCTAGCCCTATCAACAACTTGGTGTATCGAGCAGATATTTCTGTGCTTCGGGTATATGAATTGGATGCAGTGACAAGCAACTGCATCCAATCAAAATTAAGTTGCTGAAATTTGAATACTGTTCCTGCATGATTGAGATGAGCAGAGCACACAACTTGAAAGAACAGATAAAGACATTTTTCCAGGGCCAGCCTGTGTTTGCACAAATACCTTTCACTCAGATACACTTGTAATGGCGTCCCACATGTACGTAGTCATACTTTCAATGTTAAATTTCCAAAGTATCCTTTTAAGGTCAGTTGCCACCACCATTTTCGGCTGATTTACAATGTACCGGTACTACACTACTAGTTAGTTGGCATTACATTCTAAGGGAGGCAACTCATAAAATCCAATAGATGTTGCTAGGGCAAATCACCAATCTATCTGTTCAATCCACCAAGGTGTAGATAGAATTATCATATCAGAACCTTGGCTAGCAAAGATGAGGTATAGTTGAAATTGACGATCATGATATTTCACTATGTTCTCTGTACTACAGAGATATCTTGCATGAGGTTAGCCATAGTAGAAATAGATCTTAGTAGAAATAGATCTTGCATGAGGTTTGCTGTATATAGTACAAATAATTGATCTTGCATGAAGTTAGCCTTAGTTGAAATAGATCTTACATGAGGTTAGGATTAATAGAAATAGATCTTGCATGAGGTTAGCCTTAGTAGAAAAAGATCTTACATGAGGTTAGCCTTAATAGAAATAGATCTTACATGAGGTTAGCCTTAGTAGAAAAAGATCTTACATGAGGTTAGCCTTAAAAAAGATATATCTTGCATGAAGTTATCCTTATTTGAAATAGATATTTGTATGAGGTTAGCTTTAATAGAAGTTGATCTTGCATGAGTGTCATGTTGCCCTGCCAGCGATTGCATAAGTCAGGGGAACAAAGAAATGGTTAGAAGCCATGTGTATATGGTAAACACTGTGGTTATTGTTGGTCCTCTTCATAAGGGTACAAGAATCCAGCTTTGTTGGGTGTGAAAAGTCGCACATGGATATTGAAAGCTTTGTTCAAGAACAAAGGACTCTTATAGGTGTCATAAATCTCACCACGTTGACTGACAGCCCGTGGGCATTGTCTGCTTTGTTGAATAGAAGAGGGTTTAATTACCGATGGGGGGCTCTGAGCTTTATCTCTCTATCACTAATTTCACTTTTTACAAAATAGAGCCTAGGTGAGACTCCTATAATAATTTAAATAAAATATTTGGAGCGGCCCACCCCATGCATAATAACACAACTACCACAGTGGTGATGTGATGCAATTTATTGATATCAGTATAAGTAGTTGATACCGTTTTTGTATTAGGATGTTATATACCATGCAAGAACATACACTTTTCATAATATTGTATCATTAGTATGCATGGACATTATAAAATGATGTACACTTTTCATAATACTGAATCACTAGTATGCATGAACATTATAAAATGATGTACACTTTTCATAATACTGAATCACTAGTATGCATGAACATTATAAAATGATGTACACTTTTCATAATATTCTATCACTAGTAGGCATGAACATTATAAAATCATTTATTTTGTCTTGTTTAACAGATTGGCAAGTTCCAGACTGTGGAGGGAGAGGAGAGCATCAATAACCGTCTGGTAGAATTATTGGATCAGATGAGACTTATGCTGCATAAAGCCTCGCTAACAGGTGCAACAAGTGGACCATGAAATGTTTTGTTGCATTAGTCAAAATATGTTAGGTAGCATTATAATCAACTTTTTCCAAGAAGTTGTATAGATAAGCCTGTCTGCCTTGAAAGACTTGATTCTTAATTCACTGACAAATTTGTTATACATTGTGATGGTTCACCTGTCAACACAGGCACATGGCCTTTGATGATAGAAAACCTGTCTTGAAAGACCATTTTTTGTGGGTGTGGAAGGGGTAATCTTTAGGTAGGTTTTGCTAAATTAGCAGCAAAATAAACTGATGTTATGCCATAAAGAACAACAATATACCTGGTTTCATTAAGGGGTCCTTCTGTCTTGCTATTATTTAAGTTTTGAAAAAAATATTAATTGTGGGTGTATGCAATTACATATCTTGTATGTTTGTGTTTATATGACTTGCCAAAAGACAGACCATGCTATGTTCAGCTTCCATAGCTCTAATTGTCCCATATAATTTTCATGCAATACCTGTTGATTGTGGGGTCACAAGGCACAAGCTAGAACATAATTTTAGGGAGATGTCATTTCTCCTTCCAAAACCAAGAGAAAGATGTTCAACTTGAAGACATAGTTTGTGTCTGGAAATAATTCCTGTAAAAAATTGCTACTTCTGATGAACAAAATGTATGAAGTTTTAACCAGAAGACTTCAAATGATGTCTAGATCCTAAATGATAATGATGCCCATCAGTGTCCAATATGGCTGTCATAGTGGCCATCTTGAAGATTTTATTATTACTATTTCACAAATGGGAAGTCGTTGAAATTGGGTTTTCATCAGAAGTTTTCCTATGTTGCCTGTTGGACATCAATGAAAATGGTGCTGATCTGAGGGACTTTATGGCTACTTCTTCAAATTTGGGGGTTTTCACTAAAAGACTTCTTGTGATATCTTATATACTAATGAAAATGGTGTCAATCTGATGTTCAATATGGCCAGCATAGTGGCCACCTTGAAATCTTGTTATTAATATTGCCATATAGTTTTGACAAGCAGATTCTAAATGATATCTAGTTGGTCCTAACTGAAAATGGTGTTGATATGATGTTTGATATGGCTACCACAGTGGCCATCTTGAAAATCTTGTTATTACTAATCCACTTGAATGAAAAGTAAATATTGGCATGTGGTTTTCACCAGGTAACTTCTTGCAATGTATAGTGTGTGTAAAATGAAAATGATTTGAATCTGATGTCCATTTATACATTTAATATGCCTGACAGTGATCATCGTGAAAATATTGTCATCACTCTATCTCTTTAATAAATAGTCAATGCAGCATAGGGGGTTTTACTGATATCTTGTTGGTCATAAATGAAATTGGCACCAATGTGACCTCAGATATGACTTCCACAATGGACATATTGAAAATCTTGTCATCACTACTTTTCCTGGAGAGCTTATCACATGGACATCGTGTTTATCCAAAAGACATCCTATGATGTCTAGTTAGTACTAAAATTGTAATGGTGCCAACGTGATGATGAATATGGATCCCATGGCATTCATCAAGATAATTTTGTTAGTGTACAAAACAGCAAGTCATATCAAGATAGGGTTTATACTAGAAGCTATATTATGATTTCTTGTTGGTCCTATATGAAAATGGTATCAAGTTGGCATCCATTTTCACCACCACATCAGCTAGATTGTATTATCTTGAATTCCTGGAGAATTATTTTTTAGGCCAGTTGAGTGTCATTCTTTTTAAGGGACTCTTGCTTATGTGATTTGGTGGTACAGTGTATATCAGTGTGCAAAGTTTCATTTAAACCTCTGTTGTCACATTATGTCTTAGGAGTGAATTTTACTTTTAATAGTATGGCAACTAGAATTACAGAGGTTTCCTATGCAAAAAATATAACAAAACAGAATTGTTCTATTTCTTTCAGAAGAATTTATTTCCACTTCAGATACTGGAAAACTTTTTAAGATCCAATAAAGATATTTGTTGGATGTGATGCATATCAAATTTTCAGTCATTTGAAAAGCAGGTCACCTTAGTCCATACTTCATGTTTCACTTAGTAATTTTCAATTTGGCATAGTCCCCAGTGTTACATTCATGAATTATAACTTCCAGTTAATTTTTTCAATGTATTAACAAGGGGCTCCAAGTGGCTAAAGCGCTCTCTGTTACGGATCACTGCCATTTCACCTCTGTCTACGTGGGTTCGAGTCTCAGATTCGGCCAATGCGGGTATGTGACGAAGCTTGCCAGTAGTTTCTCATGGGTAGGTGGATCTTCCAGGATTTTCCGGGTTCTTCCTCCACCATTAATACTGGCCGCCATGTAAAGCCTATCTTATGCTGAAAAATGGCATTTAACCCTACAACAACAGCAATCAATGTATTAACCTGGAGGTTTTTGCTGTTTTCGCTTGAAATGCAAGTAGGAAACACATTTTTTAAACTGTTCCTGAATAATCCATTAGACCAATGCCTAGTTGTGCTTATAAAATGTTTTCCATTGGTTAGTTTGCTGGTGCATGAGCAGAAGGTGAAAAGTTGGAGTTCTTTTTTCTTTTTTTTTTTTGCATAATGGACCCATAATATTTGTATGGAGAAGACTCCTTATTCAAAATGTCCACCTTATCCTACATTTTGCACAGGTTCACCTGTCTGTGTGCGCTTGAGACTGGTCTGCCATAGATATGAGGCCATAAAGTCTAAAATCTGGACACAAAATCAGATTCCGACCATGGTCGAATTTTGAGTGGAATAAAAAACCAGGTCCAAAAAATTAGGTTTTTCCTACAGTATTTTGTAGTGCAACTTTAATGTCCAGATTAATTTGTATCATTGTAGAGCTAAATCTGTCTACCTTTCTAAAATACCACCCACTTTAGTGTATCTTGCATGACCTTGACGCTACAGACCTTGGAAGTAGGCTACTACCTCATGCCCCGTTAACTTGGCGCGAGGGTTTAATATGTTAATGAAATGTTTATTATATTTTTAGAAAAGTCTTCAGCTGTACAATCTGTTTACAGTGCAGGGTGGTTATTTTTAATTAACACTGAACATCTTTCATGTATTTTAGAGGAAGAGTCTAAAAAGTCATCTGCCCTACACAACTTTGAGAAACTCTACAGTCAAGCTATGCAGCTCCAAGTACAGGTAAAGTAGATCTTAGAAAGAAAGCAGGTACTTAGATTGTCCATACAGTAAATCTTAACAAGCAGGTTATTAAGAAAGTTTCAAACACATTGAATTTAAAATTTAATTTAGTTAAAAGAGAATGTCATTAAAATTTTAAACTTTTTGAAAATGACTTTAGAAAAGTCTAAATCTTGTACAGCATAAATCATAGCCAGGATGAAATATTGACTAATTTAAGACTTTAGACTGTCTAAAGCAAACTTTTTATGAGGATTTCTTTCATCTGATCATAAATCAAATGAATATTTTATACAATGCATAGAATAAATAAGACAGATTTGATTGACAACAACTGTTTGAGAAAAAAGAAACCTGCCCCACCTAAAGAATTGAAATTATTTTTGCATTGGTTATAGCAGTGGGTTGGTGTATAAATGATTTCAATTTTTACTGGGGAAACTTGATATGTGATATTAACCCTATTCTTCAAAAGAAAATTAGTTGATAACATTCTACACGAGTAACACCTGAACATGTAATTAACTTGACAGGATTTTTATGTATGTCAAGGTCACATGGTTTGATACAATACTTCTCATGCATTTCCTGGTCTTGCATTGATTTTTAATGTTAATATTTTTTTACATCAGATGAACAACTTGAGACTGAGTCAGTTGGAACGCAATAAAGAGTTAATGACTTTGAAGCGCCACCTACTTCTACAAGAGGCAAGCAACCTACTATTACAGTCAGATATAGCAAAACGTGAGGCAGAGCTTTTCCACTATAAAGAATATTCACGGAAAGGCACACCTATTAAGCGATGGAACACATATAGTGGGGAGGAGGACAGACAGAGAATGGTTTGTTTATACATTTCTATAATAACTTATTTTACTATAATTATCCATTTTTTTTGGGTTGTAGTCCTTAATGTAGTCATTGGTTGTTTTCATTCCAATTTTCCACCTCAGTTGAAAATTCATGTTTCTGCAAGTGAAAACATTTACTATTCCTTCATGCAAAATGATAATCATTATGTGTTTACCAATTTAAACTTCATTTCTGTGTCAGTTATACAGAACGTTAGCAATTTGTATAAATATGTTATTGTTCCCATGTGTCATTATTTGGCCTCGTTTATTTAATTATAGAACCTTCAGTAAATAAAGATTTTTAATTACTTACTTAAATGTAAAATCTTTTTCTCTTCCACTTTAAAAAAAAAACATGGTATGGAGATATTTATTAACTATTCATAATATTTTTGGTCTATGTATCAATTCAGTTTTCTTCACAAATACCATATATACATGTTTATAAATTGTTTCCAAGTGCAAACAGCATGGACCCAGATATACCATTGAGCTATGAACCACAAGCATGGTTACAGGTGACATGACATTATATAACATCTTTGCACTAAATTAAATCATGATTTAGTTAAAGTAACTGGTTTGGGCACAGTGGTATGAAGATAAATGAAGCCAAATTAAGAGACACAAACACAGGTAGTCAACTCAGGGCAAAAGCTAACAAAGAAATGGAATGCTACAAGAATTTGATCTAAAACAGTCTGAAAATGAAAAACTACTTGGTAAAATGATTAATATTATATTGAACTGGAAAATGCAAGTTAATAAAGTTATGAAAGCAAACTCATTGCATTGTCTCTTAAACAGAATAAAATCTTATCTCCCTCAAGAACAAAGAAAGACATTATGCAATGCTTATATCATGTAGAGCCATCATAAATAACAATTTGTACTCTTATACTTGTAATTGTAGAAGGCCTCATGGAAGATGGTCAGTTGACCAAAGGAACCTCTTCTTTAAATCAAGTAATCATCATCATTAATGAGGAAGGGTATATGGTATTACCTTTGCTGATCCATCTGTTGTACCTTGACTTTTAGCACTAGTGTCACACAGCTTAGTATTTGGATGTGTCCTGATGAATACAGCATCACTATACAAACACTTGATATGCAACATGGAATGTACATGTGTCTTGGTGTACTCAGATTAATTTCTTGTGCACATTGCACTGCAGGGTCGTACAGAGGCAGGGTATTCATCATCTAAGAACATTATAGATTTTTTTCAGTCTCATACTTTAGAAAAGTTTTTTGCTATTGACCTGAATTTTGGCAACAAAGTGGACAAACGTTGAAACTTTTGAACAAATTTTAAAACATGTACATCATCTCATCAAATGAGTCCTTTCACGGTGTTGTGTGTTAGTTGGGTGTCTTGGTTTCTTTTACAAACATATGCATTTGCTTTTTATATGAAAATTTTTAAAGGACCCATATACATTTATTTTCACATATGCACTTGTCATCCTGATTGTGCAGTATTTTATTTGCATTGATTTAGTTGTACTCCGAATATGTTTTCTCAACTTTAGAGTGCCATAAGTATTTTGCTGATATGGTTCAAAGAACACGAAGTTAGACATGCTCTTCTAAGACAAAACAGAAACTGAAGTTATAATCGGCACAGCTGTAGTCATCTTGGAGCTTAATAAGTATCCCTGAAAATTAGTTTAAAGCAAAAGGAATGAAATGGGCAGTGGTTGTTATGTAGAATCTGTTAATTTTGCAGTTTCTAAGTCATATGGAGGGAGTGGAGAAAAGTGTTCCCTACCGCCAGGGAAGAACAAGGGACACCTGTGTTCCAGTATCATATGTGGTGGACAGTGACTCAGACGAGGACATCTTTAAACCAGAGATACCAGGTATATATTTTTGGTTGAGCAAACATTCAAAATAATTTCTCGAATATTTCTTTGGGAAAAGATTGTAAAAATAAATATCCCATGCATTTTTACAGAATAAATAGTTGGCTCTGAATCTGTTGTAAAATTGTCCACATGTACTGGCCCCTCATGTTCTGATGATACAAGGGTGCCATGTGTTTTATTATCAGATTCAGATAAATCTAAAATATTAGGTGTCAAAACAAGACATTCACTAATGTCTGAACCATTGACTTGAATCTGAGTGTTAAATGATTGTGTAATTTGCAATGTCACCACCTTCACATCCTTCAAATTTTTTGACGGAATCGTCTGAATACACGAATGTTGCCATTTTGTTTCGCTGACACAACTGACATAATTTTCAAAGAAAAGTCCCACTCATAGGCTGTAAAACTACTAATAGAACACTTTCATCATTTTATGTAAGGACTACTTTCATTGGTTAAATATTGTTAAAAAGACTGAATGTTAGTAATTTCATCCAATGCAAAGCTTCAATATGAAATGTTTATATGCACATCTGAGCATGAGTCAACAGGGACTTTGAGAGTATTGTTAGTAAGTTGTATATGCATCTCAGTGGGTACAAGGCTCTTTTTAGCATCACATAAATGAATTATTAGAAGGTAGAGTTATTTATACTATTATAGCTGTTTGTTTGTAAGTAATACAGATTTTGCTCCAGTAAGATCATAATTCTTGATAAAACTTGGCTAAGTATATACATTTATGTTGCAGAGAATTTTATCTAAAACTTTACCACTTTGAAAGTCAAAGTCTTACTATTTGAAAGTAAGTTTTGTGTTTGGTGACATGGAGTTTAACAGATGCTTGTATTGCCTTGTTAAAGCACCCAAAACATTTGTCATCTGTTTCATTTTACATCCATTGTGCATTATCTTTTGGCATTTCACATATTCATTAGGAAAACATTATTAAACCTAAATGCATTATAGTTTCAGTTCATGTGAAAGCCATTTGACTCTTTAGACCACAGATTAAAGCAGCTTCCATAAACTTAATGTTTAAAGTTCTTGGATGACTTCAGTTATCAGCAAGAGCCTATGCATATTAAGTATGCCTTGTTCTTATCCTGCTATGTAAGCTTGCTTTGTGCATGAGATGGTCAACTGTTATGTTAACCATGTGAGTGATATGAGATCTACTTGGGCCTTTTTTTATTGGAGCTTGATTTGACACAGTTTAGGGTTATTTTCAATTACCATACCACTCTGTTTGTTTGAGTGTTTTTACAGTAATCAAGTGCAATTATTTGAGGTAAGTACAGAACATCTCGAACATGTTGTAATAGCATAATATATATTGTTTACCATATAGACATGCTTGTAAGTCGAGCCCAACATCAAAGACCCAGATCTGTCATGCATAATATACTAGCAGATGTGAGAAATGTTCAGAGTTTTAAGAGTAATCAGTAGAACATATAACATGGACCCTGACCTTCTCCATATGATATAGCAGATCAGGATCTTTGTTTGCAATTTGAATCAACTTACAAGCGAGTATATATGGCAAGTGCATCATTATAAAAAGGGATTGAATTTATCATAGGAGCAGTAGGCTAGAAACTTTGACTAAATACTTAAAAATATTTTTACATAATTTCACAGAATCAAGATTTCAGACCAGTAGATTTTCAAACTGTGATCATTAGATTGGTTTCCAAACCAGATATTTTAGATATTTTATCAGCATACATTGTATGTTCTTCAATGGGATTGAAAAAAAAATTACTTGTTTTGGTCATAATATATATTCTCTTCATAATAAAAGAGCAAGTTTTGAAAATAAATCAGATTCAGATTCTGAAGTCATTGTTACAATAATAATTAATTATAAGTCAGTATATTGTCAATTAATGAAAATGGAAAGATTTTTTTAATCTAAGACTTGTAGTTCATTTTATAGATTGTTTTAATAAAATCAACCACCATGTATAGTTTCCTTCACAAGATTACTGTCTGGTAACCAATGACGACTTTCAGCATGATTATTAAGCTTCACACATAAGAGGCTGTCAATGGTTCCCTGGTCCAGATTTCCCCTTCAATCACTTTTTTTTTTGTAATGTCTTTTATGTATTGGTATGAGAATCTTGTATCTTGTAATGACAGGACAATAATGCTCGGCCAACAGAGAACTTGTAGCTTCAGTTTTGTCTTGCTGGGTTTGAAAGGATGCTGACTGCTCTTCAGTAGTCGTCACATTTATGTTCACTCCATAAAGAAAGTTCCTTTTTCCACCATGGTGAACAATATAAAGTGACAATTAAATATGACAAAAGAATCAAAATACTTACTCTAGTGTGTATGTTGAAATCATTTATTATAGTCGGTTTCCATCTTATCTCCTTACACCAAAGTCTGCTGACTGTCATCATTGTCAAAAAGCATTGTTACCACCTTATATTCCTATATTACTTCAAACATATTAAAGAACCCCCAGGGTTTGGCTTTAAACACCCAAATTCCAACAATAAGCTAATCAGTTAACAGCTTGCTCTGTACAGGTGACTTGTTCTAATCCTATTTTCTGCCATGCATCATTGCAGTGGTACTGATGGAATAGTTCTGGTTCCCAATAGATTGGTTCTGGCTGAATTGTTGAAAGAACACTTAAAAATTGTGTTTAGTTGGAATTTCTTTGAAATTTAAAAAAAAAGGTTCTTTTAAATTTTGAAAGAAGTAGATTCCATGTTTAAAATGGTTTGTGCAGTAGACGATTCTTAAAATATTATTTTTAGCCTATTTCCTGTATAATCACAAATGTGTGATTTGAACACATTAAAGATTTTCTTTTTGTAAAATATACAAATATGCTGTTTATCTATAACATTTTATGTGTCAAATTCTGCATTGAAAATGTCACTTGTTTACTTTGATAGGTGTTTTGTTTTGGTATATTGTATAATTCTGTGACATGATATTATGACAAAAAGGATACAGGAACTTTAAATCTTTTGTGATAACTTTGATATGTAATGATATATTAGAAGATACCAGATATATATTTGTACTCAGTAGATTAAACACCATAAAATCTGATCTGCCAGTGCATTATGTGATGGCAGAGCAATGTTTATGTTGTTTAGAGTTGAACTCGACTTATAAGTGAGTGTTTACATTTTTTCTTTTTTTTCTCCATCATCTATCAAGCTGTGATTAGGATGGATTTTGTTACCTTTTTCCACCATCTATTTTTGTGTCACCTGTAAATGGCATGATATAGTTATCACTTTTATGGCTGTGATGGTAGTAGTGTCAACATTGTAGATATTCTGTACTAAAGTTTTGGAAAGTTGTCTTTCTTTTTCATTAGTTTTTGTACACTACTGAACATTTTGAATAATACTAGAGTATGCCTAAAGCTGGTACCATACTATGCCAGATTTCCTTGTCTAATCATAAAGTCATGTTACCAAAATTCCTTTTAACAGGCAAGACATTAGATTCTACTGGACTTAGAATAGTTTGTGACATGAAGCCATGTTGATATTATGTCAGTTGTAATAGTTATCTTTTACTTTTAATCTAAAAGACATTTGCATTTCTTTTATCTTTAATGCTTCACTTTGGAACCCAAAAGCCTTGCCACCATTTTTGAGCCTTCTGAGTGAAATGAAAGGCAGCCTGTAAGGTGGTGTTCTGAGGCTACATGTGTTCGTATTCAACTTGTTAGATGTGATTGCTTTATAACATACCTGCCATGGGCATGACATGAAAAACATGATTTTTGATCTCCTAACCCCTACCTAAACATGCTTTTTTGAGAAAACCATGATGTTCATGAGAGAGAGAGAGAGAGAGAGAGAGAGAGAGAGAGATTTTTACCTTATAATGTATGACATGTAGTCTGTATAAAAAGAAAATAGCTGATTTCACAGAGGCAATTTAAAAGTAAGGTAGTCAGAGATAAGAAACCATCATTTCACAGATTATTTAATTCCCTGAAAATAGCTGGGGTGATGCTATGTTAAATCCTTTGAAAACTGTTGTGAGAGTGATCATAATGCTACTTTACATTTCTAAAATAAACAAAGCAGAACAACCCAATTCATTTGAAGTTAGGTAAAATAAAGAGATGTGTGTTGAAGAACAAAAGTTGATGCACATCATTGCTTTGCATGAAAATATTTTAGCCATCATTATTAAAGATTATTGGCAAGTTTATAATTAGAGGTAATGTTTCTTACAACTTGGATTTTACTCCACTTAAAAAAATCATGATTATTTCAGTAGTCAAAATAATGTACAAGTTTGGTTCATTTTGGAAGGCAGAATGTGATTCAGGGATGAGTAAGCCATCTGCAAGGCAAGCATATCTTAACAAAACTAAACTTCATTGCTCCTTGACAGAGTTTGAAACACAGCAGCAAGGGGGAGCATTTTATTTTATGTACACACAGCAAACACCATATTAACAGCACACACCCTCACAACAATGCAGATGTAGATAGATTATTTTCTCTGCTGGGAAAAATTCAGCAATATTTTTGGGGAAGTTTGCACAGCAGTACAACCTAGTCTGTAATGTGTGCAAAGATGAACACAAATGACACTTGTATTACCTTCAGCTACCCCACTGAATTAATGAGAACAGCAAAGACCATATCAATTTAAGAAAGTATTCCATTGCTTCACATATTTTATAGACAGAGACTTGGTATATATATATATATATATATATATATATATATATATATATATATATATATATATATATATATATATATATTGTCTATGTGGTTGTAATTATGCTTGTGTAGTTAAATGTGTCTGTGTGAGGTAATTTTGGACAATGCTGAGTTTGTGAACTACTTTTTATTTGTAAATGTATTAAATGCTTCAGAGAAAACTTCTCTATCATTTTTGGGGGGTATGTGAATTTGCAGTAATTTTTTATAAGCTTACATGGAAAGATAACTTTTGTTCTCATTTGAACAATGTTTCTTTTTTATGGGGAGTTGGGGGGTTGGTGACATATACACACACCCTTCTTGGGGTCTCAAAATTCTTGTATTCCTCCCGCAAGCACTGTCAGTGAATATGACAAGTATGTTATAAAATGTGTACTTTGTTAAGATCCAGTTACACAATTAATTATTTTCATGGGTAATTCCTTCATTGTCAATTGTCCGGTGTGTGTCATGCATTGTTTTATCTGTCAAAATGACATATAAACAATTATAGCTCATGAAGTCCTACAATATGTTTATTGAATAGGCTTCAAAACTTGTACATTTTTTATGTTAATTTTACTTTTTACCAGTTGATTTCATTTGCAAAAATAGTTGTTTTTATATTTTGCTATTTGGTTCTTTTTTACTTAGCACAGACAGAACAAAGATTACTTTCCATATTTTTTCTTAAACTCTTACTACAGTGTATGAAAGATCATTGTCATACTACTACTACAGTGTATGAAAGATCATTGTCATACTACTACTATAGTGTATGAAATATCATTGTCTTACTATTACTACAGTGTATGAAAGATCATTGTCATACTATTGCTACAGTGTATGAAAGATCAGTCATACTATTAATACAGTGCATGAAAGATCATTGTCATACTATTACTACAGTGTATGAAAGATCATTGTCATACTATTACTACAGTGTATGAAAGATCATTGTCATACTATTACTACAGTGTATGAAAGATCATTGTCTTACTATTACTACAGTGTATGAAAGATCATTGTCATACTATTATTACAGTGTATGAAAGATCATTGTCATACTATTATTACAGTGTTTGAAAGATCATTGTCATACAATTACTACAGAGTATGATCATTTCATATGGTTCATCTTCTTTGCTTCTCTCCTAATTGACTAAAAATGAAAACTGGGGATGAATAAAATTAATACAGATAT
Source organism: Unio pictorum (assembly GCA_030141615.1). Taxonomy (NCBI): domain Eukaryota; kingdom Metazoa; phylum Mollusca; class Bivalvia; order Unionida; family Unionidae; genus Unio; species Unio pictorum. The sequence goes on along the minus strand of JARLTB010000021.1, from coordinate 35,638,831 downwards.
CCATATATAAAAATAATATTAATTCATTTTTTTCAAAATAAAGTTTAAATTGAATTATATACTGAAAAACCATTTTGCGTATTTTAGATTTATTTAGAATGTTGTGCCATGGAAGGAGCTTTACCATTAATAACTCTACTCTAGTGAAATTTTGATGTTGCAAGTTATCTTTCCAGCATATTGTTTATTCTTTGAATAATTGTGATATAAGGGGATATATGAATATGCTGGTTTTATAACATGAACCCTTACTTATATTGGTTTCCTTTACTTTTAAGCAGCATCTGGTGATTTTAATAGAAGACATTCAGATGTTGAAGACGAGGGTCACAAAAGTGTTTATGAACAAACCACAGATGATAGTGCCTTTGTAACAGACCTTCCAGAGCCTAGCACAGATCACCATGATGAACGTTTGAAGAGTTTACAGCAACAGAAAGAAGCAACTCTTTTAAAGCTTCCTGAGGTCCAGGAAATAGATCAAAGTTTTGAAGTAGTCTGCACAGTTACTCTCCCAACTGCTTGTATATGCTTGCCAAAAGACATTTCTCATCATGAACTTAGACTGCCGAGGAGTCATCGGGAAAAGAGTCACTCTCCGCCAAGTGATAAAAAATTTTCAGACAGGACAAGGCATCAAGAACAATTTAAAAAGATAGAAAAAGTCTCTTTACAAGAGAAATCAATTGAAACATTACAAAAACAGAAAATAGAGAAGAATCCACAAAAGTCAACTAATTTCCAAGAACTACTCATTCCTGAATGGAAACAGAAAACAGAGCGAGGTCAACTGCAGAGAATCCCAGCTATCTGTTCAGATGATGTGTTTTCTGATCTCACCCCAGTACCAGTGAAATTACCTACCTTAGAAGAAAAAAGTGTTGCATATTCTCAGTCTAGAGGTATCAGTTATGATTCCAATGAGTCTAGTGATGACACAATAAAGCGCCAATCACCAGCAGAAAGCCCAGTATTGAGATCTCGTGTTTTTAGTGCACCAGAATCTTCCAGGGCCCCTTGGTCCCCAATGATTGCCTCCAAAGATAAAATAGAAACCTCTGTCATGAATTTAGAACTGGATAGTACTGGATCTCCTAAAGTTACTCGAAAACCACCTTTGCAACAGAGGCAAGGGCGAAAAGTGAACATATCTATCACACCATTACGCAGAATTGTGCCTGCTCAAGAACTATGGGAAGAGAGTCAACGATATCGTAGTGGTCATTCCATATACCTTTCTAGGATATTAAAGACATATCCACTTAGGACAGAAGTTAGAAGTAGAAGTTTAGAGGAGAGAGACAAGGAAAACATTAAAGTAGGTTATGTAAAATCAATAGTTGAGCAGTTGTCCAGAGAGGGTACTCCTGAACAAAGGACTAGTAATTCCACTCCAACTTCTAGCTCTTTAATAACCTTCCATAGGGCTGACTCTCCACGATCTCAGTCAGAATTTGTGTCAACTATTGTGAGAAAACTGTCACAACCTGTTGGATCAATTCAAGCTAAGCATAGCACACCTCTTGCTGATCTAACAAATGGTGTTCAAGTTAAGAAAATTGCAGAGGTATTTACTTACGGAAGCTCAGGTGCTTTAGCGGATAGGACTTACTCAGATATGGAATATAGGCAGAGGCAATATTCCAATGTTGGTACAATACCTAGAGACAGGCGATCATGTGACATTGCAAAGTTTTATGATTCATCTTCATCAGTCATGTCTTCATTCACAATCTCACAACTGAGTACAAAAACTGAGCCTGTGGTGTCAAAAACAGATTCCAGTGTCAGTGAAACTGTTACCTTCTCATCTATGCCACTTCTATTGGAAGACAATGGTGGGACTAATGCACATCGGGCGCGTGCAGTGACCACATCAGGTGCAATAATTCATGATCCAGACTACCATTCCTCTCATCAGGCTTCAACAGAAATTCATATGTCAGTAGGAATACCACAAATACATTATAATTCTGATGAAATTTCTCATATTCCAGGTGGGGATGAAAACATTCAGGCTTCATCCTCAGCACCCGTTGCTCATAAGCCTCCACATTCACCACCTTTACCCAAACAAAAACATTCTCGTTTTAGGACACATGTGCCAAAGAAAGGTGGTAAAACTAAGATGGGGACCATTGGGGCTTTGTGCAAACAGTCTATGACCTTTGATCTTGGTATTACATTACAAGTTGAAGACACCACAGATGGAGACAGTGAACAATCATCTATCAGGGGCATAGATAGGCAACAAAAATCCACAGATAGACATTCTAAAGATTCCTCAACAGGTTCCCAATCGGAGGGTGAGATTATGCCAGTGACAGAAGAAATAAAGAAAAAGTCTAAACATAAATTCATGGATTCCAGTTTCATTCAGAAGTCAAGGAGATTTTTTAAAGTTTCGAAGTGAGTATAGATATTGAAATCTGTTCTTTTTTACACGTGTTTAGCATTGCAACTGGAGTTGCCTGCCCATGTTGCCAACACCTTAATGTCATTAGTTTACAGACTCAATGATGATTCATTACTGGTCCTCTATCATTCAGGAAATTGTTTTTAAAGATTAAATTTAATTTGTGGTCCTCGTTTTCTATACTGTATGTAGCGACAAAAATCTTTTGTTTTCACACATCTTATACAAACTTATGGTCTCAAAGCCTTGTTTTATTAGCAGTAAATACATTACTTGCTATTATTGCATTCCTGGTGCTATTCCCCAGTTCAAGGACCAAGGACACTGTTTCCTAAAATAAATGACAACATGATCCTAGTTGGATACACAAGTCCACTCCCAACAATCAAAATATATTCCATGTCATCATTGTATTTTTAGATGCTTAACACTTCATCAGTCGTTTGGAATTTCTACTATCAATAACATCTTTTATTGTGTTGTATTTTTTAATTTCATCGGTCATTGCTTTAAATTTCGTGTACATGTGTCCATTTTCATTTAAGAAGCCACTGGTGGCACAGTGGTGTAAAGAACTCACCAATACCAATCACAGCTATCTCACCTCTGTACACATGGGTTCAAGTCTTGGGCTCAATCGTTGTGAGTACTGGTCCTTTAGCTTGCCAGTAGTTTCCAGTGGGTCAGTTGTTCTTACCAGGGTTTTTTCTTGGTTCTTCCTCCAACAGTCATACTGGCTCCAATGTATACCCTATCTTAAGCTGAAAAATGAGATCATCTAAAAAAAACTACAAGAATCGTTTTCTTTGATTTTGAGGGTTGTAAGTACAGTGAAATTCCATATACATGTAGTATGCTTCATTACTGCATGGATTGAGATATAACAGGATCATGGCATTGCTTCTGAAATTTTACATATTTTTTGTACACCAAAAAATAATAATTTTGTTAAATGACACAATTTAAGGTGTTAAATGTTAATTATCTTCTGGGAGTCTTGAATGAATTCGAATATAACATGATCCAGACATTTAATAATAATTTCACCAATTTCTTAATAAACGAGTTTAATTTAATAAGTTGGCAAGAAGTTTTGTATTTTCTTAAAGAAAAAAGTTTTATGATTGCATCTTTCTTTTTATTAATAAAGTTGTTAAAGATTTGTATTGATGAATGTTCATTCAGATGTGTCAGTAGTCAATTAGTATTTTTAAAGATGTCAACTCAAAATTGTTAATGTTATTATTAATAATCCATGAGCTGTAAAGCTATTAAGTCATTTTTGTGTTTGTCTTAAATGTATTCTATGTTAAATCATTGCTCAAACAATAGCTGATATGTTTGACCTTGCAACTGCTTACACAAGCAAACACCAAACAATGTGGTGGTTGATGAAAGATTATTACCTGAATTTATAAATCAATTAATAAAAGCGATTTCGCATCATCAAAGTCAATCTCACAGCTAAGCATTGTTCAAATTATAGGGAGATGATTTATTAACAAAAAATATTAAAGCCACCAAGTATTTGGCTTGGTGGTGGAATTAGATAATCGCCATGCAATCAGTTGATCAGTGAATAATGTCATCCAATCCGTTGAAAAATGACCCCCATTGTAGATAAACAATTGTTTTTGCTTTAATCATTTAAACAAATTGAAGTCAAAGTCTTAATTAGCAGGTATTTACAATGTATAATGCTTTAAATTTCGTGTACATGTGTCCATTTTCATTTAAGAAGCCACCTGTGGCACAGTGGTGTAAAGCACTCACCAATAATACCAATCACAGCTATCTCACCTCTGTACATGTACACAGACCACACTGGTTTGGTGCAGTGACTTTACATAAACTAGTTTGGGGGCAGTTTGACTATTAAAAAAACTGGTTTTGGAGCAATTTGACTTTACAAAAACTGGTTTTGGAGCAATTTGACTTTACAAAAACTGGTTTTGGAGCAGTTTGACTTTACAAAAACTGATTTGGGGGCAGCTTTACTTTACAGAATTTGATTTTGGGGCAGTTTGACTTTAAACAAATTGGTTTGGGGACAGTTTGACTATTTTAAAAAAAAACTGGTTTGGGGGCAGTTAACTTTACAAAAACTGGTTTTGGGGTCGTTTGACTTTAAAAAACATGATTTTACGTAAGAGAATCTATGCATGTTAAGTTAACTAAAAAATTACAAAAAAATGGCTGTCTTTATGCTACCACTTTGCAATTGCAGCAGTGGTCTCGGGGGTGGGGGGTGGGCAGATATTTGACAGGGCCAAAAAAAAGTACTTATCCACTAGTTATGAATATATGAACACTATATGCAATTGAACACTTAGCCCATACAGTTACAGTTGTCAAAGGTTAGCAGTAATTTTTTAAGACAGAAGATGTATTTGTGCATTGTCATGCCAATGGGAAGATGTAAATTATATTTACAAGAACATTGGCCCATTTAGATATGAAATGAGTATTTTTAGTGTATCAGCCTATTTCCACCAACTTTCACTCAATGCATGGTGTTGTAATCTATTTATAAAGTAGATATCAGTAATATTACGTTTTATGGCGGCTGAATTCAACTTACTTTACATGCAAGTACATACAGTATATAGGATTCAACTGAGATTTTATCCACAATTTGTCTTTAGAACAAATTGATAGAAACCAAATGCATCATATTTAGGGTATAAAGCCATGCATGGAGGTTTTGTTTGTATATTATTTTAAATAATGTTTATATTTATTTCTACATTGATTTACATCTTCATACACATATATATCATGTAGGAAAGAGTGTTATACATATTGAACTTGGTTTTATTGACTGGAACAGATAAGTAGCAGTGACATAATATTAAATGTTTAAAGAGTCTTCTTGATATGTCATGTTTAAAATTTGCTCTTTTATCAAACCTTTTTCTTTAACCCAATTCCAGCTTATATTTTCTGTTGCTTTTGTTTTTGCTTTTTTTGTATGGATATAGACATTCATTTTTCATAAAACATCAGCTTTCCATCATATTGTTGCAAGGTAAAATCATCACCAGAAGTTAGTGCATCATCATAGGAACTGTGTTGTGATCATGATTGGAACTAAGTGTTTTGATCATCAATGGGACTAAGTGTTGTGATCATCACTGGAGTTCATTGTTTTGATCATCATTGGAACTAAGTGTTGTGATCATCACTGGAGTTCATTGTTTTGATCATCATTGGAACTAAGTGTTGTGATCATCATTGGAATTATTAAGTGTTGTGATCATCACTCGAGTTCATTGTTTTGACCATCATTGGAGCTTATTTTGATCATCTTTGGAGCTCATTCTAATCCTCATTGGACCTGATTGTTTTGATCATCAGTGGAGTTCAGTTGTTTGACCGTAATTTGAGCTCAGTGTTTTCATACACAAGTGGAGCTCACTGTTTTGTAGATCATTGAAACTTGCTGTTTCAATTACCATAGGAGCTCACTGTATTGATAATTTATTTGAGTTGAGTGTTTTGATTATCAGTGGCCTTCAAATGTTTTCATCATTATTGAAATTGTATGTTGATTATCTGTGGTGCTCATTGTTTTGATCATCATTGAAGATTGACATTTTTATCATCATTGGAGATTGGTGTTCATTGGAGTTCAGTGTTTTGATCATGAATGGAGCTCATTGTATTGATCATGAATGAACCTCAGTGTTTTGATTATCATTAGAACTCATTGTTGATTTTCTTGGCAGGGACATCAACTGTCTTTGATTTTATGGACAGAGACACTGTCTTGGATGGATTTTATTGACAGTGATATTAATTGCCTTGGATTAATGTTATTGACCTGGATATCAGTTGTTTTGGATTTTATTGACATGTACATTAGTTGAGTTGCCATGGATTAATTTTATTAACGAGGACATTGTCTTTGAGTGATTTTATTGACAGGGATATCAGTTGTCTTTAATTGTATTGACATGGACATCATCAGTCTTCAAACACCTTTTTTTTTACATGGACATCAATTGTCTGGGATTGTCAGGGACATCAATAGTAGTAGATTTTATTGACAGGGACATTGTCTTGGATTAATTCTTTTGACAGAGACATCAGTTGTCTTGGATTTTTAATGAGGGACATTAGTTGTCTTGGATTAATTTTATTGACAGGGATATCAATTGTAATTAATTTTATGGACTTGGACATCAGCAGTCTTGAAGCATTTTTTTTTTTTTTTTACAGGACCATCAGTTGTCTTGGATTTTATTGACAGGGGCATAAATTGGATTAATTTTGTTGACAGGGAAATCAATTAATTTAGTCTAATTTGTTGACATGGACATAAGTTGTCATGGAATAATTGTTTTGACAGGGACATCAGGTATCTTATATTAATTTTATTGATAATGACATCAATTGTCTTGAATTTGATTGACAGGGACATCAGTTGCCATGGATTGTATTGACAGGGACATCAGTTGCCTATGATTTTATTGACAAAGGCATCAGTTGCCTTGGATTTTATTGACTGATGCTTCAGTTGCCTTTAATTTTAGTTTCTTCTTAGATAATGATAGGGCTTGTCCCCAGTCCATGAATATAGTTTTGACAAAAATGTTATTTTTTATAAATTGAAAATATTAGGTACACTTTATAGGATTAGGTCAGGAGGCTAACAGCCATGTTGGTTAGTTTAAACAATATTTATTGACTTGGCAACAGCATCATGAGTTTCAGCAATATATTGCTGATGCCTATCTCAAAGAGCTACATGCAAAATTTCAAACCTTTATACCTCATGTTTAGAAAATGTAAATAGTGTAGCACCTGTTGTACCCATTTTGCTGAAAACAATAATAATAATAATAATAATAATAATAATAATAATAATAATGAGGACTTTGTATAGTGCCTAATCTTTAGAAGCTCTAAGTGTTTTACAATATCTATAATGATATGAATTCAAAAAACATAAATAAAAAAAATGCTGAAAATATTTAAGGTATGAAACATTTTTAGTTCCTTAAGTTTGTTCTTGCAGTCGAAAAAGTTGAGTTTCAAGAGCACGCTTTGCTTCTAATTTCAATTGGCAATTCATTCCATATTTTGGGCCCTGGTAAGCAAAAGAATGTTGTCCATATGACTTCGTTTTCATAGTGAGAATAATGAGTATACCATTGTCAGAAGAGGAGTGCAAGTATCTTGCTGGTGTGTACTCATTGGTGAGGTCAGATAGGTATGCTGGACTGGAGTCCGTCAGTGAAACGTAGCACATAGAACAAATTTAGTGTTTGATTCTTGATTGAATGGATAGCCAGTGTAGGGTACAGAGCAGCAGGGAGGTGTGCTCTGATCGTGGTACTTTAAAGTTGATCCAAGCAGCTTTGTTTTGAACTTTTTGAAGTATCTGGAGTAGATATTGAGACAAACAAGGCAAAATTGAGTTACAATAGTCCACTCTTGAAAGTACTAATGAACACACAAGTTTTTTAGTGGCATCAACTGAAAGATATTTGCGAATGGAGCTGATTCATCTCAACTCAAGATATGCAGCCTTGCACATGTTCATTGGATCAAGTTCACATGACTTTCATCCACTCTTCATCATCATTTTCTGTACTAAATCCATAGAGACAGTTTCAAATACTCCTAATGGTTGTTGCTGAAATTCTGTATCATAACTGTATGTAATTAATGGTCTCTGTATATTCAGTGAATCTGTGCAGAGAATCTGGTCTCTAAAGACAGGTGGTCTTATAGCAGTGGTCTTCAAAACAGATTTTAATGTACTATACAAAGAGTAACACAAAAATTCTTCCTCATGTGCTTAAAAATTCTTTAAATCAGCAGTGCCAGTGCCAGGGTAATATTTGATTCATATTTCTTTAGAGTCTTTGTAACAATTACAGTGTTAGCATGTAATCTGATCCAAGGGTTAATGAAAAACCAGTCATATGCCTATCTTTCCATCAATTCCACACTATTTCTGGATGCAAATATGGTTACATTTAATTCTCAATCAAATAAAATCTTTAAATTTGCAATCTTTACAAACTTTTTGCACATGAAGATCTGAGGATACAAAATTTAGAATTTATCTTCAAGTCATCTCTAGAGTTTGTATCATTACCGGTAGCCACCTCACGAGTTACCATATATGCTTGCTTATAAGCTGATCTGATGTTACCATATATACTTGTTTATATGTTGATCTGCTGTTACCATATATTCTTGCTTATAAGCTGGTCTGCTCACACAGTATGTGATGGCAATTTATGGTCTATGATGTTTGCAGTTGGACTCAACTTATAGGCAGGTAAAAATGATAATATAATTATCCAATTAGGTATAAACTGAATGATCAATAAGAACAATATAGCTATAATATAAGTTGATATAATGGGGTATTTGTTATTTTTAGAAAACGATAGTGCCATCATAAAGGGAGACGACTGCTGTGGTCATTCACCAATTTTGGTTGAATGTTTTACCTCCAAACATGAAACATTATATGGTACTAAATCTACTTTGTTTCAAAGACTTGCTTTTAGTAAAACCATCCTTTAGATGGTGACTGCCGCTTATGCCAACTGAGGAAATGGTGTTTTACAATAGTATCAGTGAACTTCTAGTTTAGATCCTCATAATTTGTCACATTATTGATCCATGCATTAAACATTTGGTCTTCAGTGACAGGTGGTCTTTGAAAACAGTGGTCTTTCAAGTCAGGTCTGACCATATAATCATCATCTGTCATCTTTAGAAACTGTTTGCATCTTTCTCTTTTAAAATAAATTTTTTGTTAAGTTTTTTTCATTTTCCAATTATAACTTGTTCTGCATTTTTCATTTTTCTTATTTGGTTATTTGAACTTCTAATTTTTAGTTGTTCATTATTAGCTAGCTGCTTTGTCCTGCTGCTGTATCATTCAAGCTTTTCTTGGCCTGCTTAAGCCGCTAAGGTTTACAATAAATTATGAACTTATCATTTCACCTGTTTTCAAATGTAGGGAAGCTCGCTGTCCCTCATTGGAGTGTTGTGGGTCAGATCGGGAGGTAGGTAGCCGCGCCATGACTATATATTAACTACATTTCAATAGATAGAACTTGATTAGATTTGTCAACAATCAAAACACTGCTGATAATACATGTAGACAATTTTTTCTGATCATGCACCCAGTCATTTCTAACATTTGGACAATGGTATTTTTGGCAGAATGGTGACAGGGATCTATCCATCCTAAATAATTCAGTCCTATTTTACAACATTTACTCATGGCTGCATGACTTTCAAAGACCCCAGAATTTCTAAAAGTTGGTTTTATCATTGATTTTTTATATATATAAAAAAACTATCAAAAATTCTATAATTTTGATTTTATCTTTTGGAATACATGATGTTCAAATTTAATAAAATCACCTTTTATATTCAAGACTTTTTGTTATTTATATTCTTTGCAAAAATAATGTTTAAAATTTGATAAAAGCTGGGTGGATCAAATGACACATAAAGACAAACATTTGGAAGTCATTGAAAACTCCATGTAAAGTCCTTTAAAAATTCTCTGGGGCTGGATGATTCAATGGCGGTCCTCTTGGAGCAATACTTTATTACATTTTTGGGCACTTGTCACTGAGAAGATTTCAAGATCAATACAAAATTTTTCTAGTTGACAAGACACCTGAATGTATTGGAGGTAGCTTACACAACAATTGTCATGTAGTCAAAACATTTTACCAGAGACATATATTACACATTATCTGTTGTTTTACTCAGGACTTTGTGTTGTGTTTGTTGACATATCAAATCTTCATTTATACTTACTTCTCTGCTTTGACACTGCTTCACCTTAGATATCTTGTTAAAAGTCCCAGAGTAGTGTGCCATTCTTCTTTTCTGAGGTGTGCACTTTACTAATTATGGTCTGTGTAAATAAATATATAGTAATATGGGTATATAAAAATTAATATCTAGATGTGGTTGCTGTGTTAACATAACTAATATGTTATTGACATAAAAATCACCCAGCTCCTCACAAAAAACATCTTAAAACATTTTTTGCTCATCTTTGTATATTTTTTGGGGGTCTTTAAAATATGGCTATACTTACCAATACTGACAAGCATTACTTGGGTTTTGTGTTTTTACATATATATATATATATATATATATATATAGAGAGAGAGAGAGAGAGAGAGAGATATAGATATATATATATATATATATATATATATATATATATATATATATATATATAGAGAGAGAGAGAGAGAGAGAGAGAGAGAGAGAGAGAGAAGTAGTGTGTGGCGGTGGATGCTGTCAATTATATATCTTATTTGTATCAAAAATTAAATCTGCCTTTTATTATCAAACATTCTCCTATATAATCCAGGGATACCACTTTCCATTCTGTTTGGTGTCCTGGTAAAGTATTTTTATATTGCATTCCTTAAACATATTTTTGTAGGTTTCTAGTACCAAGCATGATTCTAAGTGAATTCCCCTAACTTAAACATTTTACAAGGAAATTAATACCGTTGCACATCTTTTTTGTGTGCTGTTCATTTTCAGAAATTTTGCAAAGAGAATCTATTCATGAAATTAAATGGCCACAATTTTTTGTCCTTAAAATTCCTAGGAACAACAGATGACTGATGATGATATTTAATAGCAACAAAGTAGTTTGATATAAAGAAGACACATACCGTAATTAAAATTTAAAATAATACAAAATAATTTGATGTAGGGAAACCACGCAATTTAATAACGAGAAAATATTTAGATGTAGACAAACTTGAAACTTGAATATTCACAAAATAGCCTGATGTAAGGAAACCACAAAATTTAACTCAAAAATAGTTAAATGCAGAGGAACCAAAAAATCGAAATGCTAGAACATATTTTGAAATGGGAAAGTACAAAATTCAATAACACAAAATAGCTTGACATGAGAAAAACACAAAACTTAATAGCCACACAATTGTTTGATATAGAGAAGGTGCAAAATGTGATAACCACATAATAGTTTGATGAAATGAAACCACAAAATGTAATAACCACAAAATAGTCTGATATAAGAAAATCACAAAATGTAATAGCTACAATATAGTTGCATATAAGGAGACAACAATGTAATAGCCACAAAATAGTTTGATGTAGTGAAACCACAAATGTAATAACCACAAAATAGTTTGATGTAGTGAAACCACAAATGTAATAACCACAAAATAGTTTGATGTAGTGAAACCACAAATGTAATAACCACAAAATAGTTTGATGTAGTGAAACCACAAATGTAATAACCACAAAATAGTCTGATATAAGAAAATCACAAAATGTAATAGCTACAATATAGTCTGACAATAGAATACAAAAAAGTGTAATAGCCACAATATAGTTTGACATAAGGAAACAACAAAATGTAATAGCTACAATATAGTCTGACAATAGGATACAAAAAAGTGTAATAGCCACAATATAGTTTGACATAAGGAAACAACAAAATGTAATAGCTGCAATATAGTTTGACATAAAAAAAACATAAAATAGCCACAAAGTAGTCAGAAATAAGGAAGCCACAAATTGTAATAGATCAAAATTAAACAATGTCTAAAGATTTTTGCAAAATTCAACTAGTGGTTAGTGTCCACCTTAGATGCGAGCGGTCATGGGTTCAATCCCTGACTGAGTCATACCAAGACTTACAAACACGTTACTAACAGCTGCCTCGATTGGCATTCAGCTTTAAGAGGTTAGTGTTAGGACTGGTCGTCCTGTTGTCAGGATAATGTGACTGGGTAGGACATCATGCTATACATGTATGTTTGTGGCATGATGCCCCAGAGCTAGACATCACTATAAACTGCCACACTGCAGACATCATAATGATATGACTAAATTTTTTAAAAGTTGTTAAAAATACAAATCACACACACACACACACACAAAGATTTTGACAAGTTTGAATCAAACAAAAATAATCAGTGGTGAATAAAAAGAATTTGGAAAGAGACACATGAATTTCTAAGAAAGCTTAACACCAACCAATACTATTGATTTCACATACAAAAGATTTCATCACTTAAACTTGACCACTTCACAAGCAAAATTTTCACATGACATGTACACAAGTTTAAGGTCACATGTATACATTGTCTAAATTTACAAGAGACACACGAATTTCTAAGAAAGTTTAACACCAATCCTATCGACTTCACATACAAAAGATTACATCATCAATAGAACAAACAACATAGACTCTGATATGCAGCTGCATCATGCTAAGGTAGATCAAAATCTTTGTTGTTTCCAGTTTGACTTGACTCATAAGCATGTACAGATGGTAAAGTTTTCTTGAATTCATTGATAATTAAGGGAATTTGTATTATAAAACAATTATGGCTCCATCAGTCAGAGGCCACAACTCTTCTAAATGATGCAGACTGAACAAAAAAAATCAAACATTGGCAATGTGTCATCATTGTAGATTTGTATACCAGACCAGATTCAAATCTAAAAGAGTTATTGCATGGAACTGAAAGCCCCACAATCAAAGGATCATAACTCCTCTAAAAGATGCTGCTGTGTACAAAACAAAATCCTAAGCAACACCAACAATCAAATTCAGTCAAGGTTTCCATACTATCAAGCTGACTAAACTTGATATTAAAATCCAGTAAGGGAATCAATGTGCACAAACAAAAGAAGGTGGGTCTTACATTCAGGCTTCATAGCTCTGCTAAAGTCAGACTTCATAACTTACTAAAGTCAGGCTTCATAATTCATCTAAAGTCAGGCTTCATAATTCAGCTAAAGTCAGGCTTCATAGCTCTGCTAAAGTCAGGCTTCATAACTTACTAAAGTCAGGCTTCATAATTCATCTAAAGTCAGGCTTCATAGCTCTGCTAAAGTCAGGCTTCATAACTTACTAAAGTCAGGCTTCATAACTCAGCTAAAGTCAGACTTCATAACTCAGCTAAAGTCAGACTTCATAACTTGGCTAAAGTCAGACTTCATAACTTGGCTACAGTCAGGCTTCATAACTTGGCTAAAGTCAGGCTTCATAACTTGACTGAAGTCAGGCTACATATCCTGAGTAAAGTTAGATTTCATAACTGCTAAATAACAGACAATCCAGCTCAGCCAGCAATTCATCAGTATAAACTGTATACCACATTATTGTTGAAATCCAATTAAAATGAATTTAGTTACGGTGCAGAATTGTTTGTGTTGGTTTTATAAATATGTTTTTGCATTGTCGACTATATCATGCAGAAGAAATGGGAGCTAAGTGCCTTTCTAAAGGAAACATATAGGCAGCTAACCCAGGCAGGTCTTGGATGGGGATTGAACTTGTGACCCTTATATAATGCTGATAACTTTTGCCAAGGTGCTGTCACTGACACCTGTCTACTGATTTAAATCCAGTTTAAATAAAGGAGTTGTTAAGTATGAATGAAAGTGAGTGGGTCCATCATTCTGGAACCATAATTGCTAAAAGATGCTGTAGAATTGTTGACAATTTAACTTAGCTGAAGTCCCATTAATATCAAGCTTCCTAGATAATTTTTTTGAAGCCCAGTAATAGTCAGTAGGGCCATAACTCTGCTAAATGATTACAAAGAATTATGAAAATCAAATTTGCCAAAGGTCTCACAAAAATCAAGCTGCATCATACTTTTAGTTGAAATCCAGTAATAAACAGTGGAATTTTTATGAGTGCATCTAATACTTAGGGGCTATATAGTTCAGCAAAACAATGAAGTATGCTAACCACTAAACTCCACCAAGGATTCATGAAAATTAAGCTGTATACCAGATTTGCTTAAAATCCAATAATAATAATAATAATAATAATAATAATAATAATAATAATAATAATAATACAAGTTGTTATTGTGTGAAAATGAAAGTGAATGGATCTGAAGACTAGGGTTTATAACAATGTTAAATGATGGCACAGAAAGCAAAGCTCACATAATATCAAACTGCATACTAAATTTGACTGAGATGCCACAAGTAATTAAGTTAGTTGTGCAAGAACAAATGAGAGTGGGTCTGAAAATCAGAAATTATAACTGGGCTAAACAAAGATGATGAATGATAACAATCCAACTCTTTCAAAGTCTCATCAGTGTTAATCATTGTCACAAATTTAAATAAAATGTAATTTAAAGTAATGGATTTTTTTAAGTAGAAAAGAAATCAATGATGCAAAAATCAAATAATTAAACTCATCATTAATAATATGTTTTGAAATTTTGTGCAGAAATTAATATGTGTCTTATAGCCAGGGGCTACAACTTTGCCAAACAGTGATGCAGAATTCTGACAATTAAACTTGGCCAAGGTCTTACACATATCAAACAGTATAAAAAAATTGGCCCACCAGTCATAACATTAACCTCATATTGCTGAGTGCCTAGGAAGGCAGCAGTTAGTACTATTTTTATAAGTCTTTGGTATGACTCGGCCAGTGTTTGAACCCATGACCTCCTGCATCCGAGGCAGACATTCGAACCACTAGGCGACAGAGTCATACAAGTTTTTGCAAGGTGGGGTGGGGGTGGTTTTGCATATGAACTCAATTAACAATCATCAACTCTGGCATCAATTATGATTTTCCTCCGCAGAAAATCTGAATAAACATGGTTTTATGTTATGAAAATATATTTCTTCACAAGTTTTCATACATTCTGCTTTCATGGTGTTCACATTTCTGTTATTATATTTATTTACAACTTCTGAAAACCCATCATTACTCAGAAAGCCTTGTAATGAGGAAAAAAATCCTGAGACGTATGATAATTTGGAAATATTTTAAACACAGAGGCGTGTTCATCTCCAGAGAATGTTGTGATTGATATACTGAACCCGTAATGTTTGTGTTTATGCACCTAAAAAACTTCCTATTTTTTTTATATGATAGGCTAGAGACTACTTTCAAAGTGTGGACACCTTTAAGTGTACCTATATCTCTCATAAGGCCAGAGCCAGTACACCTTATGGAATAATACATACTGAATGTCATTACACTATTTTAGGGTTGTACATCTGGATAGCACCTTCACCAATTTAGTCTAGTACTTGCACCTTTAGAGGATGTAATGTGCGCAGCTTATACTACTGTAAGATCATTGGTGTTGTTACCTTATTTGACTTTACCTTTGTCGTGCATCTTTATCATCTTCTATCTTCAGCCATAATATATGGTGTACTTTTGTGTGGCAAGCTTTGAGTGCACCTTCACTTGTGTATCACCTGTTTGCACCTTCCACCATGAGCGACACTAGTGTTTCAGCAGTGCATCATGTACATTATTTATGGTGCAGATTTTAAATGCATATTGCATTCTCTGGAGAAAATACCTTTTTTAAGTCATGTAATAAATATAAAATAATCTACATAGACCTAAATTTCAAGGGTTAAAATCAATCTAATTGACAGATTATTCAATTATTCCTTTGCAATTTTGTCTACATCCACAGTCTATTATTCTGAATTGTGCATTAAAGATATTTATTTACAGATCTAATCATATTTATTAGTAACTGATTTTTGTCTACAATTTTGGGGGTGGTGGGTGGTGCCTCTTCTCTTATAGCCAGAAGTAGGGAACCTATAAACATGTAACTGACATTTGAGTCTATTCAAAGTAGACCCTGGCTTGGAAGGTCTTATCTTTCTCAATTTTCTTTTGTACAGTTCTTCATTTTCTCATTTCTAAAACATTTATTTTAATCATATAGCCATTAATTCAATGAGGCTCCATTCAACTCATGTACACAATGTATGGCCTACAGGCCATATCCTTAAATTAAATGTGTATTTATGCTTTTATTACAGATACAGAAATTTCAGAGCAGCCCTCATATTTCCAATGAAGGTCAATTTTGGGACATGTAAACATTAGAGTTCTGCACCCCTGCATTAATACATGCATACATAAAAAAAATATTGGTGCTCCCAAATGCAGTACTAATGTTTTGTCTTTGATTTTGAGTTAGACACATTATATTTTGTCTTGGATTCAGAGGTTTTTGTATTTTTAGTTTTTTAAATTGAAATTTTTTTAATTACTAGATAGAGCAATGGTATAATTGTTACAACTGTGATTTTATATTCTGTGCATGTAGAACTAACATTTTGACCTTATAAATTGTAGGTCGTAACTCTTTGACCAGTGTGGATGGTCTAGTTTCAAGGTATGTTTTGAGCCTTTCTGTTCGATTTTGCATTACTTTGTTTTAAAATTTTGTTTTCCACTGATAATACTTTTCCTCATTTACTTTTGAAATCTATTTATTCATTGTAACATAGAGTCAGATTTCTACACAGATTTGCACAAGTCTGTACTGTTAATAGTTCTTCTGGAAGTAAATAATCATTTTGTAACTGTCACTAATCACCACAAATTAATAATTTCCGTCTATTTGGCATATATGATACTAGAGCTTCACAAAAGCCCTATAGCAATTACCTTTTCTACCCATCTGTTTGTCCAACAATGTACACTTCTTGTAAGCACCAAAACTCTGGACCCTTTGTACATAACTGAATGCCCTTTTTTCAGGTAAATTGCCTATTTCATATAGATGTGCCTTTTTAAGGTATTGTTTGGTAAAAACTACATGTTGTTAATATCATCCATTTTGGATTAGTGTTGACAATATTTTCAAGATAGCCACTGTTGTGGACATGAGATCAACTCCATTTTCATTTCTGGAACAACAGTACATCATACTAAACCTTCAGTGGCCATATCAGAAATTAGATTGGCACTACCTCACCGAGTCTTGCCCATTGCCTCAAGTCTAATTGATTCTTGTTTCCTTGCCATAATCTAGTTGAAATTTATCCATCAACTACACCTTAACTCGAGAAGCTGTGCTATTGTTCCCCTCAAGCATATTATTGGGGTCCAGTACCTGTCTTGATAATTCCATCCACTGTAGTCTAATAGCACTTTCATCTCCAGCTCACACTGCTCTTATCCAGTTCCTGAAGCCATATTTGGTCAAGTTGTACATGCCTGAACTGAGAACCCCATGACAAGATTCTATTTCATTCAAGAGAAGTAGCAGTAATAAGATTTTCAATATGGCTACTGTGGTGGTCATACTGGATATCAGGTTGAAAATATTTTCATTTAGGCCAAATTAGACATCTTTCAATACCTCATATTGATATGACCCATTTAGGAGCAGTGAAGAGATTTCAACATGGCCACTCTTGCATCCATACTGAATATCAATTAGTACCATTTTCATTTCAATTTAGCTTCCCATGGGTAAGTGGTTCTCCTGGTATCTTCCTCAACCAGTTATATTGACCACCATGTATAGCCCTTCTTGCACAGAGAAATTGGTGTTAAACCCCAAAACAACAATAATTATTTTCATTTAGGACCTGCTAGACATCATAGGAAGTCTTCTGATGAAAATTCCTCATGTTAATAAGGGTAAAGATAAGATTTTCAAAATGGTCATTCCGTCAGATTGGCACAATTTTCATTTAGGATCAACTCAACACTTTAAGAAGTCTTTTAATTCGAACCCATGTTGATATGACGATCCATCCAGGAGGAATAGCAATAATAACCTTTTCAAGACAGGTTCTGGCAGTTGTATTAAATGTCCAAGTAGCACAATCTTTATTTATGATCAAGTAGACCATGGGATGAAAATGCATGTCAAGTTTCATGGCAATTTAAGAAAAGTAGTGATAATTTTTTGCTAATGGGCATAATAAGACTGGCTGATGAGCTCTTCTTGTCTATGACCATTAGAGCTAAAAGTGGAGAAATAGTTTTTTTGATAGTTTCATTTTTTACTCGTGTCTGCCCATCCTGTCACATCCATCATAAATTTGATTTCTTCTGAATAACTGATTGAAATAAAATTTGGTACATAGCTTTAGAATTGGAATATTTAGAAGACCATTTTCTGGTGTAATTGTATGGAATTATGGTTCTCATGTAACATAGCTACGGTAATTGCAATTGAATTTCTGCTCACTAATCTTTGAGGGACTTAATGGGTCAACTCTCAATTTTGCATGAGGCTTTGCATTAAGAGTATTCAAGTCAAATTTGTTTTTAATTCTCTTAGCCAATTTTTTCAGGGTTATTGCTCTTGTTTGCCTTAGAATTTTGTTATGAGGCTTGACATTAAGAATACCTAGGATACTTATTATTTATTGCTTCTATTCTTTATCATCATCATCAGCTGCAATCTTTAGCTTTTCACTTTTTGATTCTACAAGCTATAATCAGCATGGTAACAATTCACATTTTTCTGGAGAGTTGCATCAATACAATATTATTGGTTACTTTTTGTAGATGACACCCAGTTGAGGCCAGTGTAAAACAGTGGACTTAATAGGGGCTTTAGGACCGAGACAAATGTGTGAGCTGGATAACAAAAGTCCTATAGACAACAGTGGATGGAACCAACAACAAGACAGGTACTGGACCCCAAGATATGTTGGAGGGAAACCACAAGCACAGCTTCTTGAGTCAAGATTTGGTTGACTATTAATGGGTCAGTTTCAGTTAGATTATGACAAGGAACCAATTATCAACTTGACTTGAGGCAAAAGGATGGACTCAATGAGACATGTGACAAAAAAAATCAATTTTCTAATATACCTGTTGCAGGAACAGGAACCAAAATTTATTGTCTGGTCAACTGGAATATTAAAACACTGATGTAAACTTCCATTATAATTAGCATGAATCAGATTGTGGATGAAATTGAAAACATTTGCTTCCAATCAAGAGCCAGTCAGCTAGAACTGTTCTATATTTTAAAAAAACTTTTTTTTAAAAACCTCATCAAATTCAATGGGAGATAACTCCATATTAATGATGGAGAAACTTGTTGATGACAAGGAAAATAACAACAAATTTCAAAGAAAAGTGAAGTTTAAAGCTATTGGTTTAATTCAAAATGATATATATCAATAATATCCAATTTTTATTTATTCAAAACAGATTTTATTTGAAGTAATGTTATTTGGTGTGTATGTTAGAAAATACAGTTATTTAATGCAGAAAATGCAAGCAAGTAAACTTACATTTTTGTGTCTGATTAAATTAATAGCATCTATGGAAATTAAAAGTCTTCACTTTTCTAGGTGTACTGGATAAAATGATCACATTATTATTGCAATATTAATACTAAACATTGATGCTTATGTTTTATTTTACAGGCTATTTGTTGAAACTTTGTGCTACTTACTTTTGAGACTGTCAGTCCTTTCCAACTAAAGGATTTTTACCTTTCAGTCAGTTTTTATGTATTCATTGCTAGTTAAGGTTTGACCTTTCTGTATTGATGCTATGTATTACTTACTGAATCTCACTCGTATAAAAAAAATTGAAAATAATTCTTCATTCCTTTTCTTTTTTACTGTATTCAGACCTTTTCTTTATACTGTATTCATACCCACTTCATCAAAATTTAATTTGGGTATCACAATGAGATGTAGAAGCCATACAATAATTACCTATTCAATGAATCTGTCAGTCCTTCTCACCATCTGTCCATCCATTAACACTTCTTATAACCAGCCTATCGTGTACAAATAAAATTACAAACCATTTCGTAGATGAATTGTTTAATACATATTGAACTGCCTTTCAAAGGTGTTTACTTCTTTTGGGGAGTTAGTGACCACCACTGTGGGCCAGACATCAGAAGCAATTCTACCTAACCTCGTCATTTTACCTAATCTCAAGTGATACTACCAAACCTCAAGTAATATTCACAAATATCAAGTAATTTCCCAACCTCATGTAATTTCCCAAACCTCAATGGCTAAGGCATAGATGGAAATTAAAGAAAGCAGATTGGGAAACATTTTTAGTTGTGTTGCAAATAAAGTATGACAGTTGAATATATCTATAATATAGTGGATCCAATACTGTTATCTGCATGATACTTCAGGATGGTTCCCCCCCCCCACTGCAAAGATGCCATCATGAAACAGATATATGTCCTTATATATTTTCATGCGATTCCAACAATTGAAAATCAGACCAAAAAGAAATGTATATACTGACCTCGTCAAGAAATCAAGAAGTAAATATCTGTAAATTGAAATCTTACTAATTAACTTAAATCAACCTCACAAATCTGTGTTAATACTGATGGATGATATGTTAGTCTGATGTCATCTGTTCATTATAACGTACAATTCTGCTGCAAGCAAATCATTCTGGAACAATTCTGCATACACTTTGGTCACATACCAGTACATGTAATTGGTGACAGCCATATCTAAGATGGCCACAGGACAGATAGTTGAGTTATTCCACATGAATTTACAAGTCACCAAACATAGCATTTGATCTGGAAATATAATGTACATGCCACCATAAGAACCCTTCAGCCGATGGTAGCTCCACAGCCACAAGAGATACCGGTAAGTGTAGAAAATGTACATCAATGTGTGCAAACAAAAGTGTTTGTGAATAATTGCAGCTTTCAATGAACAGACAATTTCAGCCCATAACCCAAAAATCAACATGATCATGGGTGCGGAGCTAATTTATCAGCCTAGATAAGGTCATGATCATGCAAGAAATCTCCAAAACATTACCTGACACATTCTCCGAGAAAGTCCTCAACAGTGAACTAGTCTGAAACTAAACCAAGTGAAAAACCTGAAAGACAAGATTCCTTGAAATCGGCTAACACTGAAGATTACAATAAATTTTTCTTTCTCAGAAAAATAAGACTTCGTAGTTCAAGCCCTTGACAGTTAAGTAGAACCAGATGATATCAGTATCAAATTTAGCAACACTTAATCTATACAACTCTCAACATCTTTTCATAAATGTTCAGTACAGTATGGGAAACTGGCAACTTTCTTTAGTCATGGTCAGAAACAATAGTGATACCAGTACATAAACTTTCAAATGATCATACTGACCTGTCCAACTGAATTCAATATCACTAACATGTCGATTACTTCCAAGCCTAAGTGGTTAGAGTATCCACTTTGTATGTTAGGTCATGGGTTCTAATCCTGGCCATGTCATATCAAAGACTTATACAAATGGTACTGGAAACTGTCTTGCTTGGTACTCAGCAATGACAGCTGCCAAGTGTCCCATTTTTCCTGTATTTGTAACATATTTTTGACCCTGAATATGGGTGTACATTTTTCTTCTTAAAAATACATTTTTAATATAAAAACAATCAAAAATTTTCAAAAAAATCCTTGCAATTTTCTGTTTAGAATAGGCATATGGTTTCATTCTAAGAGTAAATGTACGGTATGTATATTAAGATATAAAGATTTCTAAAATATGATTGATTCATTTCATATTCGGGCTACCATGCCAGTCTTTAACCACCATACTGTATTGTGCAAAACAGTTGTCGCTATCACTTTATCTGATCTTCATAATGTTAAACCTCTAATCATGCCAAAAAGTAAAGCAAAGATTCAGCAAACAAAAGAAAACAGAACTGGAAGGACAAATGTGTCAGTCTTGCTCCAATTTCTGAAACTATCATGTAATGGAGAAAACTTTCGGTTTTGTGAATTGTTTAATTGTGATCTTGCTTTTAGGCATTACCAATGTCAACAAATAGCATGAAAAAAAATGCTACTGTAATAAACATCAGCTTGCTGCTTCATCATCAACT
Organism: Unio pictorum; assembly: GCA_030141615.1. NCBI lineage: Eukaryota > Metazoa > Mollusca > Bivalvia > Unionida > Unionidae > Unio > Unio pictorum. The sequence continues at coordinate 35,616,778 of JARLTB010000021.1, read as the reverse complement.
CAGCCAGAACTTGTGACCTTTATAATTGCCAGAGAGAACCCAAATGTATCTATTTTCCGGTCTATAAGTCGATACTTTTTTACTGGAAAGTCAAGTCTTAGTCTTATAATCTAAATCGACTTATATATGGATTATGTCATTGAAATTACATCGACTTACATATGGATTACAGTACCCGGTATGTAATTAAATTGCTCTACAAAACTGATCTATTCAAAAACAGGTTACACAGAAGTACAAATTCTTGTTTAATTACTATGTCATGGCTTTGTCATTGGTAAAATTGATCCTACAAAGCATTTTAACTATGGTATAGCATTCTATGATAATTTATAAAATACAGTAGATTATGCTTCCTACTGATCCCCCAAATCATGTTTATAAATGTAATTTACAAAGTTTCTCAAATAAATATGGTTTAAGCTAAACTAAACTCGGATATATAGCGAGTGCACCCGCACGCATGTGTGCACATAAAAGAGAGCGAAATGACAAAAAATTGTATGTGTACAAGACCCTTTTTTTAATATAATTAAGGGCGGTTCTTATTTGTAGCTTTTGCAAAGAGAAAAGACCATTTTGAGTTACCTGAAAATTGTGATAATCCTCATGTATTATGACCCTACTATATTCCATTATCAATAAACACTGCTAAATCAACAATTCATTATATGCGATGTACATTGTCACAATAACCACATGGCTATGCAGAGTTATTTACATAGTAATTAATTATGCTTAGGGCTTTGGTTATTACTGAAACCAGATTGAAGACACGAATCGACAGATTAGGTCAAATCAGTGAGGCTGCCAGTAGAGAAATGAACTTTTCTTTAAGGAAATGAAAATCTGCCAGTGTTCTATTGAATCTGTTGTCCATACATAATTTGGTATAAGGACAAGAAATCATATGCATTACTTGTTATTTGAACTCGCCAATAAAGATAATAGAGGGGTATATCACTGAATAGATTTGTAATAAAATGTTATTATATCCAAGTCAAAACAAAACACTTAAAAGATAGCATATATACGAATCTATTTAACGGAGTCTGTTACTTTCAAACATACAACAGAAAATGCCAAGGTTTTTATGTTTTCCATTTGTATGACTATAATGAAACAATAGGACTAGTTGGCCAAGGGTATGTGTTCTTCACTTTAGCATGTACTGAGATGTAATTTTTGTTGTATAAGAAAACATAAAAGTACTTCAGAATTAATTTTAATGTGGTGTTTGTTCCAGTGACATACTTTATTAGGTGAACTAATTAACTATATTATTTAATGTTATGTACTGTGAAGTCCTTTGTCCATTTGATAATAAACACCAGTAGTTATTGTAATGACAATAAGAGAGTGTATGCATCAATCATTTTATTTTGTCATCAACAATTAATTATTAATTTTAGTAAAAACAAAATGGTAATATGGTTATTATTGATCTTTTTTGCATTTTTATGACTAAGAAGTCTCTCTTCATTATGGTATATATGCATGCACACATCAGTGGTTATACAAAGGTGAAGATTCAAACCACAAAGACTTCATTAGGCATCATCCCAGGTGGTTTGACAAATCATTAGACATTTCAGTTAATCACTGTAGCAGAGCTGAGCTTCAGAAGTTGTGAGAACATTGGATGATGGCAGGCAAGTACAGCTTCACAAACAAGAGACGTATGCGGAGCGCTACATATTCCAGATTGCACACTGGATATAGGATGCATGGGACGGGTTTGTGAATGGATTTGCTAAAGCAAAAATTGTCAGTGGGATAGAGAAGCCAGATGAAGCGATGAGATGGTGACAATAATGAAAAAATTTCCTACGATCAGAGCTTTTAGACAGCCACCATTTTTCATTCTGATACAAAAGATGAAGACTTCAAGGGATTTTCAGACATTGGAGATAATTAAGTGAACTCTTAGTCATTATTTTCTTAATCAGAATGTGAAACGGTTAAATACAGATAATAAAATCAAATACAACATTGATGTGCCTTTAGTTATAATTGACATGTTAAATATATGTATTATAAAACTTAATTTCTATAAATTTGATATTTATATTTTCAATGATATGTTAAATATTAGTTTTTGTTTGTAACTTTTAGTTTTCTTTACATTTCTGATTTCCCTTTAGATAGCCTCATTTCCCTATTGTTAGGCTCACTGAGTTTATCTCATCTGTTGAATCTTGCACTCAAGGCTGGTTTCAACTGGAATAATCAGGTTAACACTTTAAACCTTTAATTAACATGTAGATACCATGCACAGCTATGTGGCTCTTGTTGGATTGTTTCTTCAGTTGTGTCATTTGATAACATAATATAGCAATGCCATGTACAGGAGTAAAATCACAAGCATATTAGCATCGGTGATGCAATTCATGATTGTCGGTAACATGGAATATGATACGGTGATACCATTGATATTCATCAAACCAGAAGTTACTAGTGTAAAATATGAAGCCAAGTTATTGGCCTGGCCTTGTCTCATACTCCAAATCAACTTATATATGAATGAAGGATGGAAAATTTACAAAATTGGTGAATTCTATTTATAGACTGGAAAATACGGTAATTCAATCAAAGTTCAGTCTACTAAATTTCTTTTAGAAATGAACTTTCCTCATTCAGTTACTATTGCTAGCTGGCAATTTACTTCGCAGACTTTTTCCAGACAGTAAAATTGCAGAGGATTACTCATGTGTTACTGAAGAAAAACAGTTCAGTAAAAAAAAACAAAAAAAAAAACACGTAATTTAGATCATCATTGAAAGAAGGTACATTGGAATTGATAATGACTGAAAAAACAAGGTTTGCAAAAGACTCCACATATACTGATGGTCATAGATGTTGTAAATAATTTCATATGCATTAAAGTTTGTAAAATTGGCATTTGTTCCTGAAAATGTTATTTCTGTAATAAGCTGTCAGTATTTTTGTACTCTGGGATTGGCAGTATGTTAGGAGGTTAGTGTTAGGACTCGTTGGTCTGGTGTCATGATAATGAGATTGGATGGGACATAATGCTTCATGTCTTTGGACGGATGCACTAGTACTAGACATCACTATAAACACACTGGAGACATCAAAGTGATATAACTAAAAATTGTTAAAGCCATGTTAAAAATCTAAATCACACACACACACACACCTACTTACAAACTATTTGCAAAACTATGGACAGAATCATTAATGACAAACTCCTAGTGTATTTTGAGTCAGCAAACAACTATAAGACTTTCAGTGGCCATACACAAGACACAAGAGAAGCACGTCTGAAACACTAGTTAGGCTTAAGAACATTTATCAGAGAAACTTTCATGAAAAAGGACATATGGTTGCTGTATTTTGTAATTTGGAGAAAGTTTAGAAAAAAAGTCTAAAGGTCACCTTCCTTTATATCCATGCTAGAAATGTCACAGTTAAGATGAGTACCAGTCTTTCTGAATGTTATCATCAGGATTTGGGTATAACTCTGGGCAGCAGATTTTAAGTCATCCATTTTCAGCATCAAAATTAATGACATAACAAAGTGCCTTAATTCAGGAAAAGCTTGTTATATTTCAATGATTTTTTCAACCTGCTAAAGATAAAACATAGACATACTAAAATGCTTAATATTTCAGAATAGAGCAGAAGAACATTTCTGAAATCTGAAACTGTTTGCATGGACTTCTGCCAATTACATAAAATTCATGAGAAACCAAAACTCCATCTTGATGATTCACCTGTCCATGTTATGGAGGATACAAAATTTTCGGGCTTATTATTTACCATAAACTTAACTTTCATTAATTATAGACCTTGGGAACAAATGTCTAAATGTCTTGGATTTCACACAAGTCCTAGCAAAATCAGATTGGGTAGCAGACCAGAAGGTTTAACAATGGTTATATAGGTCTATAATAAGATTTACATAGACTATGACATCATTGTATGTGGATCTGCTTGTAAAATCATCCATGAACCAATACACAATCAGGATTTTGAAGTATTCGTAACTTCTTCACAAACCCCCAGTGAACCATCACTGTATCTAAAAAATATTGGCTTTTCAGTCAATTACTAAACTTTTTTTCTTCTCCCATGTGGGATATAATCTATAGGCCCCAAACATTGTTAGCTCAGCATACATTTCGGTATACAGAATGTCTAAAACATGGAAACATGGTTGGAGTAGTCCAACACCCCCATGATACAATCTGAAGCTGGTTACCAGATAAAGCCTTCAAAAATTAAAACCAAACCTAGTGTCTTTTCTTTTATCTACAATGAAACTGCTTAAACAATCAATTTCGTCAGCTTTTTGTAATCCTTTTCCACACCGAAAGTCTGGCAAAATATTAAATTTGACAACTTGTTAGCCCATTTTATCCTGCTTACCAATTTCAACTGCAGTACCCGATTCCTGAGAAGCAATTCTAAATACATTGTGGTAAAACGGAGCATCACACACAACAGCAGCAGTATAAACTGTGATGACCTTCACCATGTATACTAAAAATGTTGTAACACTGTTATTTTTCTTTTAAAGTATATACAACTATGAAAAGGTAATACAATTTGCAACACAGTGATATATGTTTTGCTATCATTTGTTAATGTACATACTCACAACTGTAGTTTGAAATAAGACTTGAAAGAAAGAGAAAAAAATTAAAACAACTTGCCACAATGTTGAGTGAATCTTTTGTTCAATAAGATGAATGAAATGCTCCTAATGGTATGTGAATAAAATAAAGATAATTACATTTCTAGTATTTTGGTCCAAATTCTAAGTTTCTAGCACTGTTAGTTCAAAAGTTATAATAATTTTACTAAAATTGGACAACAAAACACCTGGAACCATTTGTTTATTTCACACTATAGAACCTGTACTTCAATGTGCAGTTTCTCACAAAAACTTGTCACAAAAATTAATCCTAGAAATCATTCAGCATGATAAAATTGTTTAATTAATCAGCACAATTTTTGTCCAAATTATGAAAGTCAGACATCATCACTATTGTCAGTAATAACAATATTCTATCAATTTAAATAGTGGCTTCAACTGAGGTGAAAAATCATCCCAGACACATTTCTCTTGACAGCTTTCAAAGTTGGCTTCATTCTCTGAATCACTGTGGAAAAGTGCATGAAGCCAGACATCATCACTTTCTTCAACTTGATTCAATTCTAACTCATAATTTAAGTCAATATTATCATCAGAATCATCCAAATCATCAACTTCAATGTCGCTACCCTTGTTGTCAACATACATATTTACATCTGAGCTGTCAACCATCATTTTATCGATGGATTTTCAAGCCAACATTTCCTTTTCCAACCAAGGTTATTTAAATATTTAATTGCACATGCATGCTTTTACCATTTCCTGTGTTGGTGAGGAAGTACACAAATATTTGTGATGTTGAACACGTTTTTAGAGACACTACACATATACATAGTAAAGTATGACTGCAGTCATATTCAGGATAAAATAGGAAACTACAACTGTGTATTCAGGATAGAATGAGGCATTATGACCATAGTCGTATTCAGAATAAAATGGGTTAATATCCAAATCTTACAAAAACGTGATTTATTCATACAATCTGAAGAAAGTTCTCTTTGACAATGGCTGCCTAGTCACACTGTTAAGTAAGGTAATGAAAGGGTGGATAAAGCAATCAAAGTTGACATTTCCAAATGGAAGATACCATACACTAATTTTATATATAAATTTGCATGTTCTATATACTTGTAAAAATATGTGAATGAAAACATAAAACACAAACAAGCTTTGCAACATCTAACACGTCATTGAATATTGGCATACCTCATATAAAACAAATCACAGAGAAGAGGTTGTATTGTGCCAATCACATATAGTACACAAAATCCCAACTATGCATGCCGCAGTAAGGATGAACTTAAACTGAAGTACATACCCTGCCAGAGTTCATGGACAGTGGAACACATTCTTGTTCTGTGTTTCAACTTCCACAATATAAGATGGAAGTCTTTTTATGTGAACTCTGTTAAGGAACTTTATGATCATATGCAAATTTCTTGAACTTTCTATACAGTTTATATCAAAAAAATTTGATCATATTCATAAAGGAGTTTATATTTTTCTATGTTAAATATGTTTTGATGGATTTTAACAATGTTTTTTTTTTTGGGTAGGACCTGAGTGGCAGAGTTGTCTAAAGTGCTCTCCATTACGGATCACTGCCATCTCACCTGTCTGCATCGGTTTGAGTCTCAGATTCGGCCACTGTAGGTATGTGAGAAAGCTTTCTAGTACCTTCTCGTGGGTCGATGGTTCTTTCCAAGAGTTGACCGGGGTTTCCCTCCAACATTAATACTAGCCATATTGTAAAGCCTATCATGTGCTGAAAATGACGTTAAACCCTACAAGAACAACCACCTTTTTTAAGAAGGTTTTCTTTCAAACATTTTTATGCAATTCTTTATATTTACAATTTTAAAACTTTTGTTAGCACAATACAACCATTATAGTGCTGGTATGTCTTTACATGCTAATGTATACAAACATACTCATCTTTTCATGTCCAATTTGTTGGAAGTTGTTGCCTTTTTTTCATCAATATTGCATCTCCACTACAGTAAATGCTATAAAGAGCTACAGATCAGTAAGCATTCAACATACTTTGATTGCAGCTGTGTGTACTCTAATCCCAATAGTATGAAACTCGCCAATTAGAATGTACTTTTGAGAGAGTGCTGTATGTAAGGTGATGTTGTTTGTATTTGAAACATGCACAGTGGAGAGAATGTTGGCATACCTCTATACTACTTTGACATCATGTGGCTGACATTTCTTTGGATATATACTTTTGGAAATTGTACACGATCTAAGCACACTGTAACTAAAATGTTTGCTCCCATGTGCAAAACAAATCAGTCTGAATTAGTCTAAAGTAAACTACCTTTAGCATCAATTAAAATACGGGAAATGAATTTTGCCCATCAAGACAATACCAGCTTCTGAAAGTGCAATGGATCAATTTCTACATATATAAAATATACAAAAAGTTATCAGCTCTTTGTTTGTACAATTTTCCTCTAAGTCCAGGAAGTGAAAATGACTAAATGGAGCTTGCAGTTTTTTAAAGGTGCACATTAGGAGTAAGGCCAAGCTGTATAAAGGGAATTAACAGTTCTTTGAACAATACCTATGATACACAAGGTCATTTTTAAATAGCCAGTATAACTAGTGAGGAAACCCAGGGAACTTCTTTTTCTTTAAAATTCTAACCTTATGCAAAATACAAAACTAGAGCACCACCATATGTAGCATGTATGGGTTTTGCTTGATAAACTCCATTTTGGAAGGAGTTATGGCCCTTGACAATTTAATATCTTCACATGAAATGTTACTTGTGACTGGCATAGCTCAAGAATCAAAAAACATTCTAACTGAGTCACAAATGTATCTAATTGTATCACAGACTTGCAGATGCCTTGTAGGAAGAAAATTTTATTTGGAACAGTTGCTTGTCTTCCTGATTTTGGTTTCTGCAAGTTAATGTTGGCAAGATTTGTTGGATTTGCACTAAATTGTGGCTACATAATGATTAGACCTTGAGTCAGATTTCCAGCTTTTCAAAACCTCATTTACAGAAGGTATAGCCCTTGTCTGTTGATTGTCTTGACTTTGGTTTCCACTTGCATAACTTTATTACATTTAAATCAAATTTGGCATGCAGTTTGCTACTGGAAACCTTGAATGATTTTAATTTCACATGTTCCACATTATCATTATAAAGAGTTGCCCATTCTCCTAATGTTACTTTCTGCTTCATGACTTGGCTAAGAAATACTTAATTTCAGCCCAAGTTATTGTGCACACCATTCTATGTCATTATTTTAAAGAGTTATTACCCCCCTAACTCTCCCAAGTTTGGTTTTCCATGAGTTCTTCTAAGTTCCCACTAAGTAAACTGTGATAAGAAGGTCCCCCTGTGATGCGCCTCTGATTACTAATTCTAGTTACAGCCTTTATATTAAGTATTACCAAATGAGTAACTTACAAGACAAGTCTTTTTCTGATTGTGAGGGTCATTAGTAAAACTTCTCATTGAAAAATCTCCTAAATCTCAAAAATACTAACCACCCTCAGTAAATTTTAAAGGAAAGGTGGAAGGGTTTAGTAAAAAAAGAAATGTGCTGTATTACTACGTATAGAGAAAAATCTTCCATGTTCATGCAAAACAGAATGTAGGGGCAAAAGTAAGAGCACTCCATATTTCTCCCTACATGTTCATAAATTGGATCAGGTTTCTTATCACACATTTATATTGAAAAAAGGATTAATGAAATACTTTGTACAATAAATATTTATTCATCAACAGTGTTTTAAAATCAAGATGGCTGTAATGAATTTACAAATATCAAAGAATTATTATTTATAAGTCTAGATTAAATACTAAAGCATATGCTTTCATGTTAGTATTTATGTAGCTTTCCTTTAAAATACTGAAAATACTCTGGGGAAAACATATAAAGTATGTACTCAGACTACTCCTTTATCTGTAAACAGATTAAAAGTATTTATTCAATGCAGACTGTTTCTGATAAACAACTAAATTAATCTTACTTCTGGAAATACCAATCAACTAATCAAATATAACCCGATATATCAAGCACCTGAATACAAGACCTGTATATATGCTTCAGTTATGTCCCATTTATACATACATCCAAGTGTAAGGTGTATAGACCAAAGTCTGGTTCTATGGTATCATAGATCTTGATATGCCTGCACATTATGTGACAGCAGATTAGATTCTATCAAGTTTGCCTGACATGTAAGCAAGTAAAAAATAACACTGAACCTATTTTTAAAGACCACCTGCTTATAAATATCACATTCAGATGGTGAGATAGATGCAGCAAGATAAGCTGACACAGCTTGGGATGATAATGCTGTGCAAATTATATAAATGACTACTGTAGGTAAAGGTATGTGAACAATACACATCTTAAGGTATTATGTCATCAATGAAACACTGATTTAGCTCTTCCCAATGAAAAAATAAACTAAAAAGCTGGAAGAGATCAAAATTATAAACTACTTGGAATATGAACAATGTAGATTCTTGAATACAAGTCCGGTCCAACTATAAACAAGAAGGACCCTGATCTGCTGGGACATTATGTAATGGCTGTTTCTGGTCTATGGAGTTTGAAGATGGAACTTACTTGTATGCGAGTTTACACAGTATATGATATTAAAAAGATTTTACAGCAACTTTCATAATCATTATTTTGACAAAGATGTATCTAACAACATTTCTGAAAAAAACTCAATGAATGTAATGCCATGTAGGTGATAAATAAAGCAACTTTCATGTGGCACTCCTTTGCAATTTTCAATGCATGGAAGATTAAAGACATTCAAATTAAACCTCAGTGCAAAGTCAAATGTCAATGATGCAGTCAAAAAAGGAGCCATTTTTTAAATCAATGTTTGTGGCAAAACATGAATAGTTGTTAATGGATGACCACGACCACTTTTTTACTCATACAATCGGTGACATTTGCCATTGAAGAACAATATTTTTTAAATGTTAATGATTATCATCATACTAATCACTTTCTATCTCTCTCTCATTACACCTTTCTAACACCTCTCTCTCTCTCCTTACATACACAAAAAAATCCATACACCCACCACCCCTCAACTCGTGAAGAACACAACTTATATTTTGCTTGAGTGAATCAAATTCAAATCATTAAACAAAAATTTGATAAGTAATACCTCGGATATCAATATGTCTAACAATTAAAGGTAACAGCAATCTTGAGTGCATAAATTCCATCTATAATAAATACAGAATTACAAGATAGTGTTTCACTTCAGCTTTTCTTTGTCTTGAATAAAAGATCACACACCAACTTTGCAGATAAGACATCTTCAATTGCCATTCCTGAAACACATTGTAAAATGAATATTATAGTCCATGAGCTGCTTATAACCAGTTGTATATTGTATTATTCAACAAGCTTAGTAACATTATATGACACCATTCAATTGCAGACAGTTGTCTACTGATTTATTCACCAAGTTGAATAACACTGACAAGACATAACTGCAGCCAGTGGTATACTGTATTGTTCAAAAGTAGATTAACACTGTATGACATATGATTTGCAGCCAGGGGTAGACTGTATTATTCAACCAGCTGAATAGCACTGTTGTCCATCAGCTATTTTCCAATAATGGATTATCTGTATTATTCAGTGAGTTTCTAAAATTAAGTACTGAAATAAACAGGAACTTAAGATCGTGTTTGCTTTACTTAATTGCACTTTAATGATGTATGCATTAGTGTGCTAAATGATTTATGATGACATACCATGACACAAATTAAGGTGAACTGTATGTGATAAAAACAGATTATTCACAAATTCAAACATTATTCATTAATTTGTACCATACATAAATACATTAAGAGATTTTATTATTTGTTTTGGTTACTTACCAAGAGATTTGAATACTGTAGTTTTATCTCTGTTGGCATCCTTAGCTCCCAGAATAACCTCTCCTAACTCTGCATACACTTTAGCCTACAAAATTTAATTTCAGTCAGATAAAATATTAATGTAGGTAATATAATGCTTATTTGTAACAATCTTTCCCAGCCCACCCATCAAAATGCATAAAAACAAAAGTTTTTATATTTTCCACCCATCCCTACAAAAAATAGACACTATATTGAATTTCTTTAAATTCACCTGACATTTCAAATGAGCAGCAATTTTCCATTTTCTGCCAAGATTTCGTATCTGGAGTATCCTGGAATCTGTTTTTTTAATTAAATCAGGACAATCACAGTTACAGACATTTTATACTGTAACCCTGTATAAGGGCCACCTCATCCTTGAACAGTGTTTCATCAGTACTTTAATCAATAGATGTTAAAATATGCAAAAACAGACATATAATGTCACTACTTTGAGCATCATAAATTCTGAATCTGGACACTCACTTCTCCCAATATTGTCCAACTTTGTCCTTTCTGGCTAAAGAGATAAGTCATTTTGCCCAAACATTACAGTCCATCAAAGACCATGATTGATGATTTACTCAAGATATTTAGATTCCTGTTAAGTGGAAAGTGGGCAAATTTCATGCTGTTTACAATTACCTCAGACAGGATAATGTCACCACTCTCCTTTTCAGCACCTTCCCTACTGTCCACGTATACTGTGGCAGACCGCATCAACTCGGGGTCAATCTCATGCCAGTCTGGCCGGCATGCTCCTACAGCTGTAACATGAAGGCCACAAGCACCACATAGCTTAATAATACAAGTCAGGTTGAAGTGTAAACAATATAGACTCTGATCTACAAGCACATTATGCAAAGGCAGATCTGAGTCTATGCAGTTATTAGTTTATTCTAACTTATAAATGAGTATTAATGGTACAAATAAATCATAATAATACCAATATATGCCTCTTTTGTAAAGTAGGAAAACCAATACAAGATTAACTGACTTGTGCTTACTAACAGCAATTACATTTCCTGTGTGACTTTTACAGAGTTACTGATACTGTACATTTCACATTTCAATCCATCTTATGTATATACCAATGCTTTTGGTTTAAAATTATATACTGAAAATATTATAGTGTCATGCTTTTTTTCCAAATAGGTGCAACTGTACTGGTACAGTATAAATTTTAAAGATCTAATAGATATACCTATATTGATACAATATCTGTGTCAATGTTCAAATCTATACAACTTCAATGATACAATATCTATTTCAGGTTTCAAATAGAGACAAATATCATGGTAGAGTATCCATTTCAAGATTCCAATAGATACACTATCATGGTACAGTATCCATTTCAAGGTTCAATCAGACACATATATAATGGTAACATATCCATTTCAAGATTCAGAAAAAATTGATGCTTACCTAGCACATCTTAAAAGTATATTCTAGAAATAGCTGAAATGTAAACTTTAACACATGCTGACAAGATGATCTATCCTTAGAGATGACATAATTCCTCTGCTAACTCCATCTGAAATTACCTTTACAGGAAAGCACTCTCAATTATTTTACGCATGCTAGTGTTTTGTGGTCTAGCATCATTAACACAGACTAGTTGTGCAACACATTTTTCTAAGGTTTGCACTCCTGTATGCTAAGGTAACATATAAAATAAATGAATCTGAAAATTTAGGTTTAAAATTGTGCTTAAAATTGTGCACCAAGTTTGGTTCCAAATACCTTGGACAGTTTGAAAATTATGCTCCAGCAACAAAAGTCCCTTATTCAGACTCCAGCAACAAAAGTCCCTTATTCAGACTCCAGCAACAAAAGTCCCTTATTCAGACTCCAGCAACAAAAGTCCCTTATTCAGACTCCAGCAACAAAAGTCCCTTATTGGCTGCATATGAACACATGGTTGTTTTTTTTTTTTTACCATCCTACTTGTCAAAAACTGCGAAAAAGATCTTAAGTATAGAACATTTTATATGCTTCTATGTCTTGGTAAGAGATTTTAATTGACTAAAAAATGTTTTAAAATCAGACAACCTCCATTATACAAAAAAATCAGACTGTGCCTCCATGTCAATCAATGTCATTGGAATAATGCAACACAAGGCTAGGTCACACAAGCATATGGATAAAAAAAAATAGTTCTCACAGTTAGAGTGGTATACAAGAGTATGGAATTGAACTTGCCATTAATATGACATCCAGGTTTTACCCATGCTTTCTGTACAACTGGTTTGCTGGAAAATGTAACAGTAACAATGATGTCAGCATCTTTCACAGCTTCCTCTGCTGTTTTGCAGGCTGTTGCATTTATCTCCCCTGCCAAAAGTTGGGCATTATTAAATGTCCTACTCCAGACAGTAACCTGGGATATATAAAAAACCATTACAAACTTTCTTAAATGTCAGGTAGTTTCATCTGGAGTCTGATTTAATCTTCCAATTTAGTTCCTTGGCCAGGACCCTTATACTAAATAAATATTAAGTCTAAAACCAATATGTCTCTAGAAGGCAGAATATATGCATAGAACAACACTGAATGAGTAAACCGTCAAAGTCAGTTTAAATTCGACCTATCTTATTTCATCATCTTCATATTTCATGAATCTTGCAGACAACTTTACAAATACATGACATCCACAAGTAGCAGATGTATTCACATTAAAAGGTCACTATTCCAATTCCTAATAATAATTTTATGTTTACACCTTCCCTGGGTGTGTAGATTGGACTGTGGAGTTTATCTATGATGGACTTCATTCCATCAAGAGAAAGTCTTCTTGCCACGGAAAACTGGATGTGCCTAAGCCATTATATATTAGAGTGCTCAGGGAAACTGCACCCTCGCAGTTCTGAGTCCATTAACTACAAAACTATATTGCATCACCTCCTTACTTTAGAAAATGACTGCTTAGTCTTTAGCCTTGTGGGTGGCAGTAGCTGGGGATGGGCAGTGTCTGACTTACTTGTTCAAACTTGTACAGGGCAGAGAACGCATCAAAGTGGGACCTAGCTTGAACACCCGACCCTAAAATGGCCAGTTTCCTGGGATTCGGTGCACAAAGATACTGAAAGAAGAAATTCAAAATACTAAAATTAATTTTACTAATAAAATGACTGCATAACATCTTCCTAAACCAATAATGTTCATCTGGTTGCTAATCCAAGCTCTAGAAGGGTGTCATTGACCCCAATTTCACCAACAGTTTAAAATCTGAGCCAAGACTTAGCTCAAATGCAAGTTTGGTCAACGTAGCTGATCACTTCAGTCTCTGTGACCTTGACCTTTGACCTTTTGAGTCTGAAACAAAAAGGTCTTCCTTGCCCCAAGTGCAAACTACTTACAAAGTATGGTAATGGTAGATGACTGAAAATTCAGATATTATGAGGAAACTAAGAAGGAAACAGGTCATCAATCTAGGGTCATGACTGGTATTGATAGAAGGGATGCATGTGATGTTACCGGTACATTTCAAACATAAAGTGAACAGGTAAAGTGGTTACCATATATATTCACTTACATAATGCCTCCAAATGTAAACTGCAAAGATCCAGGTCTGCTGTAGCTCAATGTGCCAGCCAATCTTGGTCAGTGCAGTTTGTCAGGAGAAATCAGTAGAATAAACAACACAGACCCTGATCTGCAGGTGCATTATGCTATGGCAGATCAGGATCTTTCTTGTCTATAGTTTGACTTGATTTATAAGCATGTATATACAATACTTAATATAAGTGATAAACTTAATGTGTTTTTCATATAATCCTAATACAGAAAGAGGGTGCAACTGACTTATAAACAGAATTCAAAAGCAAACTGCACAGACTCAGATCTGTTGTCACATGTGCTGCCAGATCTGGGTCTATGTTAGAAGGAATCAGGAAAACAAACAACATAGAATTATCTGCCTGTGCATTATTCAATTGCAGATCAATGTCCATTTTGTCTGCAGTTGGATTTGACTTTATAAATGAGTACATACAATATGTGATGTAATATTCCAAATATAAAGGGAATTGCTAAAGGGTTATTGACAAAAGCCTTAAATAAAAACTTTAATGAAAATGTGATCCAATTATAATTTCTACCTGCTCAGGTGGTCATGAGACAGGCGGAGTATGTGATGATATTCTAAATATGGAATAAGTGTGTAAGGTGTTACTGTGTTACAAGAGCTAAAAAATCTAAAATCAAAGCTGTCCTAAGATATAACCTTAAACACATACCAAAAGACAACCTAAAACTTGATACCTCCATCAATGACACAATAACACTTGGAATTAATATGTACATAAAATTCATTCAATTCTCTGATCTAAGCTGGGAATGAAGCTTAAACTGAACATACAAGTCTGTTCTTATTTATTTACCAACTAATTGATTGATTGACTGATTGACCAGCTAGCTGAATGGATAATCTACTCATTTGTAAACAATGTTTTGTAAATTAATTAATTTTTTAATTTTACTTCTAATAAGTACCAAAAAGAATACAATAGTTCTATTTAATTTTAAATCTGTTGATATAATTTATTTTTGTCTATCATTACAATACCACCTATCAACGTGACATGGTTATGACTCTGTAAAGCACCTTGCTTGCTACGGCTGAGGCAGCAGCAGTTCTCATTGTAGTAATCACCTCTCCATCCATTATCTGAATAATAATAATAATAATAATAATAATAATAATAATAATAATAATAGACCTTCAACGACCTGAGGTTGCCCATTTTACTAATACTAGTCTACATATTACCTAATTTTGGTTTACAAGAATTTGTGGTAGGTATTTATCAGCTGATTGTCATGGAACCTAAGTTGTTTCTATAGAGACTTCTAAAACTAAATCTTGTTAAACATAGCATTCATATAGCCAAGAAAGATTTCTTAAAATCAATAAATTATCTTCCACCTGGTTGCTGTTTATGTAAATAGATAAAGAGTATGCTTGCAAAAATTAGAATTTTGTTCAGTCAAATGTTCTAGAACATTCCTACAAAGTTTGATAAAAACTGTGGTTACAACTTTTTGTCTTCTACTTATTGCTATGGAAGCTACAAGGGAAGGCATCCAAAATATTTTTTGTGGAATGTTTATGTTCTAAAAAGCACTGGCACAACATCTGATACAAGATTGCCATGTAGTTAACGAGACTTGTATTTTTGTGGGAGAAGTTAAAAATATGTTTTCTGTCTTGTCTATGAAAGCCATTCACTTGCAACAGTAATCACCGAAAGCAGACATTTGGTAAAACATGTCATAAGAAACAATCCCATTAAGTTTGATCCAAATCAGCTTTGTATGGTAGTTTTGGAAATGTGAATAATACATTTCCCACTTGGCTGTAAGGGGAAGTCACCTATAACAAAATTTTGATAGAACTTGTTCAAAGAAACATTCCTCTAAATTTGGATAAAATTTGTTCAAAAGTTTGAAACTGTCAAAAGATGAAGGACACATATGATCCATTATGTACAGCAGATACACAGCAGCCAAGCTGGTGATGGTGATGATGGTAATGATGAAGATGGTGATGGATGATGATTATTATAAACAGTATAGTTATCTATATAAAACATTTACTGTTATCAGTTTTAAATTTTTTGTTGCAGATTGATCAAATGATATTGTTAATTGATAATACCACTTCCATATAATATTGCTGATTCATAACCTACAGTCAATACAACTTTCATGTGATATTGATAATTCATAACCTACAATCAATACAACTTTCATGTGATATTGATAATTCATAACCCAACAGTCAATACAACTTTCATGTGATATTGATAATTTATAACCCAAAAGTCAATACAACTTTCATGTGATATCGATAATTTATAACCCAACAGTCATTACAATTTCCAAGTGATACTGATAATTCATAACCCAACAGTAAATACAACTTTCATGTAATATTGATAATTTATATCCCAACAGTCAATACAACTTCCATGTGATACTGATAATTTATAACCCAACAGTCAATACAACTTCCATGTCAATTTGATCCCGTAGTTTCCATCCAATCAGCGTGGTCGCAGCTGATAGGAGACTGTGGGTGCTGCTCGAAAATTGCCCGTGCAGATGAAGTCAATTATTTCTTTCCACCATTTTCGGTCCCGCGTGGCATTTTCTCTGGCATGTGCCGAGGTGATGCCATAATTCGCCAGGTCTTTTTCCACTTGTTGGATCCAGGTTTTCTTAGGTGCATTTCTTGAGACCTTCCAGGTTTCCGGTCTGGTGCGCCACAGGGCTCGATACGGTAGACGCCTCTCTTCCATTTGGCAGACATGGCCAAACCAGCGAAGCCTAGCACGTCTAATCAGTGATTCCACCATCAGTTGGTGAGAGCATCGGGCCCGGATTTCCACGTTTGGGATTCTGTTCAGAAGGTTTACTCCCAGTATTCGTCTGAGGCAGCGCATTTGAAATACCTCCAGCTTCTTGAGGTCCGCGTCTAGGAGGACCCACGTCTCTGCTCCATATTGGAGTATTGGGAGCATGAGAGTGCGGTATAGACGCACTTTGGTCACCACCGAGAGGGCCATTTTTCTCCATATGCACCAAGCTAGTGACCCGAACGCAGACGTTGCCAGTCCCAGGCAATGCAAGATGTCAGTGGAGGCCGCTATTGATCTGCTTCGGATTATGAACCCCAGGTATTTAAATTCCTCCACTTGCTGAAGATAGACTCCGTTAAGGCAGACGGTCACTGGGGTGTTGTCCGATGTAATGACAACTGTTTTGGCGGTGTTGATCTTTAACCCAAATCTGGCAGCTTCATCGGCGATTTCTTGCAGAATTTGTTGCTTCAGCTTCGTCCTCAGTGAGAAATGCACTATCGTCCACGAACATTAGATCTGTGGCATGGTCATTGAACCATGCCCCAAAAGTGATCCCTCTACGTCCCAGGAATACCTTGCGCATGACACAATCGACCACGATGTTAAAGAGGCTAGGTGAGAGCACGCATCCCTGACGGAATCGTCAATTTCACCGAGAAATCCTTCGTGTTTGCCCCTTGGATTCAAACTTGACTGGTTGACCCATCATAGGTGTTGGTAAGTAGCCAAATGTATTTTGGCGGGTATCCTTCCACTTCCATGGCTTTCCACAAGGCCGGGCGATGGACGCTGTTGAACGCTGCGGAGAAATCAATGAACACCATGAATGTGCGTTTTCCACACCAATTCTTTCCTAAAGGATTTGACGGAGCGTGAAGATCTGGTCGCAGCAGCTTCTTTCAGGTCGAAAACCGGCCTGTTCCTCTCATGCCGCTTCCTCCCGCCGTTTGAGTACCCTTCTATGGATGATCTTCATAAATACTTTGCCAAGTATGGACAGCAGGCTGATGCCCCGATAGTTCTTTCAGTCCGTTTTGTCGCCTTTCTTGAAGATTGGTACGATGATGGCTTTCTTCCATGCTGTTGGTACCGCTTCCAATCGCCATATCAATCTCAGCAGGGCGTGTAATCTTTTGACGATGATCTCTCCGCCGTATTTCAAGGGTTCTGGTGTTACTTCATCAATGCCCGGCGCCTTGTTGTTCTTCAGGTCTAAGATGGCAGTCCGTATTTCCTTCATAGATGGTTCGGACTCATCGATTTGCGCAGATAACTCGCCCATGGTGTCCACCAATTCCATCAGTCCAGGTGGGGCGTCGTGGTTGAGGAGGGTGCAGAAAAAGTCCTGCCAGCGGTCCAAACTTCCTGTGTTGGAGCTGATGAATTTTCCGGTCTTGTCTTTGATGTTGTTCTCAAACGGCCGAGATTTCCCGGCTAGTCGTCGAATGGTTGAGTAAAGGGTTCGGAATTTGTTCCAGTTGGCTGCCACTTCCATATCTTTGCGAGATCTTCCCAATACACGGCTCTATCATCCTTCAAATTAACTCTGACCAGTTTGTTGAGGCATCTATATTCCGGTTGGTTATTTCACTTGCATTTCTTCTGTTTATTGATGAGAAACAAGGTCTCTTTGGATATCCAGGGTTGAATGTGCCGCTTCTTTGATGGACACACCTCTTTGGTACTGTCTGTAATTACCTTCACAAGCTCGTTTGCAAGATAATCAACTCCCTCCTGTGATTCATCTGCCTCCAATGTAGTAAGGGCTTCAAAACAATTCTTTAGGGTGATCTATTATTTTTCCCGGACCGCTGGGTCTCTTAAGAGTGCTACGTTTTTGCTCCCGTTTCTTATTGGTTGCTGGACGCTTCAATCTTAGTCGAATCTTGATTCTGACCAGGTGGTGGTCGGACCCACAATCCGCTCCACGCATGGCTCGAATGTACAACTTCCATGTGATACTGATAATTCATAACCCATCAGTCAATACAACTTCCATGTGATACTGATAATTTATAACCCAACAGTCAATACAATTTCCATGTGTTACTGATAATTTATAACCCAACAGTCAATACAACTTCCATGTGATACTGATAATTCATAACCCAACAGTCAATACAACTTTCATGTGTTACTGATAATTTATAACCCAACAGTCAATACAATTTCCATGTGTTACTGATAATTTATAACCCAACAGTCAATACATCTTTCATGTGTTACTACTAATTTATAACCCAACAGTCAATACAACGTTCATGTGATATTGATAATTTATAACCCAACAGTAAATACAACTTCCATGTGATACTAATAATTTATAAAAACAGTTAACCAACATTCAATACCATTTCCATGTAATACTGATAATTTATAACCCAACAGTCAATACAACTTTCATGTGTTACTACTAATTTATAGTCCAACAGTCAATACAACTTTCATGTGATACTGATAAATTTATAACCCAACAGTCAATACAACTTCCATGTGATATTGATAATTTATAACCCAACAGTCAACACAACTGTCATGTGTTACTACTAATTTATAACCCAAAAGTCAATACAACTTTCATGTGATATTGATAATTTATAACCCAAGAGTCAATACAACTTTCACAAATGTGACTATCACTATGATGTAATCAATTTGAACAAGTTATTACACGCATAACAGATTTAGCCAAATTATCTAATTTGTGCATTTATGGGGATTTCTATTTTCATTTACTCAGTTTATTTCAGATTCACATTACTGACAAAAAATCAACTTACCACTTTTGGAATGCCTGTGTCCACAGAGAATACAACCACAATAGCATTATGGGTTGGTAACCCATACTTCTCTTGGTTGTGTTGATAGAATGTCACCAGCTTGGTAGCCAGAGCATCTTCATCCTCACACAGAGCTGGCATCAACCCCAGGAATCTTAAGATAATATGTATATACATTATTTTGTACACTTAATAAATGCATTTATTTCCAATGCTCCCATTTTTTTGAATGAGAAATAACCATTGTCTGCTAATTTCTAAATGTATGCTAACTTTTATGAACAAAATTATTTTTGGCTACTTAGCTAATAATGTAAAGTTTCTAGTGGCAACCTTGTGTATTGAGTTTATTTTAGTAATGTCTAAATGTTTATTTACCATGTATTTTAAGTTACTACATATCATTTGTCCCATGAAATTCAATAAAATTTAAAACAATCCCAGGATTCAAACTATACTGATAAACAAATTTGATGAGGTAATTATCTAACCCCAAACCCATCTAGGACATATGATAAATCTGGAAATATCGACATTTTTACAGATTCAATCAATTATGCAAAATTATATCAGGAATCATAATATGATCTTCTTGATAAATTTAATGATATAAAAGGTAACATATGGATAAAAGTTGATTGCAGCTAAGAGTAAAATTCACTTTGAATTCTCCAGAACCCTGACCCATTATCACCATGTTTACCTGAATAATAATTTGGTTAATTGGCTGATACTCATACAGAATAATGAAGCTACTATTAGTTGCTTAGATCAATAAAATAAAAAAGGTCAAGGTCAAGTCCAGCAAATAATGTCATAATACAGTAACATATAATGGAATATAAAAAAATTAACATAACAGTCTATTATGTTTTAAATAAACAATGCTCATTAAATCATGCTAGAAAGTTATTTTCCATTAGGTAATGGTTATTTCAGAAAATGCTAATTTGTGATCTGGGGTCAAATAGAGAACTATATTGTCTTGTGACTGTAAGGATTTTTCCAGTTGTGCTTTAACATCTGGCACTTTAAGTTCTATTATGCTGTGACCAGTTTGGGCTGAATTTTATTTTCTTCAAATTACTGAATTCAAGTGATTCTTTTCTCTGGAAATACAAAAGTGCTCTGATCAAATTATTGGATGAAGACATTCATTGGAATTTATACAGTATTCAAACCTGGAATAATATTTCTGTGATTCAACAAGAGACTGTTGACACATCAGTTTTATGCAGACCATAACAGACATGTCACTGCCTTCAATTTTAAATCTCTTCAGGACTTGAATTCAAGTTTTATTCAGGACTTTTTATTACTAGGACTTGTGTCATTAATTCTTAGATTATTTTGGGATTTAATTTACAAAACCAAGTTTTTTCTCATTTTTCACTTTGTATTCTAGGGAAATAAATTATTTCTTACATTTTAAAAAGCTTGTTGTCTTCCCTCTTTTTTGTTACTTATTTTAAGAACATAGACTCATAAAAGAAGATTGGGGGCTCATCTTTGGATTACGCATTTTGCTAAAAGATTTCAGAAAACTTTGTTTTTGAAATTTAAATTCCCCTAGTTTCTGATTTTTTAAAATCCAAAGTAATATTTCACATTTTAGTATTGGTTAGTGAGCTTTTTATAATGTCATCAAAAGTGTAGATCTTTATTATAAATCCTACCCAGGAGCAGTTTTAGACTATTGAAAAAAGATAAATTGCTTCAGCTCATCAGAAACTAAGGCTTCTTTAATGAAGCAAGAAATAAAACATATTTTGGTCCAATATTCGATGGAAAAGACTGTTTTGGATAAAATGCTTTGATTTTGATCAGCCTGAACTTCAGAAAGCAGAGATGCAAAGGCAATGAAAGAGGAAAGAGAGAGAGGAGAATGTAGTTGCAGTTGGAGAAAGAGGGGAGAGAGAGAAACAAATGCAGTTTCAGAAAGAAGAAAAACAAATGCAAAGGCAGTTGAGCAAAGAGGAATGACAGAGTCAGATGCAAGTGCAAATGCAAAGAGAGAGAGAAGAATGGGAATATCAATTTAGATTAAGAGATTTTGAAAATCTGGCAAGTGAAAAGCAAATCCCAACTTTACATACAAATTCAATTTCTGATGTTACTAAGAATATCTGGTTAATGCCTCCATTTAAAGAAAAAAAAAAGTAGATTAATATTTTCCACATTTTGAAAAAATTGCTGAAAGTTCAAAATGGACAAGGGAGCACTGCACTTTTTTGCATCCCTGTAAGTACAGCAGATTGGTGACCATTTTATGGTTAAGAAATGCATCTTAAGGGGTTATGAGTTAGTCCCTAAAGCTAATCAGCAAAAATTCAGAACCTATAAAAACAGGAAGCTGGACAAACTCATGTTTAATTCGCAAGATAAATTGAGCAGTTATTTGATAGGTGGTGCCTAGCCAAAAAAGTTATTAAAAATTATGAAAATCTAAGACAACATGTACTACTTGAAGAGTTCAAGACATTAAGACTTATCTTCATGAGAACAGGGTTGAGACCTTGGAAAATGTTGCTTGTGCTGCTGACGAGTATTCCTAAGCTCATAAAGTTTTTTTGTAAGTAATTCTTATACTCAGCAGTCATCTGGTAAAAAATTATTTAATCCTAATATGAGCTCTTCCAAATTTCAATCCGACACAACTTTTAGAAATTAAGTTTCTAATAAGAATGATCAATGATCTCTTCCAATGTGTACCTATTGCAAGAAGAAAAGACACATTATTTCTTATTTCTACAAATTTGAAAACAGGCATCAGAATAAAGACAGACCTATTTCAAATGCTGTTATTTCTAAGAGGTCAAGGTCACAATCATGTATTAAAAGGAATACACTAGTTGGGTCTAATAAACCCCAGACTGATTTTATTATGGAGAATTATGAACCATTGATGTTGAAAGGTTCTGTATCACCAATGGGTGATTCAGCTAATCCCATCCCTATTAAAACTGTAATAGTCACAGGAGCTTCTTGGAGAATTTTATTTTCAGGTACTTTGTATTTTTCTGAGATGTCTTCTTCTAATGAGAGTGTTCATGTTTGGGGAATAGAGTACAGCATTGTTAATGTCAAGAGTGTAAATTTGTCATCAGACATAGTCTCAGGACCCATGACATACAGAGCTGTGTCTTCTTTACCCATTGGGAGTATTTATTTATTACTGGGCAATGGCCTACCAGGAGATGTGGTTAATCCAAATGTAATTGACAAGCTTTGCATAACTGTCATAATAAAACATATTTTAATGATATAAGCCTACCTGTAAATACAAACCGTAATATGATCCAAAACAGAGCTGCTATAAATATTGGCAAGATTTCAAATCACCTCAATAGTATGCATGGATAATGATCACAATTGTACTCACTCAAGTGCTTATTTACAAAGTTTGATCACAGCTGGATTTGAAATAAAGACTCTAGAATGATAATAAGCTCAGCCAATAGCATTCAAGGTCACCTCATTATCATACATGGAGCCATACATTATAAAACTAATGTCAGATCTTTACCATATCAGCCTATGACCAAAGTTTTATCAAAATCAAACAAAATATGGCTTCCAGAGTGCTAAGATGATTTGCCAATCAGATGAAATATCACCTCATTAATATGCTTGAATCTTAATCCTTTTCTAATACATTCATGATTTTAATCATAGAAGCATATATTCCAAATATGATCAAAATCAGATTCGAAATTTGGTTGAAAACACTGATAACAAGGTCAGCAAATCAGATTTAAGAGTGCACATTAATAATATGCATGACTTGCTGATATAAGCACAGATCTGAAAACTGATTAAAATCAAATCAGAAATGTGTCGTCCAGAGAGAAAATAAACTCAGCCAATCAGATGCAAGATCAAATCATCAACATGTGTGTATGCTGTTCATTAGCAAACCCATTCAAGACTTTTTTAAAAGCAAACAAAAATGAAAATAAATCAGAATAAAAAAGTTAACAATGGGAAATGATTGTCAAATCAAAATTAAATTCAGGATGCAAAAGATGCTTTTTCAAAGTTATGTTCCATTAAAATTCATCTAAACCAAAAAAAAAAGGTTTTCTACAAACCTACCTATCATAATTTGTTTTCATAATGTAAACAGAATGACTCATAGTTTTAATTTGGCCTAAGCATATCTTCAAAGTTTTGGGGAATTATGTCAGCATATATCCCAAGTTTCAGAGAATGAATAAAATGCTTTCAAACTTGCAAAATATGACTTAACGTAATGGCAAAATAACTTGAGATTTCAAGATCTTGTACCTTTTCTAAGGTTATATGATGTGAAAACCCAGGATGGTGCTATATACGTGAGAAACAAAAAGAATCTTTTACAACAAAAGAGACATTACCAGAGATATATGATACATATGAAGATACTAACAAGGAGGTCACTGAACTGAATGACAAGATGCCAGAAGTCATCAATGAGCCAAACCTGCGAGAGATTTGAATAAAGAGTGGACATCTAAAAAAACAAGCCAGCAAGATAAAGAGATTTTGTTATATGAACATGATAATTTTTATGAATTATATTGTGTCTTGTTAATATTAAAAACTGGAAGTGATCAAGGCATAATAATACATCTGTTATATCACATCAGTTTAACGACTGGATTAAAGAACATAATATTAGGTCAATAGATTTTAGTGGCAATGCCAATATATCACCATGTACTTGTTTTCATGAGTGTATGAATGACTATGAATGTCATGGGTTAGAACTTAATTTTAACTACAATTAGTAGAACTTTTACAACTCACCACAAACTGTTTGAAATATATATTCATGTGCAAATATAATTTTGTTAAACTTGAATATGGTTACAAATTATTCCAAAAATCGAGAAATATGTTAATTTAAAAGTGAAGCAGAAAACTCAATTTTAGGGGGAGTTTTGGCAATATACAGTATTAACTTTATGTTGCTACAAATGGTCTGACAGTTATAGATGACCTAAGGTCAGCTCCATTAACATTATGTTGCTACAAATGGTCTGACAGTTATAGATGACCTAAGGTCAGGTCCAGGCTCTCACTCAGTTGTAAACTAGCTATTAAAGTAATGAGTCCAAACCATGTTTTGTGTCATTTAGCAAAACATAACACCTAGCAGTTTTTTTTCCAAACTGTTCCTGGCAGCAAATGTTTCCATAGTTATATCCAGTTTTTTTAAAATCATTCCCCAAATTATATACTGGCTAAGTATAATTTTTTTTCATATTTTTAGACATTCAACAATGATGGTTGTCAGCCTCATCGGCAACTGCTGCTTTAGAAAGAAATACTTATTATCTAACTACTTGTCTTACCAAAATTTATTCAATTTTAATGCGTACAAGAGCCTTTTTAGTCTGTAAATGTTTCTTTTGTGAAATCATGAACTCTACATTATATATTTGTACAGACTAGAAGTCTGTTTTGGACTGTGCAATGTGGTGAGTATCATAAAGGCAAGGTGCATATCAAAGAGGCAGGGTATGCAGAGTTGCAGATGCTGGACATGTTGCCTAGATGAGCCCCTTAATAATGCATGAATCATTCTCTGCCTTGCAATGAGTTGCTGTAAGGTATAACGGTACCAATTACACAAGTCCAGGTGGGTCGAGTTTAAGGTGTAGGGAACATTGTACTTAGAATAAACAACAACACTAGCTGTAATTGGTGGATAAGGTATGAGTTGTCAGCGCTCCGGTGGCCTAGTAGTTAGAGTGTCCGCCTCAAAAGCAGGAGATCATGGGTTCGAACCCAAGCTGAGTCTTACCAAAGACTTACAAAATTGGTATTAACAGCTGCCTTACTCGGCACTCAGTATTAAGATGTTAATGTATGGCCTGGTATCAAGATAATGTGACAGGGTGGGACATCATGCTACATGATGTCCCAGTTCTAGACATTGCTATAAACTGCTACACTGCTGACATCATAGTGATATGACTGCAAAATCTTTAAAGCTAAATTAAAAATCATAATCACATGCATGTTTGAGTTGTACTTTCTGTTAGGCTATACAAAAAAGTTGAGACTCTTGACAACGTGTGAATTTTTATTCCCTATCTAGATCATATTTTGTATTCTTTTATGATCATTTGAAAATGTGGTACATGTCACCATGATGACATATGACTGAAAATGTGTCTGTTTTGAACAGATAACTCTTACCCCGGTCTAGTTCCAGCAGTTATTTTTTTGTAATGCAATGAAGTACCTGGTTCTGTCATTGTCAAATTGATAATCTAACACTGCTCTCTAGAAAAGTTAGTCCGAGTTTCCTCTGACCCTTGCCACCCCATTTTTTATATTTGGTTTTTTATGTTGGGGTATGTTGGGGTGTACACCCAGCATAAAAAACCAAATATCAAAAATGGAGTGGCAAGGGTCAGAGAAAACTCGGACTATAGAAAAGTGTGTGACATGCATGCCAAAGTAGGATACAAAATGCATTTATTTCTCCAAACATCAGCACTATGTACAAACAATTGGTACCATTATACCATAAACTTTGACCCAAATGGGTTGTGTTACGTCTATTGACATTGTATGTACATATCGGTCTCTCTAAACACCCCAAGACCACCCCAATATTGCATATACTAGCACCAACTCTCGCAAAAACTTATCAAGAAGTGGAGAAAAAAAAGAAAAAAAAAGAAAACACATACATTGTTACTATCAATGATTTATAGTATTGGTTGATGGCCATATTTCTGATAATCTACGGAAACTAACTCTATTCATCAAATCTCTTTAATTATATTATATTATATATATATATATATATATATATATATATATATATATATATATATATATATATATATATGCCATTTGATGCCATTTTTTTAACTTATTTAACGACTCATTTGTGGTATTCCTAATTATTTATAAATGTTGATTAATATTCACGTTACTGTACCAGAAAACTATTCATCAAAACGGGAGTTATCTCCCTTGGCAACTCCGGACCTTACTTATTTTACTGTTATACAAAATATATCTAAATATTCGCAGGTTTTGTTTGTTTGTTTGTTTGAAAACTTAAGTCAACGTTCATCTTGAATTTGGGCAGTTTATGTCATCAAAAGAATCAACAAATAAAATCCTTTAAAATGAGTTATAGGGAAACGCCAAAACGCAACATTTCATGCTTATTACCACACGGCACACCAACGTTCCAACTCCAAGTCGGATTAATTAATACACACCCGTCAGCTTTTTCGACTTTGACAACGGTCCTTACTGGTTGTACAACTTTTCCAGAAGAATATTTAACAAATGCATTTTGCATAACAGAGATCAATTCATAATAATCAAGTACTTCTTTTATCTTAGCACCAGACAGGTATGGAATAGAAACTTCCGCCATTTTCAACATACAAATGATCACATGATAATCGTGTGACCAAAACGTATCATAATTTTTTTTTTTAAAAGTGTATGAACCAGACAAAACAAAACGCTGTTTAGTGGAAAAGATTGGCAGTTTTCAAAGCACATTTGAGTATTTGAAAAAAAGTTTATTAATAAAAAATATTGTTAGATCAGATAAAGTCTTTCGAGTTTTGTTGAGCGAAGATTAACCAGAGCAATTAATTAGCACGAGATTCAGAAGGACTACACCTTTCCCCCACCCTCAAAGAAATGTTGATATTGTATAAATATTTACTTATCAATATAAATATTGACAGAATTTACTTGTCAATATAAATATTGACAGAAAAAAATAGTAAGAGGCGGAAACGAATGTGTCTTCCCATAAAAGAACGATCCCTTTGAAGTCCAAAACTGATAGTTTGCCTTCTTTCTTTCATTCTTTCTTTCTTTCATTCTTTCTTTCTTTCTTTCTTTCTTTCTTTCTTTCTTTCGCTTATTAGGGGTAAGAATTATTAGCAACAAAATTAAAAATTACTAGTCAAGCAAAATAGTAATCGCATTGTTGGAGAAACAACGAAAGTGGACTTAAAAATCATAAGCAATCTGGACTACCATAAAAATAAATGCTGGTACAAACATTTACAGATATAAAGATCGATATGTAAAAAATGCTGCTGCATATGCTCAGTCACGTGAGCCATAACTGAAATCTTGCATTTCCGAAAGTTTCCGATAGATATACATAGCCATATTACATCATGCAAAAATATATTTTTATTCGTTATAAAGTTCGATTATTTATTATTATTATTATTATTATTATTATTATTATTATTATTATTATTGTGGTCGTTGTTGTTGTTTTTATTATTGTTGTTGTTTTTGTAAGCCGATAAATCAGACCTCCACCCGTGTTTGAGAACTAATTACAGTAGTCGCTAAACCATCTGGTGAGGAATAATAAGGGAAGATATGCTACACGAACGTCATTCGAAACTGGCGGGAAACTTCGTTATTCTGGGAATTACAACGGAGCTTCGAACAGGTCAATTACTTTTTTCCTCGATTATTGTAATCTATTACGGCAAAGTCATTGTACCTTAATTATGTGCAGTATGAATACATCACTATTAGAATATTTAGTACGTAGAATTAACATTTGTAGGGTTTGATTCCTTTGTGGTGTTTGATTCCTTTGTAGCGTTTGATCTGCATGCATATTTTGAAATATGAAGAATGTTTATGTAAAGAACTAATATTGTAATTCTCTATTTGGTTAATTCGTAGTAACATCATGCATTTATTCATATGATATTCTAGATTTGCAAATGCTGAATTGAATTATAACTTTGTATAATGGTTGCAGTGTACAACATTAGTTACTAGGGATATTTTACTATTTGTGTATACTTTGTTGGATATTAATATGTTAAGATATATCAGCGCATGGATATGTGGATATATGTGTACACTTTGTAGAAGTGTGATGTACAGAAATGCGTCTGATTATGTGATATTGTTTTGTATAATAAGATTGAAAATCTATATATACCGATGTGATGAAATATATTGATATATGCATGATAAGCAGTTGATACCGTGTACACCATATCAGAAAGTCTGGGTATTTCGATGTGCACGAATGCGTTACCAAAGAAGGTAATGGCTTATCTGATGATAAATTGTTGTTTAGTGAGTCTAGATAGCTAGATGAAGATGCAATGTCTTTGTGTGTTCGTACAGGAAGATTTTAGGGACCAGAGGAGCTGTATGAGACAGAGGGAAATATCCAAATGCAGTTGGTCACGAGTCTCTGGGAGACAAGAAAATAAAAGAACGGAGGCAGAAGTTAGACGGACTGATGGGTAAGTGGGTGGAGTCCCAGTCCAGAGAAAGTATAATACAGATTAGTAGGAACACAGGACAGGAGGAAAATCTATCGCACTAAGTCAGACGATGAAATAGGCCATCACTTGGTCGAGTGAAAGACGAGTGATGGTTTTAAATATTGAATTTCATTTGCGAAATTACTAACTGTTATTGAATGGTATTAAAATTGTTTATTTAAATTTCACTTTTTGTGTATTCAGTATGTCGACATTGCTGACTTGGGGCTCGGAACTTTGCATCTCTCTATAAATACTTCAATTTCTGACGTAAACGAACCAGGGTAGGAGCACCCCACCCCAACCTAGTTAACGAGACACCTCTACATGGAGCTACCATCGTATGAAGGGGTTCTTTTGGTGGCAAGTGAGCAATAAATGCCCACTCGATAAGTTTAAATCCCTTCTGCGCGCGAAGCACTCAAATATCGCGATTAGTTGTGTGCGCAGCACACTTTTTAATTGTTTCTGTAATGGGAGGTGTCCATTCGACACGTTACCGTGTTAATCGTATACTTCTTAACTGGTATGTCTGGACGCGAGAAGGAAGGAAAAGTCTGGCTGAAAACTTTAAGCGGAAACGGAAAGTTTTTGAAACGCCGTAAATGAACATCAATCAGGTTCTGCCCAGTTATCTAATTTCGAGTTATTTCCTTGTACCAACTGTGTGTAGGCCACATATTGTAATTAGAGTTGTACAAGTCAGTTATAAATTGTCCTACTCTGTGCTAGTTTAGATTTCGTTGCACGTAGGGTACATAATGTTTCCGAAACATCAATAAACCAATATCAAGTCTGTGTGACCCATTATCTTGTTGTGGTCTTATTCATGAGAGTAATAAGGGAACCCGAGTGGCCGAGTGGTCTAAAGCGCTCAACGTTACAGATCACTGTTATCTCACCTCTGTCTGCGTGGGTTCGAGTCTCAAGTTTGGCCAATGTGGGTACGTGAGAAATTTGCCGGTAGCTTATCTTGGGTCGGTGGTTCTCTCTGAGAGTTTTCCACGCTCTTCCTCCACGTTTAATACTAACGGCCATGTATTGCCTATAATGTGTTGAAAGATGGCGTTAACGCCTACAATAACAAAAACAACAATATTCGAGCCATCTTTTCGACGGGTGAGCTAACGGGTCATATTTGTATATTACAAGAGATATTATCGAAACTGGATTTCAAGACAAAGTGAAAACCCTTACGCATTTGAACTAATTGTTTGAAGCCTTGAAAAGGCTGATGGATATCCTCTTAAGACGGTAACAAGAACGTCTTCTGGTGTTCGGGTGGCAAAAGTATGTCTAATCCGCCCCTCGCAGCTTATTGAAGTGATCAGGTCAGAAACGAGAAGATCATATATCGGCGGCTAAACATTAATAAATTGTGTCGAAATCCTGTGTGATTCTATGAGCTGCATTATAATCAACGTCCTAGGGGAATTTTGCACCCGCAATACTTTTACCCAAGTGCATTGATGTTCCCGCTGACTGGAAGAAGTTAGATTTAAATCTTCTGAAGAACCGTTCCTCTTTCTGCAGTCTCTTGGTAGCTGCATTGACAGTCCGGAAGTCTTCTGTGTGCTATTTGGCTGCTTGTTGACAGGCATATCGATCTTTTTGTATTCATGTGAAGCCTGGACCCTGACAGAAGAAATACAACGAAGAATCCATGCACTTAAAATGATATGCTACAGAACCATCCTTGGCATCTCTTACATAGGCCGCATCACAAATGAAGAAGTGCGTAACACCAGTAGGCCATTATGAAGACCTCCTCACCACTGTCAAAAAGAGAAAGCTGAAATGGTATGGCCATGTCACTAGAGCCAACTCCACAATAGTACTGCACGGCAGTGTCCAAGGTGGCAGAAGAAGAGGTAGAGAGAGAAAAAAGTGGATTGACAACATCACAGAAGGGACCAGGAAAAGTTTAGCGGCGACACAGGCATTGGCACATAATTGAAACAAGTGGAGGGAACTGGTCAGATGTTCAGCAGCACAGTGTCTCAACGACCAGACTAGGTAAAGAGACTGATGATGATGATGATGATGATGATGATGACCTTCTAATAGTTATTTCATTCCCTATTCGACATCCTTATCACCGAGGTGCCTAGCCACTATTTGCCTTACTTAGTATGGGCACTGTTAATTATGGCTTCTATCTCTGTACCTTCATTTCCGGCTGTTCTGTATGTGTATTTCGATTTTTAATATAGGGCTGTGGTGTTGCTGATGCTCATGTTTGTTGCTCGGCCTCTTGTTTTCTGCATACCTCTTGGGATTCGTTTTTCTTACGTACCTTTTTCTTGCATCTACCATATTTTGCCTTGCCATATACTAAGTTGTACTCACTTTTATCGGTGGCAATGGAGGCCGTGTTTTAGCTTCAGAATTTAAAACTGGAGTTGGCGTTGTTGTTTGTGGAGTTAGAGGTCTTGTTAACTGGGTTCCACGGTAGGGGCGAACATAGTAAGTCCCCTCCCCCCGTTTTTCCTGCGGTCTTCCTCTCCGACATGGTCTTCTTAGGGTCCTCTTCTTCAGTCTTGTAGTTTGATCCCATAGACTCCCCTGTGATACACTACTACGGCCTAAGCCTTTGATTTCTTTCAGGTCATGGGCTGGTATCATAACTTCCATCTCTGGCTCTCCAGATTTATATCAAGCTGTTTCAGAGAGCCCAGGATCAGTTTGTTCTACAAAGGTTAACGGACACTAGAAGTACCCGCCCCTCTTGTTTTTTCTTCTTAGTATTAGTTACCACTTTCTTTATCCGTTGTTTTGTTGGCCTGGTTTTACTTTTTTGTGATTATCCCTTTTGCTGAAGCTGGATGGCAGCATAGTTCTCAGAGTCCGAACTCATGTGACTGCTGACAGTCACATTGGCTAGTCTCATTACACTACAGCACAGTTAATCTATGTCGTGATGTTCCACAGGGATCTGTTCTATTCATTCTATACACTCAGCCGCTCTCAAGTGTCATAAATCATCATCCAGTGTCTCTCTACGTATACGCTGATGACACCCAAATATAAAAATCTAGCTGAAAATAGAAATGTTGAAAATATTTAAGGTAGCAAACATTGTTAGTCTTTGAGTTCGTTCTTGCAGTCAAAAAGGTGAGTTTTAAGAGCACTATTGAAATGGATTACCGTGTCTTTGTGTCTAATTTCAATGGGCAATTCATTCCACGTTGCTAGGCCCTAGTATGATAAGAACGTTGTCCATATGACTTCGTTTTCATAGAGGGAGTACTGAGTATACGATTGTCAGAAGTGGAGTGTAAGTATTTTGCTGGTGTGTACACATGGGTGACGCCAGATAGGTATGTTGGACTGGAACTCGTCAGTGAAACGTAGCACAGAGAAAAAATTTTGGATAGCCAGTGAAAGGTACAGATCAACGAGGAGGTGTGCTCTGATCTTGATACTCTAAGGATGATCCGAGCAGCTATGTTTTGAACTTTTTGAAGTTTCTGGAGTAGATATTGAGACGAACCAAACATAATTGAGTTACATTAGTCCAGCCTTGAAAGTACTAATGAACAAACAAGTGTTTTAGTGGTATCAGCTGAAATATATTTGCGAATGGAGCTGATGCCTCTCAGCTCAAGATATGCAGCCTTGCATATGTTCATGACATGTTAGTGCTATGTGAGAGTACTGTCCAGAGTAACACCTAGGTTTCGTACTGACTGTGTGAATTGAATGTTGGTGCTCCTGATATTTTTTTTTTGAGGTAAAGGATGTGAATGAGATAATCTTTGTGATCAGAATGGTCTCAGTTTTATACTCAGCAGCTTGTTACATGTCATCCATGATTTCACATCAGAAATGCACCACTCTACTTCTTCAGTTGGGTGACTAGATTTGTATATTTGGGTGAGACACTCGATGCTAATCTATGACACTTGAAAGCGGCTGAGTGTATAGAATGAAGTGAACATGTCCAAGAACATACCCCCGTGGAACACCACAACATAGATCAACTGGGCCGGAGTGTATTCTATTTGCATATACTATTTGTGTCCGGTTGACTAAGTAGGACTTGAACCGCAGTAAGACTGTAATGTGAATGCCAAATACATGCTGAAGGCTGGTGAAGTAATATAGCATGGTCTATTGTGTCAAATGCTGCAGACAAATCAAGGAGGGCGAGAACTGTTATCTCGCTATCCAAAACAGAGAATATCATTAAATACTTTCAGAAGAGTAGTTTCAGTACTGTGTGGCAAGGGCGATAGTCAGACTACGTTGCTAGAAAGACTGTTTGAATTTAGATGAGCAACAAGATGGGTTAAAACAACCTTTTCTAAGATTTATTTTTATATGAACGAGAGATTATAAACTGGGCGGTAGTTCTTTAAATCGGTATGGTCGAGTGTTGGTTTCTTCAGCAGAGGATTTACAGTGGCAGTTTTGAAAAATGATGGGAATTCTCCGGATGAGAGTGAGATATTAATAACATCAGTTAGTGAAGGCAATATTGAATATACGCACTCAGGCAGCAGTGATGTTGGAATTGGATAAAGTACACGTGACTTTCGTGCACTCTTCATCACAATTGTCCGTACTAAATCCATACAGAGACAGGTTGAAATGCTGCTAACGGTTGTCGCTGAAATTATGTATGGCGACAACGAGTCAATTGAAACTGTATTGTCAAGCTTATCTCTAATGGTTTGTACTTTGTCACGGAAGAAATTTGTAAATAGGCCCGGACTGTCTGCTGGAGA
The DNA here is from genome assembly GCA_030141615.1 of Unio pictorum. NCBI lineage: Eukaryota > Metazoa > Mollusca > Bivalvia > Unionida > Unionidae > Unio > Unio pictorum. The sequence goes on along the minus strand of JARLTB010000021.1, from coordinate 35,583,096 downwards.
GAAGTTAGTTGGAAGTGGTGTACATTTACTCTTTACATTGGTTTGTTAGTAATCTCGAAGAGCTCTTTGCAACCGGAACTCTCCGTAATATTAGTACTGTAGTGAGATACATTGGCTAAGTTGATGGGAGAAAAGGGTGAACAGTAGAATATTATCATCAGGTCTATAAAGAATGCAGTCTAAAATGTGACCATGTTTATCGGTGGGTTCGTTAACTGGCTGTTTAAGGTTGAATACATAAATGAAATCTAGGAATAAAAGAAGCTCTACTTGTGTGTCTACCATTTCATTGGCAATGAAGATTCGGTGATAACAACTTCTTATCTTTAAGAATAAACAATCCAATGTGTGCATGAAGTTTGAAGTAAAATCGCATTAAACATTTTGTGAACATGATAAAAAGTGTACAGTTTACTATGAGTCAGTTCTGTATTTACTTCTACGTAATGAGTCGTTTTTGGGATAATTGAATATCCTTTTTCCTATCCGAGGCGAAATGATTGAAACATGTAAATTGTTACAGTATCTCGATTATGTCACTAATTTTAATGGTATATACTTACAAGAAGAAGAAAAAATAATTCCGTGAAAAATAATTTCATTACGTATTTAAAACATGCCTCTTTGGCGTATGGTATTTTCTTAGTAGGAGCATATGATCACTCTTCAAAGTGGAGGCAATCCAATATGGCTGAGCGGGAAAGAGATCTACACATTTTGGTAGATTTTCATTGTTTAATTTGAAAACACACATACTTATTCATCCTGGTATCATTTGTTTGAACTGATGAATACATATCTGAATAGGCTATTATTTTAATTGTAAATTCAGGACATGGTTACCACACTACTGTCCGTGTAGCTTGGAACTATTATTACCTATCAAAACTATTTTGCTAGTGGTGCTTACTTTCTATGACTTTCACTCTTTCTCTTTGCATAAAAAATTCTTTGTCATCCGGAGCGCTTAAATGTAAAATAAAACAGTATATGGTGGCTGACCCATATTAATGTACCATTAGGGCAACAACTATATTATCGCGGTATTTGCCTAATTGGTTATGGCATCACACCTGCAGGTCGCCTATAAGAAAGAATGTAGACACTTACACTGGCAGAATATGTGCAAAAAAAATCCAAATGATCCAATGGTTAAATCGAACACACATGTCATTAAAGCTGAAATCCATTACAAGTTAAATAGCGTCCGCCTCGGTTGCATGTTCGATCCCTAGCCTACTATTATCAAAGACTTACAGAAATGTTACTAACAGCTGCCTCGCTTGGCGCTCAGCATTTGGAGGTTAGTGTTATTGTTTGCCTGGTGTGAAAATAATCTGACTGGGTGGGAATACTGAAATCAGTTAAAAGCATGATAAGAATCTTGAACAAAACAGACCTAGCCAAACACTTTCTTCAATATTAATATATTTTGTATTCATTTTACCAAAGAAACATAATTCAGCTTATTCTGATTTTGGCATTGCCAGCAACCTTCGCATTCCAGACAACTGAAGGTAGGCAAACAAAACTTAAAAAGTGTAAAATATTCCTGAAAATTTGACTTCTGGTTATGATGTAGTTGACATCAAAACATGCTACAGAAGTGCTGTTGAATAGGCAGTAAGATTTCGATCCCTAAATATAAATATCAGGGTGGATGTCTAACATTGTAGGATTACCCTTATCAATACTTTTATACAAATGAAAGTCATATTGCTAATAAGCTATTGCTAAAGACAAAAAGATGACTACGAGATTTACTTACTTACAAAGAAATAGATGTGTTTTCAAGTTCCATTGACCAACAATTTAATTGGCTGGAATGTGATGGAAGCCAGAAATGCTGAAATCAGTTAAAAAGATAATTATATTGAATGAAATAAATCTGTCTAAATACTATATTCAATATCAGTATATTTTATTCCTTTTTTGAAAGAAACATACTTAATCAGCATTCCACATTTACATCATGTTCCAGCCAACTGAAGTGTATGTCCTACAATTTTAGTAGTAGATTTGATAAGATCCACACTCTAGTTTTTCTGACATAGATATCCCATAGCTATGATATTGTAACTCCAACATGATTCAGGCTATGACATGATCCAATACTTTGCAATTTATCAAATAAACTATTGTCTAAGACAAAAAGATTACGAGATTTCCATAAATATTGGGACACATTTTTGTTGCTTCCTTTCCCAGAAGTTATGGTGACTTTTTTTCCCCACCTAGGTTATATGTCCCAAGACTTAAAAAACAAAATGTGTTAATTTTGTTGCCCCCATCCCCCTTTTCAAGATGCTGAAAGACTAGTAAACTGTTAATGTTTATCCTTTAATATATTTTATTATTTAGTTGAATAGTGCAAATAAAGCAGTCATGATAAGATAATAATACAAATAATAACTCTGGTGCTATTGAGTGCATAGTATTTGTTTAAATCTAATTTCGAAAAGTAAACCTCTTTACAAAGGCATGTTTTGAATTTATCCATGGGTGGCTGCTTTTGACAGGTTTGGCTTCATTTTATTCAGCTGACACTGCCTTAAGAAAACATTAATTGCTGTTTTAATACTCTGAAAGAATCATACAGTAATTAAAATATTTGTTATGCTCTTTGCAGAGGTTGCCTGGAACAGCAAGTTGCTATGGTTTACAGGCCACCTGGGGACTGGGCAACCAGCTGTATGCGTTCCCAGGACGAAATCCTTTGCTACAGGAGGGTAAGTCCTTGTTGGATAAAAGCAACTTTCAAGCCTTTTCATGATATGATCACTAAAAAGTTCATCTCATTTTTCCCAAAACGACATTCTGTCAGTCTCCTTTGCATGCAAATCATTTAGAAGATTTTTTAATTTTGTTGCCATTTAATTGAAAGAAAAGTGAATAGTATCTTTTCTGACAGGGTTTTACATTTATGCAAAAGGTTTTCAGCTGTGTTTCTACAAAGAAAAAAAGCTTATTTGTAATAAATGGCATACCAAAGTGTAAAATGGAGATAAAAATGGATATAGAACTTTAAATATTAACTGAAACTAATGTATGGAGGTCTCAGATCAGAGGTCATCATAAATATATTATGCAAGAAAGTTCTGATAATTATGATACAAACTTTATACATTCTTTATAAACTTTTTAAATTCTTTCTATGTTTCGTTTCAATATATCATATTGTGTTTATTCTAGGTGGAGTGCAAGCCCATGACCCAGAGGCCACCGAAATATATGAAGTGCGCTGGGACACAGACATGCATGACAAAATAATACGGAGACTTGTCAATCAATCACACAGTAAAAATCCACATTATTATTCTATCATGATCAGTAATGTAGACTTATGGGGAAACCCATATTTTGTGTTGCAGAATCAGATATTGGGGTATTATATCTAGCAAGGCCATGAGCAAAACATATTTCATATAGAAGAATCACAATAATGTTAGGAACATAAACTCTTTAATCCAGACCTCCTGGTTGTCTTTCTTATTTACATATATGATGTTGACAGAGTGAAGAAAGATTTATCCATTGCAATTGGATGTTTACCATTATAAGCTTTTGTTTTGGTATAATTAAAATTGCCCCACATGGCTTTCTTGATATGAATGTATTACCACATGTTGGAATCATTATATTTTACATTTGATCAAAATTTGTATGAATTGGTTTTTGTTTCTCTGACATTTTGCTCCAGCATGTTATCATAGTTGCTTGTTGTTGGCTTTTTATTCATGCAAACTGCTTATATGCTATGCTTGATTAGTAACACATATTTTTTATTTTTTTGTTTTTAAGTTCATGTTAGATTTGATAATTTTATAAAAACTGGCTTGCTCAGAGCAGGCTAACAGGAACCTTATACTTACCATGGGGTAATAAAAAAAAAATACATTAAAATAATGTGTATGATGTTTTAAGGAAATATAACTTTCATCATGCTATTTTTGTTTGCACCTTGAAATAATAGGTAAGTAATGAAAGTGATCAAAATATATATGTAAATGGTATATATAGACATGTAGATTATGATATCAAGGAATAGTTAGAATGAATATATAGTGGCAGATTTTCTTCTCTTCGTTTTTAAAGAGAAACGATGAACAGTGGAAATTTTGAGTCACTTTCTGTCCTTTATCAACCAGGTCTTTTAAGCAGAAAATGGTCTTTTAACAGTTGTTCTATTCATGAGATCCCAGTCTCAGTCATGATCTGTGCTACTGCTGGTCATGATAGCCTCTATGTCCAGTTAGGGCTTCTGGTTTTTATTTTTATAAGCTTCTAAAGTGAGGAGAAAGGGTAGGAAGACTCCCTCTTATGGTTTTTATTTTTATAAGCTTCTAAAGTGAAGAGAAAGGGTAAGAAGACTCCCTCTTATGGTTTTTATTTTTATAAGCTTCTAAAGTGAGGAGAAAGGGTAGGAAGACTCCCTCTTATGGTTTTTATTTTTATAAGCTTCTAAAGTGAGGAGAAAGGGTAGGAAGACTCCCTCTTATGGTTTCTATTTTTATAAGCTTCTAAAGTGAGGAGAAAGGGTAGGAAGACTCCCTCTTATGGTTTCTATTTTTATAAGCTTCTAAAGTGAGGAGAAAGGGTAGGAAGACTCCCTCTTATGGTTTCTATTTTTATAAGCTTCTAAAGTGAGGAGAAAGGGTAGGAAGACTCCCTCTTATGGTTTTTATTTTTATAAGCTTCTAAAGTGAGGAGAAAGGGTAGGAAGACTCCCTCTTATGGTTTTTATTTTTATAAGCTTCTAAAGTGAGGAGAAAGGGTAGGAAGACTCCCTCTTATGGTTTTTATTTTTATAAGCTTCTAAAGTGACGAGATAGGGTAGGAAGACTCCCTCTTATGGTTTAGCTGATATTTAAGCTAACACAATTTCAAAGTAGATAAGTTAATTAAGATAATTTATTAGCAAATTACATACGGACCTTTCATTCATGAAAATTGATGCCCATGAAGTTTGTACGATTCCTGCCTCATGGGTGTATCTAATACATTTGTTTTAGAGGCTGTGATGAAAGTTGTTTTTTGGTGATCTTACAATACCTGCTTTATTAACTTTCCTTGTTGGCTTCTTTGGGTATGATTCTCATAGATCAAAGTGTTGTACATGTTGATACCATCTATTCTACAGCGAGTCGGTGTGTTCCTGTTTTTCTTTTGCCACTTTTGGGATAATCAGCCTTCTCTAAACTGAAAAATTTAGCTGTACAATAGCAACAGGTTACATATTACTGATATTAAAATGTAGTTTATGGGTGTGTGTGTAAAATAAATTTTAACGATGTAATTCTTAACTGTTACTATTGCCAGATTCCCTTCTCTTAGTTCATTTTGCCCTGAGTGACTGAGTTGTCCAAAAGCATTTGCATTTACAGATCTCACCTTAGTTTGCGTGCCTTACTTGGCTTAACTAGCATGCCTCTCGTGTGCTAAAACATTTTTCCTCCTTGACCTGCACTGATAACCCACTAGTTAGGCAATGTTCTGAAAAAGAGCAATAGCAACATACTATGCGAGTCAAATTAGTTTTATTCCACCACCAAAAATTACATTTCAGACATTTTCATGATGCTACAAAGCCAAGCAGCGGAAGCTTCAAATGCAACTCTCAAACAAAAGTAAGTATTCACATCTTTTAACATTTAACATTCGTACTAGACTGAACACTTCTGTCTGAGAAACACTTAATGTTTCTGAAAGTAAATCGAAGAAGCTTTTCCTTTTCTGTTTTTTTTTTGTTTATCATTGGAATTTCATTCGAATGTTTTGTGATTCTAAATGATATGTGCACTTAGCTGTATTTGGCAGTATTCATGTCTAAACATAAATAGCACAAAGGTGTTAAAATTTATTGCTTTAAATAACTCATCCTTCTGCTTATAATTAATTATAACCACTACTCTCGAACAAGGCTAACAGAAGTATTATGAATTTGAGGCCATAAATAACACTGTACTATTTTTGGAAGAATCAGAATTCAACATGATGATGCATTGACTCAGATTGTATGTATGTGTATATATATATATATATATATATATATATATATATATATATATATATATATATATATATATATATATATATAAATTTCATCATCTTTTTTAAATTAGCTGAGTCAAGGACATTGTATTTTTTATAGCTAGATTTTGTGATGATTATGATAATATGATGTGTTAATCAAACTGTAGCAGCTACTTGTTTGAAGTTAGTCTACTTTTTCGTTCATATTTAAGATTTCTACAAGGAAAATCAATAAAGTTGGCAAACTCTTCATTTACTTTTTTTGTTAACCTTAAATTTTATAGTGTTACTATATTTTCTGTATGTTTTTAGACTAAACACTGTTACCCAAAATAATTTTAAATCCTCTTAATTTTGTAATGTTTTTCAAAATTGTTTCTTCTGCACTAAATTTGTATTGTATACTGTAAGGTTACCAAATAAAACTCATTGCGCTTATAGGAAATCTAGAGACCGTGATACAGTATCTAATAGCTCAGAAAATACATTAACATACTTAGAAAGAAATAAGGTGATAATGAACTCACCAGTAACTAAAATAATATTAAATACTTTCTGTCTCTTGTCATAACATATTTGCTCTATTGTCTTTTTTTCACATGGCTGCCATTTTGTGCAGGAAGCCACAAAAGTGCTGTCTAATAGTGGGGCCAGGCATAGAGATGAAATCCAAAACTAGTACAGTGTTATGGCCTCGAATTCATAATACTGCTGTTAGCCTTGTTCGAGAGTTGTGGCTATGACATAAAAAATATGACACTGGTTAATAATTATCAGTAACGGTCCCCTTTCTCATTATAATAGAATACATCAGAGAGTTGGTATTGGTTAGTGAATTCAAAGGAATCTTGAAACAAACAAAATATTCTTGTTGATATTACTATGGTAAGTGGATTATGGGTAGTTGTTGTCCTGCTTCTAATTAATGAGTACATTCTCTTTAAAATGATAAAGATAAAAAAAGAAAAGAAGAAAAACAGTTAAGTTGTTTTTATTTAAGAATGGCAGTGGCTGAAAAATAAATTGCCCACGAGCCCAAAACAAGCTCAGAATTAATGTTGGTCAACTTTCTTTCCTGATATGAAAGCCTGGTCAAGTGACCAAAAACAAAAAAAAACATTAAAAAATTATAATATTAAATTTTTTTATGAAATCAACATTTTCTGCAACAAATATTTGATTGTGATTGTGATAAATAGTAGGACATACCAATCCACTTGTTTGTCCAATTTTGTAATCACAGTCAGTACTACAAACCATACATGATAAATCCTTAAAGAAAATACAACCAGTTATTTTAATTTTTTTGTCAGCACACCATCATATGGTAATAGATTCTATAGTTGGAGAACTCGACATCATACAACCATTACTGGCTTATGTCCCATCGAACAATAATACGTATATTGTTTCTTCGGTTTTATTTATTGAATTCCTAGGATCTTGTATTATGTTTCTCATTGGTTTGTTGAAGAAATGGGCATCAGTTATACAAGATCTGTTTCTCCTTTGAATATGTTCCCCAATCACATTAACATTAGGGATATAAGCCTGATACCTCGCAAATCCAGCCCTACCAAAAGACAAAAATTTGTCTTTTCTATGTCCTATAAACAAAGGGCAATAACTCTTGCTCTTGCCTCTCCTTGCCACTGCTAGGTGTCGCCAGTTTTTAAGCTTCGCTTGTACTGTGCAACCACGTACAATTAGACCTCCATGAATCCAAGCCATCTTAGTGTAAAATCAGACCATCCGAAGTTAAATTTGGAAATATTGTGTTGGACAATCGTTCTTCTACAGGTTGTATACATTCTTTTACAATATTTTCAAATTTTGAGTGACTTTCTCACCTTTATGGACTTCGTCTTTGGACGACCACGTTGCAACGTGGACGGAGCACGCTTATGTGGTACTCGTGTTGTCATTTACGAGTTAACACGGCACTGAATAATTTTGCTTACTCAGTAACAGTTATGGTATTAGCGAATTAATAACATGCTGAATTGCTAATTTGTGCTTTGTTTTTTCTTCTTTTGTCGTTTCAGTAGAAATGTCAACAACAAATGCATGAATGGCAAAAAGGGTGTTGGCAATGTGGCAATGGAGGAAAATAATGTTGACAGTCCGCCTTTGAACGGATGCGTCGTTGGGTCCAGGAAACTATGGCGTAGCTATTAACATCATTTGGGGGAGGCTGCCCAGTGGGCGTAAGTCCCCCCGCATGTCCGAGCATGGCCTTCGGGTCTGTAAGTCAGGACGCATGGGGGTTTTACCGGATCCATTGGATCTATTTCATTATACAACCTCGATGTCACCGGCCGTCCAGCTGTCCCATCGTATTGCTAAAACAGTCCGACTATGATTTACAGAGATTTTAGTGAGAAATCTGTCCGTCCAGCCAAGCCATTGCAGCGGCCAGTACCGGTGATAGCCGGACCATTGTCGACATTCCGGCGGATCACAAGCCAGACAAACCAGCCGGTAGTACCGTCCCAGTAGGGGGGGCCTTATTGCTAAAACGGGCCGACCAACTATGATTTACGGGGATTTTAGTGACAAATCGTCTGTCAAGCTGTACCGCTGGCAACATGTCAATACTATGATGGAGATTTTATTGAGAAATCTGTCTGTCCAGCCAGGCCTTTGGAGCGGCCGGTACCGGTGATAGCTGGACCGCCTCCGACATTCAGGCCGACCATTCGCCAGACAAACCAGCCATCAGCAGTATTTCTTGACTATTTCTCCTTTGCTAAGGACACTTGGGTTTTATGTGGTTATTAGAGGGATACTGGATAAATATGTAAACAGTTATAATTGTAAGCATTTGACTCTTTTTATATTGTTTAGTGACCTGTTAGGAAATGTATTACGTTATGTTGCTATATAGCGAAACTTTGTGATTGTTCCTGACATTTTCCAGAAGCTTTCTCATTATATAAGATTTGTGTTCTTGGTTTGCATTCTTATAATGTTTATTTCAAAACTTCCTAATGGGAAATTACAATAGAAAAATAGATTTTAATGCTGTTTACCCAGAGACAACCATGGATTAAATTTTTTAGTATAATGTTAATCACACTGATGATACTAATTATATACTGTTAATTGTTGAGGTATTTAATCATCATAATTATTTTTTCCCATCCAATAGCCTACATAATATACAGTGAGCCATGATAGCTTAGTTATTTGGGGGTCGTGGGTTTGATGCCTGCCCAGGGCAGAATGTGTTGGCTTTCTGTGTACTTGGGAAAGCCATTAGCTTCCATTTCCTTGGCATGATAAAGCCAATAATGAGTTATAAAGGCTGTTATTCAACCTAATCTACAGCAGTTCAGTTTCTTTATTGATAAATTAGAAGGGCAGCACACAGTACATAATTATATCTCTTTTCACAAAACCATGACAATTAAAATTATGATAACACTTTAATTTAATTTGTCTAACAGGTTGGTGACATGCAGCAAGCAGTACAGATCAGTCATGAAGGCATGTAGCATGGAGCTTCTTGAGGCATCAGGTTTGCATCTCTTCCTCAATTGTCTGTAAGGAAAGTTATAGCAGTTACCGGTAGAATGATAAACAGTTATCATGATATTGAGTTATAATTGATAGAATTATAAACAATTATGATATCGAGTTATAATGGATAGAATGATAAACAATTATCATGTTATGTTGTTGTAATGGATAGAATGGCAACAATTATCATGATATGGAGTTATAATGGTTAGAATGATAAATAATTATCGTGATATCGAGTTTTAATGGATAGAATGATAAATAACTATCATGATATGGGGTTATAATGGATAGATTGATAAATAAGTTATCATGATATGGAGTTATAATGGATAGATTGATAAATAACTATCATGATATGGGGTTATAATGGATAGATTGATAAATAAGTTATTATGATATGGGGTTATAATGGATAGATTGATAAATAAGTTATCATGATATGGGGTTATAATGGATAGACTGATAAATAATTATCATTATATGGGGTTATAATGGATAGACTGATAAAAAAGTTATCATGATATGGAGTTATAATGGATAGACTGATAAATAATTATCATGATATGGGGTTATAATTGATAGACTGATAAATAAGTTATCATGATATGGAGTTATAATGGATAGACTGATAAATAAGTTATCATGATATGGAGTTATAATGGATAAATTGATAAATAAGTCATCATGATATGGAGTTATAATGGATAGATTGATAAATAATTTTCATGATATGGAGTTATAATGGATAGACTGATAAATAATTATCATGATATGGAGTTATAATGGATAGACTGATAAATAAGTTATCATGTTATGCAGTTAAAATGGATAGACTGATAAACAGTTATCATGATGTGGATTTATAATAGATAGACTGATAAAAAAGTTATGTTATAATGGTAAGATTGATAAATAAATAAGTTATCATGTTATGCAGTTATTATGGATAGACTGATAAATAATTATCAAGATATGCAGTTATAATGGATAGACTTATAAACAGTTATCATGATGTGGATTTATAATAGAAAGAATGATAAATAAGTTATGTTTTGCGGTTATAATGGATAGATTGATAAATAAATAATCATGTTATGCAAGGATTCTTTATCAGCCAGGAGCTGGATGATTTACATGGATATCTTTTCTTTATACCCGGTTACTTTAAAAAATGACAGATCCCCCCCCCCCCCCTCCCTTTTTTTTTGTGTGTGTGTGACTGATCCCGGTAAGGAGAAGGCCATTCTTCTCGTTGCTGAATACAGAAGATTTAGCATGATGACATGGGGATGCAACCAATTCCTGGGGACTCTGTATCACATTTAGAGCACTTGCTAAGCCTTTGGCCAGAGTTCATTCAGCTACAATGCAGTGCTTACGACTTGTTCGTCAACCTAACTGCATTTAATAAAATCTGTTACACTTTTGGATTTGCTATGGAATGCAAAAACAGGCTCTAATGCAGTCAGTGTGGACTTGCAAGAAGTGTGTTTTCACATCCAACTCAAAACGTTTCAAGAAGTTCCATGAGTCACCTACAACAGGCTTCAAAGCAGCAGACTAGTTATATTTTGGAACAAGACATGATTTCACATGTCAGCCTACTTTCATTCTCAATCTTCTTGTCAGGTAGGACATCTCTGACCTCATACCCCTTCAAGGTTTGGTTGACTGTGTCTGGAATCAGTGTTCAGGTGAAAATGATGTTTTCTGTAGGAACAAGAAGTGGATACATATAATGGTAGGTTCCATGCCTATATGGAGCAATCCATCTGTTAGAGGATTCCTTCACCCGCTGAGTTTTGTTCAATGCAACAGAAGACATCTTAGTCCATGGTCGCCTTATTCATTATCCCTATAACATTGATTACATAGTCCAAATGAGGTTGCATCTCGAAGGCAGGGAAGCCGCTATGGACTCAGTCATAACCACTAGCAATCATAATTACTATGGATGTAGACTCAGTTGTTCTTGGGGAGCAGCAAGTCTCCAACCATTTCGGAATGGCACAGGAGGGTGGCATGTTCAGGATCATTGTTTACATATCAACATCCTTGAGAAAAAATACCATTCTGAAAGTTTTTCATTGTGGCTGGAGAACCTGCACAAAATGGAGTTCTGATTCTGTCCAGAAACTTCACTATGGTGACTTATCTCAAACAGCAAAGCACAAACAAGTACTCGGACATTTTGTATTGTTGGGGATTTCCAAAGTGGTTTACATGCAACATATCCTAGACTGGTTAGCAGACCTATTGTTCTGCAAGAAGGAACTAATAAAAATGGAATGGTCTCTTCATTTCTCAGGTTTTGCTCAATAGATGCTGAATGGATTCAATCTTTGATGGACCTATTGGTGACAGATTAAAATAACAAAAACTCAAACCTTTGTCTTGTGAGACCTGGACCCAGAAGGCCTGGATAATCAATGCTTTTTTTGTAGATTGGATGGGCCAGATGTATACACTTCTCTAACACCTCAGATTTTGAATGGGATATAAGAATACAAAGAATTGGAGTGTCTTCTCATCCTGCTTACTCCACTAAAATGTTAAATATTGGATCATCCTCATCCATCTCGCAACAGGACTGCCAAAAATAAAGATATTCCCTCATCTGTGTTAAGCATTTGCAGTTGTGGGTATTTCACCCCAACTCAGAATTACTGAACCTGCACATTGGAATCTTATTAAATATGCCCTTAAAAACAAACAGTTCTCACAAGTAGTGGAGAATCCATCAAGTGAGATGGCCATACACTTTAGAGGCTTTTGAAGTAAATGGAATATAATCACAGTGGTATGCACAAGAGTACTTTTTACCAATGTCGGCATCTTTATCTCCATAGCTAACTGTATTTCTCTTTGTTGAGAAACAGTTGGCACCAATCACAGTTAAACCTACCATTCCTAAATCACTGGCACACTGTGCTGCCATTGTAGAGAGGATATCAGACAAACTGAAGACCTATCTGATCTATTCATTTAGATTTAACACAAATGACACTAGACCTTTGCTGAAGTAGATTATCATAGGTATCAACCTGCTGAACATGACTCCATTTGAATATCTCACAAGAGCTTAATTCACCTATCATATAAGTCCTGCCTCCTTTGTCAATTAGCAGGCAAAATTAGTATTACATCTCCTAATGGTGGATCCATGTACATGTGCAGACTGTGACATCAACATCATGCAGACACATTTCCAAATCTTCTTCAATTAGCATCAGTGGCCATGGTTATGCCATACCAAACCACTGACAGTGAGAGAGGATTCAGCAATCAAAATCAAACCAAAACTGCAGGAAGAAGCCATCTAGAAGAAAGGTTTCTCGACAGACTCATGATTTCAATTGAAGGACATCTCTGAGAGACTTCATCTTTAACAAGGCATTGGTAGAGTGGAGAATGAGGAAGGACAGGTTGCTATTTAGAAAATGGTGATCATATTTGCAGAATAATGCAATCACAACAGTCAGTCTGAGGTGGCGAGTGATCTAAAGCGCTCTCTGTTATGGATAACTACCATCTCACCTCTGCGTGGGTTCAAGTTTCAGATTCGGCCAATGTGGGTATGTGAGAAAGCTTGCCAGTAGCTTCTAGTGTGTTGGTGGTTCTTTCCGGGGTTTTTCCTGGGTTCTTCCTCTACCATTAAATTGGCCGCCATGTATATCCTATCATGTGCTGAAAAGTGGCGTTAAACCCTACAACAACAACAGTCAGTCTGGATGGAGATCTGAAGTAAATCCAGCCCTACAAAAAAACGAAAATTCGTCTTTTCTGTCTATGTCTTATAGACAAAGGGCAATAACTCTTGCCCCTTGCCACCACCAGGTGTCACTAGTTTTTAAGCTTCGCTTGTACTGTTCACAACGTACAATTACACCTCCATATAATTCAAGCCATCTTAGTGTAAAATCGGACCATCCGAAGTTAAATTTGGAATTATTATGTTGGACAATTATTCTTCCACAGGTTGCATACATTATGTTACAATATTTTCAAATTTTGAGTGACTTTGTCACCTTTTATAGTGTTGTCTATTGACGACCACGTTGCAACACGCTAATGGCAGTACTCGTGTTGTCATTTATGGCACTGAATATTTTGCTTACTCCGTTAGTAACGGTTGTGGTATTAGCGAATTAATAACATGCTGAATTGCTAATTTGTGCTTTGTTTTTCTTCTTTTGTCGTTTCAGTAGAAATGTCAACCAAATGCATGAAATGCATAAAGTTCAAACAAAAGAAGACAACCATGACACTTGTATTGTATGTACCAAGTGTATCCCCCCCCCCCCCCATGTCTGAGCATGGCCTTCGGGCCTGTAAGTCAGGACGCATGTTTTTTTTTTTTACCGGATCAATTGGATCGATTTCATTATACAACCTTGATGTCACTGGCTGTCCCAGACTGTTGGTTCTCATAGATGCCAGCCTTGGCAACTTTATGCCTCCTCCATAGACCAGGTTCCACACTTAATGTGTGATTCAGGCAAACTAGTTACCCAATGGTCAGTCTTGATGCCTAATCATGTCAGAAAAGGTAGATGTCATTTAGCTTTACCTGTAGCTATGTGCCAGTTTCAGTAGAGAGCATTAATAATCAATGTAAAATGTTTTGTGTTAGTGTTTCCTTCAAAGACAAAGGTAGAAAGTTAGAGAAAGAACTTTTATGCCCTGAAGTAAGTTTTGGTGCTAATTTGGTGATCATATATCCAGAAATTACATTTGATATATATGGAATTCCCACTGAAAATTCACACATGATGCTTGAAAAAACACATGAATAATTCAGTTTTGTAGCCCAGTAAGAAGTTGAGTTATGACTTTGTGAACATATCCAGGTTAATTACTATTAAAGGTAATAATTTCATCCAATATTTCATTTAATAAATGTATAAAAACGATCATCACTGTGGAAACTGTTGTCAGTATTTGACTATCCTTTTGAGGTTGTCATTTAATACAATATACGCAACAGCTGTGGTGATGGAAAATAAAAAAAGTTTTTATAGTATTTCCATTTTTCAAAATATGTAAAAGAGGAGTGTTTTGTTCACTCTTGTGATCATTGTAAATTTTGAACTTTCTACAGTCACTTTTGTCGAGCTTGCTAACTTAACTCCATTCTCCATGTACAGACAAATCATTGCACCCATATACGAGTCCAGCATTAACCCTTTACTTAGAAAAGATATATATTTACTTTCCTTGTTTGTACATGTGTGCATATAGCTATGCATGTGTATGTGTGTGTTTGTAATAAAAATTAAATACATAGATTGGTTGATATCAAAATACATGAGTTCATTAAAGACAGTTTTGTATAAGAAATCACTTGCTGATTTCTTTTTGTTTTGTAGAGAACACTGCTGATGAAATGGATGTGGAACGTCATCAGGATCATCTAAAAAATTTTGAAATGCAGGAATTGATATGGAGTCTGTGTGAAATCCTCTTTATTGATGCAGCTCCAGGTGAAGTGGATACCATATATACTTTACATTTTTAAAACAAATAACACTCTTTTTGGCAGCAGGAATCTTGAATGAATTTAATCCATCATAATACCTTCAGAGTGGTATTGTGTAGATGGTGTCATAATTGCCATGACAATGGTTTCATGTATGATAATTGCCATGACAGTGGTATTGTGTATGAAAATGATATTGTGTATCATAATTGTTATGACAATGGATTCATGTATGATAATTGCCATGACAATGGTATTGTGTATGAAAATGATATTGTGTATCATAATTGTCATGACAATGGTTTCATGTATGATAATTGCCATGACAGTGGTATTGTATATGATAATTGCCATAATAATGGTATTGTGTATTTGAATATTACAATGACAATGGTATCATGTATCATAATTGCCATTATGATAATATTGTGTAGTACAAACTTTAACATGTAGAAAGGATGATAGAAACCTGTCAGTCATTATGTCAGCAGGTAACCAGTATGTTGTTAATTTCAATGGCATGTTTTTTCCAACATAAATTTTGATGTTGCTTATCATCGGCAGCAAAGGCAGAGAGTATTCCAATTGCAGAGTATTTGTGAAGAGTTCTTTCACTTTTACCATTTTTCACATGCAGGGAAGGTTTATTTTTTTAGCTGTTTTTATGATATTATTTTAATTGCAGAGAAAAAGTGATAAACTGAATTTGAAATATGGAAATTGTGCAAAGTTTGTCAGATTAATTTTATTTTGTTTAAACTGCAAAATATTTTTTTCTAGACATGCAGTTAATAAAAAAATAAGGATTTATAATGGACACATATCACATTTCTTTTGAGCAGTTGATAAAAGTTGAAATTTGGATTAATCTCATCACTGAAACCTTTACTGGCCTAGAAATTTAGCAAAATTATATTGTGATAAATCATGGCTTATTATTTTTTAGTTTGCAATGGGAACACATTGTCATCTATAGTAAACTACACCTCCTCCGACTTAAATTTTTGGTGAAATTTCCTATTAGCCCTTGTTAAATACTCCAATGATGACTCCAACAAAATATTGACGACTCCATCCCTAGAACTAGGAATTTTTAGCATTAAATAGGTATTTAGGGATATTTTTAAAAAATTAGTCTTGTGGTTTCAAACAGCCTATCCCAGTTGGCTGAACTGGAGATTGCTGCATGCAAAGTTATACTTATCCCTTGAAGTTATCATTTGTAACACATACATACATAAACTACGTTTCGTATCTCATGCCTTTCCAAAGAGTCTGGCATGTATATCATAGGTTGTTGATACATGTTTTAGGGCATACATTTTTTTTATCGAGATTTTTGTTCATTGGACTAAGTTTTTGTCTTTACCCTGATAGTGAATATTTCATACACTACACATGCACTTAAATGTATGGACTATATTTGCTTTTTTAAAATCATTAATCTTGTTGCTTTACAATGACTTATTGTATTATTTGCAGGTGGAAGAATTTTGATACCACTTTTAGAATGGCTACGCCGACATTTTCCATATGGAATTCAAATTTTCAAGGATGTCCTTCAAATGGAGAAACCTGAAGAACATCATGAATATTGGGAATGTGTAAGAAATCTCACTATGGATACATGTGTTGTAAAATATCACAGAATGTCATGGGATTTGAGAATAATTCATTTGAAAGATTATTTGCATTTTATGTGAACCAGTCATTTGCAATAGCAGATGTCGGGCCATGCAGTGGTCTACAGCTAAAGTTGCCAAAATGTCAAAAACAGGTGCATCAATGATGATAATTGAAATTAGGAAAGAAAGGCTACTCACAAATGTATGATGCCTTTTTGTAAGGCTGTGCAGTTGAAACAGTAAATCAGTGTATTATGGTACAGATCCTATCAGTATGAGTTCTGCTGTACTTTGACAATGAATCGGCTTTTGCAGTATTTGTATCATACTTTATAAACTAAAATTTAAGCTTTGGCCTTAATGTGCTTCATTTGATATGTTTTTCTTCTTCAATCACTGTTGTTACAAACCTCAACTTATTTGTGAAAGATGATTCTGCCAAGAGAATGGTTAACTAAACTTTATATCCCACCTAGTAGATGTGGAACCTGAAGTCTTGTTCAAGTTGGTGTCTAATAAAAGGGACCAAAAAAGATCACACATCTGGTAGCATTTCTCCTTTCAATATGTTCCTCCAATCATAATACATTAAAAAAATATCTGCCTGCCACCTTGTGAGTCCAGGCCTACTGAAACAAAAATGTCAGATCAGTTTTTTGTGTGTAAAGAGAGACAAAGAGCAATAACTCTTGTCCATTGCCTCCCTTTGATACCACCAGATGTCAGTCTTTTGCTTTGCTGATGTACAGGCCACACGTCATACAATTTGTCTTCCGTTTTTGTGTTCCTGTGGTCCCATCAAATGTTCATTTTGGATTTATTGTGCAGATTCATTTATATGCTGCAGGTTGTATACATTATTTTACAATTTGTCACTTGTCAGGACTTTGTCTTGTTAAACCACCATCCCACTACGCTATTATTAACCTTACAGTGGTTCCTTGACTTACGAGTGTCCCAACTAACGAGTTTTCGAGATACGAGACGTCTCTCGGCCGATTTTTTGCTTTGAGTTGAGAACTAAAATTCGGGTTATGAGCCAGCTTCAGGTAATCCTGCTAGTTGGCACAGGGAAAGCCACAGTGAACATCGCAGTATCCGCCCACCATCCCATGTCCCATTTGTTCACTTTAAGTGGTTAGCTCTCAGTGGAAGCATCAGTGTTGTGCTATCATTTGAGCTTTATAGTTATTTTGCAAAACTTCGTTTTTCCAACAATGGATCCAAAGAAAGTGAGTGCAAAGGACAGTCGATAAAAGCTATAACGCCAGCCATGGGCGTTAAAATAATTTCTAAACAGCAGACATCTATCCATGAAAATATGGAGAAGCTGCTGATGGTGAGGTTGACGGAGAAGCAGCTCGCAGGAGATACTGTGACAGAGGCTATAATCTGTGAGAAGGCACGAGCTATTTATGCTGATTTGCTGCAGCAGACCCCAGGCACTTCAGACCCTAGATGAGGCATCGGGCAGCTGGTTCGAGAATTTTAAAAAGAGGACTGGCATTCACTCCGTTGTCAGTCATGGTGAGGCAGCGAGCATGGATATGAAGGTAGCTGAGGATTACCTCAAAACTTTTGCTGGAAGACTTATATAACGGCAGAGGAGAAGCGGATGCCAGGTTACAAACCCATGAAGAATAAAAAAGAATTTTAAAAAGAGGACCGGCATTCACTTCGTTGTCAGGCATGGTGAGGCAGCGAGCGTGGATATGAAGGCAGCTGAGGATTACCTCAAAACTTTTGCTGGAAGACTTATATAACGGCAGAGGAGACGCGGATACCAGGCCACAAACCCATGAAGGATAGGATAACCCTCGCACTGTGCACCAATGCGAGCGGCTATAAACATCGTGATATGCCTCAGAATTATCAATATGGCCTGGCAGGGTGTTTTTGGGGGGGTCCGGAACAGATTAATGGGATTTCAATTCATTTCAATGGGGAAAATTGATTTGACATACAAGTAATTTGAGTTACGAGCTCCATCACAGAATGAATTAAACTCGTAAGTCAAGGTACCACTGTATACAGGGTTATTCAGAATTATTGTACCTTTGACTTTATTCACTTACACAGACAGAGCTCTTACTGGCAAAGTTTTGAACTGCTGCTTGATAAATATGCTTAGTTAATTAAATTTCCTGCTGTTTTCATAGAACTATGGTTTAATTGCTGACTAAGCATTGGGCATAAGTTTATAACAGGGCCAAAGGTTACTGCTGTGACACTTTCATGGATCTGTTAGTTATGACAGTTATTGTGATCTAGTAATTTTAACACTTTACTAGTTTCTGCTTTTTTTTGGGGGGGGGGTCATTTCAGCACAATGGCAATTTAAATTATTTAAATGTAACTTCAGGGCATGGAAGTCATCCATGATTAGTTTTATTTCCTCTATGTATGCACTGTTTCTGATATGCAGTATCTATAATACATAGTCAGTGGAAGTCTCGGCTTCTGTTTTAGGTAATTAATTGTGTACTGATTTATCAGTTTATGCTAGTAGCTAGTCAGTCACCTAATAATTTGCTAATCTATGCTATGTTTTCTCTTTATGTTGTCATTTCAGGACAAATGTTTACATTATGCGTGAAGTGCACACTCACAGTAATCAAGGAAGACGATGTATGGTTAGTTGTTGGCAATACCAGTTCACTTGGTAGTATTCCCCAATTTTAGGCAGCCCATTGGGCATAAGTCCCCCTGCACAATCAAGTATGTCTCGTGGTCCTGTAAGTCCAGGCACATGGAGTTCAAGCCAGATCTGTTGTATCCAAATCTGAATAGTGCTGTACCATTACTGTGGAATGAAGTTTGCTTTTAAACTGCCATCAAGAACAGTGTCCTTTTTTTCCAGTGTTTGCTACTTCAGAATGTCCCCACCCTAACTGCTGCTGGTTTGGGATATCATTGCAGACACCCAGCAATAACTGTGCTTGAGAGGTGATAGCCAGGGTCAATGAGCAGGGCAGCTCAGCATAATATAGGAAATTCTTTGATGGTTTAGCCAATCTACTTTTGAGATGATTTGCCTCATCTGTACAAACCACATCACTCCATCCTTATCATACCCTCCAGAGTTACCCTGTTTTGGTCAATGTTCCTTTGAGGAAAAATAGAGGAAATTTGAAAGCGAGCAGCTCAGAAACTGCCTGTCTACCTAGCCACTCGACCCACACAGGCATTTAGAAGCACTCAGTGTAAAGGGATGTTAATTGGCCTCAAGATGGGGGATTTCCTCAGTCATACATGCACCAACTTTGATCCCTAGAATGCAATTGTATTTTAGCGGTAAGAAACCAATTTTTGAGCTCACTAGACCTCCATATTCCCATAGAAGTATGGTGTGTGCAGATCCAGGGTAATTGGAGGGACTTTTTGTTTCATTCTGCAACAATCCACTCTCTCCTCTTCTAGAATACACACTCAGATTGGAAGTCAGATGCCTTTCTTAAACAGGAGTTACAGGTTGATCATTATAAAAATGTAATGGCTACAATCCCCAGTGTTTTACTCAAGGTTGTTTCTTTTAGGAAAGCAAACAGCAAGTCGAATACCACCTCTGATACATTGGAGACAGCTGTTTATATATGACAAAGATGTTACATCACACTGATACATTGGAGACGGCTGTTAATACATGAAAAAGATGTTACATC
This sequence comes from Unio pictorum, assembly GCA_030141615.1. Classification (NCBI taxonomy): domain Eukaryota; kingdom Metazoa; phylum Mollusca; class Bivalvia; order Unionida; family Unionidae; genus Unio; species Unio pictorum. The sequence goes on along the minus strand of JARLTB010000021.1, from coordinate 35,562,772 downwards.
ACACTGGTATATTGGAGACAGCTGTTAATACATGAAAAAGATGTTACAACATATTGATATAAAGATATGATATTCCTCAGTTTAAGCTTTCTATTCTTTATTGTAGATATACCGGTTGATTCTACAGGGTGAGGTGGAAAAGGTAAGGAGCTTGCTGGCACGACACTCTGCCAAACAGACAGACAGCTTCCAGAGCATGGAAGAATTACTAAAGAAGATGCCTTTATACTCGGTTAGTTTCTCCTATCATTTTTACTATGCTCATATACACGCTTCATGCCATAGGAAAAATGCCATTGATCATGCATTGAACAGATTGTACTTGGATAACAATTATTTTAGATTTTATCATGTATCCTTCAGTCATGTACTGTGATGTTTGGCACAATTATTTTAGATTTTATCATGTATCCTTCAGTAAAATACTTTGATGTTTAGCACAATTATTTTATATTTTATCATGTATCCTTCAGTCAAATACTTTGATGTTTGGCACAATTATTTTAGATTTTATCATGTATCCTTTAGTCAAATGCTTTGATGTTTGGCACAATTATTTTAGATTTTATCATGTATCCTTCAGTCGTGTACTGTGATGTTTGGCACAATTATTTTAGATTTTATCATGTATCCTTCAGTCAAATACTTTGATGTTTGGCACAATTATTTTAGATTTTATCATGTATCCTTTAGTCAAATACTTTGATGTTTGGCACAATTATTTTAGATTTTATCATGTATCCTTCAGTCGTGTACTGTGATGTTTGGCACAATTATTTTAGATTTTATCATGTATCCTTCAGTCAAATACTTTGATGTTTGGCACAATTATTTTAGATTTTATCATGTATCCTTTAGTCAAATACTTTGATGTTTGGCACAATTATTTTAGATTTTATCATGTATCCTTCAGTCAAATACTTTGATGTTTAGCAGAATTATTTTAGATTTTATCATGTATCCTTCAGTCAAATACTTTGATGTTTGGCACAATTATTTTAGATTTTATCATGTATCCTTCAGTCGTGTACTGTGATGTTTGGCACAATTATTTTAGATTTTATCATGTATCCTTCAGTCGTGTACTGTGATGTTTGGCACAGTTATTATAGATTTTATCATGTATCCTTCAGTCAAATACTTTGATGTTTGGCACAATTATTTTAGTATTTATCATGTATCCTTCAGTCATGTACTGTGATGTTTGGCACAATTATTTTAGATTTTATCATGTATTCTTCAGTCATGTAGTTTGATGTTTGGCACAATTATTTTAGATTTTATCATGTATCCTTCAGTCGTGTACTGTGATGTTTGGCACAATTATTTTAGATTTTATCATGTATCCATCAGTCATGTAGTTTGATGTTTGGCACAATTATTTTAGATTTTATCATGTATCCTTCAGTCGTGTATAGTGATGTTTGGCACAATTATTTTAGTATTTATCATGTATCTTTCAGTCGTGTACTTTAAGATAGCTTATTAAAGTTTAGTTACCTGTCATAATATCTTCAGGAGTTGTTAGTATCCAGGACTCACTGGTTCTGGACCATTGGATCTGGGGTCTTATTTTCAGTTTCAACCGCTCCAGTGGCCTAATTGTTAGAGCGTCCACCACAGAAGCGAGAGGTCGTGGTTTCGATATCCAGTGAGTCATACCAAAGACTGAAAAAAATGGTACTAATAGCTGCCTCTCTTGGCGCTCAGCATTAAGAGGTTAGTGTTAGGACTGGTCGGCCTGGTGTCAGGATAATGTGACTTGATGGGAATATCTGCAGCATGATGACCCAGTGCTAAACATCACTATAAACTGCCACACTGCCAACATTGTAGTGATTTGACTGAATTTTTGTTAAAGCTACATTAAAAATCCTAATTATGCATACACACATATTTTCAGTCTTGCATATGCTGGGCTTACTGTGCTACTTGTAGAATGAACAAATCCTACTTATAGTTTTGAAGTTCAAGCAGTCCTTATTTGTAAGATTGAATTAGGGACATGATATATTTTCAGGTGAGTTGACTAAAACGAATATTATTTTGTTTAAATTGCAACAGTCAAATTACCGAGGCAGTTCTTTGTCTGAGTTTGAGATGAAATGGAGGCACTGGAGGGAAGACTGTGAGAGGAGGCTGGAGGAAGGAGACTTTGTCACCAATAAATATCTAGAAACTGTTGCAAGAGTGAGTCTAATTTAATAAAATGTAGGAACTAATATTACTTTTTCTACACATGCCACAAGACAAGAACAAACTTAAAGATCTAATAATGTTTCCTACCTTAAATAATTTCAGTATTTTTTTTCTTTTTCTAATTTCATGGTACTTGTTTTGTTTGTTGTTTTTTTTGTAGTTTGTTGATTATAGATGTTGTAAAGCACTTAGAACTTTTAAAGATTAAGCGATATGCAAAGTCATTATTATTATTATTATTATTATTATTATTATTATTATTATTATTATTATTATATGATATCCATCCGTCCATCTGTTACCAATTTCATTGTTTACTTCTACCATCAATAGTTAGTATTTTTCAGAGCTGGATAGAGAAATGTTTATGTTCACAGAGTTTTTACTTGAAAAATATTTGCAAAAATGGTTATGTATATTTTTTATATTCAGAATAACAATATTCTTCTGCATGTCGACTTTTGTACTTTTACCTACTAAAATGACTGCTCTGATAGCCTTGTGGTTAAAGCATCCACCTCGGATGCAGAAGGTTGTGGGTTTCCATCCCCGGCCGAGTCATACCAAAAATTTATATAGGCACTCAGCATTAAGAGGTTAGTGTTAGGACTGGTTGTGTTGGTGTTAGAATAATGTGACTTGGTTGAACATGATGCTATATGTCTGCAGCATGATGCCCCAGTGATAGACATCTGCCACACTGCAGACATTGTAGCAGTGTGACAGAAAAATTGTTAAAGCTATGTTAAAAATCCAAATCAGACACACACATCCTCTAACATAGTAACATAATAATGAGCATTTACAAAATAATTATGCAGAAATGTTTAAGTGAATCAAATTCAAAATCATCACTCATTTTGATGTATTAACTTTAACAGATGTATTAACTTGAACAGTGTGTAAATTCAAAGAATGGCCTATAAATTGTTTTCAATTACTGCAATCATTATAAAACCAAAGGTAATTTAATAATAAATATGATTCATATTTTTCCTCCAGCACTCTGAAGTAATACTTCTTTTTTTCTTCATAATTTTGCCATTGAATTATGTTTTTTTTCCCCAGATCCTGTGTGGGGACAACACTGTGTTTTCACACCTGAGGGATCTTTGTCAGACTTGGTACCACATGCTCATTTCCAAACTTCTGTATCAGAATCCCACTGTCAAGGCAGATGACCTTCAATATTACACACAGGTGAATGAAACAAAGCCTTATGTAAAACGACCACTCCTTTGACCATCCAGAAGTAGTCTTTTTTTAATGGGTGATATGCAAAATAAGTGTAATTTAATCAGCATACATGACGATCCTGATAAGTATTATGTTTAGATTATTTTTAGAGCTGTACCGATGTCACTTTTTGCCGATTATGCCAATACCGCGTATAGCTGATTATCAAAATTGCCGATACCGATTATGAGACCGATTATTTGATTATCATATTATGTACTCAGGTATAAGCCGACAAATTTAGAAAACAATAAATCTTGAGCTGCTGTTGTGCCAGGACGGAGTGCCGAAATTTGCCGACAATGGAACGCAAGATCGCCAAAACATCTTTGACAGCTCGTTGCGAAAGAATGCCATCACTTACAACGAGCTGCAGGGTGTGAGCAAAACAGCCGATTCTGTCGATTTCAGCCAGACGCATTGCTTTAACCATGTTTGCACCTCCGTCACGTAGAAGAAGATGGATACGTGTTTTAGGAATGTTGTATTCATCAAATAATTTGTCCAGTTTGCTCGCTAAATATTCTCCTGTATGCGATTCATCGAGAGGCGTTGCAGCTAAAATCACCTGTTTGCGCTGAAAGTCTTTAGTAATCCAGTGTGCCGTAAGACTCAACAAAGATACGCCGATGGACGGGTTTGACCACGCATCAGAGGTTAAACTAAGGTCAGATTGGGCAGAAACTAAATCACGCACCTTGTTTTGTATCGCCTTATGCATGTCAGGTATCAAAGATGTGGAAAAGTATTTCCGACTTGGAATTGTATAGCGCGGTTCTGCCTTGGCCATCAGGCGTTGAAATCCAATGTTTTCAATGATGGAAAATGGTTGTACATCTACTGCAATGAATTCTACAATGATTTTGTGCCAACTAATAGCTCTCGGGTCATCAAATGCAAATGGCTGAAGCTGCTGAGGTTATCTGCGGAGCATTCTTTTCATTTTTATCTGCCAGAAACAGGCCATATTCAGCGATGTGCTTGCAGCACAAGTGCTGGATAAGATTTTATGTTGTATAATTTTTAGAATCCTTTCCACCTCTGGAAATGCATGCTTTGCAAAGTGTGCAATGTGCTGTCGACTCATTCACTGCATTTACTTTGAAGTAATTCCAGACTAAACTTGATAGTTTCAAGTTCGACATTATGCAGAGCTGATATTAATAATCCAATCTATTCGGGCTCTTGAAACAATGTGTCCAAATAAATTACTACTCTGTTGTCAACAGACCGTGGGGGTGGGCGATTTTTTTTTTTGCAAACAGGAAAGTTTCGCGGCACAATAAATATGTTCTAATCACTATGTAAATTGATGCAATGCTTTTGTTTTGAGTTTATTGCCGACTTTCTATGAGCAAAGGTCATCGGCTTGCTCTGACGACAACAAATACTCGTTATTGCTGCGGCAACATCAGATAATTGTAAAACATTGATATAGAATTGTTTTATTTGTTTAGTATATGTAAAACCTGTTATGACTTTTGAGAGACCGCCCCTTCTGCCAGATGGTGGCTTGGTGAAACACTAACAAAAGAAATAAAAAATAATTTTAAAAAATCCGGAAATGATTCTCACTAACTAGTATTAAAGACAATGAGTTTGTTCACCCTCTAGGCGTTACGGATTAACTGAAAGACAGACGACGTACTCAAACCTACACTGAAGCCCTTTCAAACAATTTCTCACTGGGACATAAGGACTATCGGTGTTTTGTGAGTTTTCATAAAGATTAAAAAAAAAAAAAAAAAAAAATTTACTGTGTATATATCCATCATTACTCCCTTTGATGTTAATCTTACTGGCTATTCACATGACTTTGACACTACAGTGGCGGTTAGCGACATGTACTTTAGTCTGGTTTACTGCAGTTTACAAATGTTACCGGACGCTGGAGTTGAAAATTTCGCACAACTGGCAGCAAGATAAATTCTTTTTAAATACTTTATTAGAGCAATCTCTTTGTTACAAAAGATTAATTGAGGGTTCGATGTGTTTATCTCGATATATGGTTATTTGACTATACAGTAGTGTTAGTTAATGAGCAACTTGTTTGCATGCTGCATTTATCCCGAGCTCTAGTGTTACAAAGGATTAAGTTACAGTCAGTCAAAACGTGACTGTATATACAACTTTTATCAGAAAAAATTGGTTATTTAAAAAAATTATTTGCATCGGCACCGATTATTTTTGCCGATACCCGATTATACCGATTGTGCTAATAATCGGCCCGATTACGCGTACGGGAGATTAATCGGTACAGCTCTAATTATTTTATATTGGCATTATTTTCAGGAGTTATTGAAGGTTTTGTAAAGCAAATATGAAAATAGTGTGGATATGTAATCATACAACATGTCCTTTTTAAACCAGTGAAACAGTCCATAATAAAAAAAAAATTTCCATCAGCATAAGAGTTTGATTTATTATCTTGTATGCAATGAAATCTGTCTATAAAGGGCATCTGAAAGAACACGATTGTCCTTTATAGACAGGTGTTCAATCTACAGAGGTTTTTAAAATGTGATTATACATATAAGACATATGATGTCCTAATCACAAGTTTCATGTATATAGAGGTTGCAAACTAATAAATATGAGATAATAAATCCATAAATGAGAACCTTTGCAACAAGTGTGCTGTATATGAAAGTGTTATCAAAGGAAAGTTTCACTGTCAGTATCTCGTTTTTATTTTAACAAATGCAAGAAAATCAATATGCATAATTTTAGTTTTGCTCATATAAATGGGGTTATTTCATGTACTATATATTTAAATATTATATCCTTTTGAAAGGAATACTAAACAATTATCTTTTCCAGTTCAGTTGAAATTGTATGGTTGAAAAAAATCTTAGCATAAAAGTGCATGCTTACATGAAAGTTTAAAAGGAATGGATGAGTTTGATACTCTTGTAAATTTAGCTTTTCTCTCAGAATTTTAAGAACTTATAAAAAGAAGAATTCTAAACCTACTTTTTGACCCAAGATTTTCATGAAGGATGAAGAATAATAGTGTTATTGTTTTTGCCACAATGAAGAGGGGCCTGGGTACCCAATTGGTCTAAGGCATCAACATTTACAGATAACTCACATGTCTCACCTCAGGGGGGGGGTGAGAGTTTTGAGTCTCAGCGTATCCAACATATGTATGCGATAAAACTTGCAAGTAGCTTCCCGTGGGTCAGTGGTTCTTTACAGGATCTTCCACTACCAAAATATACTGGTTAGCATGTATAGCTTATGTGCTGAAAATGATGTTAAAGACCACAAAGACGAGAAATTAACTATTTTAATATCAATAATTTCACGTAAGGGAAACATTTTTTAAAAACGTTTCAACTGTAACACATGAAGCATGAAGACAGTGGTATCTTAAATGGCATGAGAAAACATTTAGCATGGGAGCAATTGATGTAGCCTATTTAATGAAGTTGTGTTATACAAAATGAACTCGCAGAATTGAGTATTACAGATCATGATGATAAATAGGTACAGAATATCAATTTTTTAATTTTGAAGTTTGGATTGTGTGTTTCGTTTTGGATTTTAAACATTGCAGTTATAACAAGGGGGATACTTTTAAAATAATCTTCTGTGCATACAGGATTGCTTAGATGAATTCCGCAGCGATGGGGTGTTGGGAGACTTGGATAATATTTTGATTGCAGTGCTTGAATTTGACAGTCATCAGGTTCTGAAGGAATGCAGGTTGGTAGAAATCTTAATTATTTAACAGATTTCATATTATTGTGAATGAATATTATCGTATACGTGTACACTCAAATCTGACATGATCAGGCACCTGTGGGAAAAAGCAAAACTGACCATTGTATACAGATGACTTGTGTACACAGATTTACTATTTAAAATTGATTTGAACAAATACCATACGCTGAATAGCATTATCATTATTATTATATAATACATTATCAACAGTGGTTTATATTTATTATATAATACATTATCAACAGTGGTTTATATTATTATTATTATTATTATTATTATTATTATTATTATTATTATATAATATATAATACTTTATCAACAGTGGTTTATATCATTATTATTATATAATACATTATCAACAGTGGTTTATATTTATTATATAATACATTATCAACAGTGGTTTATATTTATTATATAATACATTATCACAAGTGTTTTATATCATTATTATTATATAGTACATTGTCAAGATTGTTTTATGTGCATTACTGAATAAAATCGTAAAGTATATGTTTGTACATGTTCTTTCCCAATTTGTTTTAGACAAGATTACTAAATCCTGCCTATTTTAATTTATCCTATAAATTAAATCATCACTGACTTAAAATAATTACTGATCTTAGATTGTTTTGTGTCATAACAAAACACAAATATCACAACTGAGTGACATCTTTCATATAAGTGTAAAACATGGGGCTTGGCTGTAGCTAGTCTAAAATATCTGGATGTTCCAGTTACAGACAGGTTAAAATTTTGAATGACCAATGACCCTAATGGAAAGGGATGTAACTGTTTGTTGAAGATGAAATTACTTCAAAGATATGTTTCATTCACAGGCAAGTAAATGTTTCTGCTGCAATAAAATGACTAAATTGTACACCATTCAACAAACAAATTACTTGACCCTGTAAGGATAAACATGGTCTTACCTTCAAACTCAACACATTGACAACTTCTGGTTTGGCACTATGATTGGAGTATGATGAAAAGCAAACAAGATATGAAATGTTTACACCACAATTCATATGATATGCTTTTATCTAAACAATACCTTTTACATACAAAAGTTTAAATTTGCATACTTGAGTGGTCACTGTTGATACACTAGTGTCCACATAAGGCAGGGATAAACCTCTATTGGCTGGGAAACATCTGGCTATTGACTACAGAAGGCAAGTGACCATTGCACACAGGACATTTGTACTGGAATATTGCTGGGGTGATATTAGAATGACCATGTGACAAGATGACTGTTACAACAAGATGACTACTTAATTTATTTGGTTAATTGTCTTTGAAGTATAGGTTTTTATTGGTTTAATTCATCCTCTGTCTCATTTTTTCATTCTTTCTATCTTCATCAGATATCCAATCATAATACATTAGGATAGCATCCAGTACCTTGTAAACACACAAAATATGTTAAACAAGTCTTTTGGCATATTTTAATTTGCTCATATGGAAGTGTGGCAAGAGTTCTGTCCACTTGGATAGAGGATTGGTGCCATATCCCATACTGGTGTCAGTTACTACTTCCACTCATGCTTGGCCAGCATGCTTTCTTTACGAGACCTTGCAGATAACTACATTTTGTCTCTTTTCATTAGTTTTAGTTATCTTAAGGAGTTTTCTCCTGTCAATAACATATACTATATTTCCTACTGAATTTTGCTATTTGTTTATGTAGGTGAATTTTCGGCAATTTTATTGTCTGTTTCATTGTATAATAAGCTAATCCATTCCTTCTCATTTGCCAGTTCTAAGGTCAATATATACTTAACAATTCATCTCACTACTCAGCCTTTTTGCAAAGTTATATCAAATAAATGATACCTGTAATTATATCAAGTAAATGATACCTTTTATTATATCAAGTAAATGATACCTGTAATTATATCAAATAAATGTTACATGTAATTATATCAAGTAAATGATACCTGTAATTATATCAAGTAAATGATACCTGTAATTATATCAAATAAATGATATTTGTAATTATATCAAGTAAATGATACCTGTAATTATATCCAGTAAATGATACCTGTAATTATATCAAGTAAATGATACCTGTAATTATATCAAATAAATGATATTTGTAATTATATCAAGTAAATGATACCTGTAATTATATCAAGTAAATGATACCTTTTATTATATCAATTAAATGATACCTTTTATTATATCAATTAAATGATACCTGTAATTATATCAAGTAAATGATACCTGTAATCATATCAAGTAAATAATACCTGTAATTATATCAAATAAATGATATCTGTAATTATATCAAGTAAATGATACCTGTAATTATATCAAGTAAATGATACCACTAATTAGAGCAAATAAATGCTATCTGTTCTCTCTGATTATTGATGGGACTGATTTAACTATTTTACACCAGTCCCTTAATCCAAGTGGTGAGCATTCTCATCTGACTAGTATCTTGCCAAGCAAATGTCTTTGCTAAAACATGTCAAAACACATGGCTAATATTCTTTTTAGCTGTGGTGGGGCTGGATTTGCAAGGTATTGAATATTCTTTTTAATGGATAATGATTAAGTATTTTTGAATAAACATAACTTACTCCCCCAAAAAGTGTCCCTTTTGAAGATATGCCCAGACAGATGAAGTCGCCTCCAGTCATGTTACCTTGAAGCTATCTCAATACCTTAGAGGACCAGCAGTGGTATCAATGAGGCAAGGGGATGTGCCTCCCTCCACCTCTTACCTATTTTTCTAAGGTATTATGATTAGGTAATATACTGAAGAAGAAACCAATTTTTCCTAGTAAAATATGTTTTATCAAACATACTTAACCAGTCATAATACACGTACAGCCTCCCTGCAGTTACATCCATCGGGAACTGCGCTGCAAAGTTTAATATGTAAGGGGAGTTCACTCTGCCCAACTGCTAAATAGGTAAGCAGACAAATTATATCTCCCTTTAGCTAAAACGTATTTTGGAAGGAGAGATTTTTGAGGTACTGGCAGTTCTCCTAAGGTCTCACTGGACAGTTTTTTTTTTTTAAAAATTTGTCCGACGATGACCTATTGCAGAAAAATGATAATATTACATTAAAGATACAAATAAAAAAAATAACATGATTTTTGTTGAAAGGATGCTTGTAAGATTCTGACTGAGGTATTACATTCCTTATGCAACTAGTGACGTTTATACTGAACCAACACTGCCACCAACCCCTCTTATTTACCTTCATATTTTACAGAAAAGACCTATTTGGAATATTTTCCTGTGACAAGACACCTAAAAGAATCAGCATGTGCCTTATACATGAATAAAGTTCACTAGTACTGTAACAAATTAGCATACTTTTCATCACCCTTCAATCATCTAGACTTTTAGATATTTACCTCTGTAGCAGACACATATAAATACATAAGCCAAGTCGGCTGCTCATTTGAAACCCAAGTTACACACTTGATTTCCAGTGCTAGTCTAACTGTGACAGGCAGTCACCAACAAGTCAACCATTTCCAAGCCTAACTCAAAGTAATTCTAATCCACATTACAGATTTAGCTTATGTGTGAGCTGACAAATGCTAGTATTATGATAATTAGGCTCATGCCTTCTACCTTAAATATTAGGGAGTTGTCCAAATATGAAACTGCCCAGTGAGATCCTAAGGTATTATGATTGGGTAAGTATTTTCAAAGAAACATATTTTACTAGGAATTTTTTTAGAGATCATGATCCTACACAGCCCAGATCATGTACATTATGTGTGTGAAATGGTACAAGTTTAATTGGGAATGTTGCTATTAATTTATTTTTATCCATTATTTTCAGTGGTTTCTTCAGAAGTTTCTGGTTTGCTGCCCACCTGACAGATCTCTTGCACCATGGGGGATGTCTGAAATCTCACAGATTAGTGTAATTTACTTATTGTCTATTTATCATCTCTGTCCTTATGTCTATCTGTCTCCTCTCACTTTGTATGTATGCATGTCTGTGTGTGTCACATGTACACAGTAAATCTCATATCCTGGGTCAGTCTTGAGAGAACCAAACTCACTCTCTCTCGCTCTCTCTCTCTCTCTCTCTCTCTCTCTCTCTCTCTCTCTCTCTCTCTCAGTAAGTGCAGAGTTTAGATTCTCTTTGATAGGCATAATTTTTATTGACTACTAAAGGTTTTGTAATGCAAATATAATATGTGGAAATCTAAATCATAAAAGATGTCCATATTATAGATGTGAAACAGACAACCACAAATTTTTTCAGCAGCATAGCAGTTTTACTTATCTTACTATTGTATGCATTGAAACTTGGAAATAAATGAAACCTGAAGGAACACACTAGTCTATCCTTTATTCACAGGTTTTCTGTATATAGAGGTATTAAATTAATCATAAATGTAAGAGAATGGAACCTTATATGACATTTGTTATACAAGTATGATGTATATAGAGGTCACAGAATAATCATAAATGTAAAAGAAAGAACACATAAATGATGTCTTCAGGACATGTGCCCAGTATATGGAGGTGTCATCGAAAGAAGGTTTCACTGTCAGTATCCTTTTTTATGTAAACAAATAATGTTACATCTTGACAGGGATTTCCTTGTCTCTGTCCAAACCCCAACATAGTTTCTATATGTACATATGTAAATGCTTGTTGTATATTGTCTCGCCTGGATGTATTCAAGTGAATTTACAGTTTAAAGTATCTAAGACCAGTAGTATATTTGGTTCAAGTAGCAAGGAAGTCTCCATTGTTATTTCTATTTCCATTTAAGGTCAGTATTTGTACATACAATTATATTTTTGTCATTTACAGATTTGGTTCAGACTTAAGAGAATTCTTGTTGCTTGATTATGCAGCAAGCCTTATGTCACATAAAAGGTGAGATATCTGTGTGTAACTTGATTATCTAGAAAACCATTATATCACATAAAAGGTGAAATATCTATGTTACTTGATTATGCAGCTGGCCAGGGCTTTGATACGGAGTAGGCAATATAGGTAACACTTTTATGGGTGGTACTATTTCATAGTTTTCTGGAGATTTTTCTTGGGTAGGGGCACCAAAGGCAGCACACACCAAGGATGTAATTTATTCAAGGCCAACATGCAATAGTCTTGCAGATAGCTATATGTCACATACAAGGTGAAATATCTCTGTGTTACATGATTAAACATCCAAATTTTTCTCACCTATAAGGTAATGTATATGTGCATTACATGATTATGCAGCAAGTCTTATATAACCTGCAAGGTGAGATATCGATGTTGATTATTTTGCAGCTAGCCAAATATCCCATAAACAGTAAGATATCAGTGTGTTACTTGATTATGTAGCTAGCCTTGTATCACATAAAGGTAAGATATCAGTGTGTTACTTTATCATGGAGCTAGCCTTGTATCATATAAAGTTAAGATATCAGTGTGTTACTTTATCATGCAGCTAGCCTTGTATCACATAAAGGTAAGATATCAGTGTGTTACTTTATCATGCAGCTAGCCTTGTATCACATAAAGTTAAGATATCAGTGTGTTACATTATCATGCAGCTAGCCTTGTATCACATAAAGGTAAGATATCAGTGTGTTACTTTATCATGCAGCTAGCCTTGTATCATATAAAGTTAAGATATCTGTGTGTTACTTTATCATGCAGCTAGCCTTGTATCACATAAAGTTAAGATATCTGTGTGTTACTTTATCATGCAGCTAGCCTTGTATCACATAAAGGTAAGATATCAGTGTGTTACTTTATCATGCAGCTAGCCTTGTGTCACATAAAGGTAAGATATCAGTGTGTTACTTTATCATGCAGCTACCCATGTATCACATAAAGTTAAGATATCAGTGTGTTACTTTATCATGCAGCTTGCCTTGTATCACATAAAAGAGTAAGATACCTCTGGAATTCCTTGCTTGTTTTACATGACTGCATTCTTTTTTATTGTAATGAGTTTAATGTATATTCTTCATTGATTTTCAATTTTAGTGGTTGGATAATTGATCTGTATTTTCTATTTTAAAAAAATCCACTTTATTTTTCATGTTGAAACTATACTATACTATATATTGTACTTAATCCTGCTCATAATACCTTTTTATACAAAATTTAATAGTGACTGTCTCAATTCAAGTTTTCTGCTGCTGAATTTCTGTTGCATGTGAGGGGCCCCCAAGTGGCTGAGTGGTCTAAAGCACTCTCTGTTACGTATCACTGCCATCTCACCTCTATCTGCGTGGGTTTGAGTCTCAGATTCGGCCAATGTGGGTATATGAGAAAGCTTGCCAGTAGCTTCTCGTGGGTCGGTGGTTCTTTCTAGGGATTTTCCAGGGTTCTTCCTCCACCATTAATACTTTCTGCCATGTATAGCCTATTGCGTGCTGAAAAATGGCATTAAATCCTACAACAAACAACAAATCTGTTGCATGCAATGACATCAGATTTGAGGCTAATTTCAATACAACCATGTAAAATTAACAGTTTTGATTAAACTGATAAAATATATATATCGGTATTTGCAAGTCATTCATGTCATAGTCCAACATTATAGATAAGTATTTTGTTTCATTAAGATTTATAATATAGGCATGTAAACAAGTTATTACATGTATAATTAAAAAAATAATGAGTTGGTCTAGTTATTAAATAGTTAATACTAGAAATATGTGTTGATTGATCCAGGTTATTAGATAGTTAATATAGGATAAATGAGCTCATTGGTCCAGGTTATTATGTAGTTAATCCAGGATAAATGAGCTCATTGGTCCAGGTTAATATGTAGTTAATCCAGAATAAATGAGATCATTGGTCCAAGTTATTAGAAAGTTAATCCAGGATAAATGAGCTCATTGGTCCAGGTTATTATGTAGTTAATCCAGGATAAATGAGCTCATTGGTCCAAGTTATTAGAAAGTTAATCCAGGATAAATGAGCTCATTGGTCCAGGTTATTATTTAGTAATCCAGGATAAATGAGCTCATTGGTCCAAGTTATTAGAAAGTTAATCCAGGATCATTGATCCAGGTTATTAGGCCGTTAATGCAGGATAAATAGCTAATCACACATGCTCACTATTTCATGTAATTGTTAATATTTTAATGCTGATTGTATCAGTGCTTCTCTTTTTATTTGATCATAGCCTCTGGCAAGTTGGTGTGGACTACTTGGACCATTGTCCATTGTTTGGCAGGTAAGAAGATGTTTACTTTCCCAACTACTTTCAAAAATATCATTTTTGATATTTTAGTGACACAAAGACTTTCTCATTCACATCCTTTACCTCAATCAATAAATATCAACAACACCAACATTAAATTCAGTCATTATGTAACCTATTTGTTACTCTGGAGATTACTCTCACATTGCATCAACATGTCATGAATATACGCAAAGCTGCATATATTGAGCTCGAACAAATCATTTCCATATGCAAATATCTTTCATTTGATGCCACTAAAACACTTGTGTATTCATTGTTACTTCCAAGATTATTGTAATTCAATTCTGTCTGGTTCATCTCAATATCTACTCTAGAAATTTTAAAACACAAATCTTTAGAGATCCACAATCAGAGCGCACCTCCCCACTGCTCTGTACCCTACACTGGCTATCAATTCGATACAGAATCAAACATAAAATTTGTTCTCTGTGATACGTTTCACTGACGGACTCCAGTCCAACATACCTATCTGGTCTCACCCATGTGTGTACACCAGTAAGATATTTAAGCTCCTCTTCTGACAATCATATACTCATTATTCCCACTATGAAAACAATGTCATATGGACAACATTCTTTTACATACCAGGGCTCAGCAATGTAGAACGAATTTCCCATTGAAATTAGACACAAAGACAAAGTGATCCCTTTCAAGAGTGCTCTTAAAACTCGACAGCAAGAACAAACTTAAAGACCTAATAATGTTACATGCCTTAAATATTTTCAGCATGATTTTATGTTTTCTAATTTCATGGAGTTTGTTTTTATGTTTTATGTAGTCATACCATTATAGATCTTGTACAGCACTTTGAGCTTCTAAAGATTAGATGCTATACAAAGTCTTCATCATCATCATTATTATTATTATTATTATTATTATATATTAGTATACCTCTTAAAATCACACTTTTCTTTAGCTAATATCTCCTGAACCCTTTGAAATAGCTTTAGAAAACTTGGTAGGCATTTGTATCATGTAAGAAATGGAGTCTGTTAGCATTTTGTCTTCTCAGCATTTTAAGAATTATCTCCTTTTTTATGAAGCCCACTCTAGTGGGAGCAAAACATGCCACTTTACCACAGATTTTATAATGAAGTTTGTGGATATATTTCTTGAAAATCTGTTACCACTATTTCTGGATGGTTGGTCATATTGACATTGTACTTTCATGAAAGACTTTGATGTCTGGTTGGTAATACAAAATAACTGGTCTCAATACAATATTTAGTATGGCCACAATTTTATCCCTCTTGAAAATTGTGTATCATTACTCCTGCTAAATGGAAAGTCATGTCAACATGTATCCTGCAGAAGACTTATTGTGGTGTATTGTTGGTCCTAAGAAAATGGTTCCAATCTGACATCCTGTTTGTGTACCATACATGTTAACTTGAAAATATTGTTATTGCTGAAGAATATCAAAGGTAGTTTTTTTTTAACATTCTAGAGTTAAATTGAAGAAATGTCTTATTTTGAATTTCTGGAAATTCTATTAAACCAGTAGATTATCAGTCCCTTTGGAATTGTATTTTTTATGAAGTTGTTGAATTAGTTTCACTTTTGGCCTTCAGCTGTGGATAAATTTATTGTGTAAGTGTTATCAGAGCTAACTTTGCAAAATATGTACAGGATAAATCAGTGTTACTTTGCTATAAAAATGTTGGAAATGTTAATGCTGAAATAATTAAGTCTTTCATTGACTTTTGTGACATAATTGCATATGTTATTGCTATCCTTATGAATGTGCAAGAAAGTGTCATGTTTCTCCAAGATTTTTAGCTAGATGTATTCTAACCTTTACTTCCATTTGAAACTTAATTTTTTTAATTTATTTATTACTTTTAGGAGTTATCTAGAACAGTATATAGAACGCATGTCCTACGAGTCAGAAAAGAAAGCAGTAAAGCTGCTACACATTTGTGAGCAGAGAAACATGTCATCTCAAGGTGAGTGAGAACTCGTACAGAGGACTTGTACATTTGAGAGCAGAGAAACATGTCAGCTCAGGGTGACTGAGAACACATTTGTGAAACATGACAAATTAGGGTCTGAACTTTGTATCCATTTGTGAGCAGAGAAACGTAAAATCAAGATGAGCGAGAATCTGCTACACATTCAATTATTACAGATTAAGATAGATCAGAAGCAGCTGTTCTTTTGGTGATCTGCCAGCTTTACGATTTGATGTTAAGTAGTATGAAAATGACCCTCAAAATATTGACTTTGGGAATGAAAGCAAAACTTCAGAAATCTGATTGTTGCATAGAATTTGGATACTGGTAGCTTATCCATATTTGATAGTGGAGTTGGTCAGGGAATCAGATTGACTTTACAGGAGTATCTCAGATGCTTTAAAGTGCACATATTTTGTCATGCAAAACATATGCATGATCAAGCTGTTGCTTATAGAATTTTTAAATATTTGATATCCAGCAAGTGTTACATATTCAAGATAATATGGAAAATAAGCCTATTAAAAGATGTTAACAAGATAGAAGAATTAAAAGAAATATTCAGATTTTGGAGGAAAAAGCAGGAAAGGGCAAACAAAAAATCAACTGCCATGCTGAAACTGGTCTGGATTTGTCAGCTGAAAAACATCACAAAATTCAGGTTAATTTAGAAATTGCTGCAACATGTGAGCAGAGAAACAAGAGAAATCAAGATGAGAGAGAACATGATGTACATATGTGTGAGCAGAGAAACAAGAGAAATCAAGATGAGAGAGAACTTGATGTACATATGTGTGAGCAGAGAAACAGAGAAATCAAGATGAGAGAGAACTTGATGTACATATGTGTGAGCAGAGAAACAAGAGAAATCAAGGTGAGAGTGAAGATGCTGTACATATGTGAGTAAAGGTACAAGAAAATTTGAGGTGTGAATGAAGCTGTTGTACATATGTGAGCAGATGAACCTGACAGATCAAGGTGAGAATGAAGCTGTTGTACATAGGTGAGCAGATGAACCTGACAGATCAAGGTGAGAGAGAAGCTGTTGTATATATGTGAGCAGATAAACCTGACAGATCAAGGTGAGAATGAATCTGTTGTACATATGTGAGCAGATGAACTTGACAGATCAAGGTGAGAATGAAGCTGTTGTACATAGGTGAGCAGATGAACCTGACAGATCAAGGTGAGAGAGAAGCTGTTGTACATATGTGAGCAGATAAACCTGACAGATCAAGGTGAGAATGAAGCTGTTGTACATATGTGAGCAGATGAACCTGACAGATCAAGGTGAGAGAGATGCTGCGGTACAAATGTGAGTAGAGGAACCTGACAGATAAAAGGTGAGAGAGAAGCTACTGTATATATGAGCAGAGAAATATAACCAATCAAGATGAAATTTTAGTTTTGTCACAGCATGATGTTGCAAAAAACATGACAAATTGTTATTCTATTACTGTTTTTATTTCACCACACCCTTCAAAGATAGAATATTTTTTGTGGGTGCATATTTAGTATTCTAGAACATTGTTTTCTCATGGTCATTTACCACTGCTGTGATGACCACTGATATGATGAAGATGAACCATCATGTTATTATTTTTACTGTCATCATAATCATCATTTTTATTATTTTTTTGGAAGATAAATATAAAACAGTTTATATTAAGCTGAACACTTTTCTATTGGTCATGTCATAAATTGATGTGATTAAAATGTGGATGTTTAATGAGTAATAACTACCACACATAAAGTTGTGTACTATACCCAGTTACCATATCAATTCTAAATGATATATTCTATGCTGTACACATTGATAGCCATGATCTCATCAGCATTGTTATATCTAGATTACGAGAGTATGAAAGTATTGTGATAAATTCCATAGTTCATGTGTGTAAATGAAAACAACATTGAATAATGTAATCTGTGTTTAATTTACATTTGTTTTGTTTTTTTGGTTTTTTTTTAAATTTATTTCATTACATGCTATTGTAATGTATCATTATATGTTGGACTTGACCGTGTCCAAAACTGAATTCATTCCAGATTGATCCAAATTTACTTTTTTTAATTTTTTTCTTTGTAAACATCTAATGCATAGCTAAATTAATCCATGTGTATTGGGTTTAAAATCAGAGTTATTACTGATAGAAGTAAATATGTTTGTTTGGGTCTAGGTTTTGGAATTTCCTTAGCATATTTGACTATTTTGTAAACATCAGGATCATTCTAGTAAGTTTTTTTTCCATCAGGTAATAGTTTTTTTTTCCTTGATCATCTTAATTGTGACCTGAGGTCATGTAGAGAACTATATAATCTTATAACTGAGAGGATATTTTAGTCGTGCTTTAAAATCTAGCACTTTGAAGTTGTATTATATGTTGTGTCCAGTTGGGCTGAATTTTATTTCTATAAATTATTGAATTCTAGTGTCGGCTGTTTCAATACAACATATATACCCACCCCCTGTATGGCACGTCAAAAAAACTTCTGTAGGAGGTTGTGTTTCATACTATTTTAATTCTGACAGTGGAAGGTTGGTTAGGAAATCGCTTCTCTTTTGGGTTGTGTTAACAAAATGAGAAATTGCTGGTAGGGTTGTCAGAAGATGACAATAAAACATGTATTTAAAATTACATTTAACCCCCCCCCCCTCCTCCTAGCAGTCTAATGTGAATAAACCTTTGGGTCAAAAAATGCTGCCAGTACATATGAGTGCATGTGATTTTTATTATTTCACATACTTTTAAAGCAGTGATAGCGCTCTGCAAATTATGTCAACGTTTTGGATATAAAACATCTGCTTTGCACAGTATGCAATTTTTATTCAACCTTAACTTTAAAAGTGCATTTCATGATGTAATTCGTGCTGCCATTAGTGGTCTTGCAGCGCTTTATTCAACATCCAGATTCAGGAAGGCAAATGCTCAAATAACTGGATACTGCGGTTCAACACGATTGGCTGTTAAACTAAATTTGGTTGGTTCATTGGGCCCAGGAAGAAGCATTTTATGGTAGTTTTAACCTTACATTCATCATGGAAGTTTTACAAATGTGTGTTTTAAACAAAGACCACTCAGGAAGCAAAAATGGCTGAATCACAACAGGGTTTGTCTTCAGACGACATTTTCAGTTGGCAAATACTGGTTGGTGATTGCGATGATGAAAATGAATTTCATGTATATCAGTCTGTTGGTTGGACATTGGGAAACTATCACTGGAAATACCAGTATGTGATTTTGAGCCTAAAATTGATGTTGAGTGTGATTCCAATGTACGTGTTGGATGGACAGTTATATTTATTCAATATACTCATATCTGAACTATGGGAATGTTGGACTTAAAACCCTAATACATCATTATGGAAGAGAAAACATCTGGCATAAAAGGCAGCAAAGCACTTATTCAAGGAAGAAATGAACCTTTGGCAGAGTTCATGTTAGTGAAAACTTTTATTTTTGGAACAAAGATATACAGGGGAGAATAATCAAGAGGCCATACCTGTGTGCAACGTTACTGCGCACAGCAGAATCGTCAATCCAACATTAAAGTTTGGTCGTCTCCATAATGCTTGCACAGTGCAGCAAGCATTGCGCGCGTATCTACCATTCGCTTAGAGGGAACATTGCTTGTGAGATGTTGAAAATTTAAGCAACCATAAAGAACATTAACTTGTTCAAGCTAGTTATGCATATGCATTTCAGACAGCAGGGAATTAAAGGAGTTCTCAGCACAGAATAATATTTGTACACAGAGGAGGAGGATCATATTAAATTCAGAAACAATCAACAGATTAATGACATACGGAACAGCAGAGAATCCCCATACAACATAATTAAGTGTGTGTAGATTTCGAGTTGCCAGAACCATTATGGCAACAAAAGAATAACAAGACAAACTTTCATATCATGCAGATGCATTATCAAATGAAGTAGGTGCTCTCTATGTGCAAAAGTTAAATGACATTAAACATAAAGGACGTACTGAACTGTGTAAACTGTAAGCAAGATGGATACAATTTGTCCTGTGTTTGGTTATTCCTATGTATATTTTGAGCATGGTGATAATTTCTGCAGACCTTTTAGCTCCTATTTCCAAGTGATCATTTGTAATTTGTATTACAAATTGAATTATTATTATCTAGTGTCTCAAAAGAGGTGTGTGAAAATGGACTGGTTTCCATGGTCAAAAGTTACCATTGATGAAGAAGAAAAATACCCAAACTCACTGTACATGTATCATATCCTTTATTCATAAATTTTGTTAAATGTTTCATGCATTCCTCTCAAAATGACATATATATCTTAATGTATGCACTTAATCCCTTTTATTTAAATAAATCCATTATACTTCTTTGTTTACATCTTTTTACTCTGCTGATTGGTCTGAACATGTATCTCCATTTCTGAAAAAAAAAGCATGATGTAAAGCATATTCTTTCATCTCCTTTAAATGTACTGTGACTGCAGAATGTGAAATAATCTGAGGCAGAGTTTCACCAACAGATTCATCATTGTCACAATTCGATATCTGCAGTTGTAGAAGTACCCGATTTACCTCTCTGAAGAATATCCTTCTCCCAGTCAGGCCCTGAGAAAACAGAAGTTTCTAGACAGTGATCCATATCAGCATATTCTTCCAATGTCATGCCATTGAGAAGTGGTTCCATTGATGGATGAACGTCTTGTTCACTCTCTGGCTTTATGGCTTCAACACTGACAGAAAAGCCACACTTGGCAAAACACATTTCAGCGGTGTATGCAGACAGAGAATCCCAGGCTGACTTAATCTATGAAATGGCGTCTAGAACAGTGACAGTCTATCATCTAGAACATCTAGAACAGTCTTAGATACTTAGTTGCTGTAGAGCACTCAGAATTTTTCTTTTTTCCATCGGAGGTTCTGCCATTATTAGTGTTGACATAATTACGACTAGATGTATTTCGACTTTGATCAGGTTTTGGGGAAATGTATATTATACACCAATGTATGAAACCAAAGGACATGAATAACTCATCAAGAAACAATACATTTGTTTTGAGATAAAGTTTAAATCACCAGCTTTGTTGCTTGATAAACAAAGGTTGCAACCATCTGCTTCCAGATAAACAGATGGCACGGTTAAAAACTTTAACAAAAGAAGGATAAAAAAATCTGGAAATGATTCACACTTGCTAGTATTAAGGACAAAGCGCTCATTCACCCTCAGGCATTACGGATAACTTGGAAAGACAAATGATGTACTTAACCCTACACTGAAGCCCTTTTTAAAAGATTTCTCACTTTGACATAAGGACTACCTGCATTGTGTGGATTTTCACAAAGATCATGTGACTGGTTGGGTGGCTTATTAATGTTTTGCAGGTGGATTGAGCAAAGATACTTTTCTCACATTTATTGTGGATTCTGATGCCAATAGACATGGCAGAGGTTTATAAATACATATTTGCCTTAAATGTGGACAAATACATGTACCGGTACATTTTGAAATCTCAATAGAAACCCTTAACTGTTTTCAATATTACTAAATGCCTAAAGTTTCTACCCTGATATACAAGTATTCCAGGTGACTCACATACTTCATATCAAAAGACACTTCATAGGCAAGCAAACTGTCTTCCACAGTACATATTATTTCTTCCAACTTAATCAGATAGTTCAGGTTGCCCTGTGTAATCTCTCTCTGATCTTAAATTAAGAATGATGAACTTAACTGTATATTTCAGTGAAGAGTATCTGCAAGGTGATGGGAATGAGGCTGTTACATAATGATAGATTGGGTGCTGCGCTTACATGGTTCCTCAAGTCAAAGGTTAGTTTTGTACCTTTTCAGTCTTTCAGTTTCATTATGTTGACTTTTTTTTCAAAATCATCTCTACACATTTAGAAGAAAGTATGGGATCAGGTGATATTACCAGTGTATGTGTGTCAAATGGCATTCGCTTTGTCCCACACCATTTAAGTTCTGTCCATAGGGTCATGCCAGTGTGCATGTGCACCTAATGTCCTACAACTCAACCTACAGTGTGTGGTACTGCCCCTAGGATCATGTAATATTCATAGCTGCCAACTGTCCTGTTTTTTCCCCGAATTTGTCCTGTAGTTTGGACCTGAATATGAGTATGTTTTTTTTGGCAAAAAATACATTTTTAAAAAAAAATAATTACAAAATTTATTTGCAATTTTCAGTTTAGATCGGCCACTCATTTTTATTTTGATAAAATGTATTGCATGTATATAGGAATACAGTTCTACAATACAATTGGTTCATTTGAAATCGAGGCTTCCATGCCTGTTATCTGCTATATTGGATTTCACAAATAGTTACTGCTGTCACTGTATCTCGTCTTCATAATATTCAGCTTCTAATCATGTTAAATAGGTAAACGGAATATTCAGAGTTTGGTCCAAAATAAAGGGAAGGAAACCTTCATCTATCAGTTACTAGTATTGCTGGCGATTTATTTTCCACATGTTTTCCAGACATTAAAATCGCAAAGGATAACTCTTATGCTTGAACGAAAATAGTTCAATAAGAAAATCACATAATTGAGATCATCACTGAAAGTTGGTACATTGGAATTGTTGATTGAAAGAAAAAAAAAACAAGGTGTGGAAAAGGCTCCTAAACAACCCGTGTCCATCCAGAAGTTACAAGTGTGCAACATGTGCATCTTTGACATTAAATAATTACGTATGGCACTGTCCTACTTTACCGATGGTTGTATATGTTGTAAATAGTTACATATGCATTAAATTTTTTTAAAAATCAGTATTTGTTACTGATAATCAGTATTTTTTTCACATGTAATCAGTATTTTTGTACTGGAGGGGGTTTGGCAGCTATGAATATTAACTGTGTGTATGTGTGTGTGTACCTAATTTCATGCAACTCAACCTACAGTGTTTAGAATCTGCTCTAGGTTTTCAGGTTACCACTGAATGAGGGGAAGATGTTTTGCTCTACAACTTTCACAGTATAGCCAGGTGTTGTCAGAAGCAGACAGCATGTAAAATGACTGTGTACTTACAGAATAAACTTTATGTAGCATGAAGCACCAAAACTTTGAATGCTATTAAAATATTACTATTTTTTAATGTCCGCTGTTGAAATTTAAGATATAAAAGTACTCAAAAAATATATCAGCTTATTGTTGAAGTTCAGGAAGTGAACTGGCCTAGCAATTTGACAAGAAAAGCTGACCAGATTTAAATAGGAACTTTGTACTCCCAAACCCAGGTCATTACACTTGTCTTAAAGATATACACATTCCTTTCTCTGTTAGATACAATACCCTATTATGTTAACATTAGGAATTACATATGCTACATCCAGAATACAGCCCTCCATTAGACTTTTAAAAGTCTGTCTATACTGTGGATTTCTATTTTGTCTATTACTCATCCAGCTGTATTTTGTGGTGGTACAGTTAGTCAAACGATCATACTTGGTAGTGTATACTATATTTTGTGCGAAGTTTCAGATATATCAGAATCTTGCAAATGAAGGAAATCCTCAAAGCCTTCTGTGTTTGGTAAATTGCTTTCATTCCAAAACAGTCCTAAAAATGTATGACAATTGATTGGTGGTCAGTTAGCTTCAGAAGTAAGGTGGAACAAAATCACCACAACTCTGTGTATTGGTATTGGATTAACTATCATTGGTGTTTCCAGCAATAAATAAATATTGAGGTACAACACATTGCGGGCAGGCTCAATTTTCTGGCAGATTCTATATCAGATGTGGGGACAGCTACTATGCATAGACTTGTCTCCACCATCCATATTCCATCAATTGTGCAACATATGGGGTTGATCGATGATAGACCTGTTTGCAACAGAGTGGAACAACAAGTTGCCACATGTCTCCCAGATTATCAGTACCCTTTCAATTGAATGGGAGGGAATCTGGGACTATTTCTTCTACCCTGCAGTTCTGATTCTGAAGTTAATCCAAAATGTGAGGGGTGCAGATTGCATAATCCTCAGATTGCCCCTCTCTGAAGGGACAAGTTATGGGTCACTGATCTGCACGACGTAACAACAGACACACAGAGAAAATTTCTAGCAATCCTGAGGCTTCTCAAACAGATGCAGTTGCTAATCATTCATCCATATCTTGAGAAAAGTCTGCTACACATGTGGCTTGTCTAGCAGGCTTTGTGTAGGGAAACTTCAGTTGTGGAGAGGATCTCATCACCTAGATGGTCCTTCACTATAAAAGTATACAAACAGAAATGGTACTGATGTCATTCAAATGAAGTCACACCACTGTCAGCTTCCATTCCCAAGCTGGCCAACTTCTTTCTGTTTTCTTTGAAAGTAAGAAGCTATCACTGATAACTGTTGAGGATATTTCTCCATAATTTCTGACACTCAGATATTATGAGCATCTTGACATTAGCCACAGCAAAGATCTGTCAGACTTCCTAACCAGCTTGGATCACTCCTCACTCGCTAACCAACTTGAAATCTATTATGGGTGTTGACAGAGCTCAACTCTGTTAAGTTTGAACCTCTTTCCATTGTCCTGCTGAAACAACTATAGTGGAACCCTGCTATAATGTGCCCTGTAAACACATGAATTCGGATATATTGCGGTCGCAGTGTGGTAAAGCTATTTAATGCAAAGTAAAAAACTAAATATATTATCCATTCATTATTTGGAATAAGTCTGATTACTGCATTCCATTTAATATTTGTCTGATAATACCCCAATTTTTTACATTAGACATGAACACACAATGATATGCAATGCAATGAAAAAAGTAAAATACTGTAAAACCCCACATTAACGTGACCCCACTATTAACACAATCAAATTGTTTGGACCCCAATAATCGTGTTGTAGCGAGGTTCCACTATATCATACAAGACTTGCTTCCCAATAGCCATGACTTCAGCATCAAGAGTAATTGAGCTGCATGCTTCCTCCATGAATCCAAACTATTTTGTTTGAACGATTCTATTTTTTTAATGACACAACTGGATTTTATATCTAAGAACAGGCTGTGAACCAGAAATAAGTTTACAGACCGTCTGGTTGATTTATATAAGGTGAGAGGACCCAGTAGATACTTTCTGAATTTATTCTGAAGCACACACAGTTTATCCAGTCCAGATATCAGAGGCTTTTCCTCTCACTAAAACCAGAGAAACAGAACATAACCCTGCAATCCTGGCTGTAAAGGGAGTCATCCAGTCAGCCTACTTTGATGACGGCTCATAAAATATGACCTCTTCATGCTTTACTTTTCAATGAAATGTCTAAGTTAAAGAGAATGGAATCAGCCTGCTGACATGCACAGTCCACTTTTTTCTCTTTCTATTTGCATGACATTGCTTCACAAACATGAGTTGAATCTAGTTAGTCCAGTGGTTGATGCCCAGATAGTTACCAGACTATGCCACTCCTGACACCACAACTGCATCCTTGGGTAAGACCTGGATTCACCCAAGAAAAACCATCACTCATTTCTGGAGTTTACAGGATTGTTCCTCGCACACACACACACACACAGACACACACACACACACAGTTGTGTCAACTATCATTAGTACAGGGTACTTTTAGGTGGATGTTGGATTCTCAACATTTCTTCCTTCTCTTACCTATTTACCGTAACATTGATGTGAGTAGATAATGTGTTTGACTGAGAAAGTCTTATGGTAAATGACATTTCTCTGAAAATACATACCCAAGCAGCAGGATAAAGGGAGGTAATATGTAAGAGTTGCTTCCCTTCTTCTACATAAAGTATAGACATGTTTCTTAAGTCTATGGGAGGGCTGGATTCTAGATTGGAGCAATACTTAATGTTAATGTGGTAGGGTAAGTAATATTTAGAGAAACATGATTTATTCTAAAATTTCCTTTTCTATAACCAGGATTACCAGAGGAAAAAAATGGGAATACCTTCTCCTTACTTTTTTATCATGTATTAAAGTGTAAACCACCGGAGCAGAACCTTAGTTCAGAATAATATAAGGGGTAGTCTGTAGAATCCATGGAAGTTAATTTAAATGAAATGAAAGAATATTCCCTAAATTCTGAGTTTTAAGAGACTTAATTATTTTGTTTACCATATCTTTACAATGAACATGTAAGAACACCTTTAATCCTTTTATAGACTGAAATTGAAATAATTGTTTTAGTCTATACAAGACTAGTTATGTTCGTATTATCCTCTTGAAATAGAGTTAGCAATAGTAGTTGTAGTGGTATATGGATTTCCATGATTTGGAATGGGGCGGGGGTTGCAGTTTGGGATTTGTGTACTAATGCATAAAATATGTTGTAATTTCATGACTTAAGTAGACAGAGTTCTTAAAGTTCACCAGTTTTGTACAACTGTGCTAAGTGTACTTCACTTAACTCCCTGGGGCATAATGTTTGGGTGGGGATGCTGCCCCATGGTTTAATTTTGATTTTTTTTTAAAAATCTCTACTTTTAGATTGTTCATACAGTATATGGAATGTAATATGACATAGAACTGGATATTGGATGTCATCAAGATGTTAGACAATTTTGATAACAAGTTAGATCCATGCGATGAGATGATGTTACATCAGATTGGTTTAACTTGTTACCCATCTATTTATGATAGGATTTTGATTAAAGTTGTAAAAAAAAAAAGTCTTTAAAACATTAGGATGTTGAATGAGTTTGCTTATGAGTAGATTAACACGTTTTTATGTGTTAATTGTTTATCTGATTGGCTGACCAGGTAACCATTCTTAAAACTTGATTTATGTTGGAGTTTGCTTAATTTGGTAATAAAGCTAAAATTATGATTGGAACAGGTTTGATAACAGGTGAGTACCCATATTGTTACGGTGATTATGCATCTGTTTGGCCTTTCAAGAAACACTATTTTTAATCTGATTTCATTAATATCTTGAGTTTATTTTATGATTCAGAGTTATGTATATTAATTGAGTCATCATCCTTGGAAAGAATTTTTTAAGACTGTAGTGAAATAGGTGAATTGACCATGATACAAAGGATGGGAGAGAGATTACAAAGCTTGACTGCACCATGAGCCTGTACATGTGCTGGCTATGTTGCAATGCATGGCCTGTGCACTCAGGGTAAAATCGGTTTTCCCATCATATGCACTTTTACCATCTTATGCACTTTGCTCATGCACATTGGAGTGAACTGAACTCACTACATCTAAATAATGTATGATATAGAAAAACCACCCTCAGATAACGCTGTCCACAGAAATGAAACCCAAGTACATTCTGTTCCAAATATTCATATACAATACAGTGATAGTAATGGCTATTATAATGCTTGTGATCATTAATAATATTTTTCATTTATTATCTCAATGTCATCATATGCTAGGTAAAAAAAAAACAGTTCAAATGAATTAGCAAACTTTTTTTTATTCTTATCATTGCAGGATGTAGCCTTTACCACTCTAGTTGCAGAAAAGTGAGTTTGAGCATTTAAATGAATTTACATATTTTAGCAATATTTTTCTCTTTTACATTTTTGAGAATTGTAACTATTTTATATTCTGTATGATATGAATGAGAATGGTAAATTAATTTTTTGCTTTAAAATTGATAATTACATAACATTTTATTTAATAAAGTAAGTTCAGATTATGTGGAAAAACATGGAAGTAATCTACCACTGTGAAATTTACTGTTATGTGATCTAGGGAGCAAGTATTTTATGTGTTCTTCTTTTGTTAAATTGGTTGTTTGAATTTACATTCATTTATTTGCAAATTCATTAACATTGTGGCCTGCCTGTAGATTTTTATGGGCAAACTAGTCGATTTAGATTTTTATGGAGAACTACTATAGTATTTATTACAGAGAATTTGCATTTGTTGCTTATCTTACTGTAAGTTATATTCCAAGAATTGTACAAGATCAGCTTTTCAGAGAAAATAACTTGTCAACTCTTGAGATACTATATTTTCTTCAGAAGAAGTATTACTCTTTTTTTTTTTTCTTCAGATTTTTGACACAATACAGTGATAAAGGGAAATTCGATAATCTTGATCTTATTGACAACCTAGGTTCTTCCATGCTTCTCAGCAACAGGTTGACATTTCTTGGTAAGTAGCAGTCTGTTAGGATTTTTTTAAAGAAATTCAGAGCTACTATCTTAGCAAGTCAAATACCAAAATTATATTTGCCTGGACACAATTGTTACTTATCCAGATTTTAAACTCTGTTGAAATTTAAAACAGAAAAGAATAAAATAATCATTATCTTTGTAATCTTTTTAAAATAGACTTTTTACTTAACTGATAGATAATACATTAAATCAAACTTCATCCTAGTTTTAAGTATCAGCTGATTTATATTCACAGCAACACCTGAGGGCATAATGTTCAATTTCATCTTGTTTTGTTCTTTATGTTGCTCCTGGTCCTGGCAGTTTTATGACCAATGATGTCTTTTTCCTGACTGGAATTGGATTAGAATCTACCACTGAGTTTCCATTCATTGCTGTTCTTACCCAAACTGTCACACTGTCTTGACGATGTACTGAACTCTGATTATATGGTATTCATGGCTCTCAAGGCTTTTTTTTAAGTAAAGCAGGTGCAGGTTGATGCAATTCATAATTCACAATTCAGCAAATGGATTTTGAAACGTTTCAGATTTATTCTTCAGCATTGCTGTGTAATTCTTTGTTTTACTTTGCTGACATGAATCTTGAAATTCGGTCATTTTTCAGATGAATTAACTACCTGATCTTGCAGACTTGTAAAGATTCCCAAGATTTTTTGTCCTTACAAATCTATTGGTCTTGGTGAAGCAATGCATATAGTGAAATTATCTACATGGAATTAAATTATGAATACGTTGTGCTAATCAGTGTTTTCTCTGAGTTTTCCCTTCCACGTCTCCTTTTGAGACACCACCATCTTTCAACTTCGAACTTCTTGTATTACTCTGATTGAGTGGATGTCCAGGAGTTACCTCTCCATATGTAATGGTTCAGTCAAAGGCATTCTGAAGTCCAATAATCCAGCATAGTAAATATTGTACATGTAATGGTCCAATCCAAGGAATTCTGTTGTCCAATAATCCAGCCTAGTTACTTTTAATGGTCCAGTCAAAGGCATTCTGTAGTCAATAATCTAGCATAATAATACTTGTGTTATTTTTTTAGGCTCTTTCAAACAGTAATTAGACTAGAGTGAAGACAACAAGCTTTATTAAATTTAACAAATTATTTATTTCCCTAGTCAAGTAATCTAGCATAGTAAATACTTGTAATGGTCCAGTCAAAGGCATTCTATAGTCCGATATTCCAGCTTAGTAAATACTTGTAATGGTCCAATCAAAGGCATTCTATAGTCCGATATTCCAGCATAGTAAATACTTCTAAAGGTCCAATCAAAGGCATTCTGTAGTCCAAGCTTGTGTAATTAACTATTGATGAGTTATCAATGGTGACTTGACAGGTGATAAAAAACTTTATCACACATAAGGCATATGTTTGAATAGGATCCATGTTAATGGATACTATGTTGATCACAACCTTTTTACATTTTTGTTTTCAAGACATAAAATGACCATCCTTGATAATCATGTTATCATTCCAGCATGCTCATTAACATGTTAAAATGTCTACATGATCTATACAATTAAATGTATGATTATTGGACCCGTATAATCCAGAGACTTCCACAGTTTTATTTTTTATCAGAGTTTGATCATCTGGATGACTGATTATCCAGATGAAATACGTGTCCCCATTAGGCTTGGATAATTGATGTTTTATGTAATAACAGGTTCCAGTATATTGTACTGTTTACAAAAGTTTTCATGTAGTTGTACATCCTTAATATAATGAAGTCAATACCAGTGTATGACTGTTAGTGAATCGATTACTTTATCAAGTATAAAACATACACCAGTAACACAAGCCAGGTAAGCAGTATTGAGCCTTTAAATTTTGTTGAATTTGTTATGATTATATTTGTTGCATGTGTTGAGCCATTGGTATTTAGCAGAATCAAATGATCAAGGGGTTAAAAATGGAGAGGGCAAAATCAGAGTTCATGTTGGTTTTGTATACTTCATGTATGTCAGTAACCAGTGGTTCAAAGCCTAATTCATCCTATTATTGTTCATGCTGAGACTGGGTGAAGCTAAACTGATAGGAAACTTATGTTGTTGCAGGTAAATATAGAGAGTTTCACAAGCTGTATGAGGAGAGGGAATACCATGCCGCTGGACATCTTTTATTCTCCCTTCTGACCTCCAGACTAGCACCTAGGGAGTAAGTTTACAGTGATTCTTGTCTTGTAAAGGTTACAAGGATATTTGCTTAAAAACAACTATATACAGAAACAAAAAATGACCATATACATACACCCCAACCAACAGTAAACATACACTCTAACCAACCATATACAGGTACTCTAAACGATCAGATACAGACACCCTAAACAGTCATGTACAAACATCCAAAACAATTGTATACAGGTAACCCACACAACCATATAAATTCTAATCAACCATAAACAAGCATCCTAAACATTATTAATTTTGTTTGTCTTATATTTTAATAATGACCTATTTTATAGACTGGACTATTTTTTAACTAGGCATTTTTTTAGTAATAAACTAAAGGCAAAAACAATGGGAAGGCTTGTATAAATATATGAAACTAATTACATTAGAAATATGTATGTGAAATATTGTTTGAACATGTATATTTGTTAGTATATGATACTAATGACAAATAAATTCTGTCTTAACCCATTGTTACATGCTTAGGCTCGAATAAACAGTAACATAGGAAGAGTGAAAATAACAAGCTTGTAAAAACTTAATAAATAATTTATTGAGCACAAATATTTTCCAGGAAAGAAAAATAAACTTGCGGTTTTAAGAATCAATTCCAAAATTAATCCAAAAATAATTCAAAATATAAGCCACTAGTGAAATTGCAAAAGTTCTGGTAATAAAATGTCCTAATAATTCCCAGTTTGAATCTTAGTGAAGCATCCAAGATGGAAGACGATGTCACATGATGAAGTCAGTTCTGGTCTTATGAAATTCAATGAGCACAATTGTTTTTCAGATAAATAACAATATAAATCCTCTTGATCCAAACGAATTGACATAATTTCCAGTACAAGGTAATTTAAAATAACTCAACTCAATATTCTAACAGCCCAACTTCTACTAAATAGTTCGCTCCAAAACATAATTTATATACCTGTTTTTACGTAAACAAGGAAGGGGTCACATGATCTTCTAGAATCTTTAGAACAAATTTACGTTCAAAAAATCTCATACACACCGTATGACCCAGATGAGAATCAGTTATTTTTACTCTCAAGAACTAAAAATAGAAAGATGTTTATAACAAAGCTCCATATGTCCTTGGAATCAACCAATCATTTTAAAAGCTTGTTTACAACTCTGAAGCCAGGTCAGAAATGAGGCCAACATCTGGTGTTTATTTGTAAAGTACAGGTCATCCCACTTTTAAAATAAATATCTCTCAATGAATGAATCTTAAACTTAAAATGTCAAATTAGAATCTGACAAACAAACAATTAAAATAAAAATAAATGACTTAAATCAAATATACATAACACCATTTTATCCTGAATACGACCGCAGTCATAATGCCTCATTCTATGCTGAATACACCTTAGGTCGTAGTATCCCATTTTATCCTGAATACGACCTTGGTCCTACTTTACTACATATATGTGTAGTGTCTCTAGAAACACGTGTTTTACATCACAGATATTTGTATACTTTTTCACTAACACAGGAAATGGTTCAAGCATGCATGCGCAATGAAATATTTACAAAAACACGGTGGGAAAAGAAATTGTTAGCTCAATTAAATGATGGACAACTCAGATGTAAACATGGATGTTGACAACTAGGGTAGCAACATTGATTTGGATAATTCTGATGATAATGTTGACTTAAATGATGGGTTAGAATCGAATAAAGTTGATGAAAGAGATGATGCATGGCTTCATGCACTTTTTGATGTAAAATGAAGCTGACTTTGAAGGCTTTAAAAGCTACAAAAGCAATGGGTCTTTGATGATTTTTCACCTCAATTGCAGCCAAGATTGAAATTGATAGAATATTGTTATTACTGACATAGTGATGATGTGGACATCTAAATTTGGATAAATATTGTTCTGATTAATTATCTTACTGAATGATTTCTAGGATTAATTTGTAACAAGTTTTCGTGGGAAACTGCACGCTGAGATACATGTTCTAGAGTGTGATGTAAACAAATTGTTCCAGGTGTTTTGTTGTCCAATTTTAGTAAACTTTTGAACTAACTGTGCCTGTGCTAGAAACTTCAAATTCAAACCAAAATACTAGAAATAGAATTATCTTTTTTTTATTCATATATTGTTAGGAGCATTTTGTTAATCTACAAGAACAGAAGATTAACTGAATATCATTGTAAGTTTTTTAATTATTTTTTTCTTCTTTCAAGTCATATTTTCAAAATATAGTTGTGAGCATGTACAATGATAAATGATTTTATAAAAAACATATTTCACTGTGGTGCAAATTTTATTTACTTTTCAGAGATATATAGTTGTATATACTTTAAAAGAAAAATAACAATGTTACAACATTTTTAGTAAACATGGTGAAGGTCATCACAGTTTATACTGCTGCTGCTGTGTGTGATGCTCCGTTTTACCACAAGGTATTTAGAATTGCTTCTCATGAATCAAGCACTGCAGTTGAAATTGGTAAGCAGGATAAAATGGGTTAATATGATCTTGTGTGTGACTTATATCTGGGGCAGATTTGCTTTTGAGGGCAAATAGTTGCAGGAATTTGACAGCTTATATTTAGCTCTACTGTTTATGGACGAGAAGAGCTTTTATAATTGCATGTTCTGTCATCCATCATCCATCATCAGTTTTCTATCAACAATGTGTCAGTTTGCACAAGTTTCTTGTCAGTACTCCTAAACTACTTTGAGAGTTGCCATGAAACTTGATACACACAATGAGTCTTCTTAATCTTGAATTATAATGGTGTTCCTAGGAAAATCAATCTTAAAAATCTTAATATCACCAATCCTCCTGGATAGAGAGAGGCTCACATCAAAATAGGGTTTTCACCAAAGGACTTGTAATGATGAATACTTGGTCCTTAATAGAAATTGTACAGTTCAGACATCCATGGCTTCCATGGCAGCCATCTTTAAATTCTTGTTATCTTTACTCCTTCTGAGCAAAGAGTCATAATGATTGGCGGTTATCACCAGAAGACATCTTATGATGGCTTGTTGGTAATAATGGTGCCAATCTGACCTCCAATGTAACTGCCATGATGGCCATCAAGAAAATCTTACTAGTGGTACTGTTACTGGATTGATGGTCAAATTGACCATGAGTTTCCAATAGAGGACTTTTGTTGATGCCCAAAGGGTCCTGAATGAAAATGGAGCCAATCGGACATCACAATATGACCAGCACAGCAGCCATCTTGAAAATCTTTTTATTGCTACTCTTCCGGTACACAAAGTCATATTTACATGATGGAGTTTTCACCATAAGACTTCCCATGATGGCTGGCTGATTCTGAATGAAAATGTGACAACTCAGACCTTTTGTGTGGCAATCATCTTAAAAATCTTATTACTGCTACTTCTTGATGAAGGATGACATCGACATGACTTCTCTAGCAGCTCTTAAATACAAATGGTGCCAAGCCTACATCAAGTATATTTATGATATTTACCATCTTGAAAATGTTGTTATTACTACTCCATCTAAATGGATGGTCATATCAACACAGGGTTTTCACCAAAAGACTTTCTATATTTAGTTGGTTCTAACTGTAAATGTTGCTGATCTGACTACCAGTATGGCAACCAGCTTGAAAATTGTGCAGTTGATACCTGTTCTGGATGGATGGTCACATTGATGCAGTTTTAAACAAAAAACTTTTTATAGTGTCTAGCTTGTCCTAAATGAAATTGTGCTGATTTGACATCCAATATGGCCATTATGATGACCATCTTAAAAATCTTGTTATTGCTACTCTTGAATACGGGATCATAGTGACATAGGGTTTTCACTAAAAGACATTGTATGATGTCTAGTTGGTCCTAAATGAAATGGCGCTGATCTGACCTCCCATCTAGAACACATTCTTAATGCTACTCCTCATGAATGGATGGTTATATCAACATGGGGTTTTCACAAGAGGACCTTTTATTGAAAGTTGGTCTTAAATAAAAATGGTGTTGATCAGGTCTCCAAAGTGACACCATGATGGCCAGCTTACTGCTACTCAACAAAAGATCATCACATGAACATGGAATTTTTAACAAAAGACTTCTTGATGAGATTTTCTTTTCCTAAATGAAAATGGTGTCAGTCTGACTCAGTATGGCATACATCTTGAAAATCTTGTTATTACTACTTCTTCTAAACAGAAAATCATACTGATATTTGGTTTTAACCAGAAGCTTTCCTATTGTGTCTAGTTACCTAAATGAAAAAGTTGGCAATTTTTCATCCAATATGGCCACCATGTTGGTGATCTTGAATATTGTATTATTAGTACTCTTTTGGATTGGCATGTCATATCCAAATGGCATTTTATGTTATCTAGTAGTTTATTCACAAATGACATTTTATGTTATCTAGTAGTTTGTTCACAAATGACATTTTATGTTATCTAGTAGTTTGTTCACAAATGACATTTTATGTTATCTAGTAGTATGTTCACAAATGACATTTTATGTTATCTAATAGTTTGTTCACAAATGACATTTATGTTATCTATTAGTTTGTTCACAAATGACATTTTATATTATCTAGTAGTTTGTTCACAAATGACATATTATGTTATCTAGTAGTTTGTTCACAAATGACATTTTTTGTTATCTAGTAGTTTATTCACAAATGGCATTTTATGTTATCTAGTAGTTTGTTCACAAATGACATTTATGTTATCTAGTAGTTTGTTTACAAATGACATTTTATGTTATCTAGTAGTTTGTTCACAAATGACATTTTATGTTATCTAGTAGTTTATTCACAAATGACATTTTATGTTATCTAGTAGTTTGTTCACAAATGACATTTTGTTATCTAGTAGTTTGTTCACAAATAACATTTTATGTTATCTAGTAGTATGTTCACAAATGAAATTTTATGTTATCTAGCAGTTTGTTCTTAAATGACATTTTATGTTATCTAGTAGTATGTTCACAAATGACGTTTTATGTTATCTAGTAGTTTGTTCACAAATGACATTTTATGTTATCTAGTAGTTTGTTCACAAATGAAAATAGTGCTGATCTGTCCAGCAATATAGCCTCCATGGTTGCCATCTTGTAACATGGGAATAACTCTGCTATATGCAGGTCATTTCTTACATCAAAACATGCATACATACAAGCTTAGTTGTTTCTCTGCCAACTCATGGTTAGACTTATTTGATTTTACCTTTGATAATTATATCTTTATGTTCAAGATATTATTTCTCTGTTTGGAATTTATATTTCCGACACAGAATAATACAATTCAACTCTCAATGTCACACCTTGTCTTGTGTATTACATTTAGGAGGAATTGTGACTTATTTCTAGATAATTCAATTATGTAGATTCTTTTGTTTGCCTTGTATATACAGTATGTACATTTTAGTAATAAAGATATGTTAATTATCAACAGATTCTGGATAACTCTTCTGAAGGATGCACTAGGATTATTACAGTTGCGTGAGGTAAGTTTGAGATACTTTTGGATTATTACAGTTGTGTGAAGTAAGTGTGAGATGCTTTAGGATTATTACAGTTGCATGAGGTAAGTGAGATGCTTTAGGATTATTATAGTTGCATGAATTAAGTGCGAGATACTTTAGGATTATTACAGTTGTTTGAGGTAAGTGAGATGCTTTGGGATTATTACAGTTACATGAGGTAGGTGAGATGCTTTAGGATTATTACAGTTGCATGAATTAAGTGCGAGATACTTTAGGATTATTACAGTTGTGTGAGGTAAGTGAGATGCTTTAGGATTATTACAGTTGCATGAGGTAAGTGAGATGCTTTAGGATTATTACAGTTGTGTGAGGTAAGTGTGAAATACTTTAGGATTATTACAGTTGTTTAAATGTGAGATGCTCTAGGATTATTACAGTTGCATGAGGTAAGTGAAATGCTTTAGGATTATTACAGTTGTGTGAATTAAGTGAGATGCTTTAGGATTATTACAGTTGCTTAAATGAGATGCTCTAGGATTATTACAGTTGCATGAGGTAAGTGAGATGCTTTAGAATTATTACAGTTGCAGATGTTTTTGGATTATTGCAGTTGTGTGAGGTAAGTGTGAGATGCTTTAAGATTATTACAAGCATTCATATTATACTTAAACAGAAATTGTTTGGAGAAAACATTATCATGTTATTTAAATGGTAATTGGGCCTGGAAACCAATGAGTATTGAAAACATCACAGAAAATGGCTTCACCACTTACAGGACATAGTTTTATCATAATGGCTACACATTCATGCATGCTCGTTAATTTGAAATACCTTAAACCATTTTGCCAGAAAATGTTTGATTACAATCCACATTAAAATTCTGAGGTCATGTGTCAAAAAGACTGTGGATTAAAATGGAATCTCAAATCAATTTGTAATTTCACCTAAAGGTTACTGATCTGTTCTTGTCACCAAAACTTTACATGATAACAAAAATATATCTACAGACCATGTAGTATGGTCAGTTCTCAAATTTTGGCACTCATGTCTCTAACTGTTGTAAACAATGACAAACTAAAATATTGGCCAGCGGTCATCCACCAAAATCCAATTATATTGTCTAAAACTGATATATTGACGTGATTTTCCACCAGAATCCAGTCATGTAGTGTCTAAACTGATATACTGACCTGTGGCTGTCCACCAAAATCGAATCATGTAGTGTCTAAAACATATACTAACCTGTGGTTGTCCACGAAAATCAAATCATGTTGTGTCTAAATAGGGTAGGAAAATTTTCATCTTCTAAAGTTGCTAAAAGCTGATACTCTTCTTATTATGGTGGTCATTATTTGTATTGTGACTATTAGAAGTACTGCTGCTGTTCTTGTTCTTATTATTATTATTATTATTATTATTATTATTATTATTATTATTATTAGTCAGGAAACCAACTCCTTGCAGCATTTGACCAATTGGATTTTCTTTTTCCAGACATCCTCAATTAAGTATACATTTGTTTCTTAACAGGTGTGTATCTTGTCACCCACCTTTTCATGAATAGCAAGGAACATCCATGCAACAGTCTGTTCTTCACATTTTTGTTTCTGTTCATACATGTCAGGCCATTTGTGAGTAAGACAATATATATGTGAAATATAACATTCTTGTACCGCATTACTGAAAGGTGTGTAATCATACCACATTGGAGGTCATATCTTCTAGGTCAAGGTCAAAACTTTCCATCACACTTCTATTCTGCTTTATATCTTTTAATAATGAGATTTAGGGATTAAATTGTGTAATTAAACATCATTAATAATAATAATAATAATAATAATAATAATAATAATAATAATAATGATAATAATGCTTTATTTATAGAGGGTGACTCATTAGTCAAGGACTATTCTCCCTTGAGGCCCTCTTAATGAGAGTATAAAAAATGCACATTATATGAAGATAGCAATAATTAGTGCTTATTTTAGCATGTTTAGTATTAAAATACTAAATTCCATTATCTGTTATAAACACATGCATGTTCATGATATAGAAGTTGTGTTACATACGACATTAGGGGTCCTATCCTCAAGGTCAAGATCACAGTGAAATCAGTATTTTAAGGTTTTTCTTCACAGTTTCTGTCTACTCTTGAGAGATATGGTAGATTAGGAGATGCACCTTGTTATATCATTATTTGATCATTAGTTTGTATGTTGCACACCACACTAGCGGCCTATCTTAGAGATATCTTAGATAACTATCCTAATTTTAGAGCCATGTGAAATGAAGCAGTGAAACTTGGAATAACTATACATCTTTACTAGAAGTATTTCCAGTCTTCATGGTCAAGTTCACAGGACAGTATTTTAGGTTTTGGTCACATTTTCCTTTCTGAACTTAAGATAAATAGATGATGAACAGTAATCTCACAAGCCAGTCATACATTAATCTATTAAATACAGGGTGGCCATATAATGTGTCACTTATGGTGCTCTTAGTCAGCCATACATTAATCTATTAAATACAGATTGGGCATTTAATGTGTCACTTATGGTGCTCTTAGTCAGCCATACATCAATCTATTAAATACAGGGTGGGCATATAATGTGTCACTTATGGTGCTCTTAGTCAGCCATACATCAATCTATTAATTACTGGGTGGGTATATAATGTGTCATTCATGGTGCTCTTGTTCTTGCATACTGTAAATTGGTATGTACATGGACCTGAAAACTGTTTCTTTATATCAATGGAGATTGGGTGACTGTGAGAGCATTATTATTAAAAAATATGGATGTGTAAAAGAATGACATTTCAGATGACACTAATATACAGTGAAATCTTTCAGAAAAATGATGTTTGGCTTTGTCATTATACCATCATGTAATGTAATGTATTATGCAGTGGTCAGATAGGTCAGTCAACTAAAAAAGTTCTGTATGTGTATCCTCTTAGCTGTACAAAATGGGAAGGGGAGGAGGGAATTAGAACATTCGGTTACTCTTAGCTTTACATGACAGGAATGGTGGTGTTGATAAACTACAACCTTCAGTGACATAGTTATCAGCTTTAATACAGAAAGCAGTGACTTCATATTTAAGTTTTTGGCTGAGAAACCATGCATTAGTGCATACATAAGAAAACTGGCAACTTAACACCCTGGAGGTTTTTGCTGTTTTCGCATGAAATGTGAGTAGGAAACACATTTTGGGGACTATTTCTGAATACATCCTAATACATCGACTTCCAAGCAATATTCCATTAGACAAATGGTTAGTTGTGCTATAGAAAATGTTTTTCATTGTTCAGTTTGCTGGCGCATGAGCAGAAGATGAAAATTTGGACTTTTTTTTTTTATTATTTCTTTGCTTAATGGACCCATAATTTTTGTATGGAGAAGACTCTTTATTCAAAATGTCCACCTTATCCTACTTTTTGCACAGGTTCACCTGTCTTTGCGTGCTTCAGACCAGTCTGCCGTAGATCTGAGGCCATAAAGTCTAAAATCTGGACACAAATTTGGATTCCAACCATGGTCGAGTTTTGGGTGGAAAAAAACTGGTCCAAAAACCTAGGTTTTTCCCTCTGTATTTTGTAGTGCAACTAAAATGACCAGATTATTTGGTATCATTGTAGAGCTAAATCAGTCAACCTTTCTATAATACCACCCACTTTAGCATATCATGCATGACCTTGATGCTACAGACCTTGGAAGTAGGCTACTACCTCATGCCCTGTAAACTCGATCCTAGGGGTGTGTGTGTGTATGTATATATATATATATATATATATATATATATATATATATATATATATATATATATAAAGAAACATAATTTATAGAAGTTCTCTTTCAGATTCCATGTTTGGATACAAATACTCTATTTCTTGCTGATAAACACATTAACTTATGAATAATATTTCTAGAAACATATTTACTGGACTTGTATGAAGGGACTGTGACCAAGCAAAAAAAACATCAGACTTAGGGGCAATTCTGCCATACCAGTCTGATAAGGATTCACGTTATAGCAAGGTTTCTCTATAATGGCATTATCCATCTGTGATGACTTATTCCTTTGACCATTTTTAAATAGCATAATTACACATTTGTTCATGATCACTTGCAGCTGGTATATGGCAGCAAGCAGACTTGTGAAATGATGCACTGTTTGGAGGAACTTACTAAAGATACCAAGCACTTAGAGGCAGGGAAACAAACGACTGTAAGTCATGGACAGCTCCTTCTGTTTTCTCTTTCTCATATGGATTATGTCTTCTATTTCTCAGTATCTATTTAACACTGAATTTAAGTAATGCTTTAAATAGTGTATGTTGAAAAGTCAGTATTTTATTATAATTTTACTTGAAAGTATGTTTGGATGGAGATATATGCAGTGTATTTTGGTGATATGACTTTAAATTGAGAGTAAATATGTACCCCAGTGGTTGCCGCAAACTTGGTGGTTCCCTTTGCACTTATACAGGTGGATTACAGATGGTCATTGCCTATTAATAAGTGAATGCCCTCAGCGGGTAAAGCAGATACCATTCCGGCTGTCACAGGTCCTGAGACTAAATCTGATGACAAATTTACCCAGTGGAGAGGAACATTAACAAAGCCACACTCTACTCCCAAAATAAGAACACTCTCATTAGAAGACTTCTGAGAAAAAGGCAAACTACCTGACAATAAAAGACTCTTGAGAAGCTCCTATCTCCCAATCAAGAATCAAGCTTATCTGAGCTTTGCTTTCTAGAAGTTTTGAGTTTTAGAAGGGCTTGTATTAGGCTGAAATACTTTTCTGCCAAACAACTTTTGAGTAGAAGTCTTATTTACAAAAGGAGTTAAAGAATACTCATCAGCAGCACGAACAGCATTTTTTATGGTTTCAATCTTGTGCTCATTAAGATAAGTCTTAATGTCATTATGGACACAGTTTTTGAACTCTTCAAGTAATAAAAGTTGAGACTTTAATAATCATTTTCAACTTTCTTGGCTAAGCATCAATCAAATAACTGCTTTTTTTCTCTAGGAAATTCGACATGAGTTTGTCCAGCTTCCCTTTTTATAGTTTCTGAATTTTTGCTGATAAGCTTTAGGGACTAACTCATAACCCCTTAAGATGCATTCCTTAACTGCATCATAGTCACCACTTTGGTGAAATGACAGTGAATTGTAAATATCACTAGCCTTACCAGTGAGTACACATTGAAATAATTGAGTCCAATGCTCCCTTGGCCATTTCAAATTTTCAGCAACTTTTTCAAAACGAGTAAAATATTTGTCTACTTCTCTTTCTCTGAAAGGGGGCACTAACCTAATATTCTTTGCAAGATCAAAAACTTAAATTTGGATTTGAAGTATGAATGTGCTTTTCACTTGCCAGCTCTATTTCTTTTATTCTACACTGATATTCCCTCTCTTCCTTCTCACTTTGCATCCACATCTGTCTCTCCTCTTTCTCAAATTTTAACTGGATTTTCCTTTTACCAGCATTTATATGTTTTTCTTTCTCTTTCCTGTCTCTCTCTCCTACTTCTCAAATTGTAACAACATTTGTTTTTCTTACTGTTTCCTGTCTCTCCACTTTCTTAAATTGTAACATCATTTTGACCA
Organism: Unio pictorum; assembly: GCA_030141615.1. NCBI lineage: Eukaryota > Metazoa > Mollusca > Bivalvia > Unionida > Unionidae > Unio > Unio pictorum. The sequence continues at coordinate 35,521,115 of JARLTB010000021.1, read as the reverse complement.
AAACACTTCTAATGATGTCTAGGTGGTTTGAATGAAAATGTTGCTAATCTGAAAATCAAAGATGGACTATGCAGCCATCTTGTGGACTATGCAGCCATCTTGAAAGTCTTATTGGGACTATTTCCAATAAAGGAAAGCCATATCAAGATTGACATGTTTTTTTTACCAGAAGATGTCAGGGCCCTGGATATCAAATTGGGCTGAGGATAGTTTGTGAGAAAGATTACCATGTATAGCCTATCATGTGCTGAAAACTGGCATTACATGCAAAACAACTGACCAACCAAAAGACTTCTTATGATGGCTTTAAATGAAAATAGTGCCAGACTGACATCCAATATAGCCACCATCATAGCTATCTTGAAAATCTTAGCTTTACTCCTCTGAATAGATGGCCATATTAACATGTGGCTTTCAGCAGAACACTTCTTCTGCTAAATGAAACAGGTGATAGTCTTACATCCAATATGGCTGTTATACTGGTTTGAAAATCTTGAATTTTTTGCTTTTTCTCCTAAATGGATATTGACATGAGGTTTTTGCCAAAAGATCTCTAATGATCTCTAGATTGGTCCTAAATGAAAATGCTGCTGATTGCATACAGTATGGTCGCCATTTTAACCAATTTTTAAATCTTCTTATCGCTCAAGAATATCAGAGATGGTTTCAAATAATGAGGATATTAGGATGGGGAGGATCTTGGATTCTTGGAGAAAATGTTTTAGACATCAGTCCTTTTGAGAGACTCTTATTCTGATATATTCTACTCAAGTTAAAAATCTTGTCTATTGATTCTTTTGTATGGAATTCTATATTATCTTCAAAAAAGCGATTCCTTGTTGATTTTATTATTCATGTATGTTTTATGCAAGCAAATTTTGGATTGAACTGATTGTGAAATTATGATGAAAATCTCTTTTGAAATAAATGCTTGATGTCAAGAAGATAGTACATATCCCTTTAACCTTTCTGATTGGTTGCAGGATTTATCAGAACTTCAAGAGAACATAAGCCTCCTGCAGGTTGCTTTGACCAAGAATCTAGCCAAGGCTATAGTCACAGAAGGTACTGTACACCCATCTTAGCAAGAGGAACAATTTGTAGAAGTCTGAGATGTGCGATCATGAAAATGTTGGATACTTCACCATACCAGCTAACAAGATGAAGATTATTTAGGATTTTATCAGGGTGAAAGAGGGAACAAGATAGTTTTATGAGGCCAATGCAATCAATAAATATTAATAATCAATGATTTTTCATACCTGAGTAGCAAAGTCAAAAGTTATGACTATCTATTTATGTGTTATCTTAAAAAGTAAATAGAGGTTTTAAGACAACACATTACCAAAAAATCAGTAATCTGACAGAATATATGAAAGAGATAAAGTTTTTGTTAAACTGTGAAAGACAGATATCGGTGTAAACACACATGGTATGCAGAATCCTGTGAAATTTCCTCTACACTTTTTGTTTAAGGTGTGCATCATTTTTAAAAACATTTTACAAACTTTGTCCATTATAAATATATATGACCATTAATTAGTTCTTGAAATAAATGTATTGTTGGTATGATCTGTATGTTATATTTGTTATGTTCTAATTGATGTATTTCAGCTGTTAAAGGGTTAAATGATTGAGTTGTCTATTTCCAATGCCAGATGTTATGACTTTAAAATTTCATTCACAATGTTGCTTTCAAATTTACAGGTCAGATATAGCTTTAAGCTTATAGTTTTATCTTCATGATGAGATGTGTGTGTGTGTGTGTGTGTGTGTGTGTGTGTGTGTGTTATTGTAAAGGTTTCACCTGATGAAATGTGGACAAGGTATTACATTTAACTGATACCTGTAGAGAAGTGACACAGCTGTGGAATAATACATTTGTTAAAATGGTGAAATGGATGAAAATAAATTGACTGATGCATGTAGACTACCCAAATGCTATTTAGATCTTAATAATATACTTGTTAAAATAGTGAAATGGACAGAAATGCAACAGCATATAGACTATCTAATGCTATTAGATCGTAATGGTCAAAAGAATGAAGAAATAAATACAAGTAAGCAAATTTAACTATGAGCATGATTGGAAAGAATTTATGACAATACCATGTAGTGCAATAATACAATCTTGGCCTTTAAATAGCATTTTTTCTTACCTTTTTTAGTTTACAAAGAGAAATTAAGTTCAGATTAATATTTTGTCAGAACATTTCAACAAAAATTCATTTAGGCTAAAGGTCTGTAATGGGAGTAAATGAAAGAACAATATCACTCTAAGACCTTTTCCTTCAATCTTTGGCTGTATTCTGTTTGATATGTGCAGCTTGTATATTTCTCCCAGTAAGTTATAACTTAAAATGAGTAAAAACTGAAGAATGTGACTGTAATTGTCATTTTTTAAAAATCCTATGGGATGGGTGCAACATTCTTTTTTTTTCTTCATTTGTTTCCTTTTTAATTTTCTCTGATATCTTAAAACATGTCAGGTTTCAGTTGTAGTCAGAATTTATTTCAAAATTTGTACTTGGTAGTTAGAAGGATTTGTAATATTTTGATCAAATAAGTTTGAAATGAAATTGTTACAATTATATGTTCTTAAACTAAGTAACAGAAAAGCTCAAAAACCATTAAGTTTAGCAACATTAAACAAATAATTTATATCCCCAGAATACAGAGTTAAAATTTGTTAAATAATTTAATTATTGTAAATTGTGAATGAAATCCAAAAAGCCCTAAAAGTTCTATCACAAGTCCAAAAGAGGGGCCCCAAGTGGTCTAAAGCACTCTCCATTACAGATCACTGCCATCTCACCTCTGTCTGTGTGGGTTCGAGTCTTAGATTCGGCTAATGTAGTCATGTGGGAAAGCTTGCCAGTAGCTTTTCGTGGGTCGGTGGTTCTTTCCGGGGCTTTTCTGGGTTCTTCCTCCACAAATATTACTGGCCGCTATGTATAGCCTATCGTGTGCTGAAAAATGGTGTTAAACCCTACAAGAACAACAACAACATGTCCAAAAGTGTGGAGTATTCTAAATGAATTCTAGTTGTGTCTCAAATGAATTTCAGTCTTGAAAGTGCAAATATATCGATAACCTGGAATATTCATGATGTTTATCTAGATTGTAGATTGTAGTACTGATGTATCACAATGATACAATCCAAAATGTCTCAAAATGAATTCACAATAATCCCAAAATAGTAATGTAGTCCAGACATATTATTGATCGATTTGCAATTACAGTGAATAATTTAAATAAATAAATCCTCCTAAAGTAAAAACTTAACACAACTAAAAGGCTGATTCCACTTTGTATGTTAAGGTAGGAATGATTAATTCTGTTTATCACTACCTTGACATAAAAAAAAATAAGACATTAACAGTGCCAGGATGAGGATGAGGGTTATTTTCCCATTAAATTCTTCCCAGAACATTCCAAGCTAAAAATAAGGTTAGGTCTCTTATAAAATAGTTAGTAAAAATCATGTAAAACATCAGGTAGACCAGGTTTTTGTGATGGAAATACCAATGTCCTGAACTGAAATCCAACTAAACATGTTTACCTACAAATAAGCTTAATATATAATCATAGACAAACATTAGCTATGTCGTATGTTATTTAAGAAAAATAAGCTTAATATATAATCATAGACAAACATTAGCTATGTCGTATGTTATTTAAGAAAAAAGACTTTAGGTCGGCTCAAACTCCATCCATCAGTTATTGACAAAGGTCAGTTACACAATACAGATTGAATATACTTTAGAAAAATAGTAATGTGAAAGTGACAATCTTTAAAGCCTCATTTTTGATTGGCTTATGCTCTATGTGACTTCTCATCTCAGGAGTTAAAGGAGTGAAAAAAAATGATTACTTGTTCCATTCCCCCAATTTTTTCACATGTTGCACACCAGTACTGTTTTTTTCCCCATCAACATAACCATTTAATCGATTCACTAATACAGTAAAAGATGATCAGTGTATTCCACAATATTATAACAATTTTGCAACTGCACCGATGGCATAGTGGTTAGAACATCCACCTCAGATGTGGTAGGTTGTGGGTTTGATCCCTGGCCAAGTTATACAAACATTTTTACTAACAGCTGCCTCACTTGGTGTTCAGCATTAAGAAGTTAGTGTTAGGACTAGTCAGCCTGGTGTCAGGATAATGTGACTGGGTGGGACATGATGTTACAAGTCTGTGGCATGATGCCCCAGTGCTAGACATCACTATAAACTGCCACATTGCAGACATCATAGTGATATGACTGAAAAATTGTTAAAGCTGTGAAAAAAATCCAAATCACACACACACACACACAATTTTGCAGTAAACAGTACCTCAGTCAAGGGAGGCAAGTCAGTTATAGTTTTTAGACAAGGACCACTTTACATTAATGGTAGCACTAAATTTCAGCTAAATTGTACCTGAAATGCAGTCCACACATTGGTCTGCACAAGTCGTGAAAAATGTAGATATAGAAGATTTTCCTATGTTTGACCGTTGAACCCCAACATGAGTTTTTCAAAGGGTGGTGTGTTTGTTTTGTCATTGTCAATGCCCTTATACAATCATGGCAGTGGTTGGGACAACATGACTATACATTAGTGACCATTAGTTTTTACACATGTTCACATGATGTGTAATTATTAACACATTTTTTTCTCACCATAAAAAACGGTGCATACATCAGGCTAAACATTTTATATCTGATGCCCAAGAATATTACTGGCAACATTTTCTTTACAAGCTGGTACAAACAATTGTACAGTCATAATAATAATAATAATAATAATAATAATAATAATTTTATAATAATAATAATAATAACAATAATAATAATAATAATGAGGACATTGTATAGTGCCTAATCTTTCAAAGCTCTAAGCGCTTTACACCATCAATAATGAGATGACTACACTACAGAACAACAAATGACAAAAACAAGGAAATTGGAACATAAAAACATGCTGAAAAATATATAAGATCCATTTGGCTAACAATTGAGCAAATTAATAAACAAGACTGATCATAAGATCAGATATTAGATTTTTTTTAATGAATATATCAAGGTTATGTGTATGCAAGCTATTATTCCAAAGCAGTGATATACATCAATAGAGATGCTTAAAATCAATCCTATATAAAATTCTTTGCCAGATGACCCAATTCACTTGATTTTCTAAATGCTGTAAATAAATATATATTTCTTAATGAAGAGAAAGATATAAACTTTACATATATATAAGAAGGGTATAAACATGTACATGTATTTAAAAGAAAGGCATGGGCTTAAATAATAATATATAACAATGAGGACTTTGTATAATACCTACTCTCTAGAAGCTCTAAGTGCTTTACATTAGAAAAACCTATAACATTTTTTAAAAAAGATAATGATATGATTACAAAAAACAACATGAACTTAGAAGACATAATACATGCTGAAAATATTTAAGGTAGGAAACGTTAGGTCTTCAGCTTTTTCTTGCAGTTGAAATAGGTGCATTTTAAGAGCATTCTTGAATGGGATCCGTGTGTCTAAGTTCAGTGGGTAATTCATTCCACGTTGTTAAACCCTGGTACGCAAAAAAATGTTGTCCACATGACTTCATTTTCATAGTGGGAACAATGAGCATACGATTATCAGAAGAAGAGTGCAAGTATCTTGCTGGTGTGTACACATGGGTGAGGCCAGACAGGTATGCTGGACTGGAGACCGTCGGTAAAGCATAGCACAGAGAACAAATTTTGTGCTTGATTCTGGAGCGAATGGATAGACAGTTTGAGGTACAGAGCAGCAGAGAGGGTGGATTGTGGTATTCCAAGGATGATCTGAGCAGCTGTGTTTTGACCATTTTGGAGTAGATATTGAGATGAACCAGACAAAATTGAGGTACAATAGTCCAGTCTTGAAAGTACTAATGAACACAAAGGTGTTTTAGTGGCATCAACTTAAAGATACTTGCAAATGGAGCTGATGCATCTCAGTTCAAGATATGCAGCCATGCATATGTTCATGACATGTTGGTGCAATGTGAGAGTACTACTGTCCAGAGTAACACCTAGGTTTTATACTGACTGAATTTAATGTTGATGTTGCAGATATTTATTGTTTGAGTTAAAGGATGTGAATAAGAAAGTCTTGTGTTGTGATCAGAATGGCCTCAGTTTTACCATCATTCCTCTGCAGCTTGTTGCATGTCATCCATGATTTCACATCAGAAATGCACCTCTCTACTCCTGGGATAGTAACATCAACTTCAGTTGGGTGGCTAGACTTGTATATTTGGGTGTCATCAGTGTACAATTGGCGAGACACTGGATGATGATCTATGACACTTGAGAACAGCTGAGTGTATATAATGAAAGAGAACAGGTCCAAGAATACACCCCTGTGGAACACCACAACATAGTTCAACTGGGCAGGAGTGTATTCCATTTGCAGAAAAATTTGTGTCCTATTCACCAAGTAGGATTTTAACCACATTAAGGTTGTATTGTGAATGGTAAATATATGTTGGAAATGGTGAAGTAACATATCATGGTCTGTTGTGTCAAAGGCTGCAGACAAATCAATCAGGGTGGGACTAATATTTTTGCAATCCAAAACAGAGTGAATATCATTAACTACTTTCAGAAGAGTAGTTTCAGTACTGTGGCAAGAGCAATATGCAGACTGTACATTGCTGAAAAGTCTGTTTACGTTTAGAGGAGATACAAGATGGGTTAGAACAACTGTTTCTAAAACGTTTTTTTGAAGCTGGTCCTTAACACTGCTATAATAAGAAGAACACTTTTGAATCTGTGCTTGGTGGCTGGGGCATGTTTTTCAAGCAAAGAATGCAGGCAGTTATAAAGTTGTTGTGCTGTAGAAGGTAAGGAAGTTGTTAGGTTTGCATGGATATCATGCATTAGTTTGGTTATATTTATCATACAGTGGTTTTTCTTAGTAGCAAAACAAGGTGGAGGGTTGGGGACTGATATGTGAAGATTTCATATAATGCAGAGGTGATCTGATGCAAGTTCATGCGATACCATGGAGGACCATAGAATATTATCATCAGGTCTATGAAGAATCCAGTCTAAAATGTGACCATGTTTATGAGTGAGTTGCTTAACTGACTGTTTGAGTTTGAAAACATTAATGGAATCGAGTAGTTTTTATATGTTTGGGTTTCAAGGACAGTCAAAGTGAAAGTTGAAATCTCCAAGAATAATCAGGTTGCCACCTATCGATTTTCCATACTCCAGGAGATTCAAAAACTGCTCCAAAAAGAGAGATTCACATTGTTTTTTCTACCAGGGGGGGGGGAGGGGGGAGGGTGGTAGAAGCAGACCAAATGGACTGACCTTTGTTCCAATGTGGGTCTGGTTTGGACTATAAATATATCTGTTAAAAAGATAGGAGAGATCACATTATTATGAGAAATAAATGGAAAATGGTCCTCATTTTAAATGAAATTTATGAAATAAATTGAATGACTTGTACCATTTGAGGACCTTGATGAGCAGCCTATTAAAAGCATTCAGGAAGTAAAATAAAATGTCTTTTAAAATGGTCACATATATAAAATTCTTGATATTGTATGAAGAAAAATGACTTTGATTAAAATACATCTTTTTAAAATTACATTTAATTCCACTGCATTATTTTAAGGAAAATTTTAATTGCTTTTTAGCTTCTTTTAGCACGTGCCATATTTGACCTAATATGCACAAATGACTTAATATCCACCCCATCCCCTTTTTTCAGTAGACAAACTCACATAAAGCAATCCATTAATAACATGTCTTCATTCCAGCATGACTAATGAAAGGAGTATGTTTGATATCTTGATACCACTTAACTTGACCACTGTTACTACTTAACCAGCATGCATGTCTAATGTCTTCTTACCACTTAACCATTTGGCATCTGTAATGACTTGTTACCACTTAATTTACCTTCATGAATGTTTGATCTCTTGTTACCAGTTAACCACGTTGCTTGTTTGGTGTCTTGTTACCACATAAATACTGCATGTTTAATGTTGTTTCCACTTAACCATCATGCATGTTTGATGTCTTGTTACCACTTAACAACCATGTATATATGATGTCCTGTTACCACTTAACTGCCATGCATGTTTGATGTCTTGTTACCACTTAACAACCATGCATATATGATGTCCTGTTACCACTTAACTGCCATGCATGTTTGATGTCTTGTTACCACTTAACAACCATGCATGTATGATGTCAAGTTACCACTTAACTGCCATGCATGTTTGATGTCTTCTTACCACTTAACAACCATGCATATATGATGTCCTGTTACCACTTAACTGCCATGCATGTTTGATGTCTTGTTACCACTTAACAACCATGCATATATGATGTCAAGTTACCACTTAACTGCCATGCATGTTTGATGTCTTGTTACCACTTAACAACCATGCATATATGATGTCCTGTTACCACTTAACTGCCATGCATGTTTGATGTCTTAATACCACTTAACAACCATGCATGTATGATGTCAAGTTACCACTTAACTGCCATGCATGTTTGATGTCTTGTTACCACTTAACAACCATGCACATATGATGTCAAGTTAACACTTAACTGCCATGCATGTTTGATGTCTTGTTACCACTTAACAACCATGCATATATGATGTCAAGTTACCACTTAACTGCCATGCATGTTTGATGTCTTGTTACCACTTAACAGCTATGCATATATGATGTCCTGTTACCACTTAACTGCCATGCATGTTTGATGTCTTGTTACCACTTAACTACTGTGCATGTTTGATGTCTTGTTACTGCTTTACCATCAGGCATGTTTGGTGTCTTGTTACCACTTTACTCTGAAACATGTTTGAGGTCCTGTTACCACTTAAACATGAGGCATGTTTGTCATATTGTTACCACTTAACTGCATTATTAAAGTCTAAAAAATGGAGCTTCCATATGCTTAATGTGGCGCTAAAATACTGGAAGAGAGAATGCACACCAGTGTGAAGAGTTTCCAGTGCAAATATTTGATGATGACATTGTTTTGCACTCATTATGGTAAGATTTCACCTTATGAAATTCATGGATAGAAATAACCAGAGTTTGCATGTTGCATCATATACTTTATTGTGACATCACCATATGATGATGTTGCCAGGATTGTCATTATAAGCATTATTTCACGATCAGAAACAGGTCAAAGCAGCATAATGTCAATCAAATCAAGTGATTAAATTGTCTTATCAACTGATTTTCACTATTTTTAAGGGTGGTTTCTGCTGAATACTGATATGAAACTAAAACAAAGATTTGTAGATTTGTTCTGTGTATTTTCACTACAATAGCTGATACTCTTACATGTGAAATTCAACCATGTCATCCATTACTGTCCTTTTTGTAATAAAATATTCACTGTTTGAATAGTTAGTTTCTTTACATCGTTTTTGAGCAAATGAAATTAAACTAAGATGAAATAGTAAGAAAGTTGTGACCACATGTGTAATAAAAATAATGGTTTGTTGGATTTCTTGGAGAAATCATCAAATATGTTTACCAAAATATTTCTGCAACCTGCCATGCTAAATGAAAGAGAATATTTCCAGAAATGCACAGTAATATTTTAATGTCATCCAATTAAAAGAAATACACAGTATATACCAGGCTTATTTACATCATAGAGTGTGATTTTAAAAAATTCTTATCCTGTGTGTGTACTCTGGAAGAAGTTGCACATACCTGATACATGCCATTTTTACTTTTGTAATCTCATTGCTTACAAACAGTTGTGAAATTGTGTGTGTGTGTGTGTGTGTGTGTGTGTGTATGCATGCTGCTGTTGTTGTTGTTGTAGGGTTTAACACCATTTTTCAGCTATACATGTTGGCCAGTATTAATGGTGGAGGAAGAACCTGGGAAAAAACTCGGAAAGAACCAATGACCCAAGAGAAGCTACTGGCAAGCTTTTTCACATACCCAAATTGGCCAAATATGAGACTTGAACCCATGCAGACAGAGGTGAGATAGCAGTGATCCGTAAGGGAGAGCACTTTTTAGACCACTCAGCCACTCGGGGCCTTGTGTATTTATTTCTCAACACTGTTGCAGGGAAACCCAATTGAAGCCTGTCTGAGCAATACAATGCATTAAAATTGTTGTCTGCAGTTCTTTTTAATCCTTGTATTGTATAGTGGATCGTAAAAAGAAATGGTAAGTGCTGAAAAAGCTACAAAAGAGCATTTTTAAAAGAAGGGAAAATTTTTATTTCTTGCTAAATCTGTGCAAAAAGTGTCTCAAATTGAGTGACTGTCTGATAAGAGTTAGGGAAACCGGTTTGTATATTCTTAAGAGATCATGAATAAAAGTAAGATTTCACAAGATGCTTCCAAGAAAAACGTACCGGTACTATAAAGTTCGGGTTTTATATCTGAAACCATGCATATGCAGCAAAGAAGTTGACAAATATAGAACAACATTGTTTAGAACAATCTTAAATGTTAACCAAATAATGTAGACCCTAATCTTTCAGCGCACTATGTGTTGGCAGATCAGGATATTGTTTGCAGTTGGTCACAAGTATATTTGGTTTAAGCTAATTGTTTTTTTTTTCCTTGCACATGAATCTTCAATTAATGCCAATGAAGAAAATTTACACTTTTAGAGAGAGGGAGCAAGAGAGAATTGTCCAAAAACAATTGCCCACTTTATCATTTTCTTATATGTTATAGTAGCGATAAGGCAGCATCTTCAGAAATTGAAATTCTGCAAGATTCCAGGAGTTAGTAATATAAAGAATATAACCTTCTGTCAGCCAATCAAATTTTTGCAAGTATAAAATGTTGACTCGGCACTAGATACAAATATTCTTGGAATATTAGTTGATGTATACTGAATTTAAGGTATTTGTAAAAACTGAATGATAGGATTAAATCATCAAATTTTGTCAAGTTAACAGCTGCGTGTTACAAATATTCAGTGAAATATACTCTCCCACATTGTCTCTGCTTGCACTTTTTTGTTTTGTTTTGGGCCTCAAACCAAGCTAGCTAGCGAAACAATTCTGTGATTTTTTTTTATATGCATGAATTGTAAATGAACATTACAGGAAAAGTGAATCTGTGTTATGTATTGCAAGTAATAGAATATTAAAATTTATGAGTGAATCCAGTAAGACTGTTAACACAGCAATCAGTTAAAGCATGTGTAATGTGTGTGTGTAATTCATGGATAGGAGATAGAAGCTCTGTGTTGGGACATTTAAAAAACAAACAGTTGCTGTTATAAAGTCCAGACATATATAGTAGATTCTTTTTGACAGTTCATGCACAGTGTGTTTATTCTGCATCTGACTCGTGTCGGTTTACAGCAGTATGAAAACTATACAATTCTACAACACTTAAACAACACTTGACCAATTTTAATCCAGCGATATAACAACACTCAAATAAAAAGTATAACTAGCATAGTTTGTATATGTTTATATATATATATATATATATATATATATATATATATATATATATATATATATATATATACTGCTGTAGACATACAGTGTGAAATATTGCTAAAATAAATGATGATAAAAGGCTATAATTGAGGCACTGAAAAATCACCAATTCAAATTTCAGGGCATGGTTTTTACCTTCATCATTATCCCTTTAGGAGAGACTCCTTAAGGGAGATCTGTACACCTGGTCTGCATAACTGTGCCAAAAATCAATGGATAAAATTCCAAATCCATGTGAGTTAATATGGCATTTCATGCCTGTCTTGAATATAATCACAGTTGCAGTGCCTCAAGCAGACATATAATTAAATATTGTCTGCTAGAGTACTTATAAAGCTTGTACCATTTAACAGAATCTGCTTTATCTAGGCGTCTAGCCTTGGATTACAGATTTAATTGTCCATGGTTTCAATCTTAGCAGAGATGAAAAATCTTGATTAGTGTGGACAACATGAGACTAAATCAGTGATGTGATACAGTATTTATTAATATAACATGTTTTTGACTTGTATGCTACATCACATTACACTGAAACAGTGATGTAATACACATGATAAAATCATATATGTTTTTGACTTGTATGCTACATCACATTACACTGAAACAGTGATGTAATACACATGATAAAATCATGTTTTTGACTTGTATGCTACATCACATTACACTGAAACAGTGATGTAATATGCATGATAAAATCATATATGTTTTTGACTTGTATGCTACATCACATTACACTGAAAGAGTGATGTAATACACATGATAAAATCATGTTTTTGACTTGTATGCTACATCACATTACACTGAAACAGTGATGTAATATGCATGATAAAATCATATATGTTTTTGACTTGTGCGCTGCATAAAAAAATACACAAAAACAGTTGATCACAGGTTAAATTTATCAAATGCATTTGATTCATCATCATCAGTCTCTTGACCTAGTGTGGTCATTGAGGCACTGTGATGCTGAACATCTATATATATATATATATATATATATATATATATATATATATATATATATATATATATATATATAATGCTTTACTGTGAATCACTAGATTTTCAAATAGAAATAATTTTGATGATTGACTGGAATGAATTATGAAAGTATTTTTCACTTTGCTTTATAGATGGTAGCACTATGACCAAAAATATGATCTGCCATTTTGTCACTTGATTGGTCTAGTGGTAACTATAGCTACCTGTTATGCATGAATACAAGCTTCAAATCATGTATGCTTTATTTTATTTGGTGTTATTTGTGTTTATTTGCGGTTATATTGGCCTTGGATTATAAAAGAGAAGTATGTTTCTACTGATATTCTCAATATGAATATACACACAACAAAACATAAACAGTAAACAGATGACATCATGTGGGATACCCTAAGATATCTGGTATTACAATGTGTTATACATAGGGTTAACATATGCAAACCTTGCCTAGCATAGATGGATTAATCGTGGTACACTATAATAGTTATAGTCTTGCATACTAATCACTAACACATACTGCTTTTTATCTAATAATAAATAATTATTATTTTTATCTAATAATAAATAATTATTTTTATCTTATAATAAATAATAACTATTACTTTTATCTAATAATAATAATAATTTATCTCAAACTGACACAAAAAGTTCGTATAAAAAAGGAACCATGACGTCATGGTTATGATGTTAAAACAAGCATGAGTAGCAATTTAACAGTGAGAAGTGCCATGCAAGTCACACATTAAACACAGGGTGAAATTAAAGATACATCATCTATCTTTTCCCTGAACTAAATAAATACACAGCAGCACTGAATATAATTATCTCAAATATTGTATGCAATAATGTGATAATATCATACCTAAAAGTGCCATGTCGTACCATGTTTGGTTCATGTGATTTGATAATGCATCTTTGTTTGAAATTGTTTTACACAGCTTGTCTGTGTAACTTAATTTTTCTTCTTCCTCTTCTTCTTCTTCTTCTTCTTATTCTTCTAATTATTATTATTATTATTATTATTATTATTATTATTATTATTATTATTTGTTCATTTTTTGTCTCCCTTAACTTTGCATTATCATGGTGCAGTATTTTACGATACTGAACACCATATTGCACGCACGTGCACGTGAGACGAATGATAGTATAGTGAATTTGGAAATACTTGATAAACAAATCATGTACACTCGTGTGTAGTAGACGCTTCAAGGTTTGGTTGATTAAATTTGTGAATGAACTAAAGCAGCTGTTTTGTCAATTTGAAAGTATAGGTGATAAAGTTAATGATGTTGATGAGTTCACCGACTCAGGGACTACACTTTCAAACGAATAAACGTGATATTCGCAGTGTCAACAACGTCAGAGACGCTGTAATTGAAAATACCGTTTGATCATTGAAACAGTTTATTTAGAAGAATATTCATATATTTTTAAAAATATAATGGTTAAGACGAGTGCTCTCTAGAAAAAATATATAATAGAAAAACATATTGAGGCCAAGGGCTATAGCTTATCTATCAGAGATGTGTAGCTTTACAAGTTTGTCAAAATACTAGATTGGAGAAAAAAATGCAAATGAAGATTTTGGTCAGGAAGCTCAAACCAACAGAGCCAATAATCCAATACAAAAAGGTATTATTTCCGCTGGGTAAATGAAGTATCACACAACAGCTGATTGTCCATTTTCACTATGTAACTATTTTGATAATGTTTGGCTAGCGATAGAAGACATACTGTATGATACAGGTCATAGATGGGGTGGGGTCCCTTTAACAGCCAAATGCAACTGACAGTACAAAAGCATGTTGTTTTTTTTATAGCAGATAATAAGAAAGTACATACAATAAGAATGCACATATTTATCAACATAGAAACAACATCCATGTCATTCATTCACAATATGGCTCTAAATTTCAATTTTAAGTAACAAAGTTAAAAGGTCGCTAGGAGTAGCTATGTGCGCATGAATACTGTTATTGTGAATCTACGGTTGTGATTTTTTTTTTTGGGGGGGGGGCATACATTTAATTACAGTATTTCTTTAATGTCTTTTATTATAAGGCCATAGGTAGTTAAACAAAATGAGCATGTAATTAAAAAGTTAGTGCATTTGTATGTGAAAATATGAAAAGTTTTTTTTTCTAAATAAATAATGCATTATGCAAGGTCATGTTTATTTTCCGAAAAACTCGTTCATATTTTCCTACAAATACAGCTCCAATATTTATAAAGGATATCAAAATAGAAAATACATAGTATAAGACTGTATCATCTTCCAATTTTTTAATAAATAAATATAAGAAAAAAATCAAAATCAACAAGTATTACTAGCAAATGGTGTAGTAGGCAATAGGCATTAGTTCAAAACAAAGGAGGACTTCTCTTCGATATCAATAGTCAATAGTTGTTTCCGAATGCACTTTCCACCTCAAAATATCTACACTTCATTTTGGCATCAAAAGTCAAAGCTCGTTGTGATCGAAAGAAGAAACAGTTTCCACTCAACAACTGTAGGTTTTTACTTTCTAAAGTTATCAAACTTACGCTCGATGTAAGGAAGAGTCCTGTCGATTTGGAATCAAAGGTCAGTGTCGATATGACTAAAAAAAAAAGGTAAATGGTTTCTGCACACAAATTTCATTTTTCAACCCTGTACCTTGGCCAAATGTTTGATGAGACCTACACGCTGGGTAAAATGAAACTATATGATTTCTAGGTATAAATGTCAAAGATCAGTTCAATCGAAATGAAGTGCGCGGGGGAGGGGGATTGAAGGGTGCATAATAATCCTAGTTTTATACCACGTACCTGAACAAAATACATGGACGGCTTGTATTTACATATCAAAATGGGGTTACAAGGGATAGTGCAGGGGTAACCGTGGATAAAATTACGTGTGTTATAATCATAGTTCTAAACCAATTAAAACTTAGCCTAATATAGCTATAATAATTATGCACACAAAAAGGACATTATACGAACTGATTTCAGGGTGTATTTGAAAAGATATAATGGCCTCCTATCTTAATGCCCTAGCCACCCACCCCAAGCCTTAATCTGGCCCTGCAGGTGTTGTTATTACATAAATTAAATCTTCATGTGTTTCTTTGTGAATATAGGTGTTGATCCAACAAAATCGTGTCCCGTTTTCTTATTCATGTTTTTCTCAATACGTAAAACATATCAACTTTAAAAGTCATAAATCTTATTAGTCTTAATTTGTTATATTCCGTTCATTAAATTCAAAGCTTTGCTAAATTTGCATAATGTTGCAACAAATCCACAACTTTTTCAAGACTATGTCACGTTTGCTAAGCCCATGTATTAAGAAATGTATAATTTCCGCGGCCATGTGTTAGATGTTAAACATTGCCTCTGGCTAGGGTTAATATCTTACGCACAGTTACCGTGACCAGCCAGAAGACCGAAATCTTGAATCGGCACAAGCGTTAGATCGCACGACTTGTCACCTAAATGTTATAGCTTAATCCTAAGATAAGGTGGAAGGGGAGGGGAAACGAGGCGTGTTCTCATCCGTTCTCATGTTGACAGACAGCGAGAAAGACATTGTCCACTTAGTTCGATAGAATTGGTTCACAGCGATATCCAGTTGGAATTGAGATGGATGGTGTGAAAACAATTTAGATCCGAATTATAGCTTTCAGACACTCTGGTGAAATATGTAGTCTCGTCTAGGAAGATTCCTGAGCAATAAAGGGTTACTCAGAGGAAGCCACTCGTAATTTGGCGGTAAAACTTAGGAGATTCTAAGGAAAGACGAAGCTTAGAAAAGATTAGTAAGTTATTTGTTCGATATTTGCATAATATTACGGCATTGTAATTGTAATTATGTGTAGTATGTATACTTTATTACTAGGATCGTTTAGTACGTTTACGTTTGTAGTGTTTCATTTACATGCGTATTTGAGAAATGGGCTTTAGGTTTTGTAGAGAGTTATGTAGATTGTTAGCTTGTGGTCGGAATTAATTTTTGTAATTCGCTATTATTTTACTTCGAAATAAACCAGTGCATTTATTAACGTGCTATGTTAGAATTTGCACATGTTTGATTTGTGGATTTGCAAAATGGTTGAAGTGTGTCATATTATTTACTATGAATGTATGGATGTATCTGATGATAGATATCTAAATATTTGTGTACTTCGTATGAGTTGTAATGTAAAAATTATGCATCTGATTGTTGTGATATTGTTTAGTATAACGGGATTAGGAATATGTGCTGATGTGACGCATTTTATTGATGTATGTATGAGACGTAATTGATACCGTGTGTAACGTCTCCCTTTTAGTAACAGGGTTAGTTAATTGGATTTAACTAAGTTATCTATGGATTGACCTCCCTCCGAGTCTCTCGATATTATAACCTGGTGTGAGTGAGAAGATGAAATATCAACATAGATGGTTTCTAAAATAAATCATAAGACAATCATTTGTTTCGTCAGTCAGAATCTCAGAGCTATATTGACACGGACCGAAAGTTCAGCTGTCTCTTTATCAAAACCATGTTAAGATATCGGGTCAATTTCATTGAATCGGAACAATGGCACTTGAAAAGTTTTAACACTGAAATGAAAGAAATTAAGAATAAATGTCGACATGATCCTGCACAAATACTACCCTGGTCTAAATGCGATAAAATCTTAATGATCAGTGCATTCAACTTTAAGGTTCAGTGCTTCTTCAAAATTCGATACTTCATTACGACGTTGTTTTACCATACAGGAACGTATGAGTAATTTGATGTGAATGAATGGGTGACCGAAGCAATTTAATAGATATTATCTGATGATGGGCTGCAGAAATGTAATAGCTGTTATCTGACGATAGGTTTGGTGTATTGTGAGATGACTGGGCTAAGGAAAAAGTGTAAAGTCCTTGTGTTTTCATAGGATGCTTTTTAGAAAAGAGAACTTCATGTTCAGTTGTGTCCCGAGTCTCCAAAAGGTTGAGACGGAAGTGAGACTAGCAGCGCAGTCGGAGTCGACCAAAGTCTAGTCGTAGGAAAAGGAGTCGATGCTAAAGTAGATAAAGAGTATAGAGAAGAGGAGGATGCGAAGGAATTTGGAGAAAGTTGGAGAGGAAGATGAAAAGGAATATGAGAGAAGAATGCACATACGAGTAGAATACAAGGACAGGTGAAAATCTATCTCACACTACTAATTAAGTGATGCAAAAGGCTTTTACATGGTCTAGCAGAAGTAGAGTACTTCGATTTTTTAAAATAATTTGATTGAATTGTTATGAAATTGTTATTCGTTGAATTTAAGTATTTATGTTTATTCAATCATTTAACCGTCGGCATTGCTGACGGGGGATTCGGAGCTTTACATCCATCTTTCACTAAGCCTGGGTGGGACTTTTATAATAATTTAAATAAAATACTGGGAATACCCACCCCAATCATAACAACCCTCACACAATAAAAACAACTTTTGTTTAGGCCAGAATGCCGCCGTTACGTACATAACGTAGTATATATAAAATCATCGAATAGTACTGAATTTTCAAATATATTTGTCACAAACATCGTTGTGTTCCATTAAAACTAGATAATATTGTTTTGAAGTTTTGTCACGTTATGAGACAATTAATTTCTCCCTCGAACTGAAAATCCGGGCCATTTGTCACGTGCACGAATTAATCCGATTTTAATCTGGCGATATATGTAAGTTACCCAATTCGTTGTAAACATAAGAAACCAATACCATACTATGGTGGATTGTTTTCCGTTCATTTTCAACCTTCAAAGTATTCCAGCACACTAGATGATCACCATTATTCATCCAAGTTTTATTTGTATCCAGTACACGATTTGTTTCTCAGATCCGCTTTAAAAATTGGGGCTGACCACTTCATTCCCACTCAAATCAAGTTGTGCGCCATGTGCGAATGTTGTTTTTAGATTAGTCACTAAGGTAAATTGTCGAATTATCACATCACAACTTTTGGAACACTCCTTAAAAGAACGGTATTAGGAACAACTTCGTTCACTGGCGTTAAGGTTGGCATCCCTTAATTCTAAATTGAATATCAGAACTAAGTTTAAACCTAACGTCTTGATTACTTCAACCAACGGTTTATGTCAGATAGCTTTTCCAACAAATCATTTCCTTCCTTCCAAACTTAGAGTGGAATAATAGTGAACTGTTTGATAAACGGTGTCATTGGGGGCTTTAAGGTTAGCGATAGTATTGGTCGGCGATCAATAGGTATTAGCACGTGTAAGGAGTGACATACGGCAACAAGTCACTTGATGACTGTTTATATGGTATTAGTGACAAAACACAACTGAGTAATCACTGTATGCTAATGACATATTATTACTGTTATATGAAAAAAGATTGCACATACTTTTTTTCCAATCTTTTTCTAAAATGCTAAATTAGAGGCAAACAGTGCGTTAAGTGACGATTCCCCAAACGTTTCCAACCTTCCACTAGCTGTCGTTTATTCACTTTTACAATGAATCACTACCCAGTCGCTTTGTTTGTTTGTTTTTGTTTGTTTGTTTGATTAGGATTTTTAACGTAGCTTTAACAATTTTTCAGTCATATCGCTACGATGTCTGCAGTGAGGCAGTTTATAGTGATGTCTAGCACTGAGACATCATGCCGCAGACATGTAGCATGATGTCTCACCCAGTCACATTATCCTGACACCAGGCCGACCAGTCCTAACACTAACCCCTTAATGCTGAGCGTCAAGCGAGGCAGCTGTTAGTACCATTTTTGTAAGTCTTTGGTATGACTCGGCCGGGGATCGAACCGACGACCTCCCGCTTCCGGGGCGGACGCTCTAACCACTAGGCCACCGGAGCGGTTCTACCCAGTCGCAACGCATGTCAATTGCAAGTTATGTGAATTGTTATATAACTGCTAACAAAGTCAGGGATGCTTAGCTTGTCTGACAATAAGGCAACGCGATTCACTGATGGTGTAACACCTTGGACACTCATTCGCAAATTTGAGGTCAATCAGACGGTTCATAATTTTGTTTCACAGAAATATTTCAGGGTGGCCCGAATGGTTGGCAAATATTATTTTGTCACATATCCAAAGTCAGCTGGTGGTGGACTAGTCATTGTCATAAATGGTTTATATTCAAAACAGGATCCAGATAGAAAATTAAATTGCATGGAATTGGAATTGTATAGATCTAAATTGACGACAAAGATAACGCTTATCTATTGGGATTACATTAATGTCATTTACACAAAGTATTGTCCATACTCTTGAAGATATCATGCACATCTAACGCGACATTATTCTAACTGGTAATTTTAGTCTTGACATTAATAAATAACGAAACAAAGCTAGACCGTTGAATTCAACATTATTTAGAGCGGAAATGTAACTATTTAGAGAGTTTGACGAGAAAAATATGTTGGTATAAAGTGATAATCCCTCTTTGTTTTTAATATTTCCGATGACTTAGTGGTTAGAGCGTCCGCATCGGGTGCGGGAGGTGGCGGGTGCTAACCCGAGTCTGACCAAAGACTTATAAAAATGGTACTAAGAGCTGCCTCGTTAGGTGCTCAACATTAAAGGTTAGTGTTAGGACTGGTCAGCCTGGTGTCAGGATAATGTGATTTGTTAAGCTACGTTAAAAATCACAATCTTAGATACGCACACGCATAAAGTTTGTTAAGAAGTTTGGACTATATACCATGCGATTGAAATTAATCTGTACTACAGATTAGCATTAAACAGATTAAAAGTGCCAATTTGCTCAAAACTTTCATTTAACATATATTTTTTAAAGCTGTATTTAAATTAAACTACATAAATCGTAAATTTACAGTGGATGTTGTCGATGAAATCCAACTGCGTCAGAGTCAATGCGTACGAAATATGGACACTGTATGGACACTGTACGGTAGCAATAAACTGTAAACTGTTACAAACGAAACATGTATAAATTGACAGATAACTGGAGAAACGAATTATAAAATATCACAGATGTAAATTGTGTGTAAAATCGATGAGGCTAGAATGACATTACACTAGGAAAATGAAAGTATTATAAAAATTAAGAAAGAGTTAGATTTGCATGTCAAAAATATTAAATATTTAGGTTCTGTGTATTTGTATAAGAAAAATCTTATTTCACTTTAATTTTTAAACTTAAATAATGGACTCTAAGATTAGGAAAGTAATGAGTGTGCAACACCTATATCTGGTGAGGAAAAGATTCAAACCAACCACGAATGACATAAATGAGAAGAAAGAAAAAAAAACATTTAACGTCGTAAATTATGTGACAATTTTAACATTCCGCTCATTATGATTGGAAATACACCAAGGGGAAGAATTTAAACGTCATCGGTATGATCTGAAGCCAGATAAAACTTGAAATCTTTTTGAAAAGAAGGATCATGTAACACCTTGGACAGAAAAAAATTAACGGATCAGTTGGTGGTATAGGAAGGCTAAGTCAACATTAAGCTATTTTAATTAGCAAACTGATGTAGCTGAGTGAACAGGATGGGTTTATTTATTTTTGCAAGATAGCATCCGAATAATGTATGAAGCTATTGTAGAACTATATCAAAACATCAGATGAAACTGGAATACGTTGGTGTACAAGTTAAAAATAGAACATTTATTACACAATCTTCGCAGCATCAGACACTCTTAAACAGCAAAATAGACATATGAATATTACGACAGTACGGATACGACACATTTAAGCACATTATATCAATGTCCCAGGCGGATATAACAGACTTATTAGTGAAACTGAACTACGTTATCGGTGACAGTGTCTTTCTATTACCGAGAGACATGGTTATAAAAATTTGTTGTAAATCTTGAACGATGCACCCTTTTCCTTGTACGATATTAATTCAGTAATTACATTCCAAATTAATATTCACTAAAAAGCCAAAGCTAAATGTATAAGGAAAAAATCAGCAAGATTCTATAACAGCTCAAAGAGTACAACAGATGAAGAAAAAAAAGTTAAAATGCAGTCAGAACGAAAATAAGCAATACATAAAGAAAATACTCTGTGAACACTGAAATAAAATTAGGAGTGGAATAAACTGAATTCGAAAGATTTGTAAAACGTTGGAGATAAGCTTAATTTTGCAATGTTAATTGAAAAGGAAACAAATTGAAAATAATAATCATTAACGGCTCGAGACTGTGTCTTCAACACAACACTTAGCCGTTTAATGCACTCCTTTACAAAAGTTTACCACAAGCAAACCTTTCTCTCTAGACAAACAGTGTAGCAACCCTAGAGCATAATGGAGAGGTATATTAGAACCAACTGTCTAATCCAGAAACAAAGCTATTTTATCGATAAAGAAATGGTAATCTTTCGTTATCATAACAGGAAATAGATTTTGTTGTTGTCTACCACAGCACTGTTTGAAACACAAACTCAAAACTTCAAATTAAAAAATAATGGCTACTCTGTGTATATCACCAACTACAATGTTAAATATATATATCATTCACGAGCCGCTGTAAGGTCAAGTTGTTTGCATTGACAACATGCGCAATGGAGAGAATATTGACATGCCTCTATGTTACTTTCATGTATTATGGCTGAAATATCGTTGGTTATTATACTTGTTCATAAACTAATGGCACAGCTAACCATAACGGCTGCTCCCATTTGCTCGAAAATTTAGCCTGAGTTAGTCTAAAGCACACTATCTTTAGCAGATTTAAACTAAGATAATCTAATTTTGCCAGACTGGGCAATATCAGCACCTGAATGTGCAATGAATAAATTACCAAGTAATTAAAAGTTAATAAAATTTATCGGCTTTACATCTGAAGTCCGCTAAGTGAAAATGACCATGTGGAGCTAGCAGTTTTTCAAATGTGCACATCTAAAGTAAAGCTAAGCTTTGTACGCTATAACCTAAATTACACCCATACATAATCCACCAAAATAAAGTGAACTTAAAGTTATTTTAACAATAACAGGTATACATGGTCTTTTTTCCCTTTTAGACCTGCATAATCAGTGAGGAAAACCTCGGACATTGTTTTGCTTTAAAAATAAGTCATGCAAAATAAGAAATTGTAGAATGCCATTGTACTCATTGAACGTTTGAGAGAAAAAAACAACTCTAAACATACAGCTTTGTTCGTTCGAAACACTTTACCGTGTGACAGCACACGTGCATAGTACATAAATAATCTTTAGTTTGCAACATACATACTTGCATACTGCAAGTGTCTAGAAGAGAGCGCTTTTTAAGAATTGGATTGAAACAGAATCCAAGGTTCTGAGGGATAATGTAAAACATCAGATAAAATTATATTTAGAAAAGCAGGCATTGAACATTTCTTAATTTAGAATAGGATTAACTGTCATTAAGTAAATAGCACAATATATACGGAACCGAAGCTTGTACTCATTAGACCAGCAAGAAATAACTGACAGATTTATTGGAATCAGCTAGCTCTTAAAATGTATGGGAACCATTTAGGGCTGCAAAAGAAGTGTTATACGAATGAAAAAGTATATATATATATATATATATATATATATATATATATATATATATATATATATATATATATATATATATATATATATATATATATATATATATATATATATATATTGCACACAACCTAAAATTATAATTTTTTAACAACTTTTTGATGGACGGGTAAAATACGAGTATATGTTCATATGATACTTATTAGTTTGCATGCTGCTTGCAAATTTTGAAGTAATTGTGCCCTTATCGTACAATAAACTGCCATGTTCTGTAAATACCGCGAAAAGTTAAATATCTCTGTCCAGTATAGTACTGTACCCATATTTCAATCCAAGCAATAATAAGTTTTAATTCAATGTTTTGATAGCAATTGCAAAGCGACCAAATATCTTGACTGTATCTGGTATTTTACTTTTCATCTCATTATATGCATAGGTAAAGAACATTGTAGCAATAATGTGGTAAACATTTTGGGAAGGTTATTTAGTCTAATGACTGCAAGATTGTTTTGTTATGTCATGCAGATATTTTGGTTACCTTTTTCTGCTAAAACAAGAAGGTATTATTAAAGACAATTTGAGACAGTTGTGTGTGTGATTTGAATTTGAAACATAGCTTTAAAAAAAAAATCCAGTCATATCACTACCATGTCTATAGTGTGGCAGTTTAAAGTGATGTATAGCACTGGTGTATCATGGTGCATACATGTACCCAGTCACATAATCCTGACACCAGGCACACCAGTCCTATCACTGAGCGCCTAGCGAGGCAGATGTTAGTATAATTTTTATGTCTTTGGTATGATTTGTACTGGTTTCGTATCCACTACCTCGCGCATACAAGGTGGACGCTCTTCTAACCCATTCGGCCATCAGAGGCTTTGTGTGGTAAACAGAGGCGTAGCAAGGGGAGGGAAGGGGGGTAGATATGTCCCCGGGCGCCAAGGTACAGGGGCGCCAAAATGAGGCTTACAACTTTACATTATAATAAGTAAACAAGGGTAATAAATCGGTCACAAGATCAATGTGATTAAACGGGGAGGGGGAGGGGGCGCCAGTTTTATAGTTCGTCCCCGGGCGCAAAATATCTTAGCTACGCCTCTGGTGGTAAAGGTAAGAATACCAATATATTTCCATATATTAACAAAGTCAAGAATACCAATAGACTTCGACATACTAACAAAGTTAAAAACACCATTAGATTTCCATATATTAACAAAGTTAGTAATGCCATTAGACTTCCATATACTAACATATCATTATCCAATGTATCCTCGTGCTCTTTCACGGGAGTTCTACTGAAACTACTGAAGACGTGAATTAAATATGTCAGCATTGACTACTATAACAATCCATTCATGCCTTTATCTTTTCCAGGTTAGCAAGATGTGTCATACCGTCTTACAGAACTCTTCCTCACTTTTAAATTATTCCTTTAATTGATCTGAAATATTTTCTGAAAATTGAATACTCAGGGTGGAATATATTAACTTGTTGTAATCTAACAAAGAATACTGTACTGCATTAAAATTTTAAAAAAATCCTTATGACATGGAATTGTCAATTTCTATTGCTATGTTAATTTTAACATTATCGTCTGCGACTTAGCCATGCAATCGAATTTTATTTTTATTTAACAAGAAAAATAAAATTGCTTTGAAAATTATGGCGTAAAATGGGATACCATTCTAAGTACTGCCCATGTTAGTGGCTAATAATTATATTTTACTTAATACTTGTATTTTGCTTTATTAATTATATGTTTACTTTAATAAATATATTTTACTTTAATAATTACCTTTAACTTTAATAATTATTTTACTTTAATAATTATATTTTACTTTAATAATTACATTTTACTTTAATAATTATATTTTACTTAATACTTGTATTTTACTATAATGATAAAATTTGTTTTAATAATTATATTTTACTTTAATAATTACAGTTTACTTTAATAATTATATTTTACTTTAATAATTAGATTTTACTTTAATAATTATATTTTTACTTTAATAATTATATTATACTTTAATAATTATATTTTACTTTAATAATTACATTTTACTTTAATAATTAGATTTTACTTTAATAATTATATTTTTACTTTAATAATTACATTTTACTTTAATAACTACATTTTAGTTTAATAATTACATTTTACTTTAATAATTATATTTTACTTTAATACTTGTATTTTACTTTAATAATTATATTTTACTTTAATAATTATATTATACTTTAATAATTATATTTTACTTTAATAATTACATTTTACTTAATAATTACATTTTACTTTAATAATTATATTTTACTTTAATAATTACATTTTACTTTAATAATTACATTTTACTTTAATAATTATATTTTACTTTAATAATTACATTTTACTTTAATAATTATATTTTAATTTAATACTTGTATTTTACTTTAATAATTATATTTTACTTTAATAATTATATTTTACTTTAATAATTATATTATACTTTAATACTTGTATTTTACTTTAATCGTTATATTTTATTTTAATATCTATATTTTACTTTAATAATTATATTTTACATTAATAATTATAATTTACTTTCAGCTTTTGAAGCATTTGAAACCTTTTCAGCCATTAGAATAAGCAACACAGTTATAAAATTGTTGCTAAATCGATAACAGTCAAAGGGCTAGACATAGATTCATTAACTTTGGCTTGAAGTCTATACAATAATTTGTGAATTAATGTCAAATTTGATGAAAAAGATAATAAATAATGTTTCGTACTTAAAATTTGTAATGTACATTTCTGAAATAAAATCTCACGTTACTCAGCTGTTAATGATTTGCATTGTAAAACGAAGCAATGAATGTTTAATATTAATCTGTAAGCATATAATGTGACAAGAATGAATGTATTATCCCAATGCATTGTTCTTTGTCCGATTTTCTATCATAAATGTCACTTCATAATCCACAGATATATAGTAAAGTGTCTTCACTCCAATTCTTTTTACATAACCTGCTATCGTATGCCTATAATAGGTGACATTAAAAGCCAGTAATTTAAATGCTAGATTATACTTCTTAGTTGGGGGACAAAGTTTTGGGACGTGAAATTATTACCTGACACCCACTGACTATCAGTTATCTTCTTCTTCTTCTTCTTCTTCTTCTTATTATTATTATTATTATTATTATTATTATTATTATTATTATTATTATTATTATTATTATCATCATCATCATCATCATCATCATCATCATCATCCGCTGACAGATGGAAAACAGTTAAAATGGAATACAATATTTTGAGAAAAGTCCAGGTCTTATCCCCACTTTGAACCATTGGGGATGGGGACGTGCGCATTTTCAGAAGCGCCCACATGGAATGAATGGAATCACATAGCAGATCATTCTATTTTGGATACTACTGTGTCATTTGTTCCTGCTGTACATTATCTTTAATAAAAGTGTAGAACAAACCTACAAATCAAAACATTAACCAATATTTAAAAAAAAAAAAAAAGATTTATTACATCTTCATGCATTTTTTTATTCATGTAAACACTTTAGGGGGTGGGGGCTATATCTAATTTGGATAAATTTACTACCAAACTCCAATTATTATATCTCAATGCAACAACGTATACTTGAAACAAACAAATTACTTTAAGTTTGCATTTCATGAAACGCGGTGTGGCAGCTGCACAATAAATGACAGTTTGTTACACTTATGTGTTGTACCTGCAAACGTAAATATTGTTATAAGATAGCTGAATGTATAGTGTCTAGGAATGCAAATATTTGGTAAATGCGTACAAACACTAATGGGTCTCTTGCAATTAGAGCCCTCAAAGTACGAGCCTTCAAAGTACAAGCCGTGTAAACGCCTACTATTTGCTCGATTATGGAGAGGCATTAACTTTCAAGGACAGAAAACACACCAGAATTAACGGTTAAAAACGATGAACATGCTAAGCTATTAAAATTTGAAACCATTCACGTCCATGTGCAGTAACACTATGTTTGTCATCATGTCAAAGCTCATTAATACTTTTCGATCTTTAATGACTAATACATGAATATTTCAAGTAATATTCGTTATGAACATCCAGGGTTTAAAACTTTTCGTTGCGCTAATTATTCGTTATTGTACATTTTCAGAAAGTTGACAACATATATATATTATTTTTATCGTGGTAAATATTGACAGCATTTCATCCAGGACCTGAACTTTCAGTACTTCTTTTTCGTCAGCCCATCATCTTTACTTACATACTTATTTACTTATTTAGGCTTACCCAAATAGCTCGCCCTCTGTTATGATATTTTTTTAGGAATACCTACCCAAATACATCGCCATTCCCTATGCTAATTATTTTTGTCTACTTACTTAAGTATTTTGCCCTCTGCTATTATTTAGGCCAACTTACCCAAATATCTCACCCTCTATTTTGGTATGTATTAAGGCCTACCTACTCAAGTACCCATCTCTATGATAACGTAATACATTTGGAATATGCGCATTTTGGTTATCGCGGCCCGTTTTAGTGAATTCTTAGATTTGTGTGATTAATTATGCGATTATTGGAATTCGGTACAATGGAAATATTCCTTAGCCCAAAATAATTAGCCATTTACTAGGAGCAAACGCCACGGAGTGAAGTGTTGGTGAGTTTCCATGATGACATGGTTCACTAGTAGTGAATTCAATTCAAAACCGATTGAGTGACCCTGTAATATCATAGTCCCTCTTAAAATCCAGTGGTGAACATTGATTGTGTGGCTGCAGTGGCATTATTTACGGTATAAAACCGGTAAATTACACAAAGGAATAAATAAGAAGGGAGTCGGCAGATACCGTTTATGTCGCCATTGTGGCACCTGTGGTGCAGTTGTACTGGCAAAATATGCATGGAAACCATAACTTGACTGGCTTAAGGTGGCGGAGTTTCCTGTGTTATGGGATAGTTGTATAGTTTCTACGGCGTGAACTGCTGACGGTACGAAAAACTAACGATAAGAAACCATGCAGATGTGCGGTATATATATATATATATATATATATATATATATATATATATATATATATATATATATATATATATATATATATATATATATATATATATATTTGACAGGTTGGAGATATGTGGTCTTGCATTGATTAGAGTAAAATGTATGAATATAATGAACACGTGGGGCTTTCTAATTTACAACTGAAGTTGTATGGAACTCTTTGGAAATTTGGGGTAAACATATGACTTAAATATATAAATCGCACCCGGGTTTGACACCACTCGGTCAAACAAATACCCCTGAGTTATAACATTACTTATTTTTGGCTACTTCCACAAGTATCTTGCCCTCTGCTATGATACTCATTTAGGCCAACTTACCTAAATATTTCGCTCTCTGTTATGATATTTATTTAGGCCTACCTACCCATGTATGTCGCCCTTCCCCGTGATACTTATTTTTGCCTACATCCCCGTGTATCTCGCCCTGTTATTATGCTTATTTTTGCCAACTTACCAATGTATCTCACCCTCTGCTGTAATTTTTATTTAGGATTATTTCTCTTTGTATCTCACCCTCTGATATGATACTTATTTATGTCTACTTACCCAAGTATCTCATCATCTGCTCTGATATTTATTTAGGCTTATTTATCCAAGTATCTCTCCCTCTGCTATGCTACTTATTTATGTATACTTCCCTATGTATCTCGCCATATGTTACGATATTTCATTTTTGCCTCCTTACCTAAATATCTCACCCTCTTCTATGATACTTATTTAGACCAACTTACCCAAATAGCTAGCCCTCTTATGATACTTATTTAGACCAACTTACCCAAATAGCTCGCCCTCTTATGATAATTATTTATGCCAACTTACCCAAATAACTCGCCCTCTTATGATACTTATTTATG
Source organism: Unio pictorum (assembly GCA_030141615.1). Taxonomy (NCBI): domain Eukaryota; kingdom Metazoa; phylum Mollusca; class Bivalvia; order Unionida; family Unionidae; genus Unio; species Unio pictorum. The sequence goes on along the minus strand of JARLTB010000021.1, from coordinate 35,492,193 downwards.
CCAACTTACCCAAATAGCTCGCCCTCTTCTATGATACTTATTTAGACCAACTTACCCGAATGTCTCGCCTACTGCTATGAAACTCTTTCCCGGTACTTAGAACAATGTATATAATTAGGGCAACAATGGTGGTATACATCTTTAAAGTATGTAAAATATAAATTATAAAGGAATATAAATGTTTCAAAACTTACATGTAACGTCACCATGAGGCGACCATATGCAACGAACCTGCAAAAATTAGTGTTTTCATGTCGCATCATTTCCACTAAACAACTATATATACTTCTTATATAGAAACAAAAGTCTATAATGCCCTGAATTATTATTTATAATTGTTGAGCAATTAATTGCCTTACTTTAATGCAAACTAATAATTATAACAATGGAAAAAACTAATGTCATTCCCCCACTTCGTGACTAAAATGAACTATAACAAGTATTAAGAGCATTTACTAACAATGTACATCATAATAGCACGAAAATGTATGCATTGTCATTTTAACTTCGTATAATGTATATTTCATAACAGATTTGTTTTAAGTCAATGACATATTGTCTACAATGACGCATGATCATAGAACCCATGGTAATATAAATGCGTGCGAAGCGGTACCCTAGAGGTTTATGACTGATTGAAACCGTTACAGACATATTCACTGCATTGTCTGATAGAATGGAGCCAGGTTTCTCCACTTCAAAGAGACCCTACCTTGTTGAAATGAGTTCATTAATAACCATTACATTTTAATTGCAGCCACGACGGTATGTATTATTGGCTGTGACATGAAGTGGAGATCCATCTGACGCCCGACCTGAAGATACAGATATGAGATAATAAGAACTGCTGGTGGTATGGCCCAGGGGTACTGCCGCTTTGTTCCTCCCTCTCATCTTCACCAGACCCACCACGCTTCTACTCACCTACAAAACCCCAAATCAACATGAAACTGTACATCTCTTGCACAAAGACCAACTCGCTATACAATTTTCACATGGAGTTGGTAATAATAATGAGATACAGGTAACAAGGTATGTGACGCCTGCTTGGTTGAATCACACTAAAGATGTGTTTGACTTTTTAAAGTTGTGATAATATGTTTTCAGTTTACTTGCAATTTATTGGAACAATAAGCAACGAGGGACAATGTAATATTCTAACCTGGATATAATAGATGCTAATCAGATTAAATTCAAATGCTTAATAATTATGCAACATATATCAAACATTTTTTTATTATTGCATAACATGCTGGACTTTTAACAGCTAGTGTTATTTATTTTGTATACATGTAATGCTTTTGCACAATATCCACCTTGTTATGTACATCACTGATGTTTTTAGATGAAAAAAAATGACAGTTGATCTATCAAAAGATGCTATGAAATGGAGGTGAGTGGACCCCAGTAATGAAAATTTCTACCACTGACGGGCATTTAAGCGATAAGGGTCTGAATAATTATTTTGGGGAGGGGATGGGGTGGGGGTCGGAGGTGAGTGGGTGAAAACTAATATAATGAATTTGATTAGTTTTTGTTATCTACACATTAGAGCAAGATTATTTTCAAGGTAACTGGGGGCCAGACATTTTTATTTGTTTTATAAATTACCCCCACCCCCACCAAACAACTCTATCCTGACAATTATAACTGGTTTAGCAAATATCAATCTTATTGAGCACTATAAAACTGGCCTGCTATCACGTAGTATTTTCTTGCATATTTCGTTTTGCATTCGATAGCTCGATGAAGTGGCTTGTTCTTACTAATACAGAAATATATCTCCATTGAAACAAGGGCATTCTCCTGAAACTGGTCTTCACCAAAGCATACTTCGAAGACAAACAAATTTCGCACATTCCAGTAGACATCCTGAACGTTCACCTTCATACTAAAAGTCACATGCTAATCTCAATAGTGTCTGTACATTTGATAAATCTAGTTCCCATATAGATTTCTACACTCAGTCTCCTTGAATATTCAAAAATTTAAGAACATGTAAATCAAATTTGTGATAAAACTCCATTAGTTTTCACGTGTTCTTTGAATATTTCTACTGAGTAGAAAAACTGGACCTTTAAAAGTTAGAAGGCTAACAGCGTTACACGCTGAAACGTCATTTTGTGCCACAATACAGATCACTAAAACGTCATTTTGTGCCACAATATAGATCACTGGGAGCATTATTTTAGTGAGGTTATACAATTTCTTGATGACCTGAGTTTCAGGATTGAATTGCACATCAGTGTCAAGTCCATTATTTGCAGACATACGCTGCAATGTTTAACTTCCAAACTAGGATTGACGCATTTCATTTCATTTTCATTATGAATCACACACAATGTAGCTCATTCACCTTTAGTCCGATAGAAATCACCGTGTACCATTGAACAAATGCTTTCAACACAATGAAGGTAAGAGTTCACAGAGAATGACAAGGGTATCCGCTTCACTAATCTATTTCTAGTCTGAACGGGAGAGTCGACAAGCTACAATAGTACGGATAAAAGCAAAAATATGATCATTTCCTTACGTATTATAATCCCTGAGGCATATTTTGGTACGTGAACTATGACCACACTGTCTTCTATAAAGAAGTCTAGACGGATGTTTGCAATGAAATTTACATATGTAAGTTATACACAACTTATATATGAACGATTCTTCCATGCTTAGCATTTGGTGTAAATTTCTCTCTCTCTCTCTCTCTCTCTCTCTCTCTCTCTCTCTCTCTCTCACGCACACACACACACACACACACACACACACACAAGAAATGTAGAATTGCTTTTGTTTGTGTGTGTGTGGGGGGGAGAAGCTTTCTTTAACCGTCTTAGCTAATTATAATCATGATATTATTGGAATCTGTGAGCAAGAAAGGCCGACTTACTTCTGTTAGGTGAACATGGTGCTTTACAGTCCATTTAATATAATGATGAATGAGTAATCATATTGATAACAATAAAATAAAATCCGCTGCTCGGATTTTCTATCAAATTGCTGAGATAAAGGAGAAACAAGACTCCAATCTGAGGTAATCCAGGATCGAGGGAACTAATTGCCTGGTAGTAATTAGCAAATTATCCTTGATTTGCCAGAGGAATCCTAACCTTTCAAAATCCAATAAAGCTCATAAGAAACATAAATAATCCTTTCATCTGGGACAAAATAAAATGACTTAGACGAATAATACTTATCTAGTACTCGGCGGAATCTCTTCGTATCAGCGAGAACAAAATTTTGTGGCCTTAACGTTGCAGCGCAATTGCGAGTATTTCCAAATCTTCTTGGTTTCTCTCGGCAGGAAATGGGTTTCCCATCTAATAACATGGATGTAAAACAATTTGTGACTTTGAAGAGATTTATCTGGATATAATTTCATCATGATGTCATGATCGCATCACATATTCAGAAAATAGCTGACACAAACCCCTCATAAAGCCTAATAAATCTAATTGAATTGCTCGTGCACATGCGCCAATATGTTCCGCCTTTTATCTTCAATTACCGCATATTCTAGAATTTATCATAATAGAAGTTTGCAAATGCCATAAAATCTGACCTTTAATTTCTGTTTTGCTGGCTCGTAATTCTGGAAAAAGAGAAGACAATCCGTTGCGGTTAACAACAGACTTGTTTGTAATATATTTTTTTTTTCTTTTCTTTCCCCCAGTGCAAGAGAAAGTACATATGAGAACACATCCTTCTTTGTTAGCTGTGCTCATCATCATCCGTTACCAGATGGCTGATGAGAGAACTAGACCAATAATGAATTTCAAATAGATAAAAACTTTTTGCGTGGTCTGTGCTCCGTAAAACAAAATAATAAAATAATATTTGCCAGTTATATTCAAAGTGTAAGCTCTCCAATCAGCAATATAAAATTAAAACCAGTGATCAGTGTATTTGATGTTTTATGTGTGGTCCGTCTCAGATTTACATCATATGACGGACCCCCCCCCCCCAACAGTATAAAGTGAATTTTTTTATGTTTCTCTGTTTACCCACCATAGCATGCGTGTATGTATTAAATTTTATGAATTTTTATTTTAATAATTTTGATGCGGGGTGAATACACCTCCCTAGCTAATGTTCCGCTTGTCCTCAACCCGGACTGGTTTCGGAGTTATTTAATTCAATGTTATCCAGAGAGTGCTATATTAGTATTGTATGTTAACTTTGTGTTGTTTTTTTTTTTATTAGCTCTTAGCATTTTAATGTCTGTAAAGATTGTATAGTTGTATGGTTTATTTCAATAAACAAAATTTCCCATTTACTGAAATTTTATCTTAAGAGGGTCTTTTAGCGAATTGGATAAAAGTTACCTTTTGTATAAACTTTTTGCAATTTGGTAAATATGATTTTTCCAGTTTATTGTAGTAAGTTCTCTATTCCATTTTCAACAAATTCCAAGGTTTTCTATCTTTCAGTTCAGTATACAAGTCGTTTTTATATAGTTTTACTACCTGTAGATCAAATCATGAACGGTTTTAGTTTTTAACGTGCAGCATTTGTACCCATCCAAGCTGTGCTCGTGGTGCCTTCTGATGCATGCTTTTTGTCAAGTAAAGCTCAGCGCCATGTTAGTTTCCATATATAGTTTTGTCAAATACATAAAATCTAAATAATTATATAATATTCTGCTGTTAGGCAATTTGTAGTAGTTTTTTGTTGTTTTCTTTTTACTTTTTTCAAATCAAATTCCCATCTATACGGACTTCCAACGGGGATGAGTGCAAAGTTCTTGTTTCGTCTACGTCCATCTTTTTTCCCCAAGGAAAGGCTTTCCACGATCGTAGAGACTTCAGTGGGAGGGTTACGTTCATCTCCATTTCTCCATACTCAAATTTCGTGGTACTTAGATTTCAGTCAAGGATTTTCCAGAAATTTCCAATTGCTCGTTCAATCGTCCATATTTTAATTTTCATATTATGTTAGTTGGGTAGCTTTGTTTTCTAGTATTTCATTATCTTGCGGAATTCCGACGAGTATGAGTGCAAAGTTCTAGATTAGTCAACTTCCGTCTTTTTCCTAGGAGAGATTTTCAACGATCGTAGAGACTTCAGTTAGGGGGATACACATCCATCTCTATTTCTCAGTACTCAAAATTCCCAGTACTTGAGATTTCAGTCGAAGGTATTCAGGAAATTTCCATTTTCTCGTTCAAACTTCCAGATTTTAAATTCACGTAAATTTTAGGTAAATACCTTTTTTAAATTTAATAATTGTTCAACGAAAATATGTTCAAAGTTATAGAATAGTCTCGTTCCATCTTTTGTATAGAAGGTTATTCCACGATCATAGAGACTTCAGTCAACAGCGTATCTATCTCTATTACTCAGTACTCAAATTTCCTAGTATTCAAGAAATTTTCCATTTGCTCATTCGAACATCTTTCAAAATATCATGTAATTTTGGGTAAGTACCTTTCTTCTAGTTAATTTTAGTTCCTGTCCAACGAAAATATGTTAAAGTTCCAGAATAGTCGCATTCTATCTTTTGTATAGAAAAGTTATTCCGCGATCACAGAGACTTCAGTATGGGGGATATACACCCATCTCCATTTCTCAGTACTCAAAATTCCTAGTACTCCAGATTTCAGTTGAAGGTATTCATGAAATTCCCATTTTTTCATTCAAACTTCCAGATTTTAAGTTCCACGTAAGTTTTAGATAAGTACCTTTTTATATTTAGTAATAGTTCCTGTCCAACAAAATTATGTTCAAAGTTCTAGAAAAGTCGCATTTCGTCGTTTGTATATAATTTTTTTCCCACGATCAAAGAGACTTCAGTCAACAGCGTATCCATCTCTTTTTCTCAGTACTCAAAAGTCCTAGTACTTTAGATTTCAGTCGTAGGTATTCAAGAAATTTCCATTTGCTTGTTTGAACATTCATCTCTCAAATTTCATGTAATTTTGGGTAAGTACTTTTCTTCAGTTCCATGTCTGTTGCGTTGTATAATTATAAAATGATGATAGTGATATTTCCATAGCGTTTTGTAAGTCTATTTTGAGAGAACAGTATCATTTCATGTCCAGTTTATTCCGTATTTCAATTTTGGCTCCTTTACTTCCGCTTGCTTGTTTAGGTGGTACATGTATTATTCTGTCAGTGTATTGAGAGCAAATATTGTAATAGTTTATGTTCTGATTTATTTAAGCATCTGACTGTATCTGAGTATACACTTTCTCACAATATATTGTTACGTGCTTAGGCTCGAATAAGCAGCAACACAGAAAGAGTGAAAACTAACAAGCTTGTATAACTTTAACAATGAATTTATTAAGTACAATTATTTTCATAAAATAATTAAACTTACGGTTTTAGAGAATCAAATCCAACAAATATAGAATTCACAAAATAATCCACTAATGGAATTTCAAGTCCTGATAAATAAATGTTCTAATAGTTCCAGGTTCGAATCTTGACGATGTAATAATCCAAAATGGCTGACAATGTCACGTGATGCAGTTCTTGTTTTTAAATCATCCAGATGAAATTATGAAACATATGTCCTTTTCCAGATAAATAGAATAATTCTTCTTTTCCAACGAATTGACACAGTCCAGAACAAGATATTAAACTCTAACAGAAAATACACAACTTCTTTAAAATAAGCCCAAATTATATTCTACTACTGTTAGCTTCTAAAACACAGCTATATATATATATTGTAATTCCCTCGTAAACAAAAGGAATCATGTGAGTCTGGAAGGTCATGGAAAAGAAGCTACCTTCTCCAGGTCACGTAATAATGAAATATTCTAGAAGGAAATCATTCACTTCCCACCCTCAATAAAAGTGTTGTCCTTGAAATTGACCAATGAAATTGAAGACCTGTTGACAATGTCTAAAGCAAGGTCAGGAACTAGACCACTGTAAGCCAAGGTCAAAACTTGTTTACAGTAAAGTCCAGGTCAAATGAATTTTCTAGAAAAATTTCCCATTTAATGAATAATAAATCCTAAATCACAATTTTGGATTTAGTAATTAAAAATAAATAAAATTAAATCCAATAGCCGTAACACCTTCCCCCATAAAATAAAAAGAAAGGTTTATATGATAAAACTTTCTTTTTATCACAAACCAATTTACATCTGAAATTAAAAATTACACAATATAATAAATTATACAATGGAAAGAGTGTCTACAATTATATTATCAAGAAATAGCCTCAAATTTTTTACTTGTCCATGTCCCACAAAATGTCCTAGGAAAACACACAAGCACAGCAGAACTCACTTTTAGACAAATTAATTGTCAAACATACATTAGTGAGTCTGTTAAAGAATTATCGAATTGTTGCCAGATGTTCTCTCCAGGTGTCGTTGTAGATGATGACGTCACAAATCTCTAGATCAGAGATGAACATTTTTATGAGACGTTGAAATGGACTTTCTTTATATTGGTAGAGTCCTTTTGGAGTCGCAATATTGAGTTTTCCTTTGCTCTTTCCGTAGTGGAATCTGCCAAAATCTTTTCAGAAGGTCAGAATTTGGTGACGTACTTGGCATTCCCAATTTTATCAATAGAATAGTCACTTCTTGTTAATGGGAATGAATCTGTTTTTGTCACTCTGTTCACCCTCCTATGCACATACGGAAAGTTTTATCTGTTTTAGAAACAAGTATGCATAGTGAACTCCAATCACTTTTACTGGGCTTAATAAAATCATTCTCCAGCAAATATTGAATTTCCTTTTTTTTCAAATATTCCTGTTTGAGTGGACTCGTCCTGCATGGATGCTGTTTGGAATTTTCAATTTCAACGTCATGAAAATTTTGTTTGTTCTTGTAAGAATATCTGGACATAAGTGCGCATATAATAATAATAACTTTCAGTTCATTTCTTTCTTGCACTTGCAACTGTGAAAGTTTCTGGTCTAGATTTGTTTATAATTTCTGAATTCCAACAATTCGTCGCTCCAATATCAGTCGAATCCTGATGATATTCCTTCAACGAGTAAGACTGGTATAACTAAATTAATTACACACTTAACATGGCTATCTCTTTCAATATACTGGTACTCCTATAATTAATTTAGATCCCAGGGGCACTAATACTATAACTTAATTCATTTTCTTCTTAACTTTGTAAGGGCCGTAATATCTAATTTGAAGAAAAGTAAGAAGAATGAACACGAGTAACACAACTCCATTATCATACTCAAAAGTTCTCTCCCTTTCAGTTCTATCAAACCTTAGTTTCATTTTTAACTTTAATTGATTACTTGACTTGGTCTTGGGTAGGGAATCCACACAATCTACCATAATTCCACTGAATGTTTCACCAAACGTAGGAATAGGTTGCAGATGAGCCTTACGTATCTTCTGATTGGGTTTTCCTACCATTTGACAAGCATAACAAGATCTACAGTATTTGACAACATCACTTTTGATTTCTGGCCAATAGAAGTGAGTCAAGATCTTTTGATACATTTTATTAATCCCTAAATGACCAGCCAAAGGAGTTTCATGGGCCAGATTAAGTATTTCCTGTCTGTAAGGTTTTGGAACTACTATTTGATAGTTCACTGACCATTCATCACCAGCAGGTACCTCGGGAGGTCTCCATTTTCTCATAAGAATTCCATTTTTAATGAAATAACAGACAGGAACTTCAGTAACTTCAGTCTCATTTATGACCCTTTGAAACAAACAGGAGATCTCAGGATCTTTTTCCTGTTCAACGACAAGTGACTGTCGTTTATCACCCTGATTAAGAGAATAAGTTATTAAAAGAGGATCACTATGATCAATACCTTCTGATTGATCTAAACCAAGAGTAAAAGTGATCTCATCAAAAACCTGACCTATACAAATGCCAGTTGAAGGAATGCTGCCTTCTGTAACATCACTCTCAAAATCATCACCCTGATTAAAATAAAGAGAATGAATTGTCAAAAGAGGATCACTATGATCAATACTTTCTGATTGATCTAAACCAAGAGTAAAAGTGTCCTCATCAAAAACCTGACCTTTACAAGCGTCAGTTGAAGGTATACTGGCTTTTTCAACATAAGCCTGACCCACGCAGGTATCAGATATGGGATTACTGCCCTCAACAACATAAGCCTGACCCATGCATATGTCAATGAAGGGAATACTGCCCTTTTCAACTTCATTCTCAAGAGCTTTCTTTACCATAGCTCTAGTAACTGTACAAGCTTGAAATATATCAGGGATTTCTTTTTTAATTGGATCAACTTTCTGATCCAAATTAGGCTTGTCAGTCACAAGTGGATTAACCACAACCTTGTCTCCAGCTAAGTCGTTGCCTAGCAATAAATCTATTCCCTCAACAGGTAAAACCGAGACTGTTCCGATTGTCACAGGTCCTGACACTAAGTCTGATGACAAATTTACACAATGGAGAGGAACATTAACAAAGCCGCACTCTACTCCCTGAATAAGAACACTTTCATTAGAAGAAGACTTCTCAGATAAAGGCAAAGTACCTGATAATAAAAGACTCTGAGAGGCTCCTGTGTCCCTTAAAATTTTAATAGGGGTGGGATTGGCTGAATCACCCAAAAGTGATACAGAACCCTTCGATATGAATGGTTCATAATTCTCCATATCAAAATCAGACTGGGATTTATTAGACCCAACAAATGTATTGCTTTCAATACATGACTGTGACCTTGACCTCTTGTAAATAAGAGCATTTGGAACTGGTCTATCTTGATTCTGTTGCCTATTTTTCAATTTGTAGCAATCAGAAATAACGTGTCCTTTTTTCTTGCAAAAATTACACGTCGGAAGAGACAAGGATCTAGAATCAAACTTCTCTGAAGTCTGATTTTTGAAAGTTGTGTTAGTTTGAGTTTTAGAAGGGCTTGAATTAGGCGGAAATACTTTTCTGCCATTAAATTGTTGAGTAGAAGTCTTGTTAACAAAAGGAACTTTATGTGTCAAAGAATATTCGTCAGCAGCTCGAGCAGCATTTTCCAAGGTTTCAATCTTATGCTCATCGAGATAAGTCCTAACATCACTATGGACACAGTTTTTGAACTCTTCAATTAATATAATTTGCCTGAGATTTTGATAATCTTGTTTGACTTTCTTGGCTAAACACCATCTATCAAACATCTGCTCCTTTTCTCTAGCAAATTCGACATAAGTTTGTTCAGCTTCTTTTCTGGAATTTCTAAATTTTTGCCTATAAGCTTCAGGAACTAACTCATAACCCCGTAAAATGTATTCTTTAACCACATCATAATCACCACTTTGCTGAACGGACAGTGAACAGTAAATATCACTAGCCCTACCAGTAACTACACATTGTAATAACATGGTCCAATATTCTCTTGGCCACTTTAAATTTTCAGCAACTTTCTCAAAACGAATGAAGTATTTGTCTACTTCTTCTTCTCTGAAAGGGGGCACTGATTTAATATTCCTTGTTATATCAAAATTTAAATTAGAATTTGAAGTATGAAGGAGTTTTTCACTTGCCAGCTCTAATTCTTTCATTTTAATTTCATGTTGTAATTGTTTTTCTTTCTCCCTTTCCTGAAATTCCAGCCTCTTCAACTCTAATTCTCTCTCTCTCCTCTTTTTGTAATTGTCTTTCTTTCTCCCTTTCTTGTCTCTCTCTCTCCTCTCTCTCTTTATCAATCCGCATCTGCTCTTTTTGTAATTCAATTTGCTTCTCTTTCTCCTCTCTCTCATATTGTAGTTGCTTTTCTCTTTCTCTCTTTCCTGAAACTCTAGCTTCCTTAACTCTAATTCCATCTTGAATTTTAATTCTAATTCCTTCAGTTTAATGTCAGAGTCTGGTGTAGACTTACTGACTGGAATCAAAGCACTTTGTTCAAAAACATCCTGTTCTACCAAATACTGGACCAAAATCTTTTTGATATCTTGTTTCTTCAAAGAAGCCTTCACTTCAGAAAGATCGTATTTTCTGGCAAGTTGAACCAACTCGTCTTTTTTGAAAAGATCTAATTGCTCCTGGGTAGGATTAGAAAGAAATATTTCTACCTTAGATGTCATTTTGATACAAGCGTGTCAGTCTCACTAAAGATTTAAAATTCTCAAAAACTAGGGGAAATTCAAATTTAAATTCAAATTTATCTCAAATCTCAATCTCAATCTCAATCCCGGACGCTAGCCACCAATTCTATGTTACGTGCTTAGGCTCGAATAAGCAGCAACACAGAAAGAGTGAAAACTAACAAGCTTGTATAACTTTAACAATGAATTTATTAAGTACAATTATTTTCATAAAATAATTAAACTTACGGTTTTAGAGAATCAAATCCAACAAATATAGAATTCACAAAATAATCCACTAATGGAATTTCAAGTCCTGATAAATAAATGTTCTAATAGTTCCAGGTTCGAATCTTGACGATGTAATAATCCAAAATGGCTGACAATGTCACGTGATGCAGTTCTTGTTTTTAAATCATCCAGATGAAATTATGAAACATATGTCCTTTTCCAGATAAATAGAATAATTCTTCTTTTCCAACGAATTGACACAGTCCAGAACAAGATATTAAACTCTAACAGAAAATACACAACTTCTTTAAAATAAGCCCAAATTATATTCTACTACTGTTAGCTTCTAAAACACAGCTATATATATATATATTGTAATTCCCTCGTAAACAAAAGTAATCATGTGAGTCTGGAAGGTCATGGAAAAGAAGCTACCTTCTCCAGGTCACGTAATAATGAAATATTCTAGAAGGAAATCATTCACTTCCCACCCTCAATAAAAGTGTTGTCCTTGAAATTGACCAATGAAATTGAAGACCTGTTGACAATGTCTAAAGCAAGGTCAGGAACTAGACCACTGTAAGCCAAGGTCAAAACTTGTTTACAGTAAAGTCCAGGTCAAATGAATTTTCTAGAAAAATTTCCCATTTAATGAATAATAAATCCTAAATCACAATTTTGGATTTAATAATTAAAAATAAATAAAATTAAATCCAATAGCCGTAACAATATATATATATATATATATATATATATATATATATATATATATATATATATATATATATATATATATATATATATATATATATATATATATATATATATATATATATTATTTACATACAGAGAGTATTTTGTACAAGCACAAGAATAATAGCTTAAAAAATATTGGCTACATATTGAAATTAAAACACAAACACATTGTAAAAAGGCGGAAAGAGAAAACCAGTCTTTATGTAGGCAGCAATTACAGTAACTGTTTCAATTAGTGGTATAATAGTTCAAAGTCTACACCAAACGATGGTTCATCGAGATTCGCGTTCATGGAAATAGTTTCACGTATAATTGATTAGCACCTTTGTACGTAAAGCATGGAAGGAACTGGTCTTGTGCAAAGCCATATACTATGAGTCTCTTGCCGAATGACAAATAAGCAAACAAAAGGCCAAATTAGCTGCCATAGGCGTGCAAATGGAGCAGCCCAGATCAGCCACAAGGCGCTGGGAATGTGCTGGTCCTTTGTATGACTTGCATTAAGTACAAATTAATTTATATCAGGAAAACATATGCAAAAGGAAAAAAAAATGGCTTCCCTTTGTGAGTGGTGAATAGTCAACTTTCTGTGTACTACCTGCTTAATCAATTGCGAAAATGTATGGCAAATATCTTTTCTTCAAAAACATTAAAAGTTTAAGCATTATGTATGTTGTTACAATCCAGTGTTTTTACTTGACCGATCGATGTCAGACCCTGGCGCAATTCCGCTAGAAAATATAATTTTCCCCTAATTCCAAAGACTTCCATACAACTTCTGTTGTAAATTAGAAATCCCAACGTGTTCATTCTATAAAGAACTTTACTCAATACAAGACGACATATCTCACAGCTTTTCCATTTGTATATCAACGCACATCTGCATGCTTTCTCTTGATCTACTTTCTGTACCGTCAGCAGTGCACGCCGTAAAACTATACAACTCCCCTTAACACAGGGAACTATTTTTTTTACTTCGCCACCTTAGGCCAGACAAATCATTGTTTCAAACCCCATTTCGCCTACAAAATTGCATCACATTTGCCACAATGACAACATAAACGATACCTGCCGACGACGGAACAGTCCGTTATTGTTAATTCCATTGTGTAATTTACCAGTCTCTAATCATAAATACTGCACATGGATTCACACAACCAATGTACACCAATATATTTTGGTAAGGACTACAAAGTTCAGGGACAATCATGCTGCTCTGATCTGAATTACCCAAACGTAAACCAATGACATCATTGAAACTCATTAGAACTGGACTCCGTGAAGTTTGCACCTAGTAATTAGCTAATTATCTCGGGCTAAAGAATATTTTCACGGCTTGCCTTTTGTAATGAACTAGAAAGAGATTCATTCCACAGAAAGCTATGTTACAGAATGGAAAACTAGAAAGATTTTGGACCTGAATATTAACCAGTTGTCTAATTTTGAAAATACCACCATCGATTGGTGGGGCCTTGAGTAGCCGAGTGGTCTAAACAGCTCACCGTTACGGATCACTGCCATCTTACCTCTGTCTGGTTTCGAGTCTCGGTCTCAGCTAATGTAGGTATGTGTTTGCCGGTAGCTTCTCTTGGGTCGATGGTGTATAGCATTTCTTGTGCTGAAAAATGGAGTTAAACTCTAGTACAACAACAACAACAACCATCGATTGTTTGTCCATATGTTGTTTATTGCAGTTTTTAAAGTATCCTCATATCATACACTTCGTGAACCTGGTACTCAACGATATTGTAAGCATACCAGTACATCATGGACAGTGCAAACAGTTAAGTACATGCCATCAAATTCTTGCAAGTATGTCCAGTAAATTCGCACATGTTACAGATCAGTAGTTACAAAGGAACCAGTTATATGAAGGTCTGTTACAACTGTTTGGGTATTATTGCGACATTATTTTACATCGAACACTCATGCAAAATCCATTATATTCATTAATAAAGACGAGAAACAATTTAACTTGACGAGTACATCTAATTTCCATGAGAACAAAATATGAAATGACAAATTTATTTAGAGAGAGAGAGAGAGAGAGAGAGAGAGAGAGAGAGAGAGAGAGAGAGAGAGAATGATCGCTTAGCACGAGTCCACTGATATAGATACTATATTTTAAATTCTAGATACCCAAAACACATTCCACTTCTCATGTATTGTTTAGCAAGATATGCTAGTCATCAAAGCAATTAAAACTAATTAACCATATGATTAGATAAATATCGTACCCAGCAAAGATGACAAATAAATTTCATTCAAAAAATATTTCTATATTTGATAGCTTTACAAAGGATTGCATTTAGACTTGTAGATAACTTAAACTCATGGGACATTCATTAGAATATATTCCTAAACCTTAAATATTGACACGTTTGTTGCAACATGTCGCTAAATGATGACAAATTTGATGTGACAAACAAGTTTGTGTTTGTGCAGCGACGTGTACTATTTGTGAGAAAAACAATTACCGATATCCACACAGTGACGGTTTCGAATGATATTGTGAAACATTTATACCGTCAATATACAAGTTTTTATTAAAGTCTGATCGAGTTTAACATATCCGAGGATAATTACCGATATGCACAAGTTGTGATGTCACACTTGAAATTAAACAACACTATACGGCGGCATCTACTATTTGTAAAAAAGGCTTTTACCGTTATCTACACAATGACGGTTTTGAATAATTCAGTGAAACATGTCAATATAAAAGTCTTTATCAAAGTCTGAGTGAGTCTAAGACATCCGATGATAATTACCAATATGCACAAGTTGTGCTGTGTCACTTGATGCGACCTTCACGACTACTAAGTTCGACAAAATTAAACAAGCGCACTATTATTGCATTGCATGCCAATTTAAATACAAACTGTTTATGTTTATGATGATTGATATTGATAATGAATATGATGTTGATGACGATGGATAGATAAAATATGATGACGACATCGAAATGTCCAGGCCACATATTATAGATATTAATCCTAACAGCTTCTATGGCTGGGCAATGAGCCAATACATGCTCGTTATAAGTACCAGATGAGAGAAATTATGAAGAGGTTAGAGTGGTAAATAAACACGTTTTAAACATCACCAAAGTTAATGACACAAATTTGATTTTAGAAATAGACTAAGAGATACAAAAATATCAACATGATCATATCAATCACTACCTCTTTTCTTAATAGAAGCTTGTACAAAACATACAACAAGCCTATCAAAGTTTGCAAATAAATTGTTTAATAATTGCAAGGATACAAGACTGCATAAATAAAAAAAAAACAAAATATCTCATTCACCACAGACCTTATGCGTACAGTTTTTGTTTGACAGTGTAAAAACACGTAGAATAGTCTTGTTTGAACAGTAACCATCATACAATGGTCTAAATACAAGAAACTAATTATTTCGAAAAGTAATTGTTTAAAGTCATGAATAAATCAATGTTTGGAAAACCTGTAAAATTTAACGAAAATAACAGAAAATACGTCCAGATGAAATAAATTCTTTAAGTGTCAAAACGATACCTTTACCAGGAAGACAAGATGAAAGTCATCACATTTATCTATTGTGGATATAGTGTTACATCTATTCAAACGATTGATGTACGAACTTTACCACAGCAAGCTGAAACGCAAATACGGTGAGACTGAGCATGACTGACAAATTTATTATGCATTCAAGTCGTCAAAAAATGGCAGCGATATGAAAGATGACAACCAATTCTACCATACTAATACCTATCCCGAAAGACACTGTGTTTGACAGCCTGAAGCGAACAAAACCGTTCCTGGACTTTTCAAGGATTAATTAAGCTACATATCAGTAAGATAATTGTGTGACTTAATGGCCACATTTGAGTCAACCAGAACTGACAAAGATGAAGAAAGTGTGCAACTGCGTGTCCAAAACAATTACAGTTTCAAATGTATAAAGATTCTTAATTTAACCGCAAGGAAAAAATACCTGTTGATTTATTTACAAAAGTTATCAATCATTGAAAGGCATTGATTCTTTGATGCATATCAATTTATAGCTCTAACCACGCAATTACTTTATCTCCTGGATCTATCACGATCGCGTTTTGTTTTCATATCTAGTTGCATAGAATTTCTGGACAGACGATAGTTACGTGATAAAATAGAATTCTTCACTCATCATTTTCTTTTCTGTTGATTTGCAAGTGATTACACGTAAGCACATTGGCTAATTTAAGACAGCTACCATGTTGTCTGTTATCCTTAATGCTTTACATGTCTAGCCAGGTGCAGTGAGTATATTAATTGTTTGCACGTATATTGCTTATTTCTGTGTCTGTTTGTTGCTTTTCGAGGAAATAGTTGTTTCAGTAAACTGTTGCCTCAGTTATAAACTTTGGGGGAAATAATGTTTGGCGGTCTGTCTATAATTACCGAAATCTTATATACTGCTGAGTTTAACAATTTGCCGGAAATACTTTCTCCAGTCTTTCTGCATTCATCAAAACCCTCTTCAAGCTCATTCTGGCAGAATGGGAATGAGGTTTGTTAAAGGTGTATTGACAGCTATGGTTCACTTGCTTTGTTAAGTCTGAATTCCTGAGGAAGATCACGTGGTTATGGTGGACAATAATCTGCTAATATTTTGAAGGCAAGTGGTATTCTAAGCTCTTCTCGATACATTATACAGATTAAATATCAGAGTCCTGTCCGTTACTTGTCTATCATCTCATCTTGTTCGATGTTTCATTCATGATGCCTTGCTCAATTAATTTTGTCCTAACTAATACAAATAAATCATATATTTCGTAATGTTATAATACAATCGTAGTCATTTAACTTGAAATGACCAAAGCTCCCATTTGATACGGTGATGTCGTTGACTAGTATTCTTCATAAATGGTTTATATCTAAATTATTAGCGTCTCCTTTATTTTTTTAATTAAAAAACACAAAGAATATACCAGTTGGAATCACGATTGTTTTGCTTAGCTTTGGTATCCAAACGTGTAAAAAAAATATTCTTCTGGTTTCTTGCTTCTGGTTGAGGGTTATGTATATTATATCTATAATTTCTTAGCATTTTTCTCGTATTGACTTTTAGTAGGAAATTAATTGGGTTTTGTTATTTAGAAAAACTACAAACTGTATCCAATTCAGTAGAAAAGGATAACCAGTTTGTCGGTAGCTTTTCCAGGCAAACATAACCAGATATTTCAATACCTCCATTACTAAAATTATTTCCATACGTGCCGCTATCCATTTCATAGATTGTATATCATCTCTTATTTTTGATGCCTCTTCATTGATAATAAGTCAGGATGTCTGACACCGTGGAAGATACTAAATGTTTCATATATTTACTTCTGGTGGTGATGGTTAAATTCATAGTCTGAAATTGTAAGTTATTATGACATTTACAGTGATCACGATTTTCCAGTCGCACCGTCTGACCTGTCTGGACCTGATTAGCAAAGCAATATTTGAAAAGAATCAAATATATCCGTTAAATATATTTCCAACACTTTTTAAAATAAAAAGTAATAAACTAAATAAATTTAATTTTAAATTGAAACCCACAAAGCCCACCGAGCCCAAAAAAACCACAGAGACCAACAAAAAAAAAACAACCCCAAAAGCATGTTTGAATATTTCAACAAACATTAGCATGTATGGCACCAGTAAATTTTCAATTGTCAATTTTCACAAGGATTATAGAAAAAAACTACTAACTCGATATTTTAGAAATGACTACCGTAAAAATTTTATTGCAAAAATATAACCAGTTTGTTGTTGCAGCACCTGCAGTGTTTAACGCTGTCGCTCGTAGTAGCTGTGTGATAGGCCGCTTTTTCAAGAATACTGGACAATACTTATTTCGTTCCTATCTGAACATGTTATATTACTTCATATGGCATTAGGTTGATGTTTATCTCGACGTTTTGGTCAAAGCTATAAAAAGCAATTATAAGAGCTTAAGGTTTGTTAATCCATTTAAAATAAGTAAACCACTGCAGCTCCAATAACCATGTACATCGAAGTAAACAACTGTTTGCTGATTTCATGGTCGATGTTTCTAGGTGGTAAATAACCATGTATTTTGTTGAACGTCATATAATCTTATGGAGCTAATATCTCCGACAGTAATAGTACTACCGTCATCAAAGTCCTTCTTCCCAGCAGTCTTAACATAATGACCATCATCGTCATAGGGCTTCTTCTCAACATAATTGTTATTCATTTTGATTTCATGTGTGTCTTTTGCATTTTCTTTTCATACTGTTACAGGTCGTTTATTAGCTATTGAAATACCTCATTACTGACCTCAACTTAAATCAGCAACAATATATCTATTAATCATTGTTGTATTTAACCTAACTACCCTGTTTCATCAACATGCAACTAGATAACACAAGGGTACCCTCGCATCCAACTACATAATCTACATTCACTTTGGAATCTGTTATGTACATTGGGTATTTTACCATAATGTTCTCATCTGCGTCATAATATTGTTCCCCGAAAATTATAAGCTCATTATATTTTTAACACTGTCAAATCTGGGTAACATGTGTTCTGTTTTGAACCTAGGTGCATACTAAGCAGATTACATATGATCTAATTCTTGATTTAACCTTAAAACACTTTCGTCTTTCAGACCATTACCGACTTGCAGAAAGTAGCATGTCCATCCTGTTGTCCCTTCTTTGTGTATTATTGAATTCAAATAATATGGCAATGTTCCCCAGCGGTCAACAATTACTTGCCCAATAGCTGTATTTGTGTTATAAGTGGCTAACACATCGGTTGATGTCGGTTCCTCAAAACCTTGATGTACAACTTTAAGTTCTTTTCGGTTGTTATATCTCGTGTATTTATTGTATTCATTTAAGTATCACCAATTTTGCCTTGGTGGAGGTTTGAAACTGTGGCGGATCAAATGAAATTAATTTGATCAATGTTGTAGTTATCCCATTTCGAGGAGTCATCATTGGGTAATGGTGTTTTGCATTCTTATCGTAGTTCCTTACATTGAATTTGCCATGATGTTTGCATGCTGATCTCTCTAACTCTGGTATGTTCTTGTTTATCAAATGCCGGTATAAAATACCGGAACCAGAATTTGATATCCATCCTGCCAGGTGTAGTGGATACCGTTAAACGTTTATGTTCAACTGTTGCATCTTTTTAATGACTCATCACTGTCCGAGTTCTTGTTAAAAATATTACGATATTTGTATCTTAAAATATGCGTTTCATTGTAGTAATTTTGAACTGTGTGCTATTTAAACTTAGTTAAGGCGAGTTAAAAATGTAATGCTTTAAAATAAGTTTTGTTTCAGCTCATGAGTATTTGACAATACTATACAATACTCCCTTGAAAATTGCCTTCTACCACAAGTTCATTTAATTTCACTTCAATCCCTTCTCAACTTGCAAGTAAATAACCATCGGTTCTTGGAGTTTATTGAACACTCCTACCCCCTATTTGAAATCGGTTGAGTTGATTACATACTAGCTTTGCTGCATCCTTTATGTTGTGCAATTAATTTAAAATTATTTTCTATTTTTTTGAAGCACTACAACCTTGACTTATTGTCAGTTCCATCTATCTTATTTCTCATGTTTCATATATTAGTCAGGTAGCATTAATGCAGTGAGGTATATAGGAAAATTCAGACTCGATTCCTGGACAACCGTACGGAAAATCTCGTAATAAGAAAATGATCGAACTATGATGATTATGTTTGTGTTGTTTTGTTAAGTAGTAAAGAGAAGATGACTGCTATGGTAGATTGCAGTTTGAGTTGATCAGTTCATCAGGATTTGTTTCTTTGGAGAGCACAGCTCATGCAATAAAACTCTTCACAGTGTAAAATTTCAGCAGTGATCCAGTTCTCCAGCCATCGTACTACTCCCTGAATTTGTCATTTTATATTGACTATATTGCTGTATCCATCAGGCGTTAGTTAACTCTCTGTGAATCGTGGTTGTTCCTTCCAGTCATCTGCAACCACTATGTAGTACCATGAATACTATTTGCCTTCCCTGCATCAACTACTAAACACGATATATTTATTTCGTTTCTTTTCATTTTGGCTTTCCATTCATATAACAATAATAAGAAAATAGGCTCTGAAAAAGCCGAAGAAATCATGCCCTTGGTTTTAAAGATACGCATCATTGTGAACCTAGGCGAAGGAGTTTGAATTTGAGTTCATTATAATTTGTGTGTGATTGTAAGATTTGGAATTTCAACGTAACTTTAACAATTTGTCAGTTATATCGCCACGATGTCTGCATAGTGGCAGTTCATAGTGATGTCTAGCGCTGGGGCACCATGCCACAGATATGTGGCAAAATGTTCCATCCAGTCACATTATCCTGACACCAGGCCAACCAGTCCAAAACACTAATCTCTTACTGCTGAGAACCTAGTGAGGTAGCTGCCGGTACAATTTATAAAAGTCGTTGATATGACTCAGCCTGAGTTTGAATCCGCTACCTGCCGCAGCCGAGGCAGAATTTCTACCTTTTAAGCCGCCAAAGCAGTCATTAATTCTTGGAACAAATACAACCCCCAAGTGGAGGCTTTAACTGTCAATCAGTGCGTGTTATCGAAACAAATCACTTGCAAATACCGTCGAGAATGACAATAAATAAGTTATAAATCAGGTATAGTTACCTTTTCTAAAAAAAAATGAGGTGTTAACCAATTATTATTAGTATCATTATTTACAAAAATAGTGATTCGTCATATATTAAAATAAAGCACCATAAAACATGTGACCAGCTTGTAATTGGAGCACTGCAATATAATATGGGTAATTTTAAACTGACCAGTTTGTAATTGGAAAACTGCGGTTATAATAACGATAAAATTCTAAGCTAGGAACACTGACGGTGACTCGGAATGCGAATAATTTCTTTAAAATTACTTGCTCATTGAGAATTTGACACAATCCTTAAATGTATGTCACAAATATATTTGTCAGTTAATCTATTTCATAGTCGAAACCTTCCCATGCTTAAATTTTTTTATTCTTTAAAGTTACAGCTTTCTTTGGCAACGGCTTTTTTATCATGGGGTTTGAAATCAGTATATTATGTCAACCATGATTATTTTGTCACATTGTGTATGTGCTCCACGCTCTGTTTCCATTGTTCTTAAGACTGCTCATTTCCACCATGGTTAATTCGTAAAACAACAGCAACGACGAATCATTTATATATGCAAGGCAGTGGCGTAGCATGAAATTCTGCTCACCAACCCTTTGGAAGACTTAATTCTGGGAATCCACTCTCAATAAACAAAGGCGTTTGAAGGAAATGTTTGTCGTGGGATTTGCTTGGGTAGTTGCTACGCCATTGGTGCAAGTAAGTTTCAAATCTTAATTCCACACATCGTAAATACCTCAGTGCATCTATATAAATCATACTGTAAAAAAGGCTGGGATAAAACCATTTCATTTTATTTTGGGATCCCCCACACACACACACACACACACTCACGATCACTTAGATGTCGCTTGATGCCACTACGGATTTCATCAATTAATATTTGTCCAATGTCCACCACGTTGTAAATTTTACTTGGAACAAATCGCATCTCTCCATGTTAAATTCTTTAATATTAGTATCCATCAACATTTCCAAAATGCACTGGAATATGCAGATTTCCGAATGTATTTATATTTCTGTAAGAGATTGTTTAAACTGGATGAGATAATATCATGTGAGATAAATGGATTATCAAATAGTTAGTACACTTTACATACTGTGTTTGGGATTTATGTTTGTTACATGTTAACACGTAAACATGTCCTTTGTCTCTTTCTGTGAATCTGATTGGTTTATTAAGCGAATAAACTTCTTGCACATTATTCTTTTTGCTGACTGACCTCGTCCTTGTTAAGTTTCTTTTATCCTCCTTCTTCAACATTTTCTTTTTCAATCCATTATTATCAACAATATGGCGGTCAACTTTACAATCTGAAGCCGAATGGACACTGTGGGAAAGCGGGCGACTATCATAAATCCGCACAGTACTGGTTACATGTTCGGAATTTGTAGAATTCTCCGAATGCCATACTAAAATAATAGCTTTGAGTAAACACGCTACTTAAACTGAAAATGACGTAGACCCGAGATAATCCATCAATCACGCTGTCCATACTTAGTATATAGGTAGGCCAAAAGTAACGAGGACAAATACTGGTCTTTCAGCTGACAACAGGTTATTTAATCAAAGCATAATTGCAAATCAAGTAATACAAATATCCGGTTGCTAAAACATTAATTGTGGCAATCATAATTGTCATCTTTCTGCATCCAGTAATCCAGTACTGAAGGTGGACCATTCAAACATAATGTAGAAAAAAACTTGTGAATTAGTACATATCAATGACACATCTTTTAATATATTGATATTTTGAAACTTGTCTTTCACATTTTTGTGTCTTCTTTATGATATTCTTCGAAGATGCTACAATAAATTATATTATGAAAAATGTTTATTGTTTTGGTGTCAGTACCAAAATGGAAACAACTGTAGTTAAGACTGTTTAATTTGTTTTGCAGCAGTTATCACGTGGTCATCTGCCAAAATCCAATCATTCATCGGATAATTCTTTTGAATAGTTAACGGTTTCTGTTGGTTCCTGGGGTAGCGAATTTGATACTGATGAGCAATACTTTAACAAAATATTATTTTAATAAAGCTCGTAGCAACGAGATGGTCAAGACAAATCAATATACAGACATAACTAAAAACTAATATTTTAAATAAATATTCACGTCTCTGTATACATTTGATTATACATGCGTTACGATTACCGAAAAGTTTGAATGTATAATGAAATCACTCTTTCAAAATCATCATAATATGTTCCAAAATTCGACAAAAACTATAATTTAGGCACATGAATTGTGCCAATTCAAAATAGTATCTCTGGAGAGATTTAATTATCTCCTTTTGCTAATCTTCGAACAAGAATTGAACAATCATGCGCTGTTTGAACCTTAAACTATTTAAAATGTTTTATTTATGACAATAATGGTATTACTTGGCTTTAATAACAATTGCATTTTAAAGTTATTTTCCTTTAGAAAACAACGAAATATCAGTTTACGGATTGAAAAGTCTTTACACATCAGTCAGCGACGATTGATAAATGTAACTTTTGAATTAAAAGGCATAACATTCATTTGCCCGAATTTTTCCAAAAATGGCATAGACAATTACGACTGGATTACTAGTATAGTTATTAAATATCTTTGAAACAACATCAAAAGAATGCTGTTAAACCACAATATTGGTATTAAATCAACCGATATATTTTCTAATTGTTCTCTATAACAGCAATCCTATAATTCAGCGGGTACCTTCATCACAGATATGTTATTGTTGTTGTTGTTGTTGTTGCACGGTTTAACGCCATTTTTCAGCCCAGGAAATGAAAAGAACAAGAGGGTTTTTTAACAAAAAAAAAGCTTATTTGATCATATAATGCAGTAAACTATTTTATTTTCATTTTCATTGTAACAATTATGTATGCAATCACCAATCACATTCCTTGTCTATGGAATTGTATAACCATGAGTTAATTCCCCTTGACTTTTTATTTCTATTATTTCGCATATAAGCATTAGTACAGATTCAAATTAGGTTACTAGTACCAAAGAAAAAAAGTAATTATTTACAAACAAAATATAATTTTTTGTCTACTGTTATGAATTTATATTATCAAGGGATTTTTTTCTTTAACCAATGCTGGACAATTATTGCACTATTGCCTCAAATTTTAAGGAATTTTTCCCACTTTTCTCACTCGATTTACATGTAAATATGATCAAACTATAGTCTGCAACATGGGGCATGATCAGAATACATTATTTAATGTTTGAATTCAAAATAAAACAAATACTTCATATGCATTTACTCTAAAATGTCCTTCTTTCATGTCCAAATTGAACAATTTCCCAGTGACGTTAGAATACAGTTTTGACGTCATGAAAATGTTTTATTTATGACAATAATGGTATTACTTGGCTTTAATAACAATTGCATTTTAAAGTTATTTTCAAGCTTGTTCCATGGGGTATGGTAAATTAACTATGTGGTTGTCATTTTGGAAGTAATTAGCATGCATACTATATCAAAAGCTTTGAAATTCACTGCAGAATATGACATGTTTTTTCCAATAAGTTGACAACACATATTCAGTTGTTTTTTTTTTTAAGGTGGCACTCTACAGTTTGGTATTTTGCATAGGGTTAGAATTTTAAAGAAAAAGAATTTCCCATGAGTTCTTCACTGGTTATACTGGCCATATAATAAAGACTTTGTCTGTCTTAGGTCTTGTTAGAAGAACTTCGAATTCCCTTTATTTTGATGTATGATTGATGGATGTAATTTAGGTTCTAGAGTATACAGCTTGGGCTCACTTATGAGCTAACTCCGCATGGTCATTTTCACTTCCTGGACTTCAGAGATACATTGTAGAGAAACAATCCAATAACTTTTCTTACTTTTCAAATATTTTGTAATTCATCCAGAAGCTGCTATAGCCTACTTCAGCAAAATTCGTTTGCCCTATTTTAATAACTGCTAAATTTAGTGTACTTTTGATTAATTCTGGTTAATTTGTTAAGCACATGGGAGCATCCATTTTGTTATACCATGTGCTTAAATCATGTACAATTTCCACAAGTACAGTAACCAAAGAAATGTCAACCACATTACATCAAAGTAGCATAGAGATATGCCAACATTATCTCTATTGTGCATGTTACAAATGCAAAACAACTTAACCTTACATACATCAATCTCTGAAAAGTACATACTAACTGGTGAGCATAAAGAGCATTCGGGTGTATACCCATGGAGTTATATTTAATCCTGTTTGTATTAATATTGGCTCATTTACTTTATATTCAGTGCATTTTAGATGAACATTTTAAGTAAGGAAAAGATGTATACTCTTTAACCCAGATCACATCAATCATACGCCAAAATAAAGGGAGTTAAAGGTTGCTTTAAATATCTAAAATATTAAATGTATTTTTAAATGGTCAAGATAACTAGTGAGGAAACCCGGAGAAATTCTTTTTCTTTAAATTTCCAACTCTATAGTGTTACGTGCTTAGGCTCGAATAAGCAGCAACACAGAAAGAGTGAAAACTAACAAGCTTGTAAAACTTTAACAATGTTTTTATTAAGTACAATTATTTAAATAAAACAATTGAACTTACAGTTTTAGAGAATCAAATCCAACAAATATAGAATTCACAAAATAATCCACTAATAGAATTGCAAGTCCTGATAAATAAATGTTCTAATAGTTCCAGGTTCGAATCTTGACGATGTAATCCAAAATGGCTGACAATGTCACGTGGTACAGTTCTTGTTTTTAATCATCCAAATGAATTATGAGCACATGTTTTCTCCTCCAAATAGATAATAAATCCTCTTTCTTCAATGTATTGACACAAAGTCCAAAACAAGAATAATAAAAATTATAACTCAAACATGAATTACACAACCAATAACTTACAGCCCAAAGATTCTACTAATGTCAGCTTCTAAAATACAGATATATATATTGTTTTTCTGAAGTAAACAAGTAATCACGCGCTTTTCTAGAAATTGATAGAAGGTCAGAGGAAGAGTCTACCTTCACCTAGTCACGTAATAATGAAATATTCTAGAAGGAAATCATTCACTTCCCACCCTCAATAAAAGTGTTGTCCTTGAAATTGACCAATAGATTTAGAGGCTTGTTGACAATGTCTAAAGCAAGGTCAGGATTTAGGTCAAACAAGCCAAGGTCAAAACTTGTTTACAATTAGAGAATCTAAGTCAGCCTGAACATTCTAGAAAAAATCTCCCAATCAATTCATTTTAAAGGCAAAATAACAAATTTGGATTTAACATTTAAAAAAAATAAATAAATTAAATCCAATAGCCGTAACAATAGAAAATAAGAAACTTTAGAGCGCCACCTTAAGTTTTTCGTAGTTTTTATGAACTCTGTAAGAGGAACATACGTAGTCATGACTTCTGTCAGTTCTTAAATACTGAAAATGAAAAATTCTTATAAAAATTCTAATAACTGGAATAACTTATGTAAAATAAATTGATGAAGTCAACGAAACATATAACATATCTTTGGTACTCTTTTGCGATTTACGACTTGCCGTAATACACTTTTTCTGTTTTGAGAGGTCTACGATATAAACATGTGCGAATTTGGTGAATTTTCAAATACTCGTTCAGCGTGTATTGGGGACAATAAGTCAGTGTGTACTTTTTTCCATGATTCTTTCTTTGCAATGACCCTTATATATTCAGCTAATGAAATTAGCATAATACTTTATTTGTGATTTTGGTTTGATTGGACCCTTAACTATTCAAGTGAAATACTTCGTCATTTTTCAAAGCAGATTCATTCAGGAAGTGTTTTATATTTCAAAGAGTGATAGAAAGAATGATATGAATCAAAGAAATACAATTCTTTGGCATAAACAAATATTTTCAAGTCGAACAATTGCTAGAAAACGTGAAATACAACCAATCGCATATGATTGCCAATTATTACCGCTTGTAACAGTTAAAGATGACATTGATGGACAACTAAATGTTCAGTGATGCAAGCTAGAGCTCCCTGACTTTAACAAAATTTTCTTCAGACATTTATATATATATATATATATATATATATATATATATATATATATATATATATATATATATATATATATATATATATACACACGCACACACACACACACACACACACACAAAATCAATTGTTCATAGTTGCGATTGAAACGAATACATGGTTTTCTGAATTTGTTTTCAGGGTGACAAATTATGGACGCACATACATTTCATTTGAGGTACGTGAGCCTTGGTTGATTATTAGAGACTGCTATTCATAAAAAGTGGACCTTAAACATCGCAAGATGACCAAAATAGATTCTACAAGACTGTAACTACTTCCGTTGGTAAGATAAAAGTTTCAAAACGAAAACAGTAGTACATAACTTATGTAGAGGGCAATTGCGGTCGTACAATTACCATGAATACTACTTTTGCATGCATTCTGTTTCTCCTCCAAAAGTAGCAGATTCGATACCCGATCAGGCCAGCCCAGGTCGGTTGCCACGGTGTGTCCTCCGAAAAGACTCGTAGCTCTTTTTCCTCTGCATGATATAGATGATAATGTGTTAAAACCAACAAAACAAACTTTATCTCCTCGCTAGCAATTCATGCTGTGTATGCCAAAGGCGAAATATAGTAAATCGATTTCGTTACTAAATAATTTTGGAAAACGCAGTCAATTATATTTAACGAAAAGCTTTTTACAGATAATTTGCAATCTAAGTATCCGCAAAACAGCAAATACAAATTTCCAAGAGCCATTGATTGTAGTGACCCAATAAAAAAATTATTTGCGATATTTACTGTAACTGCATTCTGACTGAATTTAGTTTTGTCAAAGATGAGGAAATTCACGTTTAATGTGAATTGTACATGCTATGAAAGGTTATAAACACAATTTTTAAATTTGATTACTTTTGAGACACTGTAAATCGGGCGTAAATTTTGAAATTTATACCAAATCTTATAAACAATTAAACCATGAGTACGGAGAACGATGCAGAACCATGAACGTGTCTTCTTTTGGCTTTACATTTCTGCGCAGTCAGAATAGTTTTAATTAAAGTAATATTTGCTGGGATACCCGGGTTTGAGGATATAGTGCGTAACGAACCGCAGGCAGAATTTAGCAGAATCATAGCATGTGGGCCGGACCTCTTTCTAGGAGTACATAATTTTGGATCTCTGAATTGGCTTCAAAGGTATTTAATCCGTGTACAATCGAGGCTATTGACGAACATCAAGCATATTCGGGCCAGATACACCTTAGCGAGCCAAGATGGTGTAAAGAACAGCAAACGTTAGGTATGTTGACTAATTAGGGATGAGAAAAGCTAGATCTTTCGCTGGGAGGGGCTAATACTTTAGGCGGGAAAATGCTTCATTCTTATTCGTAAACGCGCACAGATCCGTCAGTGAGCTGCTAATTATCGGGGCAGAGAGACTATTGTCTAGTAAAGCAAGAAGTGCATTTTTTTTAAAGATAGACTTATCTCATAAGATATGATTTAGATAGTGCTGTCCATACAACAATATATTACAACATCCAAATAAAAACACAAAATGCACACATAATGGACAAATGACTCTGGCAAAGTCAACTGGGAAACAAGCAATAATTACTTTGTTAGGGAAAAGGAGCGGAAATCGGCCCTGGAACTCAATAATTCTAAGGGAAGAGAGTACGATCCTAAGTTCGAGAGTTGGATTGTAAAGAAATCTGTATTCACCACAGCACAAGTGGAGAATATATGTCATAGGTCAGCCCTGACTTGTGATAGAAAGTATTATCAGTCTGATTCTCTTAGTGGGTTAATGAGACTTAATTATATTTGATGAACAAAGCAGAGATTAATCGTCAACAAAATTTTGATAAAATAAATGATCAAAATATATACAATAATATATACAATACTTAATACACTCATGGGATGGACAGGGAAAACATTACACCAACGTAAGACACTTTTGACGTAGAGACGGTGTACCTCAATCAACTTGAACCAGCTTGTGCTGGGGAGAGTAACGAGGCTCAACACCAAGAAGTGTATGTTGAGGAGGGAATGTTAGCTAAAAGTCACTCCAAGACTTAACTCGTAAAAAGAAGGAAATTGAACTGGGTAAACAAGCTTCTCAAAGGAAGCTCCCTGGGTGCCGTGAGAGTCCGTACTGAGATATCCCAGGGTGTACGAAGACATAGAGAGAATGCTTCCAGTGTGTAAAGAAGAGACACAGTGTACAGAAGGAGGAAGAGGAAGGAAATAGGAAGGAAGATAAATTAGATGAGAATTTGGGAAAACTCACTGAACGGAGACTCTCGCATAATAGAACAGTAATTTCTGTATCACGACGTAATGAGTAAAGGACATTTGGTCAACCCATCCATTATTGTATTATGACATATTGAGCAGAAGATTTGTGTCCATGAAATTCTTGCATTCGTATATTTGATAAAATTGTTATTTATTCAATCTTGGGTTGTTGTATATATTTTGAGAGTAGGGGTTGCTGCCTGGGGGCTTGTGGGTCATTACATTTCAATGCACACCTTCTGCAATATTAGTTATTGTGCCGTAGTGGATCTGTGTTGTTTGTGGTACCGTGGCGGGATTGTGACATTGTGCTACTATATCCGGACGTGATAGGATGCCTGGACTTTCAGATATAGTGTATGGATACCCGCGCATAATATTATATTGCTTGGATACCTTGGCGTGAGGATATAATAATAATGAGGACTTTGTATAGCTCCGAATCTTCAGAAGCTCTATGTGCCTTATAACATCTTTAATAATATGACTTTAAAAAAATAAACACCATGAAATTAGAAAACACAAACAATGCTGAAAATATTTAAGGTAGGAAACATTATTAAGGCTTTAAGTTTGTCCCTGCAGTCGAAATATTTGAGTTTTAAGAGCACTCTTGAAAGGGATCACTGCGTCTTTGTGGCTAATTCGTTCCACGCTGCTGGGCCATGGTATGCAAAAACAACGTTACCCATTTTCGTAATGGGAATAATGAATATACGATTGCCAAAACAGGAGCGTAAGTATCTTGCTGTTGTCTACACATGGGTGAGGCCAGATAGGTATGTTGGACTGGAGTCCGTCAGTTAAACGTAGCACAGAGAACAAATTTTTGTGTTTGATTCAGGATCGAATGGATAGCCAGTGTAGGATAGAGAACAACGGGGAGGTGTGCTCTGATCGTGGTAATCTAAGGATGATCCAAGAAGCTGTTTTGAAGTTTCTGGAGTAGATATTGAGACGAACGAGACAGAATTGAGTTACAATAGTCCAGTCTTGAAAGTACTAATAAACACACAAGTGTTTTAGTAGCATCAACTCAAACATACTTGCGAATGAAGCTGATGCGTCTCAGTTCAAGATATGCAGCCGGGCATATGTGCATGACATGTTGGTGCAATGTGAAAGTACTGTCCAGAGTAACACCAAGATGTCGTACTGACTGTGTGAATTTGATGTTGGTTTTGCTGATATGTATTGCTCTTAGGTAAATGATGTAACTGAGAAAGTCTTTATGTTGTGATCAGAATGGCCTCAGTTTTATCATTGTTCATCTGCAGCTTGTTACATGTCATCCAAGATTTCACATCAGAAATGCACCTCTCTACTATTTGGATGGTAGCATCAAATTCAGGGGGGTGACTGGACTTGTATATTTGGGTGGCATCAGCGTACAATTAGTGAGACACTGGATGAAGATCTATAGCATTTGAGAGTGGCAGAGTGTATAGAATGAAGCAAACAGGTCCAAAAACAGAACCTTGTGGAACACCACAACGTAGATCAACTATGCTGGAGTGTCTTCCATTTGCAGAGACAATTTGTGTCCTGTTGTCTAAGTAGGACTTGAACCACAGTAAAGCTGTATCATGAATGCCAAATACAGGAGATGGTGAAGTAATATATCATGGTCTATTCTGCCAAATGCTGAAGATAAATCAAGGAGGGCGAGGACTGTACTCTTTTAATTATCCAAAGTAGAGTGAATGTCATTAAATACTTTCAGAAGAGTAGTTTAAGTACTGTGGCAAGGGCGATATGCAGACTGTACGTTGCTAAAAAGACTTTGAATTCAGATGAGAAACAAGTTTTGTTAGAACAACTTTTTCTAAGATTTGCTATATGAACGAGAGATTAGAAACACTGCGGTAGTTCTTTTAATCATTATGGTCGAGTGTTGGTTACTTCAGCAGAGGCTTTACAATGTAAATTTTGAACAATGATGGGAATTCCCTGGATGAGAGAGAGGTATTAGTAACATCAATTAGTGAAGAAAATGTTGGATCTAAGCACTCAAGCAGCAGTGATGTTGGAATAGGATCAAGTTCTCATGACTTTTGTACACTCTTCATCATGATTGTCCGTACAAAATCCATAGAGATAGGCTCACATTCTGATAACGAATGTATCTGAAATTCTGTATCGTAACTGATTGGCAGTGATTCCCAAATGTTTGCCACGGCACACTACTGTGGTGCAAGAGATTTGTATGTCAGCCGTGGAAGTTTTGAAAATATAAAAAAATTGCTAGCGTTTTGAAACCTTGAACATATCGAAAAATTCAATGGTAAATCAATGTCACAAAAGTTAAAAAAGTAACATATATAAAAACGCAATATATGTTAGTCTTTCATTCATTGGGTCCTTTTCTAACGTGAGACTTGTGCGAGATCTCGGTAGAACTCAATCGCTCTAATTATAATAATAGTCTAATAAGAGATATATGCAGCCCATTAGACAATGTTCTCGCATTACCCACGCTAAAATATTAAATAAACGACGTAACAAATCAGACCGCTACATTTGGCCGCTTTGATGTCGCAGTTATAACGTTCGTTCATTGGTTAGCCATGGAGAAATACTTAATTAAGTCTGAAACTCTTAAAGAGAAACTGTTAAATGAAAAGCAAGAAAACAAGCGAAAGTACAAAGAAGATTGCATCGAGTATGGTTTCATAGCTTCGGTATCTGAAGATGCTCAATTGTCATTCTGTCTGGTCTGCAACGCAGCTTTGTCGAACGAGGCGCTTGTTCCCAGAAAATTGAAGAGACACGTGGCAACAAAACGTTCAGCTGTAAATGACAAACCAAAGGAATACTTCGAAAACCTCGTGGCTCAACATAAACAAAACACAAAAACCCACACAAAAAAGCTAAAAAAACTTACGAACTACATGAAGCTGCCCAAAAAATGATTAATTGAAAGTTATAAGATCGCTCAGTTGTTGGCAAAGCAAAAAAATGCGCATACAGAGGCCGAAAGAGTAATTGCGCCATCATTAGCAATTGTCATTGAAACTATGCTTGGAACCGATGACGCCGAAAAAGAATGAACGTTCCTTTTTCAAATGGCACAATTTCTCACAGAACTGAAGACTTATCGTCAGATTTAAAGGATCAAATCTGCGAACACTTCGAAGCGCCTGACGATGAATTGTCTCTGATGTGGTCTCTTCAAGTTGATGAATTTACAGACGTTAGTGGCAAAGATCAGCTGTTGCCTTTATTTGATTCATAAAGAATGGAAAATTTGTTAACGACTACTATTCTTTTTGCAAGGATTTGGAAACTACGACGAGAGGCGAAGACATTTTCTATTTTGTGAATGAAAACAATTTGCTCTTCAGCATACAATATAAAAAAACTGTCAGCGTTTGCACCGATGGATGTCCTTCAATGAATGGAAGAAAGAAAGGATTCGTTACTCTCGTGCGCCAAGAAAATCTAAACGTGTTGTTAGTTGTTCACCGCATGATCCACAGAGAAGGTCTCGCCTCCAAATTTTTGCCAAATGATTTGGCGTCTGTTCTGAACCAAGTTATTAAAATTCGAAACTTCATCAAATCTCGACCGCTTCAATCTAGACTTTTCTCCCAACTCTGTGAAGCAATGGCTTCAGACAACAATCTAGGAGTTTGATGTATATGGGTTTTCAAGACAGTCAAAGTGAAGGTTGAACACTCCAAGAAGAATCAGGTTGCACCTATCGAATTTCCATACTCCAGGAGATTCGAAAACAGCTCCAAAAGAGAGATTCAGTCAGCTTATTTTTTCTACTAGGTGGAGGTCGGTAGAGGCAGAAAAAATGGAATGGCCTTTGTTCCAGTGTGAGTGTTGTTTGGACTAGTTCAAACCGTCGTGGCAGAAGTTGACGGTTGTGTTGTATTTAAGACATTTATGGATTTTTTTTGTGATAACATCAACTCCACCTCCGGGAGAGCGGCGGGAGAATGACTTGATATAGTATACGGTGGGTGTTAGATCCGCGCACTTGGGCTCATCGTCTGATGTTTTTTTACCATGTTTCTGTCAGGAATAAGACGTCGATATTCTGATCGTTGATAAAATTTAAATATTTTTATGCGCTTTTCCGGTGATCCTACTGATTGGGAGTTGAATAATACAATACGCGTTGGTATCTCTTGGATAGTTGACATAAATGTTGACGTTTTAGCAGGGAATTGCACAAGGTTATCTAAATTAACGACCTTATTTTTAAATTGTTTAGCTGGAAAAGGCAAAAGGGAGATAACTGGAATTATTATTCTTCCTGTTCTACGCCGGCCAGCTTTGAAACGTTTCTTTTTCGCCTCCGTTTACATTTCAGTACATGTAATGATGAATGTAGCCAGAAGTCGTTTAGTCTTGAGCACAATGTAGTATGAAGAGCCAAGAAGTGGTCAATTAAAGTAATTAATGATGGTCCATTTTAGCATAAACGGGTTGACTGGCGATCACCTGATGGCGCTTTATTCAAGAACAAAGGACGTCGTAACAATGGAGCAAGACAGCTGAGAAGAATTCTAATTGCTCTCGTTTCCAAAACAAGGAGGTGAACTGAACAGCCAATGCATGATGAAAAACAATAATTTAGACGAAGATAGACAACAAGCATATCTATTATTAAAAACAGCACAAAAACGGACGAGCCACTTCAAGCTGGTTAAGCGATAGCAGCCATTTTTCCAGAAATCATATAGTGCCCGGATACCTGGGCACAAGGTTATATTTCTAAGGTACCGGGTAAAAGAGATATATCAATATTATGGTTATGGAAATTACTGATGATGAAATACTAATAAACAGTGATATAGCGCTTTATAACAAAGCTTTTTTCTCGAAAGTATATGATGTAGCTTAAAGGCATCAAATTATTCAAGAATGCAAAGATGCAAATTATTCGCTTCCTTGCATTGTATTTTAATTCAGTGAATGCTTAATACTATGCATACTCCCTTATATGTGGAGTCAAACTGCAAACAACAAAGGTTTTGATCTACCGTAGTATGATGTGGCAGCATATAATAGTCTATTACTCCTAACAAACAGTACAGACCAAGATCTAGTCCGATAAATCGAACCCCCAAATACGTGTTGATACTGATACAACCAATGAATATAACTAGTCAAGAGATTATCTATCGGCCTAACCCAGATCTGCCGGCACATTATGCGATGGCAGATTTTGGTCTGTGCAGTCTGCAGTTGGAATCGAAATAAAGACAACATAAGGTAAGTAACACGTGCTCTTCTGATTTTTATTATTTAAAAAATCATCAAAGTCCCGCTTTCCATCAAGAGAAGATAATCAGTTACGGACACATATGACAAAGAAACATAATGGGACGAATGCCGTAATGAATCAACAAACGGTCATAGGAAATATTAGTTAATTTCGTATGTACTCGAATACATGTCAAGTCCAAATGCAAACATCAAAGACTCTGACCTGCCGGCGCGTGCTGTTTCCTTTACTGATTAGTCGACAAACTGCGTGAACGCAAATCTGATGGCGCATTATGCGACGGCAGATATAGGTCTATGCAGCATCTAGTTTGACCCAACTTATAAGCGAGTATGCCGACATCTCTTACACTGAATTGTTTTTTCTGCTGATCAACAAACGACCCTGAAAAGTAATCAACTATAGGGTCAGCATAAATCGACATATTTACGCAAACAAAAAAACTGATTAAAATCATAAATGTTGTTTGGACAGAAGAAAAGGTTTAGGATAAAATACACTAAAACGTTTCCTTATGTCTGGATCTGCATGTATTATGTATCATCATCTTTTCTTCAGATATTCTTGGCTATTTCATTCATGTACTTGGTATCCGAAGTACACTCTTAGGCATCAAGACAGTTGATGGAAATGTGTCTCATGTAACTATTGACTAGAAAACAAGGATTATACATCCAAGCCGGAAAAAAAGAGGTAAACAGAAAACGTGTTCGCATCAGGTTTTTGATAGCTTATTGATCAGAAGGTTGATTTCATTTTGAATGACCAAACCTATTACAGTGATGGTACTTTAAACTTTAAATTAGCACTGAATATTTCACAGTGTATTGTTTGGCCTTCTTACAGTAAGGTGATCACATAAAACTACACACAATAAATATTCCATTATTTAGACGCGCTTCCTACTTTATAATGCTTTTGTACCATCTTTTGTCAAGAATTCGAAAGCATGCATGCGAATGAGACATTTGATAAAATGTTGTTGTAATTAGGCAGTATTGTATATACTCATACATAGATTCCAACTACAAACGGGTTAGACGTAGATCTACAGGCGCATAATAAGCCGGCAGATCTGTGTCTATGCAGTTTGTTAGGAATAATCATTTTGAACAAACAACATAGACCCTGGACTGCCAGCGTATCATGCAATGGCATATCAAGACGTATGTTGTTTGCATATGGGTTAAACTTACAAGCTAGTATGCGGTATATTAGTGACAATTAAGACTGAGATGGTTATATTTAAAGTATGGAACGGCTTGACAGCTGCTGAATAAGCTTTCTCGTAATCTGCCATTGCATTTACTCTGCCAGATGTTTAAAGACCGTCTCTTTTGTCGTTTTATACAGCAATTATTCGGAAATACCTAAACAAACTCGGATTTGTGCTGGATCACGTTGAACTACTAATCAAAGACTCGATGTAGAAGTTTTTTTTTTACCATCATCGTGTGTTTGAACAACATTTAAATGTACATTAACACAACGATGTGACCAAACAAAATTTGCTTGCTAGCTTTGTTAAAGAACATTACAGGGTACTTTCACAGCAGTGACGGGTATGGACTGTCTGTTGATACATGACAAATACTTCTATAATTGGAAACCTCGAAAAACAAATCCAATAAGGATGTATGATAGACATTCATTCATGCGTAAGTTAAAGAGTGAATAACAGTTGTCTAGAATTTCATACCAATTTTTGTGAACTTCCCGTGGTTAAAACACCATGGTTTATATCTTGTTTGTTAACATGTATTTTATTTGTATACCCAGTCTGATCATAAATAAAAGAATGGATCACAAAAAAATGGTTGAAGTATGTAAGAATGGATTCTCTGGACTTTTGCATATATCAGAGCGTAGATATTTGAATACTTGCATGCTTTTTAAGGTAAAGAAATGCATATGATTATTGTGATATTGTTTAGTATAACGGAATTAGGAATATGTACTAATATGAAGGAATTTATCGATATATGTATAAGAAGGAGTCGATACCGTACTGCATTATAACGTTTGTTTTACCATACAAGAAGAATGTATGGGTATCTCGATGCGAACGAATTATTTGATGAGAGGCTGTGTGTAGTGTCAGATGAGAAGGCTAAGGGAAGATAGTGTACCGCTCTTGTGTTTTCACAGGAAGCTTTTACGGGGACAGGGAACTTCCGGTTCCATTGAGTCCCAAGTCTTCAAGAGTTGAAGACGGAATTGAGACTGTAGCCAAGACAGATGAAGTCGACAGAAGTGCAGTCATGGGGGAGAAAGTGGAGGAGGAGGTGAAGGATTCTGGATATAGTGGAGGAGGCTGAGAAGGAGGAGGATTAGTCTAGAGAAAGTCGAAAAGAAGAAGGAATTTGGAGAAAGGTCAGGGAGGAAGAGGAGAATAAATTGAGAACAATAGGAGAGAGAAAGGATAGAACAGATGAGTAGAAATACAAGGACAGGTAAAAATCAGTCTTACAATGCTAATCAAGTGATGCAATACGCTTATTAAATGATCGAGCGGAAGGAGTGAAATTGAAAATTTGAGTCATTTGGTTATTTAATTGTTTTTAAATTGTTGTTAATTGAATTTCAACCTTTTTATATATTTGACCATCTAATCGTCGGCATTGCCGACTGAGGGCTCGGAGCTTTAAATCAATATTTCACTAAATTTATCTTAACCAATAAAATAGAGCTTGGGTGGGACTTTTATAATAGTTTAAATAAAATATTGGGAACACCAGACCCAACCATATACATCGTCGCAACGAGTGCATCTCAATTTTCTCATTATAATTTAGACGGGTAAAGGAAAATATTAGTCAACACAGACATCAAAAAGCGCACGAAAAGAGAAAAATAACATTTAAAATGGTAATAGTCCTTCATTTGTTGAAAACGAAACTAATATATACCAATTTTGACAATATCTGCAAAGTTTACATCTGCGGAAACCATCTGGATTTACAATATTTCGGCTGCCATTAACAATATGTGTGTTGTGATCTTGATTATTTTACATATTTGCCTTGCCTTTTTTATGTATCTTTCCTTGTTGATGTCGTGTAATATTTCCAGCACAGTGGATTTTGTGTTTATTTTCAAGGCTTAAAAGGTTTATGATTCAATACCCACCCATGCCAGATATGGCTGGCTGCTTTGGCGGTGTCCATGGGAAATTAATAATAATAATAATAATAATAATAATAATAATAATAATAATAATAATAATAACTAGGACTTTGTGTAGCGCCTAATCTTTAGACGCTCTAAGCGCTTTACAACATCTATAATGATATGACTACAAAATACAAAAACATGAAATTAGAAAACATAAAAAATGCTGAAAATATTTAAGGTAGGAAACATTATTAGGTCTGTAAATTTGTTCCTTCAGTCGAAAAAGGTGAGTTTTAAACGCACTCTTGAAAGGGATCACTGTGTCTCAACATAATTGAGTTACAGTAGCCCAGTCATGAAAGTACTAATGAACACACAAGTGTTTTAGTGGCATCAACTGAAAGATATTTGCAAATGGAACTGATGCGTCTCAGCTCATGCTGCCTTGCATATGTTCATTACATGTTTGTCAGTGTGGAGAGTACTGTCCATAGTAACACCTAGGTTTCGTACTGACTGTGTGAATTTAATATTGGTGTTGCTGATATTTATTGTTTGAGGTAAAGGATGTGAATGACAAAGTCTTTGTGTTGTGATCAGAATGTCATAAGTTTTATCATCATTCATCTGCAGCTTGTTACATATCATCCATGATTTCACATCAGAAATGCACATATCTATACATGGGATGGTAAAATCAACTTCAGTTAGGTGGTTAGACTTGTATATTTGGGTGTCATCATCAGCGTACAATTAGTGAGACACTGGGTTGTGATCTATGAAACTTGAGAGCAGCTGAGTGTATAGAATGATGAGAACATGTCAAAGAACAGACCCCTGTGGAACACTACAATAAAGCATCAACTTCAACTATAAATCTCATTTTAAGAAAAGGCAAAAACAAAGCAATAAACAAATAATCAAATAGGACAAAGTTCATCTTTATCTCTATATATGTAACACACGTTGTTTAAAATCTGGTTAAGCTGCCACTTGTGTCCCAGCATAGATGTTTCCCATCACGTTCCCCGTTTCATTCGTAAATATGCTGTTAGGTCCATCGTGTTGGGTACACTTATCGATAATCAGATCAAGTGCAGTCATCGTCTTCTTCTAATGGATGTACAACGTATGCCATTTGAATAGTCATTTTTCCATTGGTGATGTCAAATTTTTCTCTCATGGTCTGCACGTCTTCAATAGCCATCAATAATTTGAAAGAAGTTAATTCTGCATATGTGCTAAGCCCGAGATATACATGAGATCCCAAACTGTCGTGATACATAGATAGGCTCAAACGATTTTGATCTTTGACTTGGCACTGACATTTGAGTTTCTCCAACAGTGAGTCAAGTAGGTCCGTAATTCAACCTGCTCCATCTTCGGGTGGGACGCCATACGCTAAGTATTTACACTTCACTATGTAAGTGTAAGTTATCGTCCTATAAAATTTGGATGCTAAAATACTTCTTTATATCTACTTAATCTTTGCGCTTTTTGGATGCATTTTGCTGTGACGGTATGGTAGTGAATGAGATCAATGTTGTTTGTTTTTTCTCTTTTTCCATCTGGGTAGAGTGACTCATCTTTCTCATTGCATATCCTCGCAATGAAGTGTCGTTCTTGGAAGTCGTCCCTTTTTTGATATCAGTATTTCCATAAGGTAAAGTCTTGTGGTCTGAAAGTTGCACTGGTCGCACGTAATTTATTATGGTGTTAGTACATAAACAACTAAGATTTGGTACTGCATTGGTGATGCGATCGTGAGGCATAGCATCACACCTGAATTTCTCGTTGAACTTGAGTCTTACTCGTGATACTTACTGTTTGAAAGGATTTATTTTCTCGATTGATGCTGGTAGTTATCCCTTTATATATGCTGACCAATATCGACGTGACCGTAGGGTAAATTGAAGTGGTTGGGAAGTAGTTCTGGTACACCATTTGATAGACTCAGCGGCGTCGCTAGGGTTGGTGTCACCCCTCCAGACTTCCACCATGGATTTCTTCTTCTTAAAATAAGTCCACAGTATAAAAATGACTGCATGCTGGCACCCTGTGCCTGCTAGTCATGTATTTAACTATGATTGGTTATCCGCTTATGAAATCCGACTAGACCGAGCAGTGTGTGCTGTGCAAAATTTGCAATTTTGCATATGGTGTCACCCGGTGCGGTCCGCACCCCCCGCACCCCTCTAGCGACGCCATTGGATAGACTCTTTCCAATGGTCTACTAACGATTTGGTGTGTGGGTAAATGTACCATCTTGTGCGGTTCGTAGGTGGTCACTTCAAAGGTTTCATCCTGTCCAGACTGCAAGGCTTCTTTTAGCATGTCAAAGTTCACCACTCGACTGTTGAGATAATTGATGGTCAATCTTTTCACTTTACACTCGATGTGCACTTGTCCTTGTTTGTCCTCGTATTCGTAGCCGTAATGTTTAGGACCGCCACTCGCAAATGTAGAATCTTGTCGTCGGGGTGCTCCTCCGTCCCGGCTTCGAAACGGTCTCCTTCGATGTCAGGGTGACGTTGACCCAGCATCACATCATCATAAACAACTAACTTATTAACAAAATCGTATAAATCATTTACAGATGG
Organism: Unio pictorum; assembly: GCA_030141615.1. Taxonomy (NCBI): domain Eukaryota; kingdom Metazoa; phylum Mollusca; class Bivalvia; order Unionida; family Unionidae; genus Unio; species Unio pictorum. Next base: position 35,452,284 of record JARLTB010000021.1, on the reverse strand, counting down.
GGCTTCATCAATATCGGTGATAAAATCAATATCATTACGGTCTTCATTCAACAATTTTGCGTTCTCATTAAAATCTTTTAAGTACATTATATCATCTCTAATTATCAACTGATGGGCTACTAAATATAATTTATCCCTTTTAAGCCATCTCTGTATTAGAGTAAGTAATAACTGCGTCTTACCAGACCCAGATGGACCAAGTACAATCGCTCTGATAGAATTTGGTAGCGCTGGATGATGTTTGACTCGTTCTTGTTTCAGTGTCTCTGATAAATCAATGTAATCCATGCTGTACAAATATAATATATAATATGGATGTATATTGTGTTCGATGCAGAGCATCAAACCCCAAAAGTGGATAAACAACAATAATAACAAAAAAGAATAAGCATGCACTTACAGGCAAGTGTGTGAAATGTCGTACAAAAATATAATTGATGGTGATATCTCTACTTCATTTGGAAAATTTCCAGGAGCTCCATGGGCTAAATACCCAGGAAGAAAAACTCTTCCAGGATATAAATATTTCGATCCTGGAACCCGACTTGTTATTCGACTTGACCAACGAGATCAACCAAGACCTGGAGAGTATCAAATAAATGCAACTGATCAAGCATGTCACATTCATGATGTAGCGCATAGAAAAATAAAGATGTACAACAAGAACATATTGAAAATATGAAGTTGATTCATTCGTTATATTCTATTAAAAAAATCTTTAAGAGCATCATTAGCTATTTAGTTGGTAGAATCCGCGATAAAAGGTAAACTAGCATTTGGGGTCGGTAATTAATCAAACAGTTCTAATGGATATTGAAGGGGTAGCGCAGCTATTAGTAAACTCGCTGATGCAGCAAATTGTACATGTTCTCTTTGCTGCATATTGGTTTGCACGACAGGCAATATTACAGATTTATATACCATCACATAAACAAATTCAGTACCCACTTTGATGTCAACGTTCCTAATGAACTTCATCAGGCGGATATTTTATTTTTACCTCATGATACTATAAATATTGGTAGACGTCAATACGCATACAAATACACGTTCCATGTTGACGTTGCAAGAAGATATATAAAAACAGAAGCATTATCAACTAAAACAGCTTTGAAAGTTTCATTCGCTTTTGAACGAATTTGTCAAATATATAATCGTCATAAAATCGTACGGCTCGAATTCGTGGATATAGTGTTACTGCATTACTGCATTAACCCACGCATGCTTCTACCAAATCTTCTATTATTTTCACGTCTTTTATCTCTTAAACCATTTCTACGTATCGCGTTTTTGTAGTGTTCAATAAATCGTTCGGCTGCACAATTTATTTTTGAAAATTTCATCTGTTTTAGAAAATGAACGCTGGGTTTATCTTTAAGCGGATATATCCCATACATAACTGTGGTTACAGGATAAGATCGTTCATAATACGGTTTGTCTATACCAGTCAACATTCCTGATTCTAAATTTTTACTCAATCTAGCTATTTTTTCATTATGAAGGACAGGATCACGTTTGTCACAGATAATTTAAGTATTTTATTCGATACTGCTAATTCAATAAATATCATTTTTCGAATATATCTTTGATCGTCGAGATAATCAATAACAGTCCCTGCTCGCTTCATGTAGCATTGCCCTTTAGTGTTGCGTATGATTTTGAATGTTGACCACACCATGAGATGTAGCATCGTTGCAAATTTCTTTGTTGACGCCACGCATTCTTTCATTCAGGTTATTCGTCGGATCAACCATAGCTCGACTCCGCAAGTCAGGGGCTTTTTTGTCAAGGTCAAATCTAGATTTGGAAGGATTAATCTTAATCGCGGAAATAACTCCTCCATAATATAATTAAGAAAAATATCTGCATAATATATATATATATATATATATATATATATATATATATATATATATATATATATATATATATATATATATATATATATATATATATATTATGCAGATATATATATATATATATATATATATATACATATATATACATATATATACATATATATATATATACATATACATACATATATATACATATATATATATATATATATATATATATATATATATATATATATATATATATATATATATATATACATATATATACATACATATATATATATATATATATATATATATATATATATAAGTTGATTTGTTCGATAAAAACCTGTTGGAATAGCAATAAGCTTCCAATCAAGGGTTCCATCTGGTTATTTTTATTTGCAAAGACAAGTGAATTATTCGCCTGCAACCCACCGAATGATTTTGATCTAATATTTGACCAACTATGATATACTATGATATACTCGTATTTTGTGGAATCGCAGTTTTTTTTACTGGGTGTCACTGAATTGTATAAACCCTTTTATTTATTAAATACATATACTCGATTTGCGTTTTACAACGATACCCGAGGGTGACTAATATAAATTGTGTCGTGTTTCAAAAAAGTGAGTTCGGTCCATCATATGTTGCACGTGTGAAGAGCTTTCGATGGGAAGAACCGAATACCTTCAGTGCACAGACAATATATGTGTATAAACGTCTCACCGTATTTAAAGCTCATTACATTACGATAGTCTTGTCAGTCGCGGTCTACTAGAAGGACTTGCACATCTTTAGCTGTAGAGGTATGTAAGTTCATTAATTTATTGTATATAAGATATAATTATTGTACTACCAGTACTATTTTCGTATGTTGGCTATGTAGCTTTGTTTTACACAGTAAAATGCATTTTTTTTTGCGACTTAGCAATGGATTTATATTAGTAATATAGGGTTACATTTTTAAGAAATGTTTAGTACAGTAGGAATCTTATTGAGCAAGGCTAGGTTTACTTCTGAACATGTTGTTTTGTAATTATTGTGCCGGTAATGTAATCTGTATAACTTACATTGTATAACATTATTGCGTTTTTATATGGTGGTGTATATATTTTCATATGTCCGGTTTTGTCAGGAGTCGAGTGTCCGGAGCGTCCGGGAGTGTCTAGTGTGTCTGGATTGGTTAGCGTTTCCAGAGTGACCCGAGCGTTCAAAGTTATCGGAGTGACCCGGGTCGACGTGGTGCAAGCTGTCAAGCCAACCATATGAATTAACCGTAGCAGCTGTGAAGCTGACTGTAGCAGCCATTGGGCTTAAATAAAGTCTGCTGATGACGGAGTGTATCTCCTTACATATAATATATTAGCCGTGTGCTAATTTTGGGGTTCGTAAAGCCCAATGTATCTTTCTAGACGGAAAAGATAAGTTGTATATCTGTCCCTTTTTCATTTGCATGATTTCACTATGAGTGAATGCATTTTACTACGTGAGTAAATATTCTACATTGTTTGCTAGCTGTGTAAACTGTATCCATTTTTTCTTTTGTGTAGTCTCAGGTAATCATTCACCCCATGTCTTTGTATTTTGTAAAGTAATTTGTTTGTATTTTTCATTATTACATTTATACGTGCTTATGTTAATTAATCCAATATTTTGATTAAATATACACTCACGTCATTCATTATTAAACAATATATTTATATCATCATCAAAAGTGTTCTGTTGTGAATACTGAAAACTCATAAACATGTTTACTTGAGCAGTATAATCAGACCTAAGATTGGTTAAATTGACTACCGATTATTATGATTATTATTACTATGTTCGCTATTGCGAGGTTTTATTGTCGGCGTATTTCTTCGTTGCAGCGTCATCATTTGATTCTCCAAGACCAATAATTTCATTATTAGTCATATTAATGATACCGGATATTGTATCACCGGACTTTTGTACTCGATTGCGAATATGATCTATGGTGTTGTCGGTTACTCCATTAATTCTGACGATTATATCTTGTAAAGAAAGATTACTCTTTTTTTTTTAAATTTTCCTTGCTTATCTTGAAATACAACCAGTTTGCATCTACATTTGCAAGATTTAATAATTCGGATATTTCATCATTGATATTTTTATTTATATTTCCGTGTACTATTCCGTCGGTTGTGTTCTTGTTTAGAAAATATTCTTCCGTTAATATCTAACATTATATTTTAAGTTCTGTTTAAAACGACACGTCTATTTTTATACTCGTGCACGACTTTATGGGGTTGTTTGGTTGATAAAAATAGAGCGTCAAGTCAACGGCCACAGCATGGCGGATCAGTTATTGTCTGTGTTGGTAATGTTGAATACCAGATCGGAGTTTGAATCCTGAAGACATATTTTAAAAATTATTTTGGTGGTGCCAGTTCATACAAATCAAGATAAATAATTCCATGTGGATCACTCACGTTCGCAACCCAATGAGTACTGGACCAGAACTTTTATCGAGATTAATGATACCGGTTTCATCATTGTTTTGTTGCTTTGGTAATTGATCACGCATTAAAACAGCTCTAAAGCTTTTCAGCAGCATTAATTAAATCAAAATTTGACATTGGAAGAAGACTTTTGCGTCTAACAAGGTATTGTCCCCGGTGGTCTCGACCATTTCAGTATCGTGAGGCAGGCAATCTTAGACGTTCCGGTTGGGGCATACTTTACCTTTTTGGAGGTCTGGTAGGTTTTTTTGTTGACGTGATCTTTTTTCAAGCTTTTTGTATGTAAAAGTCCTTGTCCAGTTGCTTTCTTTAGTGCCATTCCGGTAGGGACCCAACAGCACCCAGTGCTGATGCTTTTTCAACAGCTGGAGCGGCAGCGGCTATTAATGCAGATATTGCTGCAAGAAGTGGAAATATATCACCTATTCTTATAGAAGCTTTAATAGCGCTTGGAGAAAGTTGAAGTTGAACTCCTGTATTTGATTCTAGAGCTTTTTGCTAAAATGTTTAAGCTGAGTTTTAGTTAATGATAATTTGTTTGGATCGCCGCTAGAAATTGATATTTCTTTAATGTTATTTTTGTTCCGCATTTACTTGCAAGGTTTGATTGTACACAGATTGTACCTAATCAGAAGGCAGAGTGACATTAACGTGACTATATGTCAATATCATATCGCGAACTATTTAATTACATATTTTCCACTGAGGAATCAATGACTCTCTTTCATCTGCTGATTCCTTCATGTAACATCAATTTATCACTGAGTATGAGAGGAATTTCTCTATAAGCGTCATAAGCTACTGGTGGGCCAGCAGTATTGATAGGTGTTTGTGTTACACATGCGCCGAAATATATATCAAGGACAGTTTGCCGTGCTAAATCAAAATATTATAGTGAAAAGTAACATATTGGATACAGACTTGTAAAATCTAATTGTGATCGAGTGTCTATATTTTTATTACGTCCCACAAAAGTCCTCAAACTATGATACGCACCTGCTACATGATTTGTGTTATAATGTAACAATATATCCTTAGATGGTTCTTGGTAGCCATTTATTCTTAAATATTTCCAGAAACATAGAAATTGTCGAATATCAAATGACGCGTATTTTTTGTGAGTTTATTAAAATATTATTTCGAAAAGCAATATCAGTACTTTGAACGCTCTCTGTTGTCAACCATGATGATTTACCACGCTAATCCATAAAAGCGAGTAACTTTTTTGGTTCTTCAGCAAGTGATGGAGGTATAATTTCATTGTTAACACAACTAAATTTTTCATTATCTCTGTAAGAGTTATCATCTGCTTTCAAAAAAGTTCACCTACTGCAATAAATGCTTCAGCGGGTAAGAAATCTCTACATTTATCTTGAATTTGTAGTTCAATTCTTCCATGCTGATTTGGTTGTCGTGCGTCGTATTTACCTCCTGTAAATATGCGTTGCTAAATATCAGGTGCTTCATTAATAATTTCTGGGGAATTGTTACCGACTCATTTTCTGCCAATCAAAATTTCTAACCGTTCAACATCAGAAAGGACGTTGTTAGGACAAGTAAAATAACCGCTTTCTTGAGAAGGAATACCACTTCCGGCTGATTTTCTTTGTTGTTGTTACTCGCTTACGAATCATCAACTTCTCGCTCAATTGATACTTTTTCATTAAAATCAACAAACTCTGGATCATCATTGTCAACATGTTCCCTACTGTAACGCCTCCCTCTTAGTAAGAGGTTTAATTAATTTGATTTATATGCGTTATATAGGGAATGACCTACCTCGATGTTATGACCCGGTGTGTTTGAAAAGATGGAATATCAACAGAGAACTGGGAAAAGCTTATTGAGAATAAAAAATGCTATACGAGCTTCGTTAGACACGAGAGAGAATTTTTTTTCAAATCACACAAAGTAATAGTGGCAATTTCAATTAAACTTAAGTTTTATCAACAGGATTTTATAGCAGTGTCTAATTTGGATTTATTACATCATCATAACGAGTGGTGAAAAGAGCGCAATGTCCACGACTGATTGCATCACCTTCCTCTCGACCGCGTTCCAACGTTCCTTATTTCCTGGAGTCTTTATATTCTGCTGCCTCATCCTTATTGGACTTCCTAGTCCTTTTCTCTGAACTCGTCACTTCTTTTTCGGACATCAGTCGTCCAGTCTCATTTTTCTAGACTTCCGTTTTTGGACTGTCGAGTTTTGCTCCCTATCGGAAAACTGTTTCATTAAGGAAACAAACAGACAAAATTATCCCTAAATAATATGTATGTACCACTTTCTAGATGTACATAAAATTCCTTCACTTACGTTACTCAGGAAATATTAGATATCACAGATAATAAATTACCACGTGAGCTCTCTATCGAAAATGTACCGCTTCCTACTACATGTTTGATTACTGTTGTACTATTCTATTTTTCCTATGTTTCCTCGGAGCCAAACTTCTCTCGCTCAGAAACAGTTGGGCTAAGAATTGTGATCGACACTGGTGCTTTAAAATCTCACTACTTCCAAAGTGTGCGTCTTAATTTCACTCTGGCTAATCATTAGCAGTGGTTTCTATAAATAAAAAATAATAATCCTGAGACAATCATCATTTCGTCGGTTAGAATCTCTGAATTACGTTATATAACTTTTCTCTTTGAAGAATGTCTAATTTACACGGATCGGAAGTTCAGCTGTCTCTTTCCCAATACCGTGTTAAGATATCCGGTCATTTGCTGATTTTTCTATACTCTTGATTTTGGAAATATATGCAGGAACAAATGCAGATCTAACAGTTTTTGTCGTGGTGGATTTATTTTTTATCTGTTTAAATGATATCTTACTTACGTTTTCTCTAAATTTAATATACTGTAGATCATTAATACCGGCTGGTTTATCTTGATAAATACTATATATGTCATAAATCCAGGTATCTAGATCCGTTTTGTCAACATATTCAGGCTTTAAAAATCCAGCTCATGCTTCATAAAGTGCTGAAACTTCTACTGATTTCATTGGACCAACTAAAATATGTTTAATAACCCCAGGTGTTAATTTATTTTTAATCTCATCAAATTGTTGTTGTTGAGGAGGTTCGGGTGGTGGTGAGGAATTTGTGATCTTTCTTTTGTTGAGAAGATCATCGTTTCTGTTGTTGATGAGGTTGTTGTAGTTGTTGTTGAAGTTGTAATAATGAAAAATAATTATCTGTTTCATTGAAATATGCTTGATAATCAAGATTAGAACCTTTGGCCTGGCCAGATTTTGTATTTATTCGAAATACCCATTTGTACCAGGTTTCTCAGTCAAGACATTTTTTTATATAGCATATTCTTGTTATAGATATATATATATATATATATATATATATATATATATATATATATATATATATATATGTATGTATGTATGTATGTATGTATGTATGTATGTATGTATGTATGTATGTATGTATGTATGTATGTATGTATGTATGTATGTATGTATGTATGTATGTATGCATGCATTAAAACTCGCAGCGACAAATGCGGCTAAACTGCTTAAGATTTATATTTTTCTATTTTAGCAGTACATTCATTAATCGTTTCGACTTTCTCTTGTGCTCATACTGCTTCAAATTTGTTTCCTTAGTTCTTTCTGCTATTTTATAAGTCGCCATAGCAGTTTGTTCTAACGTTGGACGAAGGCTTTCAGTTACTTCTGCAACTTTTTCGGTTGCCTTTGTAACTGGTTTGAATAATTGCTCTGATCCTTCTCTAAACTCTTAACCGCTGTGGTGGCCTAGTGGCCGAGTCATACCAAAGACTTACAAATTAGGTACTAACAGCTGCCTCGCTTGGCGCTCAGCATTAAGATGTTTGTGTTAGGACTGTCGGCCTGGTGTCAAGATAATGTGACTGGGTGGGACATCAATTGTTAAAGCTACGTTAAAAATCCTAATCAAACAAACCTTCTCTAAACTCAACCTGAGGCACTTGACGTTCTTGTAATTTTGGTCTGACAGAATCACGGACTGGAAGATATTTGTTGATGGCTTCTAATCTTTCTCGAGCTAATCTAGCTGTGTAAGATTCCATAGCTAGTGTCACTATTGATATATAATAATGATTTAATTGCTCAAATCTGTAGAACAGCAAACAAGACGTGACCTCAATGAAGTGCCCCAGCACGGGCAGTACAGTCGCATACTTCGTCGACCAGGGAAGGTTTTATTTTCAAAATGGAGTATATTTTTTTTTAACCTTCCGATTGGCAAATGGACATTTCTTTCTCGAAGTCTGTTCGCCCTTTCTGCTGCTCGCTTCCATGAGAAAGTTATTTTGCTTTTCCTTTTTTAAAGTATGAAGTCGGCGTTTTTTCCTATTATTGTACGATCTGGGAGAAGTAACAATCGATCAGCTTTATAGCCAGGTTGTCCAGAGTGACCGAGTCGTCTAAAGCGCTCTGCGTTACGTATCACTACCATTTCACCTTTGCGAGGATTCGAGTCTCAGATTCGAGCAATGTGGGCATGTGAGAAAGCTTGCTTCCCGTGGGTCGGTGGTTTTTCTTCCAGCAGTAATACTGACCGCCATGTATAGCCTGTGCTGAAATAATGGGTTAAACCCTACAACAACAAAGACAACAGCTTTATCATCGTCTGACTGTACGTGACCTTCTTTTTAATTTATTTTAAGTGCACATTTATGTGGCAGTTTTATCACCATGATTTGTAAGATCTAAATTAAATGCAGATTCCTTGATCGATAATATATATGTCACATTTTTGTGTTTATATATATCTAAAGTCGCACCATTTATTAAAGTACTTTCCAAGTTTCTGTTCTACCAGCCATACGATGCATCTGTACTATCTGGAATCACTGAGATGTAATGTAATTGAACTTATCAGTACATTTGAATTAAATACGACCCAAACCCATATAAAAGTTGTACATGTCTCATGTGGAAAGCTGAAAGGCAAGGCCACATGCCACAGTGTTTACCAAACAAGGACAGCTCAGTCTTAACCATGAGTAGAGGTTAAATGAAGGTCATCAATCTTGTTTCCACCGCTGAAAGAGTTCCTTTGTAATGGTTGATTCACCCGAATCGATCGATGCCCCACTCGTCCATTGTACAGCACGAAGTGTGTCTTCCGCTCGCTGAAGAGCAGATTATTAACACTTGGCTTTGAGCCCAATAGCTAGGATTGCAATCCCTTGTTATAGGACCCATGCAGTCTCTTTTCCTCTATTTTTCCCCTTATGTAGTTGCAGATTCTAGAGCATCTAAGTTCAAGAGCTTAATGTGAAAAAAACTTATATTTTTTAAAACTTGTGTTTCATTCAGAGACGTCATTAGGGAGGGGCAGGAGGCAAATGCCCCACCCACCCACCCATCTGAACGTGCATGTGCTGTAAAAATGATGAAGTCTATATACGAAAATTAACAAGCCCATCAAGTCCCATCCTCCAGAAAAAATTAAGTGACATCCCTGGATTCATTATACACTAAAATATATCACAATTGGAATTGTCGAAAATTCTATATTGAATGTTGTAATTAAAAGCATAGGTATGCAATTGTCCTACAAGCCGAGTATATACCACACTCATTCACGCCCGATCACACGCGTTTCATGCTCTTATTTTCAATGTTTATTAGACTTGTCCAAATATTTGAGAAATTTACCATAATTTGATAATGAAAGAAGAACATCCCGAAAAAAATAACTGATATGAAGGACAATCGTTTTATCTAAATATTTTTTTATGAAACTGTAAATTAGAAATAACTATGAACTTGAAATAAATATATTCTTGACTACAAATTAATTAGGAAAATTAATGAAATTAACAAGTAATCAATCCAACACAAGTGAAAGCAAGTTAAGTTGTAGCCAATATCGCAACAAAAAAAAAAACTGATATACAACGACAAACTCTTGGTATGTATTATTGTCAGCTTGTTTGGGTATGTTATCTTGAAAATATATAAACTTGTTAGCAATTTTTCCTTTAAAGAGTTCCGGTAGTTAGCGTATATAAGACCATATAGTTGTTGTTTCTGACCCAATGGTACCGTACGTGTCAGACGGTGACCTATTCATACCTTAAGTGTCAGACCGTGACATAATGGTACCCTATGTGTCAGACCGTGACCTATTCGTACCTTAAATGTTAGACCATGACATAATGGTACTTTATGTGTCAAACCGTGACCTATTCGTACCTTAAGTGTCAGACCGTGACATAATGGTACCGTACGTGTTAGACCGTCACCTATTCGTACCTTAAGTGTTAGACCGTGATCTATTCGTACCTTAAGTGTCAGACCGTGACATAATGGTACTTTATGTGTCAAACCGTGACCTATTCGTACCTTAAGTGTTAGACCGTGACATAATGGTACCGTACGTGTTAGACCGTCACCTATTCGTACCTTAAGTGTCAGACCGTGACATAATGGTACCTAAGTGTCCGACTAATTAAGCAAGATACTGTTAGGACCTTCACGCATAAAAGAATTGTCGGCGTGATTAAATTGTCGAAGCAATTGACTGACCAGCTTTACTTGCCATAAACGTGAATTAAAATCATTAGTGATTATTAACATTGGGACCTTTCACATGTATTCATGTACATATGAACTGATAATTTATTCGCCATTTAACCCTTGATTTTCATCTGAGTATCCGTGTACACTATTATTATGCTTAATTCGCCATTTAACCATTGATTTTCATCTGAGTATGCGTGTACTATTATTATGCTTTATTCGCCATTTAACCCTTGGTTTTCATCTGAGTATGCATGTAATATTATTATGCTTTATTCGCATTTTAACCCTTGATTTTCATCTGAGTATCCGTGTACACTATTATTATGCTTAATTCGCCATTTAACCCTTGATTTTCATCTGAGTATGCATGTAATATTATTATGCTTTATTCGCCATTTAACCCTTGATTTTCATCTGAGTATCCGTGTACACTATTATTATGCTTAATTCGCCATTTAACCCTTGATTTTCATCTGAGTATGCGTGTACTATTATTATGCTTTATTCGCCATTAAACCCTTGATTTTCATCTGAGTTTGCATGTACTATTATTATGCTTTATTCGCATTTTAACCCTTGATTTTCATCTGAGTATGCGTGTACTATTATTATGCTTTATTCGCATTTTAACCCTTGATTTTCATCTGAGTATGCATGTACTATTATTATGCTTTATTCGCATTTTAACCCTTGATTTTCATCTGAGTATGCGTGTACTATTATTATGCTTTATTCGCCATTTAACCCTTGATTTTCATCTGAGTTTGCGTGTACTATTAGTATGCTGACGGGAGATTGAAGGTCATAGCTTAATAAAGTTTTATATTTGGGACAAATATTTTATTCACAATTCTTGATGGGCATGTGACTGCATTTCACAAGGAATTATATTAGGATATTATATCGGACGAAATAATGAGAATATAGAAAATTGTTTCATTTCCATCCATCCATCCCTACCTACCTACTACCTACCTACCCACCTACCTACCTACCTACCTACCTACCTACCTACCTACCTACCTACCTACCTACCTACCTACATACATACATACATACATACATACATACATACATACATACATACATACACATCATAGTATGCATTTCAATCAAATCAATGTTTTTCTGTTAGATCGCAAGACATGGGGCCCCGAATGTCCGAGTGGTCTAAAGCACTCTCCGTTAATGATCACTGCCATCTAACCTCTGTCTGCATAAGTTTGAGTCTCAGATTCGTCCAATATGGGTATGTGAGAAAGCCTGTCAGCAGCTTCTCATGGGTCGGTGGTTCTTCCCATAGATTTTCCCGTGTTCTTCCTCCACCATTAATACTGGACGCCACGTATAGATAGACTATCGTGTGCTGAAAATGGCGTTAAACCCTACAAAAACAACAACAACAACAACAACAACAACTGGAGTATAATTTATTATCAATGTTAATATTTATGGCAAAAGGCAACCATTTTGTTATTGCTGATATGCCATCAATTATTATGAATATTACGGCATAATTTCCATTTAAAATTTAAATACGTCACAAAACATTCCTAATTCACATTATGCCATATGTCAATTTCTTTGTTGATTCTTCTCAATGAACTTTTCGTTGTTGTTATTGTGTTTAGAAGAAAAAAGAAATTTTAAAATGATTTCCGTTCCTTTCGTCTTTAGGATGATCCCGTTGAACAGTGTATGACATAGTTATCTTGTACAGTAACTAAGTCATCTGTTTGGTGGCATGTCAAGTGATAGTTACAGTTGGTCTTAGTGAAAATTCCGTATTAGTCCAAACACATCGTGCTCTTTTTTCGTGTACAAACCAAAGTTTCCAATGGCAACAATAAGCACATTGCTTCTTAAGTACCATCGCGAAATCTGTTTTATTATCATTGCCAAGTTTGATCCTCGTACAATTATCCACTACATGTATATCTTGTCACAATGCTAATTAATTTTTTGTTCATTGCGTTAATACGCAGGAGCAGGAATTCTCTTCGACGAAGAGTTTCTGTGTTGCTTTTTTTATTGCAAAACAACATCAGGAATAATGTTAGAAGTAGTAGCAGTGGTGGTAGTGTTGATGCTTTTGGTAGTAAGTTCCTTGCGATGATCGTTGTTTCGTATAATCTGATGATGACAGTCTGATAGAGAAATTATGTGTGGGTAAGATCCGGAGTTTAATGAGTATTGTTTTCTTGAACACGAGTTGTCATTTAACTGTCCATCATAGATGCTTGGAGTATTGGCCATTCTTCCACAAACACTAGTTTACTTTATAGTCTTCAAAAGTAAAAGACGAAAAATAACCTAGCAGGCTCCTGTATAAAACAAGCAAATAAGAACATTAACAGATGACGATGACGACGATGATGATGATGATTTGGACAATGCATATGGAATATTAATGGTTGTTTAAACCGTTTTCATTCATTCTCAGTATAGATCATTGTGGCGTGGTAATACTAAAATTTGACACTATGTAGTCGCTGACAGGTCGAGCAGAATTGTAAACTGTACAAGCTTTGTTATGTCGTCGCAAAATGAGCTGACAGAGCTGAATCTATGCGACTTGTTATGAGTAATCATTAGAATGAACAACATACACCCTGATCTGCCGGCGCATTATGTGACAACAGATCAGGTAATATGTTATTTGCAGTTGGACTCGACTTATTAACGAGTACAGAGAGAGAGTGTGTGTGTGTGTGTGTGTGTGTGTGTGTGTGTGTGTGTGTGTGTGTGTGTGTAGTGATGCTGGTGGTGCTGGGTGTGATTTGGATTTGTAACGTAGCTTTAACAATTTGTCAGTCACATTGCTACGATGTCTGCAGTGTGGCATTTTATAATCATGTCTAGCACTAGGGTATCATGTAGCATGATGTCCCACCCAGTCACATTATCCTGACACATGGCAGGCCAGTCCTAACTCCTAACTTTGTAATTCTGAGCGCCAAGCGAGGCAAGTCTTTGGTATGACTCGGTCGGGGATCGAACCCACGACCTCTTTCATCCTAGGCGGACGATCTAACCATTCGGACACCGGAGCGGTAGAGTACAGACAGTAAACCCCGGAGAGAATTCATAGAAGATCCAGTAATGGCATGTACAAAGACAATCTGAATACACTATTAGATATTTAATTGTAGTTTATAATGTTTTTCATGCGTCCACGTTGTATCAACATAATTTAAATTTTCTTACACAAATTCATATTCTATGATTGACGGAAAATCTCAGAATTCTGAATAAATATACGTCTGGTAAAGAGATACTAAAACTGCAGACAAATTTTGCTTACAATGTTGATATAAATATCTCAATTGATAAGTACGAATGAAAGAAATTTTGAAAACGTCTAAATGCATTTTTTGGAGTTAGAAGACTAATTCATACACAATTCTTTCTCTGTTTAGTGACACTTAAAATCATGAGGTACCTAAACTTTCATTCTCCCCAATATGAATTAAGTTTTTCACGATACAAATTTAATGATAAGGTTGTAACTAGCATACATTATTCGACATTTTAGGAAACAAGTTTGTAATTTGAAGGCCTGATACATGGGTAAATTGATTTAGTTTACACGAATAATGGGGCTATTATAAAATGTAAACAAATTAAATTCATCCAAACTGACAAAATACCTGTAACAAAAGAGGAAAATAAATTGCATTTTTGTAACCTTCGCATAACGAATATATATATATATATATATATATATATATATATATATATATATATATATATATATATATATATATATATATATATATATATATATATATATATATATATATATACAGAGAGAGAGAGAGAGAGAGAGAGAGAGAGAGAGAGAGAGCACGATAAAGACAAAATAGAAAACACATTAGAGCATATTTTATATCGTAATATTTATTATACATCAATCAATATTTGTTTTGCGAAACATCATTATAAAATACAAAATACTTGGGCTAAATAAAAACACTAAATAAAACGATATATTCCCAGTACATATTTAATGATTACTGATTTTATTGTAAGATGAATGAAATAAGACGTGCATTGCATATAACGGTTATAAAATGTCATGGTTCTGCTATATGTTTCTCCCAACAAAAATTATCTCTTGTTATAATATACAAAATAATTTAGTGTTGAAAAGTAAAACATACGCGATCGGAAGTTGTTTGGGCTACTCCAGACACCAAAGTTCACCGTCTATTTTGTTTTCTCTATACAAGACATTGTCAATTATGTTCGTTGTATACCATATAAATTTCGTCCATCAGAAAAAAATGAACAAATAAATGTTGAATATCAAGTAAATATTGAATAATAACAGATGAGGATGCCATTATAAAAATAAAATAAATATAAAACGGTTCAATTACTTTTCTTATTTGTGTGGTTAACATATTTTGTTATTGTTGACTGCTTGTAAATTCGATCTGGCAAAGTTTTAGTTGTAGCATATGGTTTCTTTATGTGGATCTGTTTAAAGGTTGTTATGGATCTTTACAAAATATTATAGGTTCAATTTTTAATTTTTAACACCCAATATTTATTGTATTAGCGGACACAATTGTAAATTATTTATTTTGTTTAAAACAGCTAATCGTTAATTTAGTGCAATGAAAGAAAAAGTAAATTGTCACACAAAAACACAAATTGTCACAAAAAAGCACAAATTGTCACACAAAAATACAAATTGTCACAAAAAGAAGTACAAATTGTCACAAAAAGAAGTACAAATTGTCACAAAAAAGTACAAATTATCACACAAAGTAAAAATTGTCACAAAAAAAGCACAAATTGTCACACAAAAATACAAATTGTCACAAAAAGAAGTACAAATTGTCACAAAAAAGCACATATTGTCACACAAAAATACAAATTGTCACAAAAAGAAGTACAAATTGTCACACAAAAATACAAATTGTCACAAAAAGAAGTACAAATTGTCACAAAAAGAAGTACAAATTGTCACACAAAGTACAAATTGTCACAAAAAAGTACAAATTGTCACACAAAGTACAAATTGTCACAAAAAAAGCACAAATTGTCACACAAAAATACAAATTGTCACAAAAAGAAGTACAAAATGTCACAAAAAGAAGTACAAATTGTCACACAAAGTACAAATTGTCGCAAAAAAGTACAAATTGTCACAGTCATTCTGAGACTTATAAATTATAATTTTCGTGGCAATTTTATTAATGTATGCAGCCTACGACACATTCTTTAAATCCCAATGCATATTCAAATTTTATACTCGTGTATGTAATAATACGATAACTAGTATTCTCTGTGCAACTGGATGATGTAGCAGAAAAATTCCCAGCAACGAGTATACTGTACCCGCGTTAATGCAAAATATATGTGCCATTTGACATATACTTGTTTTCCATTATTCACACCTAACCATTTATAAAACGAAGCAGACATTCATATTCCAATATCCGTGCCACATCAATACTGTATAATTCAATGAAAGGTCATACTGAATTTTTGACGTAAGGAATAATAAATGTCAGATACAAATGTCGAGAAACATCAATTTTATTCATGTAATCTGACGCTATGATAGCTTTTCTAACTAACCATGAATTCAATTTTATTGTAAAACACCAGTGATTCCCACGTTTACAAAAAAAAATTAAAAAATTACAAATAAAGTAAAAATAAGTTGTAATTTTAGCTTTAATCCTCAAGCCTTACAAAGACATTGAGGAGATCGGTTTTATGTCCACAGTGGAATCAGTTTTATGTCCGCAGTACAGTAATTATTCAATCAATATTGAATCAGTTATCCAAACTGACAAGATAAATGCGACAAAAGCGGGAAATAAATTGCATTTTTTAAACCTTCGCATAACGACGCCTACCGAAAAGTATTAAGAAATTCTCTGCCATAAATTTAAATTAGTGTGATATAATTTTTCTTACTATTCCACTGGAACAGACGTATGACATCTGATATGTGAAATTTAGCACGCGTATTTTTTAAAACGCACGATATACATATATGGAAAACAAACAATCTACAAATAAAAAAATCAATATGGGAACTAATCTTATCGGGACATATTCATACAATCGTGAGGTAAAACATTAATATTGAAACCATGGCAGGATGTGTTTTAGATAAGATTTCCTTTAGCAAACTTGCATTAATACGTCGATCATTTGTCTCCTTTTGCATCCATAAGAGTTTACGTTTTTAAACGTTACGTTTTAAAACATGCCGGGCATGAAAGTTGCTCATGAATAGATGTAGATTTGTATTGGTTCGTATGCATCTTTTAATGTAGGTTATGTGTTTTGTGTGGGATATAAATGTGGGATATATTTGTATTCTTCATCAAATCACTTTCCTCAATTGAAGTACGACCGTTTTTTCTTGATGCAAAATAAGAGTTTTAACCAAAAATAATACGTGATCCAGTGTTTACAAAATGAGGTATCGTTGAGGTGAATTACCCGATGCGCAGAATTGGCTGACATAGTGGTACATGTACATTAATATCAGTTACACCATTATCTTTTTAAATGTCAGGCCATTTCAATTGTATGCATACAAATGCACTAGCAACATCGTATCCCTAAATGTCAGGCGTCCATTTTAATTGTATGAATACAGATGTACTAACAACACTGTCGCCTTACATGTCAAGCGTCCATTTCTGTTTTATACATACAGGTGCAATCTATAACACACTTCTTAGGTGCCAATCATTCCGTCAAGCGTCGCTTTCACTACATTAGTTTCTTGAGAAGGCGTTGTTTTTTTATCAGAGATATTGGTACCTATTAAAAGTTGCTTGCAAAATTTATTTCTTATATCCTCGTGTGTTTGATATACAACCTTTCTGTGAAGTTCAGTACTTTTTATGTGATGGACGAAAAGCTAAATATTACTTTTGATGACATGGCTTATGTCTTCAAAGAATGTCAACTACTGTAACGCATTTACAATTCATTTATCTCTGCAGATTAATAATAATAATAATAATAATAATAATAATAATAATAATAATAAAAATAAATCATTATTATTTTTTGCCCCTGTAAGATTTTAATATAGATTAATAATAAAAGGAAATGAAAATGCCTTTCAGTTGATTATGTTTAATTTCCTGAAATGACATTACACTATTTTTTTTGCAATTATATATATATATATATATATATATATATATATATATATATATATATATATATATATATATATATATATATATACGTGCGTGCGTGTGTGTGTGTGTGTTTAAGATGCCGTAGAGTGTTGGTATTAATGACATTCTGGAAAGGAACACAAAGCTCATCAGTTGATATCAACTAGTAGATATCACGATTTAATCAAATTTTCTGTAAAATATGGAGGGGAAATATTGTTTTAAAAAAACCCGTAAAATATAGATCTTTTTAATTTACAACAAGCAAAAGAGACACGTACTGGAATGCACATTGTTTTTAAAATAGCCTTTTATTGTGACATATAAAATGTGTCTGGAGTAGAAATTCCGTCATGTGTAAGCGTACATTTGAAATTGTGTGGTAGAAGTGATCAAACATGCTTATTAGATGCAAATATTCGTGACGTCATTATGTCGCCATATTTGTTAAACCTCCTAGCATTGTCAGACATATTTACAACAGCTCTGAATGTTAGACTTGCTATATACATATGATCTTCGGCCAATGATGATAATCAGGTCACCAGCTAGTTGCCTCCTTGCCTACGGTTACTATTATAATTGGGACCATTCAGTTTATAATAAAAATGTTTTCAATTCCTATTTTTGTGAAAACTCTCAGCTCAAATGAGACCCCAGCCGTAATGATTTCTTTCCGTTGGCGTGTTCGTTTGACAGACTTAAATCTATCTAACTTGGCTTCGAGCAAATAGAACACAATACTTTATAATAAACTACTGATGTGAAGAGTAAGGCTTTAATTCAATGGAGAATTTAATGTATTCCTACTGAAGGTTACAACGATTGAATGTCATGAACTCACCCGGAGCAATAAATATTCCACAGTTGCATGGCTCTATGAACTCCTGTAACAGATAATAGTCCCGTGCGATATATGCATACTCTCATTCTCAGATTCGGCCACGTCACTTAATACTGGAAAATTAATAGCCACATTGATGTACATAGTGACGTTTAAACTAGGTCTACACAGATATTAAATTACCGAGCTTGACACGAGCTCCGCCCAACCGGCCCGACTATGAATAACAACCAACCAGCTCTGATGTTACAAAAAAGTACTGCTAAAAGGATACGTCATTAATTAAAACGTGAATACGGAGCAACAACGGTTCTGGGTCCGTGAGCATGCGCATGTTATCCGAGATAAGGAATTGAAATATTTGTGCTCAGCTGGATCTAAGTAAATTACCAGCTTCAAATGGACGGTGATGACTTTCCAAGGGCCCCAAGGAATGTTTTCCTGCTTGGATTATATGCCATTTACGAGCGATTTTAGATACGGAGTTCTGCTAGTTGGAAACCTTCATTCGGATATAGCAAAAAAAAAAAACCAGCTCTTATGAATGAGCCTGTGTGTGTGTGTTTTTGTTTCCAGACCGTGCCGTGTACCAGATCTAATCTAAGTGAAGGATGACCTTCGCTCTCAAGTGGAGTTTATTATTGAACGTGTCAGGTCAAGAGAAGTAATTATTCTAAAATTGCTCTTGTTGCCTATTAAAGGAAACCCTATTAAAGACGGAACTATTCCAGTGCAAGGTAATCTGTGTTCACAATATCCGGTATAAAGTCTCCAACTAAGAATTGATGTCGGGTTTTCATTCTTATTAGATAGATGAGGGTTTTTTTTTCTTTATGCAAATAGTCATATATTTTTTAAATAAACATAGATTCACTTGTACCGTTAACTAATGTTGCTGAAAGAATCTTGTTTAAATTTTTATTTTACCTACAAACCACGTAATTTGACCCATGATTGCTTCAGATCGCATGCTTTGTTTTTGTTTCTTATACTCGGGAGATTTGTGTCATGTTTGCTTTACATAGTTTTTATAGTAAATTAATATTATTGATTCTGGTGTTCAAGCGTAATTTAATTCATTAGAAGAGTATCGACAATGTAGGTCGGGACCATGCACAGAGTATCGACAAAGTAGGCTGGGACCATGCATAGAATAACGAAACTTCAAATTCACTCGACCCTCTCAAACAAGGCACGTAAATACTTTTTCGAGCCATTTGTCTCGGTTGAATTCGACATTGATAGCCGTGCGTGTTCCATTTATCAGCGCTGCCAATTCAGGCAAAAGCTTTGCGTTAGGAGAGGCCCGGAGAAACGGCGGCAAAGCAAATTAATCAAGAGATGAACGTGGGAACCAGAACTGAGGGCAGATGTGGTCAATCATAACCCAATCTTGCCTTGTGGCCCTAGGCTAGGTTTCTTGTGGCTATTACTTAAATTAGATGGATGAAAATGATTTCAGTAGAAGGTGATACGCCACAGATTCTTAATTTTGACGTGCACATGCCAATAACTGGTTTATCGATGTGTGTAGGATGCGGACAACGTCGCTGGATGTTGTCAGAACGCAATCGATATCCACAGTTGCGTCCAGTACTACAAGTAAACAATGTTTGACACAATAAAATTTCACATGTCCGAAGATGCTTTTTAATATATATATATATATATATATATATATATATATATATATATATATATATATATATATATATATATATATATATATATATATGTGTGTGTGTGTGTGTGTGTGTGTGTGTGTGTGTGTGTGTGTGTGTGTGTGTGCCTGGTTGTTCAAAGATCTTTGGATAAATAGAGTGCCACATATGTGATAATACAAACGAAAACATGACTACTTTAAGATATGTATTTCAGTAATGATTAAAATGTCATATTGATAAAACAAATCAGTTATTTTTTAAAAAAATATTTTTATAAATTTAAATATTGCTATTGAATTTTGATTTGCATTATTAACATCCAAAACCCATGAATTGTACTCTCCTATTGGGTTTTCACACCTAATTGTCGATGGCAATTTAGCGGTGATTCATACAACACGATTTTCTGTCTTATTATTTAGAGGACAAACATGCTTAGTTGTCTTAATTTTGAACTGATGCGAATGTCAAAATAGTCATGATTAGGCGTTCTTTAATCACAGGTTACATATTTTCTACGCAATTACGATAAGAAATCCCTATTTAATTAAATGTTGGAGGACCAAGCAATTACAATGAAAAATAATGACTTTGTTACGAATTTTTTGTGATGAATATTAATCAGCTAAGCTGTTCATCTAACAATCATTTAATAGAGATGCAAAATCGTAAAGCGGTTGAGGCAATTCTATCCTACAAAATAGTTAATTTCATAACGGTAAGTAAAACAAAAGCACATAATGAAATAATTTTCAAACTAGTCAAGAAAATAACTATTTATAAATGCGACAAAATTTCTGTTCCTGCTTAAGAAAGTTGGATTTTCGTTCTTAGTCTTTGAATGCATTCAGTGATATTTATTTTTCTCAGTGTCTTCTTGTTAGTCATTTGATACATCTGTTGTTACTTTCCCAGAATGACTAGTAATCTTTGCTAATTTCTTCAACAATTTGTTGTCACAATAACAGTTTTAAATTCGAGAAAACTCGTGCTTTTTAAAAATTGTCATTGCCATTAATGACAAAGTTGTACCCGTGCGCATAAAGTGTACTTGCGACTCATATCATTTAAAAATGGTGAATATACTATGAAAGTCGCAAAACGAGAAAACCTCTTGTGGAGCATTTTGTCGTCATCGGACAAAACTTTTGTATAGCGTTCAAAAAAGAAATTGTTTACATTACGTTTGAAAATATTGTATCGGTATAATTATGTTAATGTCCTAAATACAGTTTTTGTCAAACTATCTCTTTCTTGAAAGTTTCGTTTTCTTGCATTGTGGCGCGCGCGCGCACACACGCACACACACACACACACACACACACACACACGAAAACACATACACGAACATGCAATTCTCTGTAAATTCTTTAAGAGCAACATCGACTTTTTATATGATAGTAATCCCCCCTCCCATCCTCTGCATTTTGTAGACACAAGTAGCTCCGAGCCCTCAGTTTTCCGAACCTTCAATCCTTTGGATGTACATTTTCTCTAACGACCGCTCCGGTGGCCTAGTAGTTAGAGCGTCCGCCTCGGATGCGGGAGGTCGTGTGTTCCAAACTCGGCCGAGTCAAACCAAAGACTTGCATAAAAAAAAGGGTAGTAACAGCTTCCTCGCACGGTGCTCGGCATTAACAAGTGAGTGTTAGGACTGGTCGACCTGATGTCAGGATAATGTGACTGGGTGGGGACATCACGCTACATGTTTGCGTCATGATACCCCAGTATTAGACATCACTATAAACTGCCACTGTTCTCCTATAGAGAACCCAAGTCAGCATTCCAAAAGTTACGAAAATTAGGAGGATAAAATAAAAAGATTTAGTGTATGGTACCACTATATTAATATTTAGATGGAGCTATATATATATATATATATATATATATATATATATATATATATATATATATATATATATATATATATATATATATATATATATATATATATACACACACATATACATACATATATACATACATATATATACATATATACATACATATATATACATATACATATATATACATATATACATACGTATATATATATATATATATATATATATATATATATATATATATATAATGTTTGTATGTATAACATCAGTGCACTTGATCATTTGAAAGAGAAGTATATCTAATTTTTAAACAGAAAAGAAGGAATGTTTGTAATAAATGGACATTTATCTTAAATATTGCATGTCGATATAAAAATTTTAATTTAGTTTTATAGCTTCGTTGAGTATATAATGCAACATAAGTTTTAGTAATCGTGTATGTTTTTATATTCCATATAAAATTGTGCGACAAATTGTTACCTTAATTAACTTTATTTTAATTTTCAGACTGCTACAAGCATACTAATGTCCATTCTGTATTCGCTGTAATTGAATGGAAATGCATGCCCGAAATTAACCTTTGAATTTATTCTTCAAAATGACTGTAAGAATGATAAAACAAAACATTATATATGAAATTTGGTAAATCTTTTAGTTTGAAACTACGATGCTTCTTTTTGTAATCAGGAAGAATTCCAACCGTCGCAAATTAAGAATAACAAAATAAACAGTAAAATTAAAGTTAAAGAAAGTGTTGAGATTAATTAACAAAGCTTACATTTAAAAAGAAGAAAGCTAAGATTCTTATTGAAAATATTATGCAGAACGAAAAAATTGTGTCAGTAAAATTGAGGGTTAACCTTTTCTAAATTGTCAAAATGTAAAGAAAAGGTAAGGAAGGATAAAAAATATTGCACAGTAAACATTATAAACTGAAGGTTTCTTTCGCAGGAGAAGAGTAAGAATTCAAAAGCAGTTAGTTTGCAATTGATTTTTTCCTGGTACAAATTTAAACCAATATCAATATTTTGATTTCTTTTTCAATAAATAATTACATTACAGACTAAGTTTTGAAAACACAGATTTTATCTTGGCCTAATAAGTTGATAAAAGTCTTTAAAACATATTAAGTTTTATATACAGCCTACGAATAACAAATACATTAAACGTATCCGTGTCATGCCCAAGAGTCACCAAAGATCCTACAGTCAGAAAAACATTTTGTATTGAACAATTAGGAATTCCAAACCTTCGCAGATAAAATTCCCACAGTATATAAAAATTGATTAAGTATTTTATAATTTTTTAAATTCATTAACATCAATATTAAAGTTAGAAATTGGCCTATTTTTCAACTTAAAAGTCCCCTTCCCCGAAACTATAATTATTGATTTAGTATTTTATTGACAAGACTAAAATATCTCTAATCCCTTTATATGTGAATTTTGGACAATTAAAAAATTTAAATGCGGAGATTTTTCATAAGAATTACGAGCACTGATAAACTGATAACATATATTTCTTTAATTAGAACGATTTGACATGTGAAATATAAATCGAAGCATATTTTATTGCAGTTACTTCTGGACAATAACATACTAGGTGAATATTTCCCAATATAAAACCAGTTAGGCAATTAGCGTTTCTACCAAGCTCTCTGCTTTTGATCAATAATTCTTGCATTTTCAAAGGCGCATATTTCGATGCTATAAATAACTGTTTTTATCTTCTCTGGGTTAATGATAACCATCATGGGAAATGAAGAAGCGACTAAATTATAAATGTTGGAGATTTAACACTTCATACCCGATTTTGCTGTTGGTATGTTTCTGAAAAAAAAAATGTTGTTTATGCAGCTTAGTTATCGTTATCAAACTGAAATATATTGAAAAGACCCTTTTATGTTTTATAAATCTAGTTTTTAGTCTGAAACATGCACTGGGAACAGTAACAACAGGTAAAGGATGTTTGCTTTATCGTTATAATGCATTTAAAAAAGTACAAGATTAAGATATTTTATTATGGTTTCTTCTCTGCCTTCAATTGCTCATCGGGTATTTGATTAGACTACAATAACCCTTTTTTCTGTAGATCTGTTGGAAATCTTTTTGTAATGTATACAGCATATCGACTGTTATTTCCGAGGGCATTTATTCAATTTCTACTTCAATGTTGTCCGAGCTATACCTTCATATCGAGTGTAATGACAACTAAATCAACGGTTAATTATAGTTAGTTCATTTCTTACTTACAGTAAACAAACATTTCTTTGAAGACTATTGCTTTCACTGACACAAACACAGCCTTAAAAATTTATGAGAAAATGAATTTTAGCAACACATCTTTCTCCCAAATACCGAGGACTTGAAAGAAAACCATTAGACCTTAGTTATATCTTCTAAGTTATACGGAAACAACTTCGACGCTTTTTTAAAAATAAGAATTGATTTACTTGATTTTACTTTTTAACTAATTACGGTAGATTTTGGCTAATTGTATATGTAGAGACATTTGAGTGGTGGTTACACTTCATGTACAACAGATGGGCTGATTCTGGTATCTAGTGCTTTATTTCCTTTTCTTCTAAGCAGACATACGACTAAACTAAATTTCCTGACCAAGTTATTAAATTTTGTCTCGTGTTGTATCTAGTTTTTGGAATTTATCTTGTGCTAAATATATTGACATTTAGGATAAAACATTTAATCTTGGAAGGAAACAAATCCTGTCAATGAATGGGACCATAGATTACGGCCGGTATTTTGACTGGGTAACTATTTTAGTAAATTAAACAAGAAAAATTCAGTTTGGAACCTGACCCGATGTACGATACACTAATTGGAGCAAGGCTAGAGTTTCGTGGCTGAGTTTTCCCCAATTCAAGCGAAGTTATAATATTCATTTTTAATTCATCAACAAGGAGACTAAGCGGATGAAAATTAAATACTTCATTACCACTAATTTAGTATATCCATATTTTGTTTTCAAAATGATTTTTAGATATACGAATTTGACATTTCACAAAGATTCTATATATAATTGTTTTAATATATGTGTGAATATATATATATATATATATATATATATATATATATATATATATATATATATATATATATATATATATATATATATATATAGCCAACTAGGAAAATATTTGAATTGTAAAATGATGATAGATTCAAATTTTCATGTTTTCCTGGCATAAATTAGTTTAAACCAAATTGGACATTATCAATCTTTTCATATAATATGTTCACAATATATCAATGATCTCCTAATTACAGTTTCCAATATTCATTCCTACAATCAACAGTCTATTTCGAACTCGAATCTTGATTTGCGTGAAACGAATCTGTACAAAACATATTATACGTATTCTGCGGCATTGTTATGGAATATTATTCTCATTGATATTAAACACAAACTTTAAGAACTTGCTTCACAATTTCCTTCTCCTCATTATTCCATAACTCAAAACAAACTGAGTTGCCTAACTTGGATACTCTTCATACTTTGTCCCAAACCTACTTGTATATCTTGTATATGTTTGAATTTAATGTGCGTATTTTTGTGTATTTAATGATTACATGTGACCGAGTCAGACACTGTTGTAAATAAGGGTTTTATTTTTAACATATACGTTAAGTTCTGATGATCTATTATTTAAAGACTACATGTAAAATTGATGAATTAAAAACATACATTATTCATAGAAATTATTATTATTATTATTATTATTATTATTATTATTATTATTATTATTATTATTATTATTAACACTATTATCACCCCTATATCCCATACTATTACTAATAGTAGTTATAGTACTAAAAACGACTATTGTTTTTTTTTTATCAGTAACAACATCAACATAAAAGACATATAGGACTGTAGTGAATAGGAGATATTTTATATAGTTGAACTTAAATTTGTTTTCCTCGACTCGTAATTAAAATGACAGATTCTCTCTCTCTCTCTCTCTCTCTCTCTCTCTCTCTCTCTCTCTCTCTCTCTTGCAAATAACTTGTATTTGGCAGGGGTTAAGTTTTCGCTGTTTGCTCTATTCGCATAGACATTTGTATGTAGCAGTAACTCAATATTCAATCAGGGTTTCATTAAAAATGAATCTTCGCCTATGTCCCTCAGCGAAAACACCAACATATTTTCAGCACATATAGATAACACACATTAGCAATTTAATATAAAATGACGTATTACTTTATCCACTGTACCTAAAGACAGAGGGTATTTCATTAATACTGAAGTATATGTGTGAATTATTTATTTCATATACTGATGTGCACACCGCCGTCATTTGTTAAATGACAAACGTAAATTTGTCAAAGGTCTTTTGTTGTTGCAATTGATTTAAAAAAATCAACTTTAAAGAAAACAGTTGAATGTTGAAAATATATTAATTCCTTGTGTGTCGTGTCCCTTGATGTAATTTCCCCTTGAAACAATTTAAAGTCAAACAACAAGATGAATCTGTCATGCTTTTGTAATGTCAGAGTAAAATTATCATATTTGAGCAGGTCTACTTACTCTTAATCAAATCTGTTAATTAATTTACTTTAGCCCCTACTTTATAACAGCAGTTTTTGTTCGGTGCAGTAGTTTGTTTTAGCGATAATATGGCTGAAAATTAGCATATACGTACTGTTTACAAATTATTGAATATACCTCTTCAGATTGTAATTTTAATAACAATCTCTTAGTTTTGATGAATAATTGGCTTCATGTCTTTCATGAAAAAGTCTAAGACATCCCATGGAAACTCCGAATTAAAACTATCATGAATGCTTTGTAAAATACGTCCTTGAAGGTACAAGTTATTTTCTTTTAATTTATTTTATTTTGAAGGAAATAAGGTTGATAAAATCAGAATTGCAAAGCGGTTCGTGCTGCAGAAAATCTATGTACCATATTTTAGGACTTTTTTGTCAGTTCTTATACTGAATATCTTTAACCACTTCAACAATTGCAGCACGCTATATAATTTGTTTCGTGTTAGTCGTCCATTCTTTTTATTGGATTCTCAGTCAGAGGCATCTATCATAAGTAATTTAAAAAAAAAAACAGTTTGTAAACCCCAAAACGTCAGCATTAAAGCTATAGTGTTGTGAGGGCAACATTTTAATTCCGTATTTGAGTCAAAGTTCGAAATTGTTTATAGAAATGGGCTAGTTGCAAATTTTAAACAGGACAATATTAGAAAAATGGTCGTCATCTTTGGTTTGATGTATATTAAATCAGTTTGTTATAATAATAATAATATAAATTATTATTATTATTATTATTATTATTATTATTATTATTATTATTATTATTATTGATTTTCAAAACAGAAGTTTACAATATACGAATATAAACAGGTTTCCAACATGTTTGACAGCAGATTGTTGGTCATAGAAACACCCTGGCCATGTGTGTTAAATATATTGCTTCCTTTTGTAATTATAATCGATCCGTATTTTAACGAGATGGGCTTCCTTCCAATCAAATTGCCACATTTGCAGAAATTAGAGAAATTATATGAAAGATAGTTGAGGCCAGTGAGGAACTTTTGCAGTAAGATTTTGTTTCTGTCATATTTTTCTTACCGCTAATATAAACAAATTTCACGAAACTGCATTAACTCACATTTCTTGTCCGGTTTTCTTGAACAACATCGTACAGTCACTGAAAACTGAGAGTTAGTGTAAACTGAACAAAAATATTTTAGGAAGAAAATAAAGACCTGTTGAATTGTCGGATTTCGTATTATTAATGAAACAAAATAGCGATGGTCAATTGTTGAAACTTTTCAGGCCACGAATTTGACACCGGTTAAAAAAAAAAAAAGTTAAAACGATAATTATAGACCCGATATTTTTTTTTTCAAGCTAAAAGAAATGAACATGAAACTAAACAAAAAAAAAAAAAGAAGATCTAATCTGTGTTGTAATTTAATCATTATTTTAACGTATGTAACTCAAGTTTTTTTAAAACAAAATACCAATATTATAGGAGAGCCACGTCAGCAATTCTCGAAATATATTTCACGCATAAAAGCGATACTGTTTTATGTCAAAATAAATTGACTTTTATTTCTTGTTATTGACAGGAAAACAACCGATGGAACACAGTCTAGTCATTTTAAATTGGAAAAATGTCATACTTTATACCGATACTTCTGTATTGGAAATTCACTTCAGATTAAGAAGATATATTCTGTATTTTCCCGCGTCATCTTGTCACTTGGCTGACGTAACGTTATGTCGCAAGTTTTATTGTGGCGCCGTCGTGGATTAGTGATTAGCTTTCCCGACTCGCGACCGAAAGGGTTCGGGTTTAAATTCTCCGAGCTCTGATCGGCTTCCATGTTGTGCCCTTTGACTCATTCTAATTTCTCCAATAAAATGATCAATAAGTAACGTACCTGTGTTGAAGCACCGTTATACTTCAAAACAATAAAACATGCTCTACTCGCCATGACTAGCGTTTTGTACTTAACATTTTTAAAAATAAATAGAAATGATAACTTAGTTAGCGTCATTTCTTCTACTTTTCCAGAGCACCGAAACATTTTTACAGCAGGACAAGCAACATTGTATTGAATCTGTAAGGCTGATATTTGTCTTGGACATTTTGTTTTAGCGACGGCTACCAGAGTGCTCTTCGCCTGCGCTAAAACAACTCATCCAACCGAAATATCAATCAATTCACATTAAAGAAACTGCTACTAAATGGTGATATATTACAAGCTAAATTGAACTGTTAGATATAATGGAGTTTGTATATATCTTTAATCTTCAAAACTCAGTAAATATTAATATTCGTTGTCTATGAAATTGTTCAAACAGAGGACATAGATGTGCGCATATAATTTTGGAAACTTGCCATAGGAAAATCGTCGTATGTACAAATTTATAAAATATTGTTAGAAAGATAGGCTTGAATGTAAAATCTGTTTGGAAGTATTGTTCCATGGAGAAGAATGGATCAACAACACAAAAGGAGTAAACTGTTTCAGTGAGACTTGAAACTTAATTAGGCAGTGCTATTAATTATAAAATCGTCACATTATCATGCAATAATTTTAAATACGAATGAAATGTCAACATCTGCAAATTAAGTTCTGTTATCAATCAAACAAATGCAGTTAATGTGTGATATATTAGAAAGCTTCTCTGAAAACAGTATTCTACGAAATATTTTTGACTTCATCACGTATAATACGAATTTACCAATATTGAATTGCGTATTGAACAGTAAGCGATCATTGCAAATGGAAACCAAGTGCTAGAAGATGCTTTATATTATCACGTGACAGCTGTTACTTTAGGTTACTATATCCATATGCTAACGTTTTATTGGTTACATGTAGTGTTGTTCCGATTGTCGATTATAATTGATCATCAGTTGGTTTAGCAAAACAATAAGATAATCGATTGTGAACTCCGTAATCGAGTGTGTGTAAAAGGAAACTACGTTTAGGTGTATGCAAAGCACAAAGGTTAGTAAAACTCCTAACCACTAAAGTTGACCTGAAATATATTAATTTCCTTCATAACTACAAATATGAAACCTTATGATTCTTAATAAGGAACATATAGTCATTATTACATGGTCAAGTTGTTGATAAATTTAAACACATTTTGTTGATTTGTTTCAGTTAAATTGCAGCATCTTTTGTAGTATTTATAAACAATGACAAACGAGAAAAACATGTCCTTCTATACTTTATATTATAGACTGATCACATATGAACGAAAGAATTTTAGGGATTGTAGCAGTATTTCAGTTACATATGACTGATCAGCCATAAAAAGTTGAATTCATTTAACAAAATTTTGAACAAAAATAACACGCAATGTAATATTGTTGTCAGGTTAAACTATACATGTCATTAATTTAAAAGAGATTACTCCTGTACATTTATGAACATATTGACCTCTTAATCAAAGATTAACTGTTTAAAAAAATTAAAATTTGCTCTTAGTGACCGATTATAATCGATGATCAGTTGGTTAAGGGGAACCGATTATCGATTATGAATTTCTAACCGATTCCCATCACTTGTTACATGTATAACACTTCATGACTTCACAAATTACATCATGACGTCATGTATGACAAACAAGTAACAACTTGCTATATTACACTACACTACACTATTCTGTTGCTTTTTCTCGAGTTAAATTAGCGTTTTTCGTCATGTGATCCTGCAAATAAAACTAAAGGATCACACACGAGTGAAAATATTATGATCGTTTGATAAATTTAATTCTTACTGTAGTCAAAATTATGTCCACTTTAACGAGGGCAACTGTAACCACAGTTATAACGAGGACAAATGTAGGTCAGCTATATATTCGCGGTGCCAGAGTTTTCCTGTTTTCTCTATGGTACATCATGTTCATTTAGGCGTTACCCTGGCAGATAATGATGCCCGTGTTTCATTCTTGCAATGCTTTTATTTTCTTCCAGCGTAGCCAAACTTTAATCCCTGCCAAATATACGACGAGGTGGGAAAAAAACAAGAACTGTTAAATTTCTAAATACATTTGAAGCGGTATTTGGAATGCTGATAGAAAATGCTGTTTATTGAAGAAAAATACAAAATCAGCCAAAAGGAAAAGCGCAAGGACTTGGAGATCTTTCATCGAGGATTTACATCAGTAAACTTTGGCGGTGTCTGCACCTCCCTTCCTCCCTCAAGTGTCTTAAAGACGCCAAAAAATACAAATGATTATTACTTTAGCCCCATTTCTGTTTGTACAAAATATATTCGTGAAAATAAATCCTTGCATTTTTCATCATCTGTGTTAAAAGATAATTAACTCAAGGAGTCATCACAGATCAAATACGTATATCTAACTTTAAAAAGTGCGTTGTATAATATATGACATGTCGTGACAAGTAATGCCATCACTGCACACAAAAAAAGACCATGTTCGAATTCAGATTGTTGCTTATAATGGCGTCATGTTTTTAAATGTTCACATAATTTAACTAAAATTACAATGTCAATATCGATGAGAAATAAAAACAAAAAAAAATATATTCGAAATTTGGACAAGCAGCATATTTGATTTATGCAGTATTTAACCTTTGACTGGACGGACCCAGGCAATCATATATGTCTAGCATTATTTTTGGGGGTGGGGAAAACATCTCGAACTCGCGGTCATATGGCTGAATAAAACTTCAAAATAAAATCATATGGCCTAGTATAATGAATTCAAAAGTTATCTACAGTCCTAACAATATCTATGTTGAAGGAACGTTTGCTGTCCGGTCACAATGTTGAGAAAATTTGGCCTCGCTCATGAAGGAAGATGAAATATTGAGCAAAATAACAAATTATTTCCCGTCAAATTCACCAGCAGGCAAACTGAATAACAATCGGTTTCTCAAGATGAAAAATTGAAAATGTTGATGCTACAATATTTCACGTGTACGGAAAGCAATATATTTTCGAACAGAGAGTGATGGAAAAAAGTATGCCAGATGTAATTAGAATACTTTTACAATTCAAAGAAGACGGGATCTCATGCATGAAGTAATAACTAAAACAATGAAGACAAACAACCAAGAAAAAGAACAAGAACAAAAAAGAACTAGACGATGAGAAAGAGTATAGCTTTATTCAGGAAATTATCTAAACACAGAATCAAGACAAACAGCTCTGAACTAGATCACGTGTACACTATCGTAAATGCAAAGTAAATACTCTAAGGTCTGCAGATTAACGTAATAAAGTAATTCAAATGCGAGTATCCGACCAAATGTCACGAATAAATAAGAGAAATGAAAAAAAAAAGGACACAGGAAGTACACAGGCTGTTGTTTACCTCAGCTAATTTTCAAACAGCAGCGCTTGACGTGTTAAAAAGTAAAAAGTTAGCAGCTCGAAAAAGAAAAACTATTTTGTTTGACATTATTTGTCACATGCGGGCGTAGCTATGACCGATAGGTTTGCACAAACATTGCTTTCGAAGTGTGAAACTTACCATTTTAAAATAAATGGTGGATAGGTACAGACAATTCCGGAACAAGAAGAACAACATATATCTTTTTTTTAATAATAATTTCTTTGTTAAAAACCAATTTTCAAAAAAATTATAAAATCAAACATGAAATTTCTCATGGAAGTAGTTTACTATTAAGTTTTGTAGATGATTGTGTAATATATTTTCATTAGTAGAAAACAACCAAATGCTGGCAATCCAAAATACAGAACAAATATCTTGAAATAAGAAAATATATATTTTGAAAAGGTTTATTCATGTTTGACTCGTACTTACTATATTGCCCTTCTTTTTGCCATGTTCGTTGCTAACTTTTACAGAAATACAAACATTCTCAGTGATCTAGCATTATATCTCTATCTTCCTCATCTCCACTTTTCATTTTTAACATTTTTTTTCAAATAGATTGAAGCATAGATCACTATCTATCTATCTATCTATCTATCTATCTATCTATCTATCTATCTATCTATCTATCTATCTATCTATCTATCTATCTGTCTGTCTGTCTATCTATCTATCGATCGATCGATCCATCCATCCATCCATCCATCCATCCATCTAGTCTGTCTGTCTGTCTGTCCAGTCCATCCGGCCATCGCTCCCTCCATCTATTTACTTTTCGATCTATCTTTTTATCCATCCAAGCAAGATGAGAGGGAAGTAATGTTCATTCTGCGTCATAGTTTAAATGTCCTTTTTATGGTACTTACAAATTTGAAATAATATACTTCATGAAACAGATAATATTCAGATATACGACAGTATCGCGTCATTCTTCTTTGATCAGATTGCAAATTAGTAATAACGGCACACGTTATTCATTCATGCTTTGAAATACGTTGCATGGTACTATTCCGTATTTCATCTAATCTTACATTAGTGTGACTTAACGATGAAAATAACGCATCACTATAGCAACTCCAAAATTATTCACTTTGCACGAGGGTTATTTTAAAGTGTGGTTTAAATCTCTGAAGTGTACAACTGAAGTTTGGGTATACTTGTACTCTTCAGGAATGTTGTATAGAACTGAATAAAGGTAAACCTGTATCCACCCGGAATGCTGTATAGAACAGATTTTGGGTATACCTGTATTTACCCGGAATGTTGTGTACCAAAATAAAAACGGCTGTGTGCAAAACTACGGAAATGACATGGATTTGATACAGTAGTATTTGCACGTGCCTTTGTGGCATATTCTATTCTAAGTTGGTCAACTATCTTTCAATATTTGAATGAACCTGGTTGATCAACTTTAAAAACTCTTTTGAGTAAATTCACCAGAAATTGGAATTTAGGAGTCATCGTGTACACTCTTGATATACAGTTACAGTATGACGTAAATATAATCTTGTGTTTCATTGGTATTTTAACCATGACATAGGCATATTTGACTGAATCTAAGTCTTCTGATAAAGGTAACCAGTTTTATACTAGTCCAAACAAACCAAGACAAATTCACAATGTGTTTAATGCAATATTATTGAAATAAATCATGGGACGATCCAACTTTGGTGGAAGCATAACGTGTTTTTCTTTTGTAAACCATTAATCTGAAAGTAATGCACTACATGGTTATTTGACAGCATTTATAAGTTATCGGTACTAAAAGCACATTGTTTTCCTTCATGCTGAAGATTTTCCGTTTTATTTTTACATGTGTTATGGACTAATCTGGTAATGTATGATGCTGCAGTTTTTAATCCAGTAACTTACATATATTCTGAAAGTATTTATTTATATATATATATATATATATATATATATATATATATATATATATATATATATATATATATATATATATATATATATATATATATATATATATATATATATATATATATATATATATATATATATGTATGTGTGTGTGTGTGTGTGTGTGTGTGTGTTGCGTGTGTGTCCGAAAACAAAATGAGCAACAATCAAAAGGTAAGTGTTGATTATGCATCAAAGGGACTTAATTATCCATGCATATTATAAATATAATTACCTCAAACGATTAAAAACTTTCCTTCCCAAAATTGAGGTTCACAGGACGCACTCTTTTGTTCCTCCTGTCCGTAAACCTGTTCCTCGTCAAGTATCACACGGCCTTTGATTTTTCTTCAGTAAATACAAAATGCAGAAGTGAGAAATGAAATATTGTTTTACAACACATTAGCGAAGTTCAACACACAAGCTTATTGCTACGAGGAAACACGCTAATTCAGAAACGGCTACCCAATTTCAGGAAAAGGTTTTGTACCTAATCCTCAGGCTAATCCTTCGTCTGGTACTGTTTGTTTAGAAAAGTGAATATTGGCGACCCAATTCTAGTTTCGCTAATTTTGTTTATAAGATTTTCTCTGACGTCGCTGGAAGGAAATAAAATATTTTTCACGTGTAAACTGACAGCATTTATAAGCTACTGGTACTAAAATCACGACATTGTGTCTTGAGCGAGGTTTTTATTTTATTTTATAAAAGCAAATGCATATTATTGTAACTTGTAAAAAAAAGCACGTAATTTAAGGGGAAAAATTGCTACTAAAATTCAGAGAAAGGAAGACAAATTCCTTTTGCAGTTATCTTAAAAATCGTCAGGTGAGATAAAAGAACCAGCTAAAGCTGCTAAGGAATACAATGCATGGAAAACAGAATGATGACGTAAGTAAACAAGAATGTACTGACCTTAAGTAGACACCCCCCCCCAAAAAAAAAAAAAAGATTGTTAAAAGATTCAAGAAATAAAACTAACTTACCACAATTTGTCTTTCTGCATTTCAATGTATTGCCTCTTATTGTTTAGTGGCGGTCCGACAATAAAAGAGTGTGAAACGACTGTTCAGGAACTGCTTGACCAATTTGATTCTTGTTTTATTGAGAGCATTCTGGCTTCACTGCCTTTTGCATTCGTTCAACTGAGTCAGCAATATACAGCTTTAGCAACAAAAACAACAGCAACAACAACAAATAAGCAACACAAACAAACAAACAAACTGCTGAACAGAAGCCGACCAACTTTGACACAAAGAGTCCCGACATAGGCTTCGTTAAAATTTGGAACAAGATGCTGATGTACCTTTATATGGATTAAGGTACTAAAACTGGATAAATCTGGAAATACATGTAATTCCTTTCATATCATTATTGGAAGAAATCTCTATAATAAACACGTTACTGACCCAGATGTCATGGCTAACTGATCTTGCATTTGGCTATTAGGCAGCTGTCAGACAGGCGATAATACCTTGTCCGCTTTGACTTCTTGTTACTGTTGTTTGCCGGTTTAAATTACGAACTGTAATAAAGGATTGGTTTTCGATTGACTCTAAAAGTACTGTCACACACACACACACACACACACACACACACACACACACGCACGCACGCACACACACACACACACACACACACACACACACACACACACATATATATATATATATATATTAGTTCAGCCTCTAGGCATTGGTGTGGAATGGCAAATCAAAAAGTTGTGATTCGGCTGATTCTCAATTAGCTACTTACCCAAAACATTCTGTAATTTTAATCCAGAAAATGCAGATTATCCTGAGTTTTAGATCGGTTGTGATTCATAACTATATTTAAACAATTCATGTAAATATCCCACTCTCCGGAGATTAGACTTGTGATGAAGACAAATCAACAATTTTAACATGCGTCGTGCAATCGACAGACTTCGGAAATTTGGAGTCCGAAACTTTATTCCCAAACCATGAGCATTACGTGCCACGCATTGCGTTGGTTTGGTATATATATATATATATATATATATATATATATATATATATATATATATATATATATATATATATATATATATATATATATATGTGTGTGTGTGTGTGTGTGTGTGTGTGTATATGTGTGTGTGTGTGTGTGTGTGTGTGTGTTATAGATACAGAATGTTCTGTATAAATCATAGTTTTATCATAAAACAGAAACCTAATGCACGCTATGATTGGTAGTATGACCTTTTCAGAACTCGTACTTCTTCCAGTGTAGATACATTCGATTTAAGCTACGATGAAGTTTGCACGGTAATACAAAGTATCTGATATCAACACTTTATCCCCTAAACATCTTTGTACAAATTGTCACAAGTAGAATATTGTAATCATTGATTATTTACTGTTCGAAGTACTTAGAATAAGCCATAGACCTTGCAGGTAATAACAATACTTTGGTTGTAGTGTGTGCACTTCAGTACTTTGAAGGTTATGTCGGCATATATTGTATATTGTATTACCCGAGGACACATACAATTATGCAATCTCGTTTGATACTTCGATTAGAACAGCTCTCAGCCATTTCCGTCATGCGAAGCAATAACGTAAAATGTAGTTGATGGAATATACTTTACTTTGATTGTTTTGGCGTTTCTCCCATACATATGTTGAGACATTTAAAGACTGACAATATTATGATTGTCACTTTGTCTTCTTCCGCCGCCATGATCTGGAAGGTGAATAAATGTAGTTATTAATAAAGTTCTCAGAGGCGGAGAATCACCTCTGTGATTTCTTTCTGGACATGATATAACAGACTAAGGATTGGGAGTGGATCGTGCACGAACGTCCGAACCTAACATAGGTGAGGCAGTTTATAATGATGTCTAGCACTGGGGCATCATGCCGCAGACATGTAGCATCATGTACCACCCATTCACATTATCCTGACACCAGGCCGACCAGCCCTAACACTAACCTCTTAATGCTGAGCGGCAAGCGAGGCAGCTGTTAGTACCATTTTTGTAAGTCTTCTCGGCCGGGGATCGAACTCACGACCTCCCGCTTCTGCGGAGGACGCTCTAACCACTAGGTCACCGTAGCGGTTCCGTTGTGTGAAACAAAATAAAAATACAGTGCTTCATGGCGTTGGGTGGGGGATGTGATCGAAAAAGTAGGCAACAAATTAATTTTTTTTAGCCTAAAGCACGAAGCCTGATGCTTATGTCAAAGTTGTATGCGTTCAACATTACTATCTTGAGCGATTTATACAATACGTTCTGTCATATAAATGCATTATTATTCCTGAAAAAATGTATTCGCATAAACTATAAGCATTTAATATTAAAACAACGCTGTTTTCATATCAAATGTCAAATAAATCAGTTTTATTTGAGGATCCTCACGAGGTTTTGCTTCCCGCCAGTTTACTCCAAGTTCACACCTACAAAACCAGGTGTGTGATTTTAGCACGAGAGCGCTTTCTGGGCATTATGTTCTAGACGTACGAGAGCTAAGAACAGCTCTAGAACGAGCACTGATATATAAAAAAAAAAAAAAAAATAGTCCTCTCCAGTGCAGCCAAGAGGAACCGTAAATAATGTAGTCACAATATGTCATTTTCTGCCTCCAAAAGTTGTATAACTGCCATAGTATGATGATAGCACGGGAAAGCTGTACTGACTCGGCTTAATTTCAGCGTATTTGTTTCTTTCTGGACTACATCACTTTCGTCGTTACATTTTCTCAATGCTCGACGGCTTAAATGCGTGATGTAGGATGATAATATGTTTTTATCTAGATTCGATGTAACCAGTCTGTACTGCACATGGTTGACGCCATGTTCATTTTGTGAGCCAAACACAAATCAATAGTTTTTTTCTTTTTAAAGTATAATTTTCGTTCCAGAATCTTCTCATCAACCGTCAGATATTATGCGACGCTATATTATCCTATTAAAATAAAATATTAAGCACATTTTCATGAGACATATCATGAACATACATCGAATAGAAGAATAGGTCTTATCATGAACATATATCAGTAGAAGAATATGTCTTATCATGAACATGCATCAAATAGAAGAATATGTCTTATCATGAACATATATCAAATAGAAGAATAGGTCTTATCATGAACATATATCAGACAGAAGAATACAATAATTATGTTTTCATAGGCAGCTGATGTACATTTAGGAAGGGACAAGACGATATATCAGCCACTGAAGATAGTTATTCTTAATTGAAGAATTCATTGCTCATGCAACCAACATTCCCTCTAAGCTGTGCGCGTGTGCGTGTGCGCAGCTGCTCAGACATCCCCGCGCAGCTGAATTGTCAATCCAACATTAAAGTTTGCTCGTCTCCGTAATGCTTGCACAATGCAGCGAGCATTGCGCTCATATCTACCATTCGCTCAGAGTGAACGTTGTATGCAACAGCAAACTACGTTGACCCTTTTTGTTCATCATAAATATACATGTTTTTCTATGAACGAGTGAAGTTACCTTTCAATCTGTCTGCCTATATATCATGTACTGAAACTCTGTGTGTGTATGTGTGTGTGTGTGTGTGTGTGTGTGTGTATATATATATATATATATATATATATATATATATATATATATATATATATATATATATATATATATATATATATATATATATATAAAGCTCCAATGTAATTCGAATGATTCTTGCCACTGCTGCAATAACAAATAACAGCATCAACACTAGTAAAAATTAGTTCATTATTTTAAAATTATTATTATTATTTTTATTATTATTTTTATAATTGCTATTATTATTATTATTATTATTATTATTATTATTATTATTATTATTATTATTATTATTATTATTATTACCAACGATAAGAACAAGCAAATAATGGTTTTGCAAAAAAGAATACTTTATTCCAATAATAATAATAATAATAATAATAATAATAATAATAATAATAATAATAATAATAGAAAAATGACTTTATTATTTGTTAATTAGTATAACTATTAATACCAACAAAAACAGCAAGAAAAATAATGAATATACCAAAAAAAAAGGTTTATTTATTCATTATGTTAAAAATAATAAAAAATAATTTGAAGATGAAAATAATAATAATAATAATAATAATAATAATAATAATAATAATAATAATAATTATATTATTATTATTATTATTATTATTATTATTATTATTATTATTATTATTATTATTATTATTATTATGTGGGTATAATGCAAAGGCGCTACAAAGTGTTTGTCAATTAAATTTAAAACAGAATAACCAAAATAGTCCATGCGATTCTGTCAAATTTTGTATGAAGCCAGTATCAAATTCTGTATCAATCCCATCTCAAATTCAGTATAAAATCCGTATCAGTTCTGTATCAAGTTCATCTCGAATTCTGTATCATGCCCCCTCTCAAATTCTGTATCAAGCCCTTATCGAATTCGTCACCCACCAATATGACATTACCTGCCAACGTTGACTTTAATCGCGTGTTTATATCACATCTACTTGAACTAATTTTAAGGTATCTTACCTTTCGGTACTTGTGGTCGAAGCTGCTGCGTTTTAATAATAAAGTTGTGAGAATAGGACCCTGGTTTTTCTTAAAACACCTTTAAATATATTAAAACTAAACTTTAAACTGAAATTGAATTTCTTGTTTTTATCAAACAATCAGACTATTTATACTTTGATTATGTCGTTTTCTCTCTCTCTCTCTCTCTCTCATATTGTGTTTTCTCAACGCTCAACACATTATGTTTATTATATATGAAACATAAACTTTTTTAATCAACATTTCTCAGTATTTTCTCCGGTAATCATTTGGATACCTCACATTTTCTTAATGAAAATGAAAATTAAGCAATAAATTGATTTTAATGGAAACGAAGTTAAATAGTTTCTTATGTACAAACGATCAATCTTTAACTGAAGAGATCATGCAATACTAAATGTAAATATATTAAAACAACTGAATTGATTTTCTTTGTTATGTTTTTTTTATGGTATTTGGAATAAAAGTAAGAAGTCAATAATATATTTTTTCTTATATATTATGGTTGTGGTAGATTTGAAAATACGTTTCAAAACTTTTGACTAGTGTTATTACTGTCTGATGAATAACATTATTACAAAATTATAACTATTGTTATTACTATCTTATGGCTAACATTATTACAAAATTATAGCTAATGTTATTACTATCTTATGACTAGGATTATTATTATACTATTACTCATATTATTACTGTATTATGACTAGTGTTATTACTATATTATGACCAGCGCTTTAGACCACTGGGCCACTCGGGCCCCCTTATGACTAGTGTTATTATTATCTTATGACTAGTATTTTTAATATCTTATGACTAGTGTTATTATTATCTTATGACTAGTATTTTTAATATCTTATGACTAGTGTTATTTCTATCTTATGACTAGTGTTACTATTATCTTATGACTAGTGTTATTATTATCTTAAGACTAGTGTTATTACTATCTTATGACTAGTGTTATTTCTTTCTTATGACTAGTGTTATTACTATCTTATGACTAGTATTATTGCTATCTTATGACTAGTGTTATTACTATCTTATGACTAGTGTTATTTCTATCTTATGACTAGTGTTATTTCTTTCTTATGACTAGTGTTATTATTATCTTATGACTAATGTTATTATTATCTTATGACTAGTATTATTGCTATCTTATGACTAGTATTATTGCTATCTTATGACTAGTGTTATTACTATCTTATGACTAGTATTATTGCTATCTTATGACTAGTATTATTGCTATCTTATGACTAGTGTTATTACTATCTTATGACTAGTATTATTGCTATCTTATGACTAGTATTATTGCTATCTTATGACTAGTATTATTGCTATCTTATGACTAGTGTTATTACTATCTTATGACTAGTGTTATTTCTATCTTATGACTAATGTTATTATTATCTTATGACTAATGTTTTTAATATCTTATGACTAGTATTTTACTATGTTATGACTAGTGTTTTTTCTCTCTTATGCCTAGTTGTATTACTATCTTATAACTAGTATTTATATATCTAATGACTAGTGTTATTACTATCCTATGATTACTATTTTGCTATTATTGTTCTTCTTTAACGTAAATTGATGATGGGACACCATGACCAGCAGGACAAACATATGTTCGAAGGATACATATAAATGTATGATACAATATAAAAGACGGATACAATATAAAAATCTGAAAATTCTGTTTGTCACATTTCTTCTTCTCCTCCTACATTTCTTTGCTTTAGCTTTTAAAATTCGGAATGATGCACTATAATATTGCTTAATGTTTACTTGTGTTGTGTTGTGTTGTGTTGTGTGTGTGTGTGTGTGTGTGTGTGTGTGTGTATTTTATTTTTTTATGAACAAAAATACATTTTAAAAAAATTTCCACCATGTAACAGGGCCCTCTTCGTCAGATTTAACACAGTGGGCAGCTAATTATTTCGGTGTGTGTGTGTGTGTGTGTGTGTGTGACTTGGATGAGATGTTTTTGCAATCTGTTTTGTAAAGCATTTGTGTTATGTTATCTATTTGCAAAATTGTTATTTATCTACAATATATGGTTTATTTCCTGTTTTCCATATTTGGAAATTCTTTGCTGATAGAATTTGAATGAATCTAGCAATCTGAAAACGATCTAAAAATCATAGCTTGGCTCTCTTGAAATACATCTGCAATAATGTTTTCTTTACGTATAGCTTATGTAAAAATATACTGGACCATACTAAGGGCTTCATAGATGCTAAAAATTAACTAATGTATTAACAAAGTGACAAAACGCCTCAGACGACATTTGTTTTCAGGACTCACTGTACTGATAATATGGAAAGATGGCAAACAGTCTAGGAATGGTTGAACACAAAATATGGTCTATACAGGTAAGGAGAGCCAAGATTGGTCGATGATGGAAATCAATATTAAAGTATAAGGAATCTTGTGAGAGATTAATCGATTTGTAACTGAAAGAAAATAGAGAATATATTCTAATGATGCAGTTTTGGTCTTTTTAGAGCCAAGTAATATTAAGCATAACATCTGATTCTTTGGACGCAGAAAAAAACCCACATATTTCAAGCACATGTAGATTTTAAAAATTGCCGCAGCTCGTATGGCCTTCTCCAAACAGAAGCTTGCATCTAGGAAGATTATACTGAGTAATGCACTGCTATTTTGTCAGAGTAAATAAATATTTAAAGTTCTTGAACTTTTTATTAGGATAATGTTTCCATAAATTTTATGGGAGTTGGTTTAGTACCGCGAGTCCTATAAGTCTCGCTTGCCAAGGAACATTTGACAGCATGTCGTAAAATGACTGACTTACATAAAATTACGTTGAATAAAGTCAAAATTAAATTTATTACATGGTTTCTGTTTTCCATTATTTTCTTCAGCAACGTTCAGGTGAAAATGCGTATGATTGATTGTTCTCTTAAATTCTGCCGTTAAGTGGTTGCCTATCTACGAATACGCAACAAATGTTTACTAACACATCTACGATTAAAACAACAGGGAACTTCGTCATTGATTTAAATTGATTACACAGCACAATTAAAATGCTGTCGATATTTGGATAACCCCTTTAAACCAAAGTATACTGCCGGTTTTGAAAGCTTCCAAATTTACAGTTTATGAAAGTTATACAAAAATCGATACACAATGCGTTAAAAAGTTATTGCTATTATCCGCATTAACTTAAATATTTACATGCTCCACAAACTACTTGATTAGACCGTGCATTGATGCTGCCACCAAAACATTATTCATTTCTATTTTATTTTCGCAGCAATTGTAAGGCAGGGAAAATTGCACAATTATTATTTACATATTTCACCTCTCTTTTAAAATAATTTGATTCCATTAAGAGTATAACCAGAAATTAATCTATTGTCTACAACCAAGAATTTCTGAGAATCCAAGAAGCTTTAGTATCATGGGGCAACAAATACACATTTCTGATATTAGGCGGAACTTAAAAAACAAAGATTTCCTGCAAATGAGAAATGCTTTTGATTATTCAAAAAGAAAGAAAAAAATTGTACGAAAATCTAAATTTTGCCTATTCAAGGTTTGAGACTCAGAACTCCTTCTAAATGACTTCCTATCTGCAGGGCATGAGCGCATGGTAATCCAGTACAAATTATGTTTATAGAAACCTTACAGACTAGCGGTGCTCATTTGGGATACTCATCGGATGATGAACAGATAAAAACAAAGCCAATGTGTGATTTACGTGTCAGTCTCCTAACAAATGATTGGACAAAAGTACAGGAAACATATGTGATGGAGTGTAAATTACTATTCATAATTTTAGGCAAGCTTGTTAATAAAATTGTTGGCGTCGCTATACCGGAGAATAATTTCCATGATGACATATTTTATGGCGTGTGCGACATATTACATTGATCATATGAAATTTCATGCGAATAGTTTAATTATGCCCTCACATCGCTTGCAGGAAAACGCACAGTCATGGACAAATAATGTTCGCACGAAAGAATGTTTGAAATAACTTTAGCAAGAGAGGTAACGTACCCGGTAAATAAATGTCACCTACTTTGGACTGAGATCGGAGTAAAAATAACCCTTCCAGTTACAACGAATGCTGCAACCCTTTTTCTACACGCTCTAACATTCAGAGATGTTTCGGCCCTAGGATGACGGTAGAGTAGATAAAAATGGCGTGCATGACATAAACACTTGGTCAGTTCAGCTATATCCCGGCTCTTAGATGTACAGTTTGGAGTTATCTAAAAAAAAAAAAAAAACAGCCCATTTAGGAAGGGTCGTTTATAACTGCCCACCATAAACAAACTGAATAAAAATCGATGTGGGATAGCATAGACCTTTCTTGTCACTAGACGGCATAGCCGCTTTGTAACAACAGCCAATTGAAAATTGTCCATAGAAAGGCGTCAGATTCATTACCAGTGATGTCTGATTTCACCACGCAGAAACCATCTTCTGCCACAAAACAGAAAACCCCGAGATGGAAAACTTGACATAGTTTGTTATGGCTAAATGGGTATGATTAATTACTAATGACAAGTCGCCTCGAGTAATACGTACCAGAAGACATTTGAAACCCAAGCACACTACGCAAATTCTTCTTTTCTGTCATAGACCATACTTTGGCAGAAGGAGGATTCCCACGAGTATTAAGAAAGGAAGGTTGTTACTGAAAAAGTATATTTCTGAAGGTCATCGTCGTTACCAGATATTAATATTGAAGCATTCGATCCTTCGATGTGATGTTTTCTTTTCTGTATTTTTAACCTTGCTATCACCATATTTGCCAATATATATTTATTTGTAATACGTTATTTCTGCTGCTGCTGCTGATACTACTACTGCTACTCTACGACTACTGCTACTAAATGAAGAAAAAATAACAGCAACACTA
Organism: Unio pictorum; assembly: GCA_030141615.1. Classification (NCBI taxonomy): domain Eukaryota; kingdom Metazoa; phylum Mollusca; class Bivalvia; order Unionida; family Unionidae; genus Unio; species Unio pictorum. The sequence continues at coordinate 35,407,681 of JARLTB010000021.1, read as the reverse complement.
CTACTACTACTACTACTACTCCTACTACTACTACTACTAAGAATAATAATCATGACGATGTTTTTGTTGTTGATGATGATGATGACTACAATGATGACATACGGTCTTCTTGTTTTCACTCTCGATTGATAAAAATTTAATATCTTTCAATAAAGGTTACCATGCTGTTGTCTTTAGAATGGTTATTCCATATTCCATATCCAGTTTACTTTCTTTTACTTCAACCGCTCCGGTGGCCTAGTGGTTAGAGCGTCCGCCGCGGAAGCGGGAGGTCGTGGGATCGATCCCCGGCCGAGTCATACCAAAGACTTACAAAAATGGTTCTAACAGCTGCCTCGATTGACGTTCAGCATTAAGAAAGAGGTTAGTGTTAGGACTGGTCTGCCTGGTGTCAGGATAATGTGACTGGGTGGGACATCATGCTACATGTCTGCGGCATGATGCCCCAGTGGTAGACATCACTATAAACTGCCTCACTGCAGACATCGTAGCGATATGACTGAAAAACTGTTAAAGCTACGTTAAAAATCCTAATCAAACAAACAAACTTTCCTTTACTTCTCTTACAATCTATCAAATGACTCAGTTATGACGTTATCGGAATATTACAAGCATAATGTCAAGCATTACTACCAAATTACATTTTGAAACAAAATGATAAAACTTAGGAAATCCCGAAACTTCACAAGAGCCACAAATCAGTTTCATTTAAGCCCGATGCCGTTTCTATAGAAAATACTGGCCTTAATTTGCGAATCCAGTTCTACGTGGTTTCGTACCAATGTGATCTGCCAAAATATGATGAATGCATTTCATTCGCAAGCACTTTAAACAGGTATTTTGGTCGGCATCCTTGGTTTAAGATTGGCACTGTACTTAGTTTTCATTTTCTTGTTACCAATAACGTACCGAAAGTTAATCAGTCTTCGTACAATAGTGGGAATCTTTTCTTTGTGACGGTAATTTCATTTGGTTTCCATTCCATATGAAATGCGAATCAAATTTGGGTTAATGTATTCCAGGGAACTTACAACAGTGTTTGATATGACTTTATCAAGTAGCTAGATTATTTAAAAAGGCATTAGTTTACTAAACGTAAGCATGTGTAGTATTGTACGTCGTGCCAAGTTTTTAAGGGTTTATTATTTCCTTTAAACCAAGAAGACCAAAAGTAATGCTTCACTAATGAAGTAAAAAGGCAACAACCATCAAATGTCACCTGTCTTCATTTTATTCAAATTAAAGGAACATTTCTATCTCACGTTGTCCTAACTCTCTAAGTACTGTTTTATTGGTAGAACATTATGTGACTATCAAATTATTCTTTATGTTTATAATATTTTCCAATAAACACGATGTAATATTGTAATATTCTATGAATACACTTTATACGTGTAATATTATACGTATGCATGGACATTGTTGACATAAATAGATACGCTTATATTTATGACGACAATATTCTTAAAATGTTGCTAAGAAAGCTTAAATGAGGGAACTAAACAATCATTATAGCGATAAAACTAACGGAATTACAACGCGAAGACTAAATTAAATGTTGTGTGTTCATTTAATCTGTGTGTGTGTCTGTGTGTGTGTGTTTGTGTGTGTGTGTGTGTGTGTGTGTGTGTGTGATTTGGATTTGTAACGTAACTTTAACAATTATCAGCTACGATGTCTGCAAATGTGACAGTTTATAGTGATGTCAGCATAGTGACATCATGCCGCAGACATGTATCATCATGTACCACCCAGTCACATTATCCTGACACCGGGACGACCAGTTCTAGCACTAACCACTTAATGCTGATCGCCTAGCGAGATAGCTACATGTGCCATTTTTATCAGTCTTTGGTATGACTCGACAGGCGTTCGAACTCCCGATCTCCCGCATCTGAGGCGGACACTAACCACAAGGCCTACAAAACAGCGATATAAAATATTTGTGTGAATTGGTTTGTTATGATGTACTTTAGGAGATAGTTTATTTATTTTGATGATGTCCAGTTGAAAACTATTTGCAACAACGTATTCCATATTTCATGGTGCCCCTTTTCGTCGTAAAGAAAGACGTAAAGACACTCAGCGCTTTGCTCAATATCGTTATTAGGCTTCCAATACAGGCAGTTCCATACAAAATGTTACTTGTTATCTTGATTTTTACGTTAACTAACGTGGATATTTCCGTATGCTGATTCAAACTTTTATTGTGTGCTAATTTTTATATGATTACATAAGAAACAAAAATGAATCTCAACTTTAATTTTCAGAAGTTTAAACCATCAGTCCATAAAACCCATCTGATGAGTGTTCATTTTTCTTATACTATCCAAATCAATTCCGACATCTCTAAATTCTTAGGACTTAGCGATAACAGTGAGGTCATAGATTCACTGCGACTACATATAATCATTTGGACACAGTTAATAATCGATACTTGATTTGAAACGATGTTTTCGTCTGCTTCTGACCGCTAAGAAAGGTCACAATAATAGCCTGCAAGCAATCATAGGTTTCTCACCACCTATACCAACAGTTCCTCTATAACACTGAGTGGAAACAAAGTTTTCATCACAATAGGACTAAAATACAAAAGCTTTGCAATGGTGTTGACACCGTTCGTTGATCTCATAGATTTGTCTGTCTGTTTCCCTCTGGTGTTAATATATGTTTTTAAAGCTTCTTTGGCTTCTCTTTCGTGAATAGAATTCAATGTCCAGTGAGCACACATGATTAAAATACCTTCTTTGGTCGACGTACTTATACTGTATTGTATCTCAAACAATGATAATTTTTTGTATCTAATACAATGAGGTTTTGTGGTTTTCGGTATTTAATTTCAGAATATTTAGAGACGAACTAAAAATAATATTTAGTTCAGAAAAGATCTTTCAAGATTTTTGGGACTATTGTATGGTCCTTATATCCTGCGGTGGCACTTTGACTTTTTTAAAAATGTCAGCTGTGTTCGGAGAATATTAAATTTAGAAAACGTTGCCAATTATTTTAAAAAATTCTATATATTTGGCGGTGTTAAATTTAAATGTTAGCTTTTTCTCTGCCAAAGTGCGCAAAATTCAATAATCGTCATTAATGTTTTGGTTGAAATAAATAAAGGAACATTTTAACCATGAATTAAAATTACCTAAACTGGTCCAGCTGTAATCATATTTCTTCTGCAAATGCCACAATAAGGCTGTTATAATACTAATAAAAACTGTAAATATGGGTCAGCTTTATAAAACAGACATTTTGTGTCCCATCAGTGTTCGGTTTAGATACATTATACCGTATTTTGGATCTTCATTAAACAATTGTAAATGAAGAAATTCTGATTAATTCTGAATACAAGTCTGAAAATTATCAGACACGTGCACAACTTATCACATTCTCCTTTTCTCTCATCTAAACACCTTTTTTTGCCAAACAAATTGCTTTCAATAGCACGATTTTCACTTTTACTTTTCAAGTTTGTACTCAATAAATTTTAAATAGACTTGTCACAGTGCCTCATTATTTGAACATATTAATCTCGCTAAAATGTGCAGGTATATGTATATTCCTCTCACAAGACCCGAACACGCTCAACGAAATCGCCTTGTACCAGATATCCCACCAATATTTCATTCAACAGATTTATTTAACAACTGCGCTTCTGAAACAAAATGTTGCAGATTCCAAACGCGCACTTGAAAACAGTTGAAGATTTTCTTATTTTCTTCTGACGTTCTTAACTTCCCTGCATAGTTTCCAAGGATATATTGGTAGTTTGTTCCTTATTTTTATCTGATAATCCAAGAAATGCCTCTGATGGCCGTCTTTCCTGTCCTTTCTGTCATTTTCAGCCTTGCATACGTCTGGAACATTTTTATAGCCAAAGTGATGCATCTGATCGGTTCCGAATTTGGTCTCAAGTAGATATAATAAGAGTTTGTTTGCTTCTTTGATATTTCAGTTCGCATAATATATTGGCCACAAGGTGACTTTTGTTTCTAATTACCTTTTGTTCGACGTCGTTTTATTTTTCTTCATTTTAGAGTCTTTAGAACATTTGGGAGCATCATGCAAAGTGAATGCATTGTAAGAGATGGACTATTTCTTTAGAGAACTGTGCAAAGTACATGCAGTGTAGAAGATGGACTATTCTCACGTTTACTGCATGTCATCATTGTGTAATGGGAACTTCAGATATTGTTTCTAATTACTGCCATTCTTCGTTGAAAATTGCTTCAAAGCATAGGTAGCATTTCGATGAAATATAATTCCATGGACCAGAGGTAATTGGAATGGAGGATAGAGTATCCGAACATCTCTCCATGAAACCTAGGAAACTGGGATGGGTATAATAGTTAGTCGACATTTTTCCATGGAGCACAGTAAAATTTACATCGACGTACCCAGTATCTGTGAATTTAGTGTCGACAATTTTGGGGAGCGTTATCATCATTATTATATGGATCAATCGACCGGAGCTAAAACTTTGTTAAGAGTTTTGTTGTACCATGTAATATTTTTCGTGGTTTATTATTACTACATACATGGAAGCAAATAATGCTAGGAAATCTTTGTTAATACCTGATTTCGTGTTCGCAGATTTACACAGTTCAGAAAAGAATTCGGATCGGAGTTGCCTTGATCCATTATGGTTCACTCTCTGTCAACTAGTTTCAAATTACGTGGACTAAATAAGATGATTATTGTAACTGTCACTCTTAAATCAATTACCTTTGATTACAAACCCATTACATCTACATGATTGGTCTTCGATACGGATGTTCAATCCGTATTATCGATTCGATCACAGCGTGGAACTAGTATGTGTTTTCACTGACGTCCGTGCGTTGATATTTCGTGGATGCACCGAATCAAGCTTTTTCGATTTATTTTGAGTTTCATTCACACTGTATAAGGACGGATGGCTTAAAGAGAGTGTTTGTAATAAATGCCAAAACGAATTGGTGTTTTCTTCTGTGTCGGAGAAACAATTCGTTCATAATATGTCTTGGTCTGACGGTTCTATTTACGTCTCAGAATCCTGTTGTCAATATCAGATAATCAATCAGTCACTTACTTTAGATCACATGTTCATTTCTTTGTCAAGATTTGTGACTTAAATATTTTGCATCTAATGGGAAGCTTTTATTTGTAAAACACATTTATATAAAGCCCTCTACAAGGTAGCTAATTTTATTTATATGCCTAAATGTACTAAAACAAAATTAACTAATAAAGGTCTATACAAGATCCATCCAGATAGATAAACACTTGATGAAACGTATTATTCTACAATTGATGACATACAGATATATATATATATATATATATATATATATATATATATATATATATATATATATATATATATATATATATATATATATATATATAATTGTTTTAAAGCATATGTATAATTTTGATGAAATATAATTCCATGGAGCAGAGGTAATTGGAATGGATGGTAGAGTACCTTACCACATCACCAAACCCCTCCCCTCCCCCCGGACAAACAAGCAACCAACAACAATCAAAACAACACAGAACACTTATAAGAATCGATAGTTTTTAACATTATGTATAATGTTATGGTATATTCGCAATAGTTGTAAGGCAACTTGTTACATTCCTATAATATATTGATTGTTACCATCGCAACCAAAAATTCAGAAGCATAATTATAAGCAAAACAACATCCAAATACTGTACATACAAATGAACATTAATCAAAAGCAGAAACAATACTTTTTTTATACAATAATTCGATTTTGTTTTTTATTTTGTTAAATCTGTATAGGGACTTGGGTCATACATAACTCATACAAACTGTTCTCCCCATGTTGATACACATGACTACGCTACTGACACAAACTAAATATATATATGTTGTCTCTATGTTGCGTTCATTTACTGTGGGTGAAATTTCTTTATATCAGTCCCTAAAAATGATAGGCATTGAAACATATAGGACGCAAGTTAAACATGTATAAGGGGTCGCTCTAACAATATTATGAACCTCTTAGTGTCAGGTGCAAGGTGAAGCTCTTTGCATTTGCAACATGCACAAAGGAGAATGTTGGCATGCCCCTATGTTACTCTCATGTACTGTGGCTGAAATTTCTTTGCATATAGTACGTGTGGAACCGTACAAGATCTGAGCACACAACTGACCAAAATGACGGCTCCAATGTGCTATATATAAATCAACCTGAATTAGTCTAGAAGTACACTATCTTTAGCATTACATTTAAAAAAAATGTCTAGAAAGGGAAAATGACCAACAGCTAGCATTCTTGTTAATTATAGGTTCACAACTGAAGTAAAGCCAATTTGTGTACTCTGCAACTCATGGTCAATAATTCTATACCGATTAATATACACCAACAAAAAAGAGAATTAAAAGTTATTTAATCATTACGTAAGATAAAAAAGGCGTTTCTTAAATAGTATGGCCAATGAGGAAAACCAAGGATAGGACCCGAATGGTCGAGTGGTCTAAAGCGCTCTCCGTTACGGATCACTGCCCTCTTACCTCTGTGTGGGTTCGAGTCTCAGATTTGGCCAGTGTTTGTATGTGAGAAAGTTTGCCAGTAGCTTCTCGTGGATCGGTGGTTCTTTCCGGGGTGTTTCCTGGGTTATTCCTCCGCTATTAATACTGGAAGCGATGTATATCCTATCGTGTGCTGAAAAATGGCGTTGAGAGAGAGAGAGAGAGAGAGAGAGAGAGAGAGAGAGAGAGAGAGAGAGAAAGAGAGAGAACCAGGGAAATTATTTTACTTTAAAAAATATATGCAAAATACTAGACCGTAGAGCGCCAACTTCAAACAAAATATGAAAATCTGTGCAATTATGTTTCTTGTTTTCATATCATCATGTATGACCTTCTCAACAAAACGGTAAATTGACATCAATGCAATGCATTACAATAAGCTCCCTATGTGTATTTTGTTCTTTGTTGCACAATATGCCACGTGGGTGTATCGTGTGTGCAATGACCGACATTATCGGGAAATTAGAAGTCTTAGAACACAGGAATGAAGTCAACTTAAATTTAAAATGGTTGCATTAAGAGAAAGTAAAATACATTGAACATTTTTCTTTTCATTCATTTGTAGTAACATTAAGAAATAAATTATAATAAAATTCACATTCTTCCATATGCTAGTGTTAGGACAATAAGCAAACATTTTAACCGTTGATCTTTGACAACCATATACCTCATATGTTCAGTTCCTTTTCATACTGTACTATTTTTAATGATCTCAGGAATAATTGTGGCAAGTTTCATGTTCTTGTTGTTCAGCATAATATTGGTTGCTTTGTTGAGAAAAAAGCAAGGTGCATTTCTAAAGTAACCCACTTTATATCATAATGGGGGGGGGGGGGGATAATGGGGGGGGGGGTATCGGCTTGTGAAGGACTTTGTTACTAACGAATTTTGTTTTGTGGGGAAAATATAATTATTGAAAATGATTGTATTGATGCTTTATATTTAAATGTTTCAGCTGTACAACCAAACTTAAATGATACAGTAATAGTACCTATGTGTTACTTTCATGTACTGTGGCTGAAAATTCTTTGGATATTTTACTTTTGGAGACTGTACATGATCCAAGCACACTGTTGACAAAAACGACTGCTACCGTGTGCTAAAATGATGATTCTGAATTAGTCCACTCTATTAGCTCTTGTTAAAATAGGAAACATTAATTTTGTTCGATTAGAAAATACCAACTTGAATTCAAGGTGTGATGAATTACCAAATATATAAAAATGTAAAACTTATCGGCTCTTTTTCATTTTTTAAAATACAATTTACCCTTGTAGTCATATGTCACAAGGTAAACATCTTTATACAGTATGATAAGAAGATGGTTAGTATCTGTAGTCATAGCGACAAGTATGACACAAGGAAGACATCTTTATACAATATGAGAAGTTGGCCAGTACCTGTAGACATAGGGGGACGCGAGTGGCCGTGTGTTCTAAAGCGATCACCGTTACGGATCACTGCCATCTCACCTCTGTCTGCGTTGGTTCGAGTCTCGGATTTGGCTAAAGTGACTGTGAGAAAGCTTGCCAGTAGCTTCTCGTGTGTCGATAGTTCTTTCCGGGGCTTTCCAGGGTTCTTCACCCACCATTTATACTGGCCGCCATGGATAACATATCTGGTGCTGAAAAGTTGCGTTAACTCTACAAAAAGAACAACAACAACATGAAGACATAGCGACAAATATGACACGAGTAAACATCTTTATACAGCATGAGAATAAGTTGGTCCTTGTTCCTTTAAAACAAAAAACTTAAACAGTACAGTAATACTTAGAAACGTTCAATAAAATTTTCCTGAAAACTAAAAATTTCACTTGCAACTATGACGTCATTCATTCCTTAATTGCTCGAAAAGCATATTTTCAGTTTTAAAAAAAACAGCATTTTATTGAACTTTGATTATAGTAATTAAATATATTTACTTTATAATTAATTTAGCGTCCACCACTGTTAAGTTTTTGTATGTTGTTCGGCGTTTACATACCTAAAGATGGCTGAAGATTATGACGTCAGAATTGAAAATATTGTATCCAGTCAACGCAACTGTTATCTTGATACGTAATGACCTTACTGGATCAACCCATTTACCGGGTACATACTAGCTTTAGTGAAGGAACCATATAATAACTGTAGCTATTTTGCACCTATAACTTACATATTAGGACGTATATAATGAATTCACTGTATGTATACAGATCTACATTTCTAATTTTGTAAATGTTCGCTTTCTTTTGGCATATACGCACGTTTTACAGATACAGTTTTTTTTTATATCTAATATACTGTTAAAACTGATATTTCAAGGAACAAGAACTTATTTTTTTTAGCATAAAATATCAGAATCTAGTATATGTGCATTGCATTTTGGTAGATGACGACGAACATCCGTATCTTCACTATCTTGCCTTTTTTTCTCAAATGATTTATGACGAACTATACACGAGTCGCGCCTTAAGAGCAACTGTAAAGGTTATCAGGTCATCGCGAGTTATGTTTTCTTTTGTATAAATCAATATAACCCCTGAATAATAAGCGAAACGAAATAAATCGAAGTCGTATTTACACAGAGAAGATCCCAAACAACTCCACACACGGCTTCTTAACACAATGGCTAATATCATAGTATAGCAATAATAATAATAATAATAATAATAATAATAATAATAATAATAATAATAATAATAATATTATTATTATTATTAGTAGTAGTAGTAGTAGTAGTAGCATTATTAATATCAGCAACAACAACATCAACAACAACAACAACATCCTTTAATTCTTTATCGACATCAATTTCTTTGCGAATGTTGGCCAACTAAGTTCATGGGCATCCAACCCAAATGCAGCTATATAATTACTCCTTCAATAACTGGTCACTAATACCCATGTTTCCTACCGCACGGAAAATACTAACTGCATGAAGGAAATTGCCAAAGAGCCAGAATATAGTATCCTTTCGTCATTTCTTTGTTTTTAACTTTACAACTTTTTTTCGTAAGAAAATGTATCACATTTTTTGTTAAAAAAATTAATAACCATTGAGATCAAATTCAGATTCTTTTATAATCAAATCTCTGAAAAATGACAACAGCACAACTACAAGAATACATATCCTGGTATGAAGCCATCTACCATAACTTCATTACTTATCGTGATGCATATTCATTGGTTCTAAATTATGCAGTTGGAGACATGTCGAAGTATTATTTAACTTTTATGAAACCTTTTTATATACTGAAGGATCCATGCACTCGAAGGAAAATCCATTTTCTTGCACTTTATTAAATATTTATTCCTAGATAAGGGTCATTCTCTATAAAGGTATTGGAAAAATACCCTCTGTCCAACTGCCCATAAACGAATAGCTGAAGGAGTATTGAAAACTTCTCATAAGTGAAACAGGACAGAATTCTCGTATCAAAAAGATCGAGAAAAGTGCAAATAACAGCACTGATACAAATAGTAAGATCTTTTTGGAATGCTGAAACAGCATGCCGACGATACCGGTTTACGACAGGTCGTAAATTGATAATGACTCCTACTGCATCACATCTTTTGTTAAATTTTTAAATTCTGAAAAGTACTATTATTAAAATAACTAAAACTGTATAAACAGTCTCATTTATCATCTTTATATTTAGACAGAAGTTGCTATCGCTAAATTTTAAGACCAATCTCTAACTCAAATGTATAGTTCTGCGATACAGTAGCATAGTCGATGTCGTCATAGCGATGATCTAATAGTCTAATGATATAGTCATTTACAGATGCGTGGTAAACGTTGATTTTACAAGTGAGCATGTTTACCTGCGTAATATATTGTGGCGGTCCGTAGTCTAGGGGTGGGGATCCTCCGAAATATTTAAATGAATTTTGAGGAAGTTCCCCTGACCCGTAATTTAAAAAAAATGTTAAATTATTGATAATAGATTTATAGCTGTGAGCCCCCAGTCAGCAATGCCGACGGTTACATTATAAATAAACACGAAGATAAAATTCAATTAATAACAATTTAATAAAATGTGAACTTTATACGATAATTAACAATCACTCGTCTCTCCCTTGACCAAGTGACGGCCTAGTTCATCACGTGATTCCTTAGTGTGAGTATAATTTCCCCTGTCCTTGTGATCTACTCATCTAATTTTCTCTGTTACACTCTTCCTTCCGTCTTTCTCCTCCTTTCCTTTCCTCCTTTGACTCTTTGTCCCTCCTGTCTTCTCCACTTCCGTTCTACGTTCCTCCTGTCTATCTACTCCAACTTATAATTTCCTTCTCTCCTCGTAGCTCCTTCTACTTCTCCTTCCTTCCGTCTCTCAATCCGAGACTATGACAAAACTTCTCAAGTCTGTCACCCAAAGCTTCCTGTGAAAAACCACAAGGCGTTAGCATAGGGGTCATAGAATCTTACCTCACACTAAATCAATAGTTAACCATCAGCTATGGCGGTAAGGTTTTGGTCACGAATGCGCACACATCGAAATTACCACACACGCTTCTCGCAATTTACACAATGGCGCAATAAAACGGTATCAGAAAATAATTCCGCAGACCATCCATACACTGCGTCATATCAGTACCTACACGCAGATGTATGTATGTATGTATGTATGTATGTATGTATGTATGTATGTATGTATGTATGTATGTATGTATGTATGTATGTATGTATATATATACAACCACATAAAAATATATCAAATATCACCGTATTATAATATTACTACGAGTAGATGTCTGTCTGTATTTTTTTTCCACAAGCGTGCCCAAATATCCAAATATTCATATACTAATTTTACACACTGCAACCAGTCAATTTAACGATGGCGAAATCTATAATTACATAAACAAATGTGCTACTCTACCATAATATAACCACACAGTGAATCATAATATGAATTCTTACGGCGGCTAGCAACCAATCTAATTCTTTACAAATATTAACTCATCTTTTCAAAGATGCAAACATATTAACTAGCGAAATAATATGCAAACATATGAACTAACGAATTAAGAAGCAACATATTACATCACAAAATAAGATGTAGCATATTAACATCACGAAATAAGAGGCAACGTATTGACATCATAATTAATTATTCGTACTACGATTCTAGTCATATAAATATAAATATATATATATATATATATATATATATATATATATATTTATAAATATAATAATTTATAAATATAAATATAAATATAAATATATATATATATATATATATATATATATATATATATATATATATATATATATATATATATATATATATATATATATACGACAATCCTTCAGATAAAATTGCAGTCGTATAAAACAGAGATCGAACACTATTTCACTGACCTTGAAGCTGTATATCTCTTAGATTCCCAGAATTTAAGATTTACGCGCCAATTCACGGCTGGCAAACGGAGTTCCTGTTCCTCAGTGAAAAACGCTTCCAGAGGATTAGAACGAACTAATTTAATTTCTATCGACATAAGATATTATTCTTGGTTTAAAACAAGGGCCCACCCATATCGCATTCTGATTGGGTGGCGCTTGGACCCTGTCCAATCGTCGAACGGTCAATTCAAATCTACCTGTCTGTCTTGGAAAAACTGTAACTAACGTCCACCTACTCGTCGGCCACGCTACCTTTGATGTGGTCATAAGCTTCACATCTACGTGACATTTTTAATCCTCCTTGCCGCGTTTCTGCTCTCTCGACCCAACTAAGACCATCTTACGTAAGGGGATTAGCTTTATCTTGGCCAATTTTACACATCAAACACGTCGGAATTACCTTTTATACATGTACAAGTGGGTCGGGATAAATCGTGACATATATATACAAGGGTTCTTTAAAACAGGGAAGAATGGTAGCTGCTTTGCAATAGTCTTAATTGAAATAAAATACAAGTAGCGCGTAAAAAATTAAATGAATCACAAGTATAATTGTTGGATAACATTTGGTTCTGACTTCTTTTATTGTAATTTTAAATTGTAAATCACTAAAGCGCGCATTACATCACCTTTTGGATTACGTGACTATTGCGATAACTGTGAATGAATTCCGGTTCTTAGTCATCAAAATAATTTTGTCTGGATAAAGCAACTACATTTGTAATCATAGAAGCATTAAGCAATAGCAAAATTATACCATGATAAGGCTAGCTTTAAGCACACACACACACACACACACACACACACACACACACACACACACACACACACCACCACCACCACCACCACCACCACCACTACCAACAACAACAACAATAATAATAATAATAATAATAATAATAATAATAATAATAATAATAATAATAAGAGAACGTATAAAATTAACGTTTCCTAAAGTTACAAATGCACAAACTATTGTAATGCATGGAATGCAGAAGGTAACTATCTGATCAATCTGCCTAATGAAAGGCAATCGATCGGCAATGTATTGACCAAGGCCTCAATAGTTTCAATGATATCATGTACATAAAATGACAGATTCATAAGTTTCTTAAAAATATATATATATAAATGCATCTATCAACATTCTTGGTAACGTAAACAACTGACTGACGTGTGATTAGCTGAACATGTTGTCTAACTGCGATGACGTCAATATTTTCCTCTAACTTAACCTTTAAAGTGCACAGAACATAAATTTAAACTGATGAATGAGCAGAAAGGAAACAGACATGCATTGAAATTATTAAGACAAACAAATCTCCTGTTGCTTCAACGTTATTGATGCTAAAAAGTGCCTTGAAGAAAGGTACTTTGATCAGGGACACGTGCTCAGACCAATTATTTTATAACTTTTGGGTCTGCCGTGAAAATTATAAATGAGACCAAATCCCATTTTAATTAAGTACATTCTGTTTCATCCCGAATGAAAAGGTCGTCTCAAAGTAGGTCTAGACTTGTAGAAAACGTATTTAAAAAATGAAGGAAATACACAGGTTACTTCAACATAGACCCTGTATTAACATTCCGAAGAATCTCGTGAAACAAGAGATAGGCCAGGGTTAATGAGTTTTCATCCTGTCATGACCATTAATATATATATATACTCTTTTTTGGTAGTATGTTTTGTTGTTGCATTAAAACATAATATCAACCATTGATGCAACAGAGAATACACACCTTCATCGAGACGTTTCAAGGAATAGAATGCACATCTACACACTATCTACTTGAGTTTACCGATAACCATCGATTCGATGTTGAGAAGAATTTTCTTCTTCTTTTATTCTAAGTGACAAAATGGTATAAATGGAATTTAGAATGAATAGCTCAACCATTTATATTAGACAACAATAGACCTCATTTTTGTCAACACCATTCATTTGGGTAAAAAGACTTCTAATACAGCAAGCGCTAAGAAGCTCTTGCATCTTGCTTACATTTTCTGTCATCTGAAGGTCAAATTAAAGTATTGTATGAAAAATTCATGGACAAAAAAATCCAGGATAAATTTTCGTGTAGGTTGTCTATAATGCATTTAAAATCCAGCAATACTTTAGACCATGAATGATTCAATACAAAAGTATTTACCATCTGGTTCACACATCAGCTTCCATGCGGCAATATCATTAGAAGTGACGAGACCATTTACCATTGCTTGCTTTTTGCAGGAATCTTATGGCTTTCTTTGTATTCATTTTTTTGTAGCAGTTTTATATTTTTTAAAAAGTATCAGTAGAAGTTAGCAAGCTGACCTGTATGTATTTCGACGGATGTATAAATATTAATGTATTCAATACATAAATATGGAGTATACTTCTTAAATAACAGCAAGCATTCGTGTGACATAAATGATCCAATATTCTTCTGTTTAACGTTGACTTCCATGTAGTAGTTTCAGTTTATACCATGCAACCTGCTGCAGAATTTTTAAATCCCAAAGTATTACTGACGTTAACAAGGACAAAGTAATTTTGACTCGCATTCATCCACTATACAACAACCGCAATAATAATAATAATAATAATAATAATAATAATAATAATAATAATAATAATAATAATAATAATAATATCAACAAAATTAAATAACAAAAATAAAAAGCAGCAACAATAAAACCTAACCTATAAAATAAAGAACTAACAGCTTGATCAAATATGTTTATATTACGGTTTATGCTGCTTACAAATTTTCACTCTTACATCTAGTAGAGAAAATCTTTGTCGGAGGCAACATACATGCATCTTGATCCATTTTTCCACCTTTTATGTATTGATTGCCAAAACAATTCACCAATGCAAATTTTAAAATGGGGTTTCATGACAGTTTTGCTTTGTTAGCTATCATGGAGTACGTTTAGATTATTTTTCTCACTGATTTGTTAGATTTATTAGCAAATTTATTTTTAAATCACTTCTCATCCAGTTGTGTTAACTGTGAACTAATATGTGGATTTTAGTTCAGTTCTGTTAAGATCGTTGTAAGATTTCATCAGGTCCTCGAAAGGTAACTAAAAAACTTAGGCCAGTGATCGCCCAGACTGTATGACTCCTTTGCTCACTAAACCCACAAAACCAGGCTACCGACGTTTCTTTCAAAACTGTGTCAGCCAGTAGCTTTAAATGGAAATGGCGGTATGGAGTCCAGGGGAAATTCTAGGCTAAGATGGTCAATAGGTCTAACAAGGTAATGGCATTTTAGGGTCAAAAGTGTTAATAGGACAAACATGTTAATAGGCTCAAAAGTGTTTATAAGATTAATAGTTTTATTAGGATAAACTGGAATGGTAATGTTAAAAATTTGATCCACAATCCAACACATCGCACATATTATCCGACCCCAAACCCAGCGTCCAGCACCCTTTCTTTGATTGCTCCCCAAACACATACTCTTACAATCCAGCACACTGTTCTTGACTACTATCAAAACAAACATACCTACACGCCCACAAAAAGGGTAGAAGTGTTTATGCATATATTTTCAGACACAAATACAAACATTTTACCACATACAAGAGTATGGAGTATTTATTAACATATTATACATTCTCATACATACAAACACGAAGAAGAGGGATTGAGGTAAATGGCATTTTATGTTTTGGTTGTCAATCACATATAGTTATAAAACACATGTACATACACAAAACACATAAATACACACCACACATGTAATAATAATACTGAGGAATTTGTATAGCGCCTAATCTTTAGAAGCTCTAAGCGGTTTACAACATCTATAATGTTATGAAAACAAAAAAATAAAAGATAAAACAATCACCATGAAATTAGAAAACATAAAATGCTGAAAATATTTAAGGTAGGAAACACTATTAGGTCCTTAAGTTTGTTCTCGCAGTCGAAAAAGGTGAGTGTTAAGAGCACTCTTGAATAAGATTACTGTGTCTTTGTGTCTAATTTCAATGGGCAATTCATTCCACGTTGCTTGGCCCTGGTATCTAATAGAACGTTGTCCATATGACTTCGTTTTCATAGTGGGAATAATGAGTATACATTTGTCAGAAGAGGACCGTAAGTATTTTGCTGGTGTACACACATGGATGAGGCCAAATAAATATGTTGGACTGGAGTCTTTCAGTGAAACGTTGCACAGAGAATGATTCTGGATCGAATGAGGTACATAACAGCAGTATTTGGAACTTTTTGAAATTTCTGGAGTAGATTTTGAGATGAACCAGATATAATTGAATTAAAATAGTCCAGAGTCTTGAAGGTACTAATGAACACACAAGTGTTTTGGTGGCATCAACTGAAAGATACTTGCGAATGGCGCTGACGAGTCTCAGCTCAAGATATGCATCATGACATGTTCATGACATGTTGATGCAATGTGAGAGTACTGTCTAGAGTAACACCTAGGTTTCGTACTGAATCTGTGAATTTAATGTTGGTGTTGTTGCAATGTATTGTTTGATGTAAAGGATGTGAATGAGAAGGTCCTTGCGTTGTAATCAGACTGGCCTCAGATTTATCATCATTCATATGCAAAGTGTTACATGTCATCCATGATTCCATATCAGAAATGCACCTCTCTACACATTGGATGGTAGCAATAACTTCAGTTGGGTGGCTAGCCTGTATATTTGGGTGTCATCAGCGTACAATTGGTGAGATACTGGGTAATGATCTATGACACTTGAGAGCGGCTGCGTGTATAGAATGAAAGAAAACAGGTCCAAGAACATACACCTGTGCAACATCACAAAAAAGATCAACTGGGCTGGAGTATATTCCATTTGCAGATATAATTTGTGTCCTGTTGACTAAGTAGGACTTGATCCACTGTAAGGCTATATTCTGAATGCCAAATACATCATGGAGACGGTCAAGTATTATATCATGGTCTATTGTGTCAAATGCTGCAGATAAATCAATGAGGGCGAGGACTGTACTTTTTCCGCTATCATAAACAGAGGGAATGTCATTAACTACTTTCAGAAGAGTAGTTTCAGTACTGTGGCAAGGGCAATATGCAGACTGTGCATTGCTATATACTGTTTGAATTCAAAAATGATATATAAGTTGGGTTAGAACAACTTTTTTCAAGAAATTTATGATATGAGAGGAAGATAAGAAACTGGGCGGCAGTTATTTAATTCGTTATGGTCAAGTGTTGGTGTCTTCAGCAGAGGCTTTACAATGGCAGTTTTGAACAATGATGGGAATTCCCCAGATGAAAGAGAGGTATTAATAACATCAGTTAGTAAAGGCAATATTGGGTCGAATCACTCAAGCAGCAGTGATGCTGAAATAGGATCAAGTTCACATGACTTTTGTGCACTCTTCATCAAGATTGTACATACTAAATGAAACAGGTTCAACTGCTCCTAATGGCTATCGCCGAATATACACACCATTGATAGCCGCAAACACACGCTATCACATTAAGTAGGGGAATAAGGTTTAATTAAACAAAGACATGTTGTTCGTCCGTTGATTCGACTAAGACCTCTTTAGTCATTCGAGGGTTGGATGGCCTGGTTCTGTTCTGTGCGTGCCCAGGTGGCTGGTGAGGTCAAGCCTTGCACGGCATGTTCGTTTGCATAGGGGACAGGGGATGAGTGGGACATCTCCAGAAGGGTTGATGGCACTTGCTTTTCTGGCTTGCTTCGTCAGCTCTGCAGCTGTTGGGCTGCTAGATTCGCCTTTGTGCAGAGAGGAACACCAAGTGACTCGATCGCTTTCTGTATGCTCACAGGAATGAGGATTAGTGTTGAAAGCTTTCAGTGCAGCTTTCAAATTGTCTTTGAAATCTTTCTTCTCACCTGCTTGGGATCGCTGTCCTTGCTATAGATAGCCACTGAAGAGTCTGTTAGGCAGTCGGCAGTCTGGCATGCGTACAACATGCCCCGCCCAGCCTAGCTGGCACTGCATCAGGATAGTGATGATGCTGGGGAGACCTGCTTGGGCGATTAATTCAGAGTCTGGAGCCTTGTCCTGCCACTTGATGTTGAGGACTTTCCTGAGCCTTGTGGTGTGAACGTGGTTCAGGTTCCTGGCATGGCGTTTGTATATCGTCCACGTTTCGCAGGCAAAAGGTAGTGCTGTGATCATAATTGCCCTGTAGACCTTAATATACACCAGACATTGGCATACAATCTACCGAAGATTGCGCTGGGTCTGGCAATGCGAAGGCTCACCTCGTTGGCAATAGCGACGCTCTGTGATAGTGTGCTGCCAAGGTAGATGAAGCGGTTCACTACGATGAGGTTTTGACCATTGATGGGGATGTTTGGCTCAACATAGGGCTTTCCTGGGGCCGTCTGATGCAGAACTTCAGTCGTCTTGGTACTCATGTTACGATCAAAGTTTGTGCAGGAGCTGGAGAACTTGTCAACGCTGCATTGCAGGTCGGCTTCTGAGCCAACATTTAGGGCGCAGCCATCAGCAAATAAGAAATCCCTGATGATGCCTGTCATAACCATGGTTTTCGCTTGAAACCTCCTGGGATTGAATAGTTTTCCATCATTACGATACCCGATGCCGACGCCAAAGTCTCTGTCGCTGAAAGCAACAGTCCGCATGGCGGTAAACAATAGACCGAACAGTGCCTGTGCCAGAACACAACCCTGCTTCACGTCATTAGTGACTGGGAATGGCTCAGATGTCTCTCATTGTCCTGGACTCGTGTCTGCATTCCATCGTATACATGCTGAACCATGGATAAAATTTTTATTGGGTATCCGTACTTGGCCATTACCATCCACAAACCTTCTTTGCTGATAGTATCAAAGGCCTCGTCGTTTTTCTCTTGACATTTCTCTTGTAGCTGCATCGGAGAAAACATCATGTCGATGGTTCCACGATCTTTTCGGAATCCACACTAGTCTTCTGGCGGTAGTCCCTGGTTAAGGTGTATAGTGAGGCGGTTCAGTAGGATTCTGGTGAGTATCCATCCTGCAATTGAAAGTATGGATATACCCCGATGGCTATCGCAGGCCTGGCGATTCTCTTTGAGTTTATACAGGTGGATTATAAAAGCATCTTTAAATTCCTGGGATATCATATTTTGTTGCCCCATAAGTAAAAACAGTTGGCAGAGCCTTTGTATTAGAGCTTTGTCCTTTCCATGTTGACTTCAGCTGGGATGGAGTTTGCAACAGGTGTTTTGCAACTGGAGAGGGGACGTATCGCTTAAAATGTCTTCAGCAAGGTCGGAGGGTCATCCAGTTCTTCGTTGATGGGTAATTGGGACAGACGACTGATGGTTTGATTTTGATGGATAAAGTTCGATTCAGGTCGCTGTCAAAGTGTTCAGCTCATCGTTGAAGAATCTTCCTTTTGTCAGTAATTAGTGTGTTCCCGTATGCGCTGAGATGAGGTGATGATCCAGAGGATGTAGGTCGATACATTTCTTTCAGGGCATTGTAGAAGCTTTTCATGTCATGCTGATCTGCGTAACATTGGATCTCATCAACATTTTTGCTCAGCCATGTGTCTCGCGTCTGACGCAACTTCTGCTGTACAGTTCTGCGTATGCTGTTGTGCCCATCTTTCCAAGAGGTGGACTTGGGGTTGTTGAGGTAGGTTTGAAGGAGGGGGTGTTTCTCATCCAGAAACTGCTTGATCTCGTCGCAGTTCTCAACAAACCAGTATTGATGCTTTTTGGTTGAGGGTCCTGTCGTATGATTTCTGATGCTGCGCTGCAGCCTAGTCGGTCTCTACATTTTGATTGTCGAGAGGGGTGGATTTCACAAGTTCTTTCTGGGCATTCAAGAGAGACTGTTCGGTACTGGTGCATTTCAGCTTGGTGATGTTCAGTCGTTAAGAAGCCTTTGTGCTGAATGCGAATGTTCAGCTTGGCGATGACGAGGCGGTGGTCTTTTCAGCAGTCAGTGCTGCATAAGGACTTGGTCACAAGCACATCCTGTCTGTACCTGTTCCTGATAATGACGTAGTCGATAAGGTGCCAGTGCGTAAAGCGAGGGTGCATCCATAACGTCTGGCTTCGGAAGGAAGCGGATGACTGTATTGGTAAACGTCAGTTCATGCTCGACGCAAGTCTGAAGGAAAAGGAGACCGTTACTGTTACTTTGACCTACTCCGTGTTTTCCTAGCACTCCATCTCAGGCAACCTGATCACAGCCTACTCTTGCATTTAAATTGCCAAGAATGACGCGCTTATCTGTCATTGGAACGTCATCAATGACCAAGTGAAGATCCTCATTGAACTTGACTTTCACTTCATCTAGGTTGGTCATAGTTGGAGCATAGCAACTGATGATTGTAAGGTGCTTTCTTCCAGACAAGAGGATTTTCAATGTCATGAATATGTGGTTTATTCTGTTGGGAGGTCCAGCCAATTTGTCAATCAGTGATGTCTTCACTGCAAAACCGACACCAGCCGCTCAAACTAAAGTGTATCCAGAGCCTCTTTCACAGAGTTCACATTCTCCTCCAAGCCTGGTCTTGCTCAAGGCAGCAGTGTCCACATTGTATCTGGAGAATTCTCTCCTATTAGGGTTGTTCTCCTCTGGGGTATTTCCTCGTCGTCTCTCTCCAGTATGGTGCGAACATTCGATGCACCAAGTGGGAAAAAAACAATCCTCATTTATTTTTGGTATTTTGACCGCTGATGTAGGTTCCATGCCAACCGAAGTATGATGTCAAGGAAGTTTAGAGCAGGCAGTGTTTAGCGCACCTTTTCTAGCCCCCTCCCTCGTGCCAGTGAGCTGATCATTGGATTCCTGAAGATGGTTGTTCGGTATCTTAGGAGGCTGCTGAACTCCCCTGCTGCTCCATGTCAGTGGTGAACGACCCTAATGGCCTGAGCCGCCTGTGTGAAGGTAGGTTTACGACTATGACTGACAATGTATCCACTCCTGCCGCTTCGTCGCCTGCCTGTCGCCACAGGACTTTAGTGGGTAATGAAATGAGATGGATAGATGACAAGAATGATTTGCTCAGTGACTATGCTCTAAGTTAAGAAGAGTTACGAAATTCGTCGACCTCCCCCTCTCGCCCAAAACCATCTTAGTCCAGCAGGACGAAAACGTTAAGACAGTCGAAGTGCAGTGGATGACCAGGATGTCTTACGTGTCTCGGCGATCTCTTAGCGATCCACAGTGTTTTGCTGAAAATTGCCTTTCCGTCCGTTAAGCAGCTTATGTTTACTCCACGCAGGCTGCCGAATCCAGTCTTCACATGCTAGGTAGACAAAGCCTAACTCACCGAAGGTTTAAGACCTGTAGGCTACCATCAACCTGGTTTAGCCGGCTGGTCGATACCGTTTTCCGGGATGTTTCCGCTGAATCTGTCACAGCTTCTTGGAGCCACAGGTGAGAGGTGAGTGCAAGGTGGGGATCAAAGATGGGAGAACTACTCTGAAGGAGTGCGACTGATTAGCCAGCCATATGTGTTACGTACTCTCAAGACACCCCATACACCCCAACGATCTTGTTTTCCAGTTTGAAGTGGCTATTGGCCCTCCTGAATAAACTTCTCTTTAGATGGAACTCCATCAGGAGGAGATTAACACGCACGAGGTGTACTAGTGTTTGGCGTAATCGTATGGTAATTTTGCGGTTCATCTTTATTTCCTTTGGACGACAATGGGAGAAAAAATTACACATTAATTTACACACGATGAAACCTGGTCATTCTTATTTCACATTATTTAACAGAGTTGACACGGCATTTTTTAAAAAAAAAAGTCAATGTTGTCTTCGAGAGCAGGTAAGTCATAAGAACAAAAATATTCTAGACTGTGCTCGATAAAAGAGAAGATGGCTAATCCAAGAGGTATCTGGTAGATTACTGTCGTTTGTGTTGATGACGAAGGCGTGCACATCTTTAAGTATGCGATGGGAAAATTTGTCTATAGCAGATTACACATGATTTCAAAAACCTGTATACGAACTGAGAGTCAGAAGATATAAATATTTCTAAGTATCTGTTTTATTCGTTTGTTTTCACTGCGTCGTAAAGTATGTAATTATTCTTATTCTAAAATATCCACGGGGATAATAATCATGCCCAAAGGAATGTAATGAAAGAACGGAGACCATCTGGCATGTTCAAGGAAAGCTGAGTCTTTATCCCCCTACTCGTGGATCATCAAACCACAACTGTGACAATGTACTTATTCTCCTGTTCAGAGTATACAATCCGGCTAATGATTTGGTTTTTCATATTCCATCCGTATATATAGGTCACGGATATAACGCCTTGATTCTACATTGAAAATAACAATAACCAGGCAAATCAACAGGAGACATGGATTTGTTTTTACATCGAGATGAGTTAGTGGAATCCAAAGTTGTTTGCGAGCGCATGGACGTGGTGTTTAGATAGCCTAATATCCGAAATCACATTTACCAGTAAAGTAGAAAGGTCGTGCTGCATTGCTAGTAGAGCGGGAAAGCACTCAACGGTATCGATTTGGATGGTCGAGGAGAAGCAATGTCGTGTTGCATTATTGACAGTGCAGAGTACGGCATCTCTCTAGATGGAAGGCACATCATAACACTCAAGTGGATTGTGGAACTTTAAGTCTATGGTGGGCCTCTTGCTGTGTTGAATTAATCACCATATTTCTATGTGAGCGTTTGTATTTAAGCAGCAGAGGGGGTGAATCGGACAACCTTTTTCGGATATTTTTGATTATACCCTTAAAACGGCAAATAGAACCTTCCTGCGAAATCTCATTTTTTAACCAGAAAAAAAATAAGTCTCCATTTGACAAATAGACCCTTAGTGATTGTTGTCTGAAAACATGAGATTTCGCAGGTGATACTTTATTCGCGTTTTCGTTGATTAATCATAAATGTCGCAATGATGTTGTGACTCACCCCCTCTGCTGCTAATGGTTTACGGTGAAAATCGTCCGATTTACCCTCTCTGCTGCTACTGTTTCAACCGAATATTTTATCCAATCCGATACGATATCGTGTCCTCGGGTCTGCTAAATTTATTGTCACAAATCCGTGTGGTTTTGACTGAGCGTGACTAAAGAAATTTCTAAATTGATTATGATTCATATCACCGCTGCACCAGGTCTGATGAATATTTCGTAGCGTATGAGTATCAACGCCGTTGAATACACACAGCAGATTGCAGTTATCTCTGATCACTTTTGGTATTTGTGTGTACCGTTGAGTGACATATATCACATCAGTGTTTTTATGCCTGCCTCGGGAAAATATTCTAGCAGGATTTTTTTGATTATCTAACATGATATCGTCATACACAACTAAATTGTTAATACTTCCATCAATAGCATCAATGCTCGGGGCTTCCTCTATATCAGTAATAAATTCAATAATATCATCATCGATTTGAAATTCTTTTGCTTTCTCGTTAAAATCCTTTAGCACTTCATAGCATCGCTGATCGTCCACACTCGGGCCTATTAAATACAATTTGTTCCATTTCATCCATCTCGTTATCAAATTAAGTAGCAATTGTGTCTTTCCGCTTCCAGATGGTCCGATTATAATCATTCTAATTGAATTCGGCAACATTTCAAGGTGTTTAATAGGTTCCCGTCGTCGGGTAGCTGAATAATCAATTATATTCATGCCGTTATATATAAATTATGGATCTATATTGTGTGAAGTGTAAGGCGCGTACTGGCACAGATGACTTGACGACGATTACAACTAAAAATAACCGATCAGCGCTTTCTGGTAAATGTGTACAGTGTAGTACAAAGAAATTTAGATTTGTTTCTAAACCCAAGGAACCTTTTAAAAAAAACGAGGAGGTGATATCGCTGCCAAATTAGCAAAACTCCCTGGAACCCCATGGGCAAAATACCCCGGAGAAAAACACCTTCCAGGGTATAGTTATTGTGGACCGGGAACAAGACTTGATATCAGACTCAATGATCAAAATCAGCCCCGACCCGGTGAAGAACCAATAAACGCTATTGATAAGGCCTGTCACCTTCATGATGTTGCTTATAAAAGCAGCAATTTGCAACACAGGCATCTAGCTGATGTGAAATTAATTGATGCGTTAAATGCTATTCCTGATAAATCCTTCAAAGAAAAATTGGCTTCCTTTTTGATAAAATCGGCTATGAAAAGCAAATTGATGTTAGGTGCTGGTAATTAATAACAACATGGAATCTATTTATTATTCCCCAAGAGGATACTGGAGGGGTAAATCAGCAGTCCATAAACTCGCTAGTGCTGCAAAAGTGAAAAAGGCTACTGCGGCTCATTGGTTATCCAAACAGGCACTATGGCAAATTTATCTACCACCGCCTAAACAAATTAATGTCTCGCATTTTGATGTGACCGGACCCAATGAAGTTCATCAGGCTGATCTATTATTTTTGCCACATGACCACGGTTACAAATACGCATTAACCGTAGTTGATATTGCAAGTCGATACAAAGAAGCAGAACCGTTAAAAACAAAATCGGCCACTGAAGTAGCTTCTGCATTTGAAAAGATTTATCGAAGGGGCCCTCTGCACTGGCCAAATCTATTACAAATTGATCCTGGCAAGGAATTTCAGGGTGCTGTTTTAACAACGATGAAATATCACAATGTCACTATCAGACGGGGGCATACTGCACTGCATCGTGATCAGGCAATTGTAGAACGGTTTAATAAAACCCTTGCTGAGCGGTTATTTGGATATCAATACGCAAAAGAATTCATCCAAGAAAAAAGATCCCGTGAATGGGTTAAAAGGTTACCAGCTGTGATTACTGCACTGAATAACGAGATTACTAGAACAATCAACATGAAACCCATCAATGCGATTAAAAAGAAGTCAATACCTGAAAAACCACAAAAAGATTTCAAAGAACCAATTCTTGGTAGTAATGTCATTGTGAGGTATTTATACGAACCAGGAGAGCTTGAGGGTGGCAGAAAAAGAGCTACTGATCCTATTTGGAGTGTTACTACACACAAGATATCTAGTATAACACGATCTACGGGTAGACCTCCAATCTATAAACTGGATTCAACTGCCCCTCAACGAGGATTTACTAGACAACAATTACAAATAATACCCGAGGATACTCAATTACCACCACGGGGTCTTAACTAGCACCGTTGCGTCTATTGCACTCAAGACAAGTCAACATCACATTGTTTCTGACATGACCGAGACTATTATTTTTTCTGTCAACGGTAAATTGGCGAGGATCTTTATCCGAATACTGCCAACGCATTATACAATTGCAACTTGCGCAGTGATTATTCTGTTGTTGCTTCAAAGTGATTATTAATTCAGCATCAATATCAAATTCTCGTTGTTTTTTTTTTGTCCTGTTGTTTGTAACCGGAGAGTTTTTTATCAATCATTTTAATATCAATATCATCTATTGTGGTGTCATTATCATCACCAATGATTTCATCATCGAGGACAATTCTTCGAAGTTGATTTATTTTTCGTACTCTGGATACTGCGAGATAGACTAAATTCGACCATTCTATGCGATTATCTACTATCCAAACAATTGTATCGGATATAGTCAATCCTTGCGAAGAGTGTATTGTTGCTGCGTATCCTAGTGTCCACGGGGATTTATTAGCACGCAATGCATCTTCAACGACATTGATATCAACCAGCACAATATCATTTAATACCAGAATTTGTTTTTGAAATCCTTCGGATTTTGGGCCTGGAATATCAACTTCAATGTTCTGTTTTCGTGTATCCGATGGCCTATAACAAAGAGGCACTGGAAGCGTTGCAAATATTTGTTTATGCAATTCAAATAATTTCATCTGAAGTGTGTCCCTGACTATTTTTCTACTTGCAATGATCAAATCATTTGGTCTCCACATTTCCCAAAACTCATTCATTGGAGTTTCTGAAATTATTTCACGGGCTATTTCACACTGGATTCTATCCGGTTGTAATCTAATTAATTTCTTAAATTCTTTTAATTTTTCATCAAGTGATCTATGATCGGTATCAATTTCTTCATAATAGTCTACAAAACCCTTTAGCCATTCATGTGGGGATGCACCGACAAATGGTGGTGGTTGGCCGTGATCACCGCACATGACGACTTTTGTATTTTTTAATAACAACCACTCAAGAAATATTTTTAATACATCTTCTGACACTGTGTCTATTTCATCCCAAATCATGATTTCAGGAATAAATTTCTCTCCCATACGCTCAGGAGTCCATTTATCTCCCTTCCATCGGAAAAAACTATGATAAGTGCAGGCATTTACCCCTCTCTGTATCATTTCTCTTGCAAGTCTGTGAGTCGGTGTTAGTACAATCATGTTTGGATTTTTCCCACGAAATAACTCAATTGCCCGGGTTGTTTTTCCTGACCCACCACAACCGTTTAAATAAACTGTTTTATACCGGCATATTGGATCAGAAATCGGTGGTGCATTAGAAAATTCTGAACACTGATTGCTTTTTAAATAATTATTTTCAATGGTAACATCTGCTGATTGAATATAATCATGAAGCATTTCTTTCTTAATTCTCCATGATCCCCAATTCTCGTTGCCAGTAGCCTTAAAATCAGCCATTTTGCTATTTATGTAAAATGAATCAGTGGCAACTCTAACTGCGGTGTTAGGAAATTTATTGATCATTGAAAATAAATTGATAGAAGCATAACCAAGCATAGAAGCTCTCAAATGTGTGTACTGCGGATTGTATCCATCATTGTAAGTAACAATTGTACCCAATTTGGTTCCATCGGACATAAATGCGTCCTTACGATTGACATATAGGCCTTTATTCGTTAAATCCGCGATTACAAAATCGTATTCAGCATTGTCTATAATCAATCGTGAAGAATATCTCGTATTGTCGTATTTGCCACCTTGGGTAAATTTACCGATTATTCTTCGTCCAAGATTTTTTGCTTCATTGTTTCTGATTTCAAATAACTGTTTAGACCAATCCATGATTTGTTGTTCATTAAAATCAGGAAACAGTTTTCGCTCTTCGCTAATTATTTTTTCTAGATCAGGTTGTGGTAACCACACTGATTTCTGTGCTCGATAGGATATAATTGCTTCACTGACAATTAATGATTTTAACATCTTACAATCAAGCATATATCGTAATAACACTATTGGCATCCAGTGTTTTTCAGACTTTACCAATCCAAAGATAACTACACGGATGAAGTCCTGTAGCCATTTCAAATGATACTACACAAGCGAATCCGGTTAAATCGAAATCAGGCAGTGGTCCATTAATAGCAACACGGGTCATTTCGTGTGTGGGGTGTCCAAATCGTTTGAAATATTTCTCGCATTCTCCATACCCGAGAAAACTTCCTGGATAACACGCAATCATATCAACTGAAATAACGGTATCAGGGTCGTATTTTGTATTCCATAATCCTCCATGGCCGTATTCAAGACAAGATAATTTGACATCTGATAAAAACTCACTTCGTGTTGGTTTCCACGCGTTTTTCTTTCTAGCAAAATGTGCTGCAATTGATGGTAGTGTAAAACAGTTTGCTAATAATTGATCGTTGTCTTCCCCCTCCCCAGAAAACTCACTAGCTAGTTGTTTCATTTGATTATGCAGCTCTTCAGTACGGTACAATTCTCCGTTGGGCCTTACAAACTGATCAAATCTACATTCCTCGTCTGAAGTACTATGAAATAGCCACATTGACACAGGATCGTTTTTACTCAAATGGTAAATAGCATTAAATAATTTCTGCTCTGAAAAAAACTCTTCTGTTCCAAACAGATATTTTACGGTTCTATCCCGTGGAAATATTGTTACTGCAGATGACCACGCATGTTCGTTATGATCAATAATCTGTATTGGGGCTCCTTTTGATTTATATTTCGATTCGTATAATACTTCACCGGTGATTGTCGTTACTGATATTGGAAATCTCAATGATGTTTCTAATTTAGCTATATCCTGAATTGTTGCCCCATGCTGTTTCACTGTCAGTTCCCATTCGGTTATTTTTTTTCGTCTTAGATCAGTTAGTTTATTTCCCCGGGACGCATTTGTGAAGTGTTCCATTATTCGTGTTGCTACACAATTGAGCCCTGTCGAATATTTCATGGGTGCTAGTTTTGCAATATCAGGTTTGTCATTGAGCGGATATATCCCGTAAACAACTGCTGTGACAGGGTAAGATCTTTCGTAGTAGGGTTTGTCAATTCCAGTCAAAATTCCTGGTTTTGAATCCTGAGTCACAGTGACAGTTTTTTTGTCCTTGAGAATAGGCTCGTATTTGTCCCTAATGATCCATTTTCCATCCTCACGGATAAGGAATTTGATTCGAAAAAAATTTCTTTCTTCCCCAAGATTTGAGATTATCACTGCTGCTTTTTCATCATTCATGGTAGCGTCAACACGGCCTTGTATTCGAAATGTTGACCAACAATGAGCTGCCCCATCACGCTTGAATTCATTAAAACAGTCTCTGATTTTACTAATCAAGGTTCTATCAAGAATTTTATTCTTTGGTGTATCAGAAACTCTATCAAGATTGAATTGAACACTTTTCCAGGGCTTAATTTTCGATAATCTCTCGAACTCCTCCATACTATAATTAAAACAAGCATTTAAATGAAAGATTTATGTATAATGAATCACTGCAAATGGCTTATGATTGGATCAGTAATCCCGTGTAACAAATCATGCAGAAATGAGTTCTGTGGGTATCATATGCAAAGCTTTCGTCGTGGAAGCCTTGGTCCGTTACCCTGTATTCGATGTGGGATTGGGGTCAGGGGAAAATCACGATTATGTCTAAATTGCGGTGGTAAGCGATACAGGGAATTGAAGCGTTATTATGATAAAAGAATAAAAAATGGACAATCAATCAGAAATTTTGACCCTGACGCTGACAACGTCCTTGACAAAATCATAAGAACCCCTCAAGACTACATTGAAAGGTTCATTATTGAACCAAACAATGAATTAGACAAACAATAGTATTATGTATACGAATGAACCAAGAATTCAGACAGCATCCCTTGATTACAAATTATGAAGGATCCAGTGATGGTGTTGTAAGAAACCGTAGACTGAAGAACCCAGTTGGTGCTGTGAGTAATCAAGGGTATTTGAGGTTTACTGTTAGGGAGGGAAAAGAAACGAAAACTTATCTCAATCATCGTTTCGTATTTGAATGCTTTATGGATTGATCGAGGGTGATTCTGTTATCGATCACAAGGATTCTAATCCGAAGAACAATTCTTTATCAAATTTAGAAGCTATCACACAGAGTGAGAATTCCAAACGAGGAAGGACTGGCAGTTGCAAAACGGTTGGGAAGAGACCTGTGAAATCATTTAACACAATAACTAATGAAGAAAAAGTATTTTCATCTATGAACGAAGCCGGTAGGCACTTCGATATTTGTAAACCGTCAGTACAAAAAGTTGCATCGGGAATAACCAAAACGGCGATTTAAAAAAAGACCGGACAGAAAATTCAATTCATTTATGTCTAATGCGTCATATTTTTCAATTAGAGATATGTCATGTTATAGAATAATGAATTCTGAAAACATGAATAGCATCATAGTTGAAATAGCAAAATTGAAAAATCAGGATATCAAACTATCAGATGGGTTAAATCCTGATCAAATTGTGTCTGATTTTCAGGATATAGAATACGGAGTTAACAACAATAAATATATGCTACCAAAGAAATATGCACTCATCAAAAGAATTCAGAATTCTATTAGAGACTCTCTTTCATTTTCCAGTGACATCAGTGTGTTCGTTCCGTTGTATACTATCGTAGAGGGGATACGAAAAGAATTAGGTAACGAATACGAATTGAAAAAAGAAGTCAACTCTAAAATTAGAAACCTACGAGCATTAATTCAAGAAAATTGATTGCCCGACCCTTATCATTTTTTTATTGTGACCGTAAAATCTCAATGGGATTTTCATATTTTGATTGAAATTATCAAAAACTATTTCACACTGAATAAAATTCTAACAGCTTTTCTCTACGGAAAATCCCATGCAAAATCGACTACTTGACCCTACGTGGTTTTTTGATAAAAATCGATGAAAAATGACCAAAAGTCGCTGAAAACAGGCAAAAATCATCAAAAATTGGCTTAAAATCGATGAAAATCAATCCTAACAGCTTTTCTTTACGGAAAATCACATGCAAAATCGACCATTTGACTGTAAAATCTCAACTGAAAAAAACATCAAAATGACACAAAATGGTACAAAAATAACACAAAATCAGTGAAATCAGTGATAAACAGGCAAAAAAGTAAAAATATTTCAGAGGCACTACAAATAAAATTATTTCAGTAGTAAAAATATTTCAATGGCACTACAAATAAAATTATTTCAGTAGTAAAAATATTTCAATGGCACTACAAATAAAATTATTTCAGTAGTAAAAATATTTCAGTGGCACTAGATTCTGTTGCAACAATCATGTCTTTACGGAAAATCGACCACTCAACTGAAAAACCATCAAAATCAATCCTAACAGCTTTTCTTTACGGAAAATCCCATGCAAAATCGACTACTTGACCCTACGAGGTTTTTTATCAAAAATCATCAAAAAATGACTAAAAATCATCAAAAATGACTGAAAATCATCAAAAATTGGCTCAAAATCGATGAAAATCAATCCTAACAGCTTTTCTTTACGGAAAATCACATGCAAAATCGACCATTTGACTGTAAAATTTCTTTGAGAATAACCACCAAAACTGTCAAAAAATCAGTGAAAAACCACCAAAACTGTCAAAAAATCAGTGAAAAACCACCAAAACTGTCAAAAAATCAGTGAAATCAGTGAATAAAAAATAAAAATATTTCACAGCAATAAAAATAAAAATATTTCACAGCAATAAAAAATTGGACCGTTAGGGTGGAATCATCGATGGGGGAAATTGTTTTGCAATTGAAAAATGGTTTGCGATTTCAAATAATGGTCAATGAAGCATTAACGACCCGATTGGCTCGTGAACGATTAGATGCAATTAAGAGATTTGTACCAATTCGTGATTCTGTAAGAAATAAACTGCAACAACGACAGAGTCTTCAGACTGACTTTGCTGAGGAATCTAAAGAGTTGTTTAAACCAGTAACCACAGCAACGAAGGAGGTAGTGTCAACAATCTCTGAACAAGGAAAGACCTTTCTCCCTGTGTTAGAAAAAATAGCAAAAGAGACTAAACAAACAAAAACACTTCCTCAGGATATATCAAGTAGACTACTTAAATCAACGAAATTAGCGGATCTATTTACCGATAAAGCTAAACAACTAATTCTCAATGAGAAGGAGGGCAATTTAAGTGAATTTGCTGCTAACAGCTATGATTCACAAGAGCAGTTTTTCACGGACAATTATACGGATTATAGAATGTCACATAATGAATGGGCCGATATAGTGTATGAAATAAATACTGGGAGTATAGATAGAAGGAAGACGAAATATCGAGAATTCAAGAGAAATTTTGATTATCATTTACAACGCCAAACAAAACAAGAAGAACTTGATGATGAAGAAGCAACTGGTTATAGCGGAAGTGGATTAGGAACCCCAAGTAGGGTATGTCCTGATAGTGTTATCAATGATATATCACGATTAGATGTTCTTGTAGGAGGGTTCCGAGCTGGAAATAACTCACCAGAAATAATTAATGAAGCAGCTGATATCTGTAGACGGTTATTTCAAGGTGGTATCATGGATATCAAAACATATCGAGATTTCATTGACGAGTTAGCAAATGGGTATCACAGCGACTGAATTGAAAAATCACTGATTAGATAAATAACAATTGAAAACACTAGTGTTTTTATAATAATGATCATACACTACAATCATGATAAACCAACCCTCGTCTATGTAGTTAATTCACGATTGCCTGTTTATAGAGCATACTACGGAGATGGTTTAGGTAATACCATTGCTGGGTTATTTGCAAGAATGGCTCCAAAAGTGATGCCGTTAGCTAAACAAATATCAATGAAAGCCATTGATGTTATTCGTGATAAGGGTATTGGTGCTGTTGGAGATCTTACCGGAAAAGCGTTTTCAGCCGCGAAGAATAAAATAACATCATTAGTGAGACGAAAAAAGAAACCGGTACCATTGCCATCTACAGCAGAAATGCCTGCAAGTGTTAGTAAAATAATAAATAACGCAGTAGATGAAAAACTAGCATCATTGGTGACTCCAAGTGACCAAAATAACATGATAGCAAACATGATAGCGGGAAGTGGCTTTAAAAAACCACGTCGATGAAATCCTACGGATTTTCACGCTAGCGTTTTTCACGATGAAAATCTTTTTATGATTTCACGATTTAGACTCTGATAAATAGAATAAAATGTTCAAAAGGTCACCTGATCCAGCGTTTGATATGGATGCCCCAGTTGGCAAGAATGATTCTGTACGCGATTTTCAATTTTGATTCTTATCATGCAATACAACCCGATCTCCGATCACGAATTGAACTTCAAGTTCATGATACCAGTAAATACTTTTTGCCGTGTGAAGCATTTATTGAAGTAGAAGGAGAACTTGTAACAAATGATGCTGCTCATAATGATCCTCCATATGACAATAACCCAACTATCAAAGTCGGTTTTGTTAATAACGGTATCATGGCGTTATTTGAAAGCGCTAAATATCTCATTGATGGAAAAGAAATTGAATCCATTGATCGTGATGTTGATGTGGCCACAACAATCATAGGGTTAGCGAGATATTCTGATGATTATACAAGATCAGCTGGTCCATCTATGATGTTTTCTAAGGATATTACTGATCACCCTGAACACAACCAGTATTCTAGAGTCAAGGCAACACATGCTTCTTCAGTTAATCCAGCACCAGCCGGATATACAAGACCAGCTGGTGATTTTGATGTCATAAATAATATTACTAATTACAACCTAGGGTTTGCAACACGCGTATTAACGTTGCAAGGACAGCGTCGACAGTTTTCATGTGCAATTCCACTGCATCATATATTCGGATTCTGTAGAAATGTCCGAAAAGTTATTTATGGAGCTAAACACACAGTAGCGCTTGTACGAAAGGGTACTGATAATGATGCAATATGGCATGATGCTGGTGTTGCTGATGGTAAAGTCATTTTAACAAAACTAGCACTATGGATGCCAGTGTTAACTCCATCAATCACAGCAGAAGAAAAATTGTTATCATTTATGGACCAAGGAGGAAAATCATTGTTGAGTTGGTTATCAGTGACCACTGATATTAAACTAGATAATGTTGATGATATATTTACTTGGCATCTGGCATCAAAACAAGGTGTTTCAGCTCCACGTCATATATTTGTGGCGTTACAGAATAATGCACGAGTTGGTAATCAACAACGAAGTCATATGATATTTGATCAGTTAGGTGTTAGAGAGGTCTCACTGAGAATAAACGGACAACAGGAACCATCTGAAGATGTACAACTTGATTACACTCACAACCATATTGCACGTGTCTATCATAACCTGTTGTCATTTATGGCACGTGATCTAAATGTGGATACTGGTTTGCAAATATCACAATTGGATTTCAAAAGCCTCTATCCGATTTATTACTTTTCATTGGAACATCTTGATTTGATGAGACAATCTGTTGTTGATATACACTTTAGAGCCCGTGTAACCCGTCCTGGTGGTATTGCTAATTATAGAGCGGTTGCTGTCATTCTTAGTGATAAATCAATGCTACTTGAAGGTGTTGGAGGAAGAATGAGAGTGGTAGATGCCCCAGTAGAAAATCTTTAATTGATTTTCTCGATTTTTCATTGAAATTGTAAACGATTTAGAATCAATCTATTATGTATAACATGTCATATAGTGTTATTAGTGTTGCGTTAACTCCTGGTCAAATAAAAAAATTGCAATCAGAATCGGCTAAAAAATGTGGAACCACAATCACGTTGAAACCTAATCAAATGACTGGTGGTGCAAATAAATTATCGCTGACAACTCGTCAAATAAAACATTTCAATGATGCACTTGTAGCAAAAAAAGGTGTCCAGATTACTCTTTCTGCGGCTGCTATCAAAAATATGATTAAAACAGGCGGTATATTCCCGTTGTTAGCTGCAATACCAGCATTGATTGCAGCAGCAGCCCCAGCAGTGGCTAAAGCAGCGGCGTTAGGAGCCGTTGGTACTGCAGCAGGAATGGCTTTGAAAAAGGCAACTGGACAAGGATATAAAAAAAAGGGAAAGGGTCTAAGACTACCAGGAACCCCGTATTCATGGTACAGCGGAAAAGGCCTGAGACTAGGACCGGTTTATTAACTCAAAAATCTTCGATTGTAGAGTCTTTGATTGAGGAACCGATGGTTCCCATGTCCAATTTTGATTTAATGGATGCTGCTAAAGAACTAGCGATTAAAAATTTCAGAGGTGTCTTTATGAAAGATCAATTACCACATCAACCAAACAAAACTGAAACAGGTATCATTAATCTCGATAACAGCACAGGACCGGGAACTCACTGGGTTGCATACGCTATTGATCCACGGGCAATCGTCTATTTTGATTCATATGGATTAGCACCGCCAAAAGAGTTTATGCGTTATATAAAATAATTTTCAATGAAGACTTGGTATTCTACGCTACCAACACAACAAATGAATGACCCACCAATATGTGGCAGCGAAGTATTAAATGTCCTTGATGCTATTTCAGCATCTAGAAAACCACCACACATTGTCGTAAATGAATACACTAGTAATCGCTTTTTAGAGAGAGGTGTATAAAATATCATGATTGATATTTGGGGAAGACCTCTGAAACCCAAACCCGATGACACTGCAACCGGTGATATAAAAAAAAAAATTAAAGATGAAATCGCTGAGACGTTAAATTTAACAAGTGTTGACCCGAATGAAATAGTTGTATTTCAGGACAAACAGGGTAAATTGAAAACCAGTGATGTGTCGTTGGATGATATTTTAACACGACAACGAAACGCAATCGAGAACACCGTTGCGTTATTTTCCGATCAGGGTAAACTCAAACCAGGTGTACTTTTTCGACGATTACAGATCGATTTAAAACTCTCAACGATGAATTAAAAAGTTCTGTGTTGGAACTAGCAACACTTCAATCTAAAACCGAAGAACACATAAAACAGTTTACCTCATTTCGTAGAAATATCATTGATAAATTTATTGGAACTACATTCGATAAAATTGAACTAAAACTCCCTGATATTAAAAAATCCATCGATGAGACGAAAATCTTCACCGAGGCCATCAAAAATGATTTTTCGAGGATGATAACAATCGTTGAAAAAACAAAAATTCCTCATGAGAAAACCAACAATGTAGTATACACAATCCAACACGGATCATTTGAGTGGACACCTACAAACAACAAATTAGATATCACTGCAACCGTTAAGGGTATTTATCGATTAACAATAGTGAGAACGACTCAATTTAATATTTCATCGTCGAGTTCATCCGGGGTCAATAATACGATTTCAACTATCATCGACAAGGATACAACTGAACAGTTCACGTTAATAGCTACTGATAAAAATTTGGTTAGGGTTTCAACAACATGGTATGTGGAATTCGTAGCGGATTTAAGTTGAAAATTGAAATCGTAATTGAAAACGCTAGCGTTTTTAAAATAAAAAATGATTTCATCATCGCAATATCGTTATGATCAGGTCAGAGAATTTCAAACTAGACTCAAAACCCTGTCTGAGGAGTATGCAATGAAAATTAAAAAATATCGCAGGAGAATTACCGCAATTGATGTTACCGTGTATTCAGTGAGTGGTGTAATCACCGGAGCTGGTATTATACTGTCTTCAGTGACAATGATGGCCCCGATAGCTGTTCCAATTTGCATTTCTGCGGCAACAACAATCGCTGGAATTATTTCAATAATCACAAAAAAAATATCATCATGCAGCCAACGGAAACTACAAGACTACATAATTCAATTTCATGTTGTGTCCACTGCATACTCGCAATTATCCTCATTGATATCGTCATCTCTCGATGATACAATTATATCAGAGAGTGAGTTTTCAGCGATGGTAGGTATTTACGATTCTGCGATGTCAAAATTAGAAATACATCATGAGTATAATAACAATGACAACACAGATGGAATTACTTCAACAAATAGTGGAGAACACAAACCCAGTACAAACAAGCATGATCTCAATAACATCAACGAATCCAGAATTCAGTGTGAATTTCCCCTCTCCGGTCCCAGTGAAGGAGATAGCGCTAGCAAAATTACGAGTATACCATAGTTGGCCTAATATCAGATCAAAATCATTTGGTGGTCAACAACCGAATAATTCACTGGTATTTGCAAATAAGAATAAAGACGACAGTACCCCAGACTGGAACGTTGTTTCCATACCAACAGGGTCATACCAAATCGAACAAATCAATGCTGAATTGCAACGTAGAATAAAATCGATTACTGGAAAAGAATCAAAAATAGCTATAACAGTTCATGAGCCGACACTATCATCTGCCATTGAAATAAGCACAGAAGGATATGTCGTAGATATATATCAAAGCTCAATAAGGACCGTACTAGGATGGCCTGAAATCCCACCCCGGGAAAAAAACCGTTAAATTACCAGAACCACAAAAAACTGATTATATCACCGACAGGATAAAATCTGATAATCCAATAAAGAGTTATAGCGATTATGATAAATTGTATTTTTTTATTGAATTGGTAGATCCTCCCACTAAGAAGATCTACCACATTCTTCGACCGGATGACCCCACTGTAAATTTCGGAGCGATGAATAGCGATATTTCGTTGTTGTTTATATCCCTTAGATCCGGCACTCTCACCCGAGATGAATTTATCAGCGTTGTAGAAACATGTAACAAAATCATCAATGACATGGAAACATTTAATGCGCAAATCATTCAAGAGGTATTAGGTGACAGTAATTTTAAAACAAGAGATTTTTTTGCAACAGACTATAAGATCCGCATAGAAGATATTCCAACATTCAAACTACCAGGATATAACGTACCACAACTAACAAAACATCTCAGTGATACCATCGATATTGGTTTTAAAATAATTCATGATACGTGGAAAAAAACACCATCACAACCACAAACAACTATCCTGACACACAATAATGACCTAGATGGTGGCGGCAGGCATATTGCTCCGTTCAATGTGAATATTTCATCGGTGATAGCAATCAATTTAGTGTGTGATGTTATCGAAGGAAGCTATCAAATAAATTTAGAACGATCAAATCAAGCTCAGCAAGGATATATTTTGTATTCATTTGCACCAACAGCTCCTCCAGGGTATTTAATTATTGAGTCTCCGGTGAATCCAGTCTATATGCGATGTCATAATAATTCATTAACCAGAATTAATTTCAAACTCACTGACCAGTCTAATAATCTGATTGATTTACAAGAGGAGGTTCTACAAATTAGTCTGTTTGTAAAGTCGTAAAGACTTTCATCCTAAAGGGATTTTCGTCCTAGGACCGGACTTGATAAAATATTCGGTTGAAACAGTAGCAGCAGAGAGGGTAAATCGGACGATTTTCACCGTAAACCATTAGCAGCAGAGGGGGTGAGTCACAACATCATTGCGACATTTATGATTAATCAAAGAAAACGCGAATAAAGTATCACCTGCGAAATCTCATGTTTTCAGACAAAAATCACTAAGGGTCTATTTGTCAAATGGAGACTTATTTTTTTTCTGGTTAAAAAATGAGATTTCGCAGGAAGGTTCTATTTGCCGTTTTAAGGGTATAATCAAAAATATCCGAAAAAGGTTGTCCGATTCACCCCCTCTGCTATTTACAATGAAATGTTTGTCTTGGAATTTTCTTTTTTATACTGGTCTGGCATTCGCAGTCCTTTCTGGTACACGATCTTATAAATGATTTTAAAAACGTCGACTGACGATTTGATGGTTTTATAAACGTACAATTATGTGTTGATCCGATGTTTCACGTAAAAAGTATTGCTCTTTTTCCTGACTGTAAAGAGATAAAAGTCGATAGATAGAACTTTGAACTTAGTATGAATTTATCCCTGTTGGTCTCTGTTTTTTTTTTTGTTTTTTTTCCTGCCTTTAGATAAACGTATAATAATTCATTAAGGGTGCTAGTCAGTTCATTTGCCAAACAGTCATGTTCGATATCTGGGCGATGACTGTCTGGACGGTGGATGTACATGCAATTGTCGGTGTTAAACTAAAAGTCTCGATCTCATGACAGTTCTAAGATGGAATTACAATTTTAAATAGGCATTGGCTGTCACGCAATGATCATATTTCCAACTACTTCGGAGGATGCAGGCTCTTTTTAGAAATGTACTGAGTTCTAATCTTCACGGACGATCTTGAGTGTGTCTTGATTATTCCTTTCTCGTCCACCAGTCGAAAGTAGCGGCTTGGATCTGCCAACTGTTTTTGTCTTGGATAATATTAGACATTATGGCAATTTTCATTTGTTCATGCGTCGGAGAAAAATATTTCTCTGCTACTTTTCCTTAAAGGTAGGTACCAACTTAATATTTTTTTCTACATCAAAACCTGGAGCTCTGTATACAGGACATGTTCAAGCTTTTCTTGTTAAGTTCTAATTCCTTAAATTTAAATTGCAGTTACGTATCCCTCTCTTCTTTCTGCACTTGCATTTCTCTATTCCTTTTGCGTATGTATTTCTCTTGCATTATTATGCATTGACATTTCCCTTGCTTCCCTCCTCCCCCTCCCCCCCTCTCTCTCTCTCTCTCTCTCTCTCTCTCTCTCTGCATTTTATATTTGCATTAGGTACATCTGAAGCTTTATTGTAAATCAACTTTCATCTGGTGTTTTTAAACTGCAATTCCGTTGATCTCCTATCCAAAGCAGATGTAGACTTCCTTATCAAAACCAAATTATTGTTTACCAAGACAACCCTTTTTTCAACGAATAATGAATACAAATATTCATTATCTTTTGCTTCGCTAAAGCTCAAGCAAATCATCATATTTATAATTAATCTAATCATTCCTGGGTAGAACTGGAAAGTTATTTTACATTACATTAGCATGGTGTTGGACCCTATATATTTCCCAAGTATCTGAAATACCAGGAACCAAGAGAAAATTTCAAGCAAAGTGAATTTAAAAAGAAACACAATTGTAATGGTTCTGAAATAATCAAATCCCAAAACAAGCTTCTCAATTTCTTTGTAGGACTGTATGATCTTAAAACAAAAGAAAGCGAAAACATAAAGTTTTGAAATATTGAAATTGTACCTTATTTCCTTATATTGCAGAGCGAAAAATAAAAATAACTCATAGCATGGGTGCATGAAATCATAAATTGTCCTAAATCGTTTTATCAGTCAAAATGTATTGAGTAATTTAAATGAGTTACAGTGGTATTCTGAAAGCTGTTCACTAGTGTAATAGCGTACTTTGGAATAAGAGTATATATTAAGGACTATTCGCTCATCCCCCACAGTAATTAATATTATAGTTTATTTCCTTTGTGAAAACTGGTTAGATCAATAATATTGTAATTAATATTATCTACCGAGAAAAGAAAAAAAAACTTAAGCGCACTCAGTTAGTACTCAGTGTTATCAAGTTGTCTTTGTTAACTGTCGTGCACAAATTAGGGTCGTTGGCACATAAACAAAAACAGCTCGATCGTCGGATGATTGACATTTCTGGAATAATTAAACCTTTATATTTTATATTATACGACCATATAGGACTCACGGATCTATTTCAGCCTCCACAGTAAACCTATGCAAATACCATAAAATGAAAAATTAAATCACTTTAAATTTCTGAATACTCATTACCAAGCCAATATGTATCGGTACATAAATAGTTCTACCCAGGAATGGTTAGATTAATTAGAAAAATAATGATTTACTTGAGCTGTAGCGAAGCAAAAGATAATGAATTTGTTGAGCTGAATGACAGCTCGTATGTGGAGAAAACCATATGAGGCTTGGAATTAAATGGATCCATATGTGTTTTTAATTACGTACCATAAACTAAAATACTAATTTCAATAATGTGTTTAACAAACAATAGTGAACAAAAGGACTGAAACTCCAGTACAAAACATTTTCTCTAATTTGTATCTTGTACTACTGGGATAACCTCTCAAAAGAATCTTTTTGTTAAAATCTTTATTTCATTATAAACTAATCTTGGCTTGTCACACCCATAAATAATCTATTGTATATTCACCCATTTCTAGACTGGTTCTTGTTTTTCAGGATGATAAAACAGCACACACACACACACACACACACACACACACACACACACATACACACACACATATATATATATATATATATATATATATATATATATATATATATATATATATATATATATATATATATATATATTGTTACGTGATTAGGCTCGAACAAGCAGCAACACAAAAATAGTGAAAACTAACAAGCTTGTATAACTTAAACAATGAATTTATTAAGTAAAATTATTTTCATAAAATAAATAAACTTACGGTTTTAGAGAATCAAATCCAACATTAATCCAATATAGAATTCACAAAAAAATCCACTAATGGAATTGCAAGAGTCCTGATAAATAAATGTTCTAATAGTTCCAGGTTCGAATCTTGACGATGTAATCCAAAATGGCTGACAATGTCACGTGATGCAGTTCTTGTTTTATTATCATCCAAATGAAATTATGAACACAGGTTCTTTTCCAAATAATTCCTCTTGCTTCAATGAATTGACACAATGTCCAGAACAAGGTAATTAAAATTAACACTCAAACATAAAAAACACAACTATTAACTTTATAAAAGCCCAGATTTTACTGAACTGTTCTATCCCAAACAACAGTTCATATACCTGTTTTCTTAAGTAAACAAGTGATCGCGTGATTTTATGGAAGTTCATGGAAGGTCACAGAAAGAGGCTGCCTTCACTAAATCACGTACTCAAAGTAAGATCTAGATATTTCCTACCCCCAAGAACTAAAAATAAAAATT
Organism: Unio pictorum; assembly: GCA_030141615.1. Lineage (NCBI taxonomy): Eukaryota > Metazoa > Mollusca > Bivalvia > Unionida > Unionidae > Unio > Unio pictorum. The sequence goes on along the minus strand of JARLTB010000021.1, from coordinate 35,366,762 downwards.
TGTCCTTGAAATTAACCAATAGTTTTAGAAGCTTGTTGACAATGTCTAAAGCAAGGTCAGGAATTAGGTCAACAAGCCAAGGTCAACCTGTTTACAGCTAGAGTCTAGGTCAGCCTGAATTTTCCAGAAAAATCTCCCAATTAATGAATATTAAACCCTAAATGACAAATTTGGATTTAACAATTAAATAAATAAATAATTTCAATCCAATAGACGTAACAATATATATATATATATATATATATATATATATATATATATATATATATATATATATATGTGTGTGTGTGTATGTGTGTGTGTGTGTGTGTGTGTGTGTGTGTGTGAGTGTGTATTGTTACGTATATTTGATTTAAGTCATTTATTTTTTTATTCAATTGTTTGTTTGTCAGGTTCAAATTTGACATTTTAAGTTTAAGATTCATTCGTTGGGAGATGACCTGTACTTTACAAATAAACACCAGATGTTGGCCTCATTTCTGACCTGGCTACAGAGTTGTAAACAAGCTTTTAAATTGATTGGTTGATTCCAAGGACATTATGGAGCTTTATTAAAAACATCTTTCTATTTTTAGTTCTTGAGAGTAAAAATAACTGATTCTCATCTAGGTCATACGGTGTGTACGAGATTTTTTGAACGTAAATTTGTTCTAAAGATTCTAGAAGATCATGTGACCCCTTCTTTGTTTACGTAAAAACAGGTATATAAATTATGTTTTGGAGCGAACTATTTAGTAGAAGTTGGGCTGTTAGAATACTAAGTTGTGTGTTGTTTTGAGCTATTTCAAATTACCTTATATTGGAAATTATTTCAATTCGTTTGGATCAAGAGGATTTATTTTGTTATTTATCTGGAAAATAATTGTGCTCAATGAATTTAATAAGACCAGAACTGACTTCATCATCGTCTTCTATTTTGGATGCTTCACTAAGATTCGAACTGAGAATTATTAGGACATTTTATTACCAGGACTTTTACAATTACACTAGTGGATTATATTTTGAATTATTTTTGGATTAATTTTGGAATTGATTCTCAAAACCGTAAGTTTATTTTTCTTTTCTGGAAAATATTTGTGCTACAAAATTGTTTATTAAGTTTTTACAAGATTGTTGTTTTCACTCTTTTTATGTTACTGTTTATTCGAGCCTAAGCACGTAACATAGCAATTGGTGGCCTCGTCCGGGATTGGGATCAAATGGAATTTGGCTAGAATTTTTTTTCAGAAAACTTTTGTTTTAAATTTGAATTTCCCTAGTTTTTTTTTTTTAAATCTTTAGTGAGACTGACAGGCTTGAATTAAAATGACTTCTAAAGTAGAAATATTTCTTTCTAATCCTACTCAGGAGCATTTAGATCTTTTCAAAAAAGATGAGTTGATTCAGCTTGCCAGAAAATATGATTTTTCTGAAGTCAAGGCTATCAAAAAAATTTTGGTTCAGTATTTGGTGGAAAAGGATGTTTTGGGACAAAGTGCTTTCATTTCTGTCAGTAAATCTACATCAGACTGACGTTAAACTAAAGGAATTAGAATTAAAATTCCAGATGGAATTAGAGTTGAAGAGGCTGGAATTTCAGCAAAAGGAGAAAGAGAGACAATTACAAATTGAATTACAAAAAGAGTAGATGCGGATTGATAGAGAGAGAGAGGAGAAAGAAAGGTAAATTGAATTACAAAAAGAGCAGATGCGGATTGATAGAGGGAGAGAGAGAGGAGAAAGAGAGACAATTACAATATGAAAAAGAAGAGAGAGAGACACACAAGAAAGGGAGAAAGAAAGACAATTACAATATGATAAAGAGGAGAAAGAAAGACAATTACACTATGATAAAGAGGAGAAAGAAAGGCAAATTGAATTACAAAAACAGCAGATGCGCTTTCAGTTACAAGAAAAACAAACTGAACGAGAGAGAGAGAAGGAAGAAAGGGAATATCAATGTAAAATGAAAGAAATGGAACTGGCAAGTGAGAATCACCATCATACTTCAAATTTAAATTTTGATTTAGCAAGGAATACTAGATTAGTGCCCCCTTTCAAAGAAAAAGGAGTAGACAAATATTTCATTCTTTTTGAAAAAGTTGCAGAGAATTTAAAGTGGCCAAGAGAGAATTGGACTCAGTTACTACAATGTTTAGTTACTGGTAAGGCTAGTGAGATGTACACTTCACTGTCTGTTCAGCAAAGTAGTGATTATGATGTGGTTAAAGAATGCATTTTAAGAGGTTATGAGTTAGTCCCTGAAGCTTATAGGCAAAAATTCAGAAATTACAGAAAAGAAGCTGGACAAACTCACAGTCTTCTGGCAGAAAAGTATTTCAGCTTAATAACAGCCCTTTTAAAACTCAAACTATCACATCTTTCAAAAATCAAACTTCAGAGAAGCTTGATTCTAGATCCTTGTCTCTTCCGACGTGTACCTATTGCAAGAAAAAAGGACACGTTATTTATGATTGCTACAAACTGAAAAATAGGCATCAAAATCAAGACAGACCTGTTCCAAATGCTCTTATTTCTAAGAGGTCGAGGTCACGGTCATATATTGAAAGCAATACATTTGTTGGGTCTAATAAACCCCGGTCTGATTTTGTTATGGAGAATTATGAACCATTCATATCGAAGGGTTCTATATCACTCTTGGGTGATTCAGCCAATCCCACCCCTACTAAAATTTTAAGGGACACAGGAGCTTCTCAGAGTCTTTTATTGTCAGGTACTTTGCCTTTTTCTGAGAAGTTTCTTCTAATGAAAGTGTTCTTATTCAGGGAGTAGAGTGCGGCTTTGTTAATGTTCCTCTCCATTGTGTAAATTTGTCATCAGACTTAGTAACAGGGCCTGTGACAGTCGGAACAGTCTCGGTTTTACCCGTTGAGGGCATTCATTTATTGCTAGGCAACGACTTAGCTGAAGACAAAGTTGTGGTTAATCCACTTGTAACTGACAAGCCTGATTTGGATTAGAAAGTTGATCCAATTGAAAAAAAATTCCCTGATATATTTCAAACTTGTGCAGTTACCAGAGCTATGGCAAAGAAAGCTCTTGAGAATGATGTTGATGGAGGCAGTATTCCTTTAGCTGACATGTGTATAGGTCAGGCTTTTGATGAGGTCACTTTTACTCCTTGTTTGGATCAATCAGAAGGTATTGATCATAGTGATCCTCTTTTAACAACTCATTCTCTTGATTCTAATCAGGGTGATAAACGACAGTCACTTGTCGTCGAACAGGAAAAAGATCCTGATATCTCCTATTCGTTTCAAAGGGCCATAAGTGAGACTGAAGCCACTGAAGTTCCTGTCTGTTATTTCATTAAAAATAGAATTCTTATGAGAAAATGGAGACCTCCTGAGGTACCTGCTGGTGATGAGTGGTCTGTGAACTATCAAATAGTAGTTCCAAAACCTTACAGACAGGAAATACTTTATTTGGCCCATGAAACTCCTTTGGCTGGTCATTTAGGGATTAATAAAACTTATCGCAAGATCTTGACTCACTTCGATTGGCCAAAAATCAAAAGTGATATTGCCAAATACTGTAGATCTTGTCATACTTGTCAAATGGTAGGAAAACCCAATCAGAAGATACCCAAGGCCTCTGACGAACCATTTCGTAGAATTATGGTAGATTGTGTAGGTTCCTTACCCAACCAAGTCAGGTAATCAATACTTGTTGACCATTATGTGTGCGTCAACAAGGTTTCCAGATCCTATTCCGTTGAGGAATATAAAATCTAAAACAATAGTAAAAGCTTTGATAAAGTTTTTTTTACTCAGTATGGCCTTCCCAAATCTGTTCAGTCTGATCAAGGTTCAAACTCCATGTCTGGAATATTCCAACAAGTTTTGAATTGGGCATTCAGCAATTCAAATCTTCTGCCTATCACCCTGAAAGCCAAGGGGCATTAGAAAGATTCCATCAGACGTTGAAAAATATGATCCGATCATATTGTTTTGATACGAATAAAGATTGGGATGAAGACATTCATTTACTATTGTTTGCTGTTAGAGAATCAGTTGAAGAATCTTTAGGCTTCAGTCCCTTTGAACTGGTTTTTGGACAGACTGTGCGTAGACCATTGAAGTTATTGAAAGATAAACTTCTCTCTGATGAAGACACTGAGATCAATCTTCTTGATTATGTTTCCGATTTTAGATACAAGTTGTCAAAGCCTTGTGAGGTCGCAAGAGCAAATCATCACACTGCTCAGTCGAAAGTGAAATGAAGATATGATAAAAAAAATCGAATGAAAGGAGTTTTCAGCCTGGTGATAGAGTCCTGGCTCTCTTACCAATGCCACAAAATCCTCTTCAGGCCAAAAATTATGGTCCCTACACAAAATTAATGACTTAAATTATATCATAAATACTCATGGGAGGCGCAAACAAAAACAACTCTGCCATATAAACATGCTAAATGAGTATATTGAAAGAGATAGCCATGTTAAACATGTAATTAATTTAGTTGTACCTGTCCCACTCAGTGAAGGTATATCATCAGATTCTACTATTATTAAAATGACGAATCTTTGTAATTCAGAAATTATGAAAGATATACACCAGAAACTTTCACATTTACAAGTGCAAGAAAGAAATGAACTGAAACAGTTATTTATTTGAATATGAGCACTTATTTCCAGATGTTCCTACAAGGACAAACAAAATTTTTCATGACGTTGTAATTGAAAATTCCAAACCTGTCAAACAACATCCATACAGGATGAATCCACTCAAACAGGAATACTTAAAAAAAGGAAATTCAATATTTGCTGGAGAATGATTTTATCGAGCCCAGTAAACGTGATTGGAGTTCACCATGCATACTTGTTTCAAAACCAGATAAAACTTTCCATATGTGCACTGATTATAGGAAGGCGAACAGTGTGACAAAAACAGATTTATTCCCATTACCAAGAATTGACGATTGTATTGATAAAATCGGGAATGCCAAGTATGTCACCAAATTTGACCTTCTGAAAGGATTTTGGAAGATTCCACTAACGGAAAGAGCAAAGAAAATCTCGGCATTTGTGACTCCAGATGGATTTTACCAATATAAAGTAATGCCATTCGGGATGAAAGGGTCACCAAGTACATTTCAACGTCTCATGAATATGATTACCTCTGGTCTAGAAAATTGTGATGCCTATATAGATGACGTCATCATCTACAACGACACCTGGATAGAACATATAGCAACAATTCGAAAATTCTTTGACAGACTCACTGATGCATGTTTGATAGTTAATTTATCTAAAAGTGAGTTCTGCCGTGCTAGTGGGACTTTCTTAGGACATATTGTTGGACATGGACAAGTTAAACCAATAGATGCTAAATTCCCTGTGCCTGAAAATAGAAAGCAACTGATGCGATATTTAGGTATGACTGGTGTTACGTGCTTAGGCTCGAATAAGCAGCAACACAGAAAGAGTGAAAACTAACAAGCTTGCAAAACTTTAACAATGAATTTATTAAGTACAATTATTTTCATAAAATAAATAAACTTACGGTTTTATAGAATCAAATCCAACATTAATCCAATATAGAAATCACAAAAATAATCCACTAATGGAATTGCAAGAGTCCTGATAAATAAATGTTCGAATAGTTCCAGGTTCGAATCTTGACGATGTAATCCAAAATGGCTGACAATGCCACGTGATGCAGTTTTCGTTTTTAAAATAATCCAATTGAAAATCATGAACACGTCCTTTTCCAGATAAATAGAATAATTCCTCTTTTCCAACGAATTGACACAATTTCTAGTACAAGGCAATTAAAATTATAACTCAAACAGAATACACAACTTAACATCATAAAAGCCCAACATCTACTGAATTGTTCTATCCCAAACAATAATTTTTAAATACCTGTTTTTCTTACGTAAACAAGTGATCACGTGATTTTCTGGAAATTCATAGAAGGTCAAAGAAAGAGCGTAAGATCATTTAAACACGTACACAAAGAAAGATTCAGACAATAAAATCAGTCATTTCTCACCCCAAGAACTAAAAATAAAAGTTATCCTTGAAATTAACCAATAGTTTTAGAAGCTTGTTGACACTGTCTGAAGCAGGGTCAGGAGTTAGGTCAACAAGCCAAGGTCAAAAACATGTTTACAGATAAAGTATGACCATAGAGATTTTTCTGAATTTTAAAGGCAAAATGACAAATTTGGATTTGACATTTAAAAATAAATAATTTAAATCAAATATACGTAACACCTTCCCCCATAAATAAAAAGAAAGGTTTATATGATAAACTTTCTTTTTATCACAAACCAATTTACATCTGAGGTTAAAAGAACTAGTATAAATTACACAGTATAATAAATTTTTATACACGGGAAAGAGCGTTTGCAATTATATTATCTTGAAATAGCCTCAACTTTTTAACTTGTCCATGTCCCACAAAATGTCCTAGGAAATTCACACTAGCACGGCATAACTCACTTTTAGATAAATTAATTGTCAAACATGCATCAGTGAGTCTGTCAAAGAAGTTTCGAATTGTTGCTAGATGTTCTATTCAGGTGTCGTTGTAGATGATGACGTCACAATTTTCTAGACCAGAGATGATCATTTTTATGAGACGTTGAAATGGACTTTCTTTATATTGGTAGAGTCCATTTGAAGTCACAAATCCAAGATTTCTTTTGCTCTTTCCGTTAGTGGAATCTTCCAAAATCCTTTCAGAAGGTCAAGTTTCGTGACAAACTTGGCATTCCCATTTTTATCAATACAATCGTCAATTCTTGGTAATGGGAATGAACCTATTTTTGTCCCTCTGTTCACCTTCCTATAATCAGTGCACATACGGAAAGTTTTATCTGGTTTTGGAACAAGTATGCATGGTGAACTCCAATCACTTTTACTGGGCTTGATAAAATTATTCTCCAGAAAATATTAAATTTCCTTTTTTAAGTATTCCTGTTTGAGTGGACTCATCCTGCATGGATGCTGTTTAACAGGTTTGGAATTCTCAATTTCAACATCATTAAAATTTTGTTTTAATAACTTTAATAACTTTCAGTTCATTTCTTTCTTGCATTTGCTAACATATGTTCCCTTGCTCTAGCTTTCTCTTCCACCTGTAGTCGGGCTAGTTCAAGCTCCTTCTCTTTCTCCTTCTCTCGCTCAATGGCTAATTGCTGCTTCTGTTCTCTAAGACTACGCTCAAAAAATTCCGATAGCTTTTCTCCCTCGTACCCTAATTCGTCCTTGCCAATGGATTTAAATTCTCGTGCCAATTGTCTGTCTGTCGCCATTATGACCCTTTTTTAACTAAGTCCTTAACTTCCCTACAAAACAATTGCGAATACCTATCTGAAAATAGTTTTTGTATTGTAACTTATAAAACTTTCCTGCAGTGACCTAACCGGGGTCAATTAGCCTCTCTTAACCAGGCAAAATTCCAATAAACACAGCTCCACGCAGCGGGGTACTTTCCTCCCAAAATGAGTGAAGTGGCCTCTACTAACAAGACGTAATTTATGGCTGTCCAAAATACAGTACTTGCCCAAATTTGCTCTTGTCCCAAGAGAATATTTAAGCAATACCGCTCCTATACACTTTAGAATGCCCTCACACAAAAGGTATGTATCTCAAATCCTTACCTAGCCTTTTAACGCAATGTGAAGAGAAAAAAACTGGCAAGAAATTTGCATGCACAATATTCATGTATACAAAAATAGCAGACAATGATTTGATTCACTCGATCCTTTCTTATAATAATAATAACAAAATTATTGATCTGTTCAATATATGCTCAGATTACTTTACTCGCATAAAAAATATTCGAATCCCGGGACGAGCTCTCCACTTTGTGACAGGGGTCTCGGGTCCTGAGCGTTATTCGTACAATATTGCACAAGCCCACTTGTCAGAAGTATTGCACAACTTGGAAGAACAACACTCTAAACCACTTCCCCCTAATACTCGCTATCTAGGAGATGACCACCCACGGTGTAATCGCCCGGTTCGAGTATAGAATGTATATGGTAAACTGAGATAATATATTGAACAAAGAAACTACGAGCCCCCGTAAAGATAAATAAACAATTTAATCAAAAAAGAGAAAAAAAGGAAACATACACAGTGAAATCTCCTTTCCTTCTGAATACACGTGGTTATAGAATTTACTTTAACCGAATTTCAAATAAATAGCATATAGAATTAAACAAATTTAGCCGTTTTATGGCTGATAGCTAATTTCATCAGAAGAATCGAGTGTTCAATAAAATTCGTCCACGTTGTTCGTTTTTCATGACCTGTTTCGTCGAACTGCTTCTCTGCTTACTTCTCGAACTCTGACTTGTCTTCTGTGTTAATGTATGCTCCTTGCAACTCTTACTGCACAATTCCTTTTCCCGTCTTGTACTTTCATCTATCTCCGTACTGCTCTCTCCATATAAAAATTATTTTCCTTTCAAAAGAAAAGTAAAACGCCCTAAGTCTCTTGTTACACGTTAATAGCTGAGCCTGTCCGTTTTGCTGGTTCAAACAATCAGATATTACTATCAGTGATAACAATTTTACGGCTAGTAATCAACTACACATGTCTTCAGATCAATACAGCTAAACCACTTGTTAATTCGGTTTGCTATTACCTAATGCGTTATACACTGTCGCTAAATTATCTACGATATCAAAATTTAGGGAAATCACGTGTATTCCCATAATTCATTACTTAAAGTACGACATTAAATTTTATAACACAATCAATATTCAAACCATAAGATAAATTCAAGAATGAACATAACACTTTCCAATCATAACTCCCCATAGTGTTTTTACATCAATTAATCCTACATCATTCTTACTATGAATTAAGGTACGAATTCTAATTCATAATTAAAAAGCACATTACTAAATTAATGTAACAAATGAAACTATTCATACAAACGTATCAACAAATCATGCAGATCTGTAACGAAGAAACATTATATCAATTACATCATGATAAGTGTGGATTTGAAACAAATACCTCGTGTTTTTGGTGCGCTTCTCACCGTTGGATTTTGGCGATCTTTATAAGCCTATTTATTTTTCTCGAAGGTACCGCTCTAAAAATAACCTCTGGAGTCTTTATTTCGGAATAATTCAACACTGCCCCTCTCTTGCAGAGGTACTTCTAAGACTGAGGTAATTTTTAACTAGTGGATATATGTATATATATATATATATATATATATATATATATATATATATATATATATATATATATATATATATATATATATTCTAAGATATCCTTGTGTAGAACACACTCCTTATTCCACAGTGACTAATCAGAACCAATATAATTTCTCGCGCTTTCCCTTGAAAGTCTTTTCGTCAGCGTGTCAGCGTGTCAAGATGCCACGCTGTCTATTTCAAATCAACTTTGACATGTTTCGTGAGAGAATGCCCTTTCCAGGAGGTCACTTTCACTGTCGGTAAGTATAATTTAAACAAACACAGTTAATTGGGAGAATCGATTAGAAAAATATCTCTCCATGCAGAATGTCTCATAAATCTAACAAATGGCTGCTGACTAGAACTAAGTGTTATTTAATGGATTTGACCGAAAATTTGGTACTTCACAGGTTCTAAAGATTAGATGATATACAAAGTCCTCATTAGTACACCTATATGATTAGTTTTACCGTCAACAATAACGTGGAAAAATCAATATCAGGTATGCTGTTCATTATCGCGTTCACATTACTGGAATATAAACCTGAATTATGTATTTTAACAACACATTGATCTGAAGCCTATCCATATGTTGATTTTGTCCAGACATTACCAATCCCTAATCATATCATGTTCCTTTTGAAATTTTATTTAAGAATAAATAAATCAAAATTGGTCTTAATATGTTTTTAATCTTGCAATTACTAATTTAAAGATGTATTGTACAGTTTTAAAAGATCGTCTTGTTCAATCTGAAAGAAAATCCTTTATGAAAATGGAATCAATTTAAGGCTATAATTTCCTCTCCATACTTTGTCATATGCAAGTATTTGTTTTTCATATTATCTGTACTTACTGGTCTACGGGGCCCCAAGTAGACCAGTGGTCTAAAGCGCTCGCCGTTACGGATCACTGCCATCTCACCTCTATCTGCATGGGTTTGAGTATCAGATTCGGCTAATGTGGGTATGTGAGAAAGCTTGCCAGTAGCTTATCGTGGGTCGGTGGTTCTTTCCGGAGTTTTCCTGGGTTCTTCGTCCACCATTAAAAATGGCCGCCATGTATAGTCTATCGTGTGCTTAAAAGTGGCGTTAAATCCTACAAAAACACCCTCACAACAACAACAACAACAACTTACAGGTCTACAAGTGTGCTCACAGAACTTTCGTTTACATGATAAACGTAATATTCGTGATGTAATTTTTAAAGGCATTATGTCACATACATCATCATTAATAAAAATAATGTCCATAAAAACAAGAAAAACCGCTCCTAGCCGATTTCGCGCTAGGCAATTTCCGTAAGACAAAGCGGAAGTGCCGTGATGTAGGGAACTGCATTTCTACTTTCGTTGTTAGCTGCATTCAGTAGATGGTACCGTGCGTGATCCGACCAGTGACAGGCGAGATATGATGTAGTGACATTTGAGAGAAGACGATTTCGATATAATTCCTAAAGTTAAAGAGTCACTTGGTATTGCGACCATCAGACGACTCCTGCCAAATGCAGTACCAGTGTGCTTTCTCGCTAGATAACCGAGTCCGTGAATACCAGATTAACAAAAGCAAGGGTTACTGCACGGATAACAACACGTAGACCCAGACAAGCTTGTACCGAAGTGAGAGCTAGCGAGGGTACATTAGTTGCTCTTTATCTTGCTATATTATTGGTTGTCAGCCCCTATACCTTGCCACAAATATGCCTAACAAAAGAACGATCAATGGTAGAAGGCGATTTTAGTGGTAGGGTGTTTGCAAACCATAATAACCCAACGACTACCCCCTAAAATGCTTTACCATGACGAGCGTGTGTGTGGTGTAACACTTGAATTTTAGCTTTGCCCACTCTCTCGTTATTACCCCCCCCAACCCCCAACCTCCCCCCCCCCCGAAAAATCATTGGCATGTCCTTATTTATTTAATGCCTGTTCAACAATAGTAATACTGACAAAAGTTTTCTGCTAAAGCCAAAATGTGAATACTTGATGTATTGATTGTGTTTAATTGTAAGGGCTAATTACCCCCCTTTGAGTAGAGGCACTGGGAGTAAATTACCTTGTTTACCAGAATAAACGCAGCTGTGTCAATGGCTGACGGTCAAGGTTTAGTCAAACCTACAAGCCATTGCTTGTGAGAGTATAGTATTATTATTAACAATATTTACAGAACCATAGTTCAAAGGAATTTTTAAAAATAATAATTTAACTACAACCAGTGTTAGAAGTTAAATGAATCAAATGTGAACAGGAACAGACAGCAACGGGTTTTTAATAGCATAGTATATAATCTGTTCAAGAAATTAAATTACAGAGGAGTAAAGAATTGTTCTTGAGAATTGTCAAGATAATGGACAAATGATTTTAGCAAGATCTATTATCAGAATGAATGTTTTTGGTAAAATTCCATACTCCAGTAAAGTGGTAATACTGATACGTTTTGTTAATACAGGAAGGATCTTATGGTAAGATATTTTAAGCATAATTTTCACATGCTTATAAAGCAAACAATTGTCCCGAAATTAACCTTGATATTGGCACCATAACTACGGTAAGAATATTTTGCCTACAAGTGTTTATGTACTCGGACAGGATTCCTTGCAATTTCCATTCTGCTGTCCGTAAACACAGCATGCTGCTTCCAGGACATATTCTTCCAAGCAAACTGTATGAAATATTGGATGATCAATGATACATCCCACCCTGACCTCCTCAGTCTTATTCAAAATCGTAATGTTCTCTTTATAGCATCTACACATATCGACTATTTTTTTAACTGCTGCGATTCACACAGGAACAGCAATATACATGGTAAATACACTCTGTCATTCATTATTGTGTTAGAGAGCAAACTTGTGGGTAAAAAGTTATGAGAAGTTCTTGCATGATAAAGTTTGATATATATGTATATGTATGGTTAGACTTTATTCTTCATTTTGTACCACAATAGCATAACAATGTATTATTATTATTATTATTATTATTATTATTATTATTATTATTATTATTATTATTATTATTATTATTATTATTATTATTGTTTGTCCATAAATATGCAGACTTTCTTTGCCACTAGCCAAGACCCACAGAGAAAATATACGCTTGCTGAACGTCTGGATGCACTTAGTCTATGGTTACGTTTTCTTTTTAATAAAATTCTTAAATTATATTGTATGTGGAGGGTAGTAATAAATGACACCCAAAGTGCATTCGGGGTCTGCATTTCAACACGGTTTAAAAGAACAAAATTGTCATAAAGTTAAAAATATTTATTTAAACACCTCACAGTTTGAGTCTTCAGTGTTGAACTTTTAACACTAGTTACTGATGAACCACTCCCACGTGACATTCTGCTCTGAAGACATCCAAGTTTTGCCCAAATGCGTGCCTTTTTCTTTTCATTATGAAAATAAAATAACATAAACGAAATAATAATAATAATAATAATAATAATAATAATAATAATAATAATAATAATAATAGTGATAATAATAATTGTCATAATGATAAATGTAATTTCCATAATGAAATAGCCCAGTAGCTACTCTGCCTCACTATGCCCTATGTTCTCCTAAGGCTCCCCGTCCCGTTCTCGACTCGTTCGTGCTTAAATTGGTACTGTCTAACATCAGCGAGTTGAATTTTTTTAATAATCATTGCGTTTTATGAGTTCCCTTTCCTCACCGACGAATATGAGCATGACAAATTTGCCGTAAATTCGCTAGAATCATCCCAAAATTCAACAATCACTACATAAACTATACTTTAGGAATTCCCGACAGTACGTCACTTACGGAAATCCTATTATCACCATAAACATACAAATATTTTCGCAGCATTTTCCGTGAAACATCGATAAATGCACACATTACATTGACGTTCTTCTCTGTGAGTTAAAATATACATTTGTAATGCAAATTTCTGAATTATTTAATGAAAAATGAACAGTATGATATATAATGTGTATTATACTGTAGTAGACCTTAACATAATTGTTCATTAATATTTGAAATAGTCTTCTCGTCATCTTTAATCGCTTTATCTTTCACATCAATACCTATAAATCTTTTCTTGATGTCTTTTCTGTATGTTTTAATATCTTTCAAGTTGTTACCCACCAAAGGATGTCAATAGATCCATTTATAAACTACACAGTGCATTCATCAGTCGTTATCATAGGTTTATCTAAAAAATATATAAATACGATTGTTATAAAATTTTAGCTCAATGTTTATTGAAGTATCTAATCATTCGAGAAGTATCTACAAGTAAAATTACATGAAACCTCTTTGAGATATTAGCCGAGTTTTTTATTTATTTATTTATTTTTTTAATTGTTGTAGGGTTTAAAGCCATTTTTCAGCACACGATAGGCTATACATGGCGGCCAGTATTATTGGTGGAAGAAGAACCCGGGAAAACCAACGAAAAGAACCACCGACCCACGAGAAGCTACTGGCAAGCTTTCTCACATACCCACATTAACCGAATCTTAGACTCGAACCCACGCAGTCAGAGGTATCTCACCAGTGATCCGTAACTTAGAGCGCTTTAGACCACTCGGCCACTCTGGGCCCCTTGCCGAGAGTTTAATAATATTATTGTTATTATTTATTTAAAACACAAAAAACAAACAAAATGGGCAACGTCACTTCTCGCCTTTCCATCCTTAACTTTGATGAGTGCACGTCTTTATTTTGTTACCAATATTAAAATTTAAGCTTTTGCAATTAGGAATTAAAATGTTAAACTTTTGTTAAAGAAAAGAAAGGGAAAAAAGGTATTCTTTCAAATAATATGTTTTAAATTATTTTATTCTATAATCTTTCTTTTATACATAGATTGGTGGACATTTATCCCAGTTCGATTTATTTATTCATATTTACTTCATGAGTAATAACTGTGTTATTTACAATGAGCATAATGTACAATTTTAAATGGTCTTGACATTTACGATTTAAGTTTATAAGAACTGAAAATAAGCCTGACCCATAATAGTATAAGGAATATATGCGTTTTAAATTCTATAAACTAAAACATGATAGTCAAGTCCATGACAGGTAGTTACTCTTTGTGGTGTTGTGAAACCCGATAAAATATCCCCCAACCATATAAACACAAAAAGAAAAACATTTGAACTTTTGTAAATTTAAGATAGGATCTAAGCATTTGTTAAGTGTTTGATCCATTGCTTCGAGTTTCTCGTCTTTCTCCTTGAAATTTAAGCTACAAGCACCAGGCCATCTTGAAGATATTTGCTGTTATTTATCTTAAAATATTAACGAGAAATCGGCCAAATTAATGTTTTGAGATATTCGACGAATATGTGTAGTTGATATACGATCCAATCATATGATATGATTCTAAAAAATTTTGTATGGTCTACTAATGTCAAAATCACAGTTAAATACAGTTTCAATAGACTGACACTCTAATTACGGATGGGCTTCCGTACTCTAATAGAGTAGGACTGGTACAATAATTCTTGCATTGTTTAGTCGATAAATATGCTTTAAGAAACTACAAACTGTGTCGGATTAGGTCGATACATTTATAGAACTTTTGACTCTTTAATCCGGGTACTTTTAGAGTCGTAGTTGGATATATACATTGTATAATCAGGGCCGGGCCTGCTATAGGGACCCAGGGGGCCCGCCCCCCCCCCCCGTTTAAAAAAACACAAAAAAACCTATTCACCGCTTTTGATAAAAGATGCAAAGGGGGTTCCGAATTTTTTATTTTTTTAATTAATTTATTTTTTTAAAATATTTTTGTTAGTGTTTTTAAAACATTGCAGTTTTTAGTCACTTTTGTTAGATCCCTTTTTCAAGGTTCAGATAGCACCAGATTGCACCATTTTGCATCCTTGAAAAAAAATTCCGGCCGGGGGGGGGGATGCCCCCTGACCCCCCTAGAAGGCTCGACGCTTTGCGCCTTCGCTTAACCCAATAACAAGTTTTGCACCCCCCCCCCCTTAAAAACTTAGGTCCGGCCCTGTATAATTGTTACTCAGAAGTTTTAAAACTTTTGAGTTATGGTTTCTGGTATTTTTTATTAACTATGTTTCCTTCATTCTAACAATTAACCGTACTGATGTGGTCTTGGTTTCATTCTAATAGGTTACATAATAGAATACCCAATTATGGACAAAGGTCATGCATATATTACAAATTAAATATGCATAACGACCTATCTTGAGTACGTTGCTTCTCAGCAATCAATATTGAAACTGAAATTCAGCTACACAAATAGGGCGTTCAAAAAGAAAAAAACTAGTTTTAAAAATCTTCCAAACGTAGCACAAGTCAATATATAAAGCAAATGAAAACCAGAAATACGAAGTAGAAGAGATGTAAGGCCTGCCCGACAACAAAAATCAGTGGTATTACAATCAGTGGCGTAGCGGGGTGGGGTGGGGGTGCATGGGGTGCAAGTTGCACCGGGCGCCGGAAGAAGACTAAGTCACTAACTGTTGGTAACATTTTTGTTGTGGTTGTTGCAGTTAAAATTTATTAGCCTTAAATTGCCTTTCTATGATGATTATTATTATGTTGTATTCAGTGACACTGGGGGCGCAAAATTTATACCTTGTCCCCGGACGCCAAAAACTCTCCGCAACGCCGGGGGGGAGGGAGGGGGCAAAAATATGAACCTTGCAACGGGCTCCGAATACCCTTGCTACGCCACGTTTTACAATCGAGAAAAAAAATGAAACTATTAAAGTGCAAATTAACAGTTACATGTGAAGTTATGTAGTGCAGATGGCAACATTCAACTGTGTGATTTATCACTGCATTGAAGACGAAAACATACCAGAGTTTCTCAAATCAGTATACGAAATTCGCATTTATTTCTAGCCGAGACAACTGCAGTCTAAATGTCAAACACCTTTGCTTGAAACTAATGAGCCAGCCACAAGACAATGGTCCAGATATAAGCAATTTAATCCGATCTACAGCAATTATAAAATCCACCCGACCCTGATTAAAGATAAGTCTTTTAGGGAAAACAAGCGAATACCTATAAGATCCCAAAACAATACCGATCATTCATCAAATATGCAATCAATGATTTATTTTCATTCCGATGGTTTCGGGGGCTGATATAGTGTATTACTTGAAATAAGTATGATAAGGACTCAAGTTAGGTGCCCACTATGTAGGAAAGCCCCCTTTTCTAAGTACCACACAATGACGCAATGTGATAATAAAAAAGAAGAAAGACTAAAACTTGTTATGGAAATCTTTAAGACTGACAAATATAACAGACAACAGATACTCTTCTTAGACGGAAATTTCAATAAAGGCTTAATCAGACAGATTACAGACTACATTGTGGACAAATAATTACGATTAAGAAATAGGGAAAAAAAATTCTTTCATCTTTTATTTATTTTGTTACAATTTTTTAAAAAATTTCAATTTGAAGAATTTTTTTTATTAAAAAAATACCCCCATTAATAACCAAAAAAAAGGTGATGGGCCATTACATTTATTGATACAAAAATTATAGCTGCATTTATTGTTTATTTGAGTGTATAGAATAGGAAACTAAATGGGGAAAGTTCATTATGAGGACGTTATAGGACTATATCACATGGCGCTACGTGGAGTGGACAGGCCTGTGGAAGAGTTTGGAAAAACGCCCCATTAAGGATATACTTTTTTTAAAAAAAAAAATAGGAGTAGTTAAATAAATTTAACTTTTGGATCTAACATCCTAAAAACTCTTTCTCGGTGCAGCTCCTGTGATGCACAGAGAACCCAAATTCATGCGAAAATAAACCATTTCGAAAGAGTTTCAAGATTAAATAACTAAACTAAAAAAAGACCATCTAACTTAAAACGGGAGAAGTACAGTCAAAAAAAATGTACAGACCCCGACTCAAGATCAATCGGACTATAAGAAGATAAATATACAAAGTAAAGTGAGACACAGTAAAATAAACATAAAAACACCTCACTTTACCAAAATTCAAAATTAAAAAAAAATTAAACGTATGTAATACCCTTAAAAAATGATGAACGTGATGACCCAATTATAGGTAGAAATCATGAAATAAGACAACTGGTCAAATTCGAACGAAAAGGCTATCCTAACAAGAAAACAATGTATATATACATATATAAAACACAGTCAAATAGCATCACCATTAATAGCAAACACAGGATATAGGAGACCACTAGCCATGGTCAAACCAAAATTATTAAGAAAGTGGATCCGAAGGAGAATAGATAAATCCCACCTCGGAAAACCCTTTTAAATAACACTAGGGGGAAAAGACAATAAAAATACCCCTTTCAAATTTTCTATTTAATCCCGATGGGAAAAAACTAAATTTAAGGAACTTAAAGAAAGAAAAATACCCCGACATAAACTAAATATCGGGGGGAGCAGATACACATAAAAACTTTTTACTTTTTTTTTATTTGGGGGGCAGCTTTTGGCCACCACCACCCCCACCCCCCCCCCCCCCCAAAAAAAAAAAGAAGAAATAATAATGTATTACTCTTCACTATGCTTTGTTAACATCTTTGGACAAAAATTCGAAGATCATACCTACAGATGTCAAAACAAGTCAAATACGATTCGACATATATATTTTTCATATTTTCATACATTCAAGTCTACAACGATCCATTAACAGCAATGATAGCAATTAAAATATCCATATAACAGTACATTCGAATGTAGCTCACTCTGCATCTGTAAAAGTACAAATAATAGCAAATGTATGTTCATTCATGAATCATAAGTATATCTAAGAAATTGCAATAACTGCAGTATTATTAGTCAAAATAACTATGTTCCGTGTTTTTATAAATGATTTAAAATTACTTTCTGCTCTGAGTAACTAAATATTGAGTAATATTAAAGAATTTCTTCAGGAATGTTTTTTCTTGGAACATTCAAATTGCCAAATTCACTGTATATATTTACAAAGAAATTAAATTTAATTTGTCTTTTTCCTGCTCTTTAAAGGTGTTATATTCCGTGCCTGATGTAAGATACAATAATCTTTAAAAAAAAAAAAAAAAGAAGAAAAAAAGAAGAAATTTGTGGCACTGTGCAACGCTACTTTAATATATTTTTGAAACCATTTCTTTAAACAACTTAAGATAATGTGTTAAGTTGACATCATCTGCTTCCTCTCAATCCCTTAAGCACAGCATGAATTATTTCCTTTCGAACAATGCATGGGTCACCTCTCCGCCCTCTTTGGGAACCACTGAACTAAATAATCTAACATTTGGACCATTGTATTTGTTTCATGTAACTGAACGTGTATGTATGTATGTATGTATGTATGTATGTATGTATGTATGTATGTATGTGTGTGTGTGTGTGTGTGTGTGTGTGTGTGTGTGTGTGTGTGGCCTATATTGAGATGCGAAATGGGTCTCCACTTTTTAATATCCTCCCTGTCACACTTCCCTTTATAAATAATTGTTATGTTTCCCAACCGCACCGATTTTGACATTATCTTTTTTTGCTTAAAAATATATTGTTGTATAAGCATTTAGAATCGGCGTTAACTAGCCGTGGAATTTTTGATAGAATTCGACAGTGAGTCCGTCCTTCCATGGCGATTTCTTCTTTGTAAGTTCAACAATATGCTTTGATTTTTCTTCGTCGGAGATGACATCATTCCACATGTTCTTATGTTCTGTTGATATCATCTCACATTCTACGTAATTTAGGTTGTTGTCAATTGTGTAAGGACCAATATTTTGTGTAGTGTACATTCCTTATAACATAAAAAGATAGTATTTTAATTATCGGATTTTTCCGCGGGCGTTTTTTATTGCCGACTCCAATTTTGTCTAAAATTTTACAGCCCCCCCCCCCCCTCCCCGACCTTCTTTAATTCTTTCCGTTTGTATAAACTTTGGGCTTTATTAAATAGTTTGATAAATTTCACTGCCCTGATTATTTTTCCTTGAGATTTTTTTTTCTTCTTCGATTTCTTTTATTTTCTTTGCAATCATGTTTTTAGCTCCCTCTTTTACTGCTATTCATTGGGTTTTTTTTTTAGTTGTTCCTCGTCTTTTTTTTAATTTTGTGTCAAACTAGCCGAAAATGTACCTCTCACGGTCTGTCAACGTGGGTACAGATAAGAACACGCCTAGTTCACACCGCGGTTTCTTTTGATCCCAAACTAACTTCTTAACACGTAGGTATGTAACTACAAGCCTTTGTTTAAATGCGAGCAATCTGTTGTTTTTGCCGCTTCAAGATTCCGGTTTCCAGCCGGTCATGTAACCTTGTGTAAGAAATTAACACTAGCCCCGCGGCAATGTTTGGGCATCAAACACAATACGGAGGTACTATTCAAGACGTGTAAATTCTAGCCTATACATGGCTTTATAGTTGAGGCTTAGCAAACGTGACAATCTTATGGTAATAGAGTTTGTACCCCTTACACCATATCTGTATGGATAAAGGCGTATCTACTGTTGAGTTTGTATCCCTTATACTCTATCTGTATGGGTGAAGGCGTATCTACTGTTGAGAATTTGTACCCCTTACACTATGTCTATATCCATTTGGGCCAGGCGTATCTACTTGTATGGGAGTTTGTACCTCTATCACTATATCCATATGGGTAAAGGCCTGTCTACTGTTGTGGGAGTTTATACCCTTAACCTAATTGCGTAATGTAGCAAATACAATATTGATAAACTAACAAAGCATTCGAATACTTCATAGGCAATACATACGTAAAGGATTTTTGAAAATCCATCCACGTTTTTTAAGGATCGAATATTTTTGATACTTGGAAAAAGGAACTGGCTAAACTTTCGGTATGTATCAATTAAAATCATGAAGTCAAAAGTTATGTGTTCAAAGGTCATGAAATTATAAAGCAAGTATACTAAAGATTTAAATAACCACAACTGTTTGGACAAGCAACATCTATTGAACCAGAAAGAACGCTATGAACTCTAATTATATCCTGTTGGCAGAAATTCCGACGAATTACAGCAGTCTTTCACACGATTTATTTAACAAAATGTTCAGGAAACATGTTGCAATATCTGCAACAGTTTCCAGAGAGCTGACTCCTATATATCAGCACCACTATTTTGGAGATATCAATGCTTTTCTATAATTAGGTCTTGATGTTATAGTGGCTGTTCTGATTTCATGTCATTATATTTTATTATGTACGTTATTGTATGTGATCTTAACAGAGTACCAAATTTTATGTGTGGTAAGTGTTTAAAACATGACTACATTTTACAAAAGAGATGTTTCTGACAGGATAGTCAACGCCTCTTTCCTAAGTGAAGACTAACATCAATACTTATAAATATATACAATTACATCAATTATGCTATGCTACACTCAGGCTTCTAAATAACCAGGAAAACCACTGCGGGGTTGAACTGTTGTTACTGTGACCGATGTTTCCTCCGACGAACAGTAACCTTTACGACGGATGTACTAATAAAGTTTCACGACACTGCACGTGATACAGTTTCAGAGAAACTGAGTGCGAAAACGTAACGGTGATGACTATCCTAAACAACGCCGTGGAGAAAATGACACCACATATCGCATATACTTCGTAGGCTAGAAAACCAAGTTAGTTTTGAGACAGAGTCCATACTAACATCTAGACGTCTCTTAAGTTCCGTCTTGGTCAAGCACTTACTTCCTGTTTGCGTTTTTTTTCTTCAAAGATTTAAAAAATCAGTGGAAGTTCGATGCTGGTTTAAATATGTTTAATGTTAGTTTTAAGTAGGCCTGAATTTAGCTTTAATATGATTCAAGTTATCTTAAATGCATTTAAACTTGAATTTAGCTTTAATATTTTTCAAGTTATCTTAAATAAATTTAAACTTGAAGTTAGCTTTAATATGATTCAAGTTATCTTAAATACATTTAAACTTGAATTTAGCTTTAATATGATTCAAGTTATCTTAAATACATTTAAACCTGAATTTAGCTTTATTCAAGTTATCTTAAATACATTTAAACCTGAATTTAGCTTTATTCAAGTTATCTTAAATACATTTAAACTTGAAGTTAGCTTTAATATGATTCAAGTTATCTTAAATACATTTAAACTTGAATTTAGCTTTATTCAAGTTATCTTAAATACATTTAAACTTGAAGTTAGTTTTAAATATGCTTGCATTTAGCTTTATGTACGTTCGGTGTAAGTTTTAAATACATAAATAGGTTAGGTTCAATATTATTTTTTAAATAAGTTTGATATTAGCTTTAAATACGTTCCGTATTAGCTATAAATATGTTCGATGTTAGTGTCAGTAGGTTCGATGTTAGTTTTAATACGTTCGATTTTAGATTAAATAAGTTCGATGTTACCTTTAAACAGATTTCATGTATTTTTAATAAGTTTGATGTAAGCTATAAATAGGTTCGATGGTAGTGTCATTAAGTTCGATATTAGTTTTAATACTTTCGAGTTTACCTTAAACATTTTAGCTGTTAGCTTTAAATAGGTTCGCTCTTAGTTTAATAGGCTCGATTTTAGTTTAATAGGCTCGATTTTAGTTTCGTAATCGTCCGAACAAGTTACATTAATTATACAATTTTAAAGCGCACCATGACACAGGTTCATTACTAAGAAGATGAAAGATTTCCTTGTTCGGATTGGAAAAAAGTAACCGATGTATGTCTCGACTGAAAATAAATGTAAATGTTGATGCACGAGCGATTGAGCTCCGGGGCACACAGAAATAAATTAACTCGACTTACATGCAACACGTGCATCCATGAGAAATGTTGTGTTCAGCACGCGATCTGCATGCTATTTCACTATCAGTCAGGAAAATGTAGATAATTATAATGCTCTGTACATCCCAAGTTCAATTTCAACTGAAATTACTCATTATAAGTAATACAATCTGCTTATATGTTTTTTATTACAGGAAAACGCTAGTATTGTTTGTTTTCGCAATACATGTTTTTTCAATACATGTGTTGGTATGTTACAAATGGGTATCTTGCGTCTTAGGTAACCATGCATTGACCAACATTCGGGTAACGTCGGGACAAAATTAAGTTAATTGTTTAATACCTTCTAAGCACTTGAAAATTTCTACAGTTCACGTTTGCAGGTTGCACTTTACACAAATTCCATAACTTTATTTGATGTATCAAGTTTTCTGTATAAAAACTGAAAAATTAAATAAACACACACACACACAGACACACTGGCGCTCGCACGTAATCAGTCCATTCAATGGTACAATTGACGTTTTGTGTTTCGTAATCATCAAAAGATTATTCTAGAAACAAAGTGTATTTTTGTTATATATATACCTCCAAACAATAATATTGCCTGACAAAGTGCATACAATGCATGGAGTTCAAGGGCATTTTACTAGCAAATGCGAGGTAATATCAGATTGAATGATAGTATAGGTCACTCTGCAATGTAAAGGTGGTATTCGGCCTCACGAACACAAACAAATCCACAAGAAATGAAAGCTTTTATGGTCGGCATAGAATGCAAGTTAACTCTCAATTTAGCCCTATTGACTTTAGTGCGTTAATGTTCAAGTTCCAGGAGCAGGCAATATTTCCACCAGTGACACAGCATATGAAGAATTTTTGGAGACAAAATGTGAATTTTCTCAGTCCATTCAAGATTCCATTTGTTCCCTGTGACCAATCTTTATACACGGTTGACTGATACGGTGGATATGGACATAAAGTCGTCGTGAAGAAAACTTCCTGGTAAATTTTGGAGGAATTCAGATGTTAACGGCAGTAGATAGATAGTTGGATTATAGTGATGCCGGCCACGAAAGGTAATGTGATCACTGGTTTAAACCACCATTTTTTTAATGGTGGTCGGTTTCCCATGGGGAAGGAATGGTGCCACATCCCCACGGGCTTTTAACGCACATAGTGCGCTTTTTAATTGGCCGTCATGTCATACCACTAAAAAGTGGCTAATGACATGAATGTAAGGCCCTGGGTGAGTGGGAATAGACCCAACACACACTCAACCCTATCAACCAATCGGTGAGTTTGTTACAAATGGAGGTGCAATGCTACCAAATAGCGAGAGAAAAATAGTCTTCTCATATCGCTATGTTGATGGACTCTGGACGAGGAAAAGGAGGAAAAGGTCCCGGAGGTCGGCCAGCCGATGTCGTAGATGGATGTCGTTTACACCCTGGAACGCCATACTTATTTCAAATTCAGTGCAGTTTTACTAATGGACCAAATAAAACCAATAACGTGTCAGCCACCTATGCAATTGAATCCAATTCTATAAGTTGTAGAATTTTCCTAACACTTAACATACCAATATTATTAGTACATAGTGTACATATTGTAAGGCCCTAACAATTTTGAAGCTAAAATGTTTATGCGACATATATAGTTGAGTCACTGTTAGGTTGGAATAGATTGTAAATTTTGAGGCAGTGTTTCAAAAAGATCGTATTAGATTTTTCAAAAAGCTTGTTCGAATAGAGTTCTCTTGCCAAATGAAAGCTCTATTAAAAAACAAATGGCAGTAATTGAAGCCCTTATAATGGCTGTTATGCAGCTGGGTAGAAGGTGCCCATTCTGTCCTCTATCTCTGCGATGAAAGCAGCTGTTCTTTCTTCCTCCCTCGTTACTCGTGGGAAGTAGAGCACGTGATGGGAGGCAATGTGCTGCGCAGCATCGTAGAGGTGGGAGAGTGGTCTGTCTTCAAAAAATTCACAGTAATAGCACGTCATTAGTTTGAGGGCGTAGTTCCATTGTTTCTTCCTGGGCGGCGATGTTTGCAATGACCTGAATCCTATATAGGTTATGGAGTTCAGGAAATTCCCTGCTTTCTTTTTGTCCTCAAGTAGTTTAGAAAGCCCCAGGTCAATGCACAATTTTCCCAAGATTTGGTCCTTAGCCCTTTTTTCATTCTGACGGCCTTTACTGGTGACTTGAATGACTCCTCCTCCTGTGACGAGTGCGAGGCAGCCTCCAACGTCTTATCCAAGTTTACTGCCAAACATGGTGACTGCGTAGGGATAGGTGTAGTATGTGTACTAGTCTTTATTACCTTCCCTTTAGTTGCCTTCCCCTTTTTTGGTGGGGGGGGGGGAAGGTGGTGGTGGTGTGGTTGGAGCTCAGGAATCGGTGAAGTGGCCACGTCCACAACCCCCGTCATAAAGTGAGCGTCCAGTTGTTGAGATAGCGCTGCTATCTGGTCTCGTAGAAGTTGCACTGCATCCTCCTGTACAGGCGCCTCCATTACTGGTGCTTGAAGGGCAGGTTCCACGTTGACCGTAGGTGGTGGGGGTGGAGTGCTGCCGGCAGGTCGCCGCTGCTTTTTCTCTCGATTTCTCCTGTACTTCGAATTCCCCCTATTTTCCTGATTATCTTCTTTGTCCCAGACAAGAAGAAGTGTTGTCCTCTTGTCGGCCGCTCTGAGGCTCCAATTTGTAGCGTCTGTAAGCCCTACGCCAAAAATGGCGCGAAGTGCTTGTGCTGGTATGACTTCCACCGCTAGCATACTCAGTAATGACATGTTGCTTGTTGCTCGTTCGCTGCAGACTGTTAACGGCAGTAATGAAGATTATTGGAGACTGGCTGCAAGACAATGGTCAGATAGCTGCCTTTCCTTATGCTAAAGAATAAGCTTCTGGATTAATGTATGAAGGCATCACACGTGCTTCGTACACAACAAGCAACTGCTGCAAGTTGATAGATCTTGATGCAGAAAAGTTGCATAGGCTACACTGATCGACCGGCAGAAGACTCGAAGAAGAAGAAGAAGAAGGAATCTGAGATACCTAACTTCCAATACGGTCCAGCACTTTGCAATTGGAGTTGTCGATTCGGACAATTATTCAGTTTCTATGACAAGGAGATATTTAATTGAACAGAGATGCTCTTGTAAAGATGATATCTTTTGTGGTTTTGCTCTGTACCATAACAATTATGCTCGTTAGGTGTCAATTCATCTCCGTCACATGATTAATTAATTTAATCAACAATCTCAGATTCACCTAGCACATTAAAGGTTGGGCGACTCGTTTTCATGTCACTTCGAGTTTTCCCAACACCCTGGTTAAACCATCCACTGCATGTAGTTTAAACCCGAACGAGTAGGATAATCCAGGCTAATGAACACTTATGAGCGTAACACATAATGAAAAACCACATACTCTTTACAAGAGCTGAAGATGAAAATCCTTGTATTTCACGTTATCAATTGAATGCTTGTCATTACCAAATATTCAATAATTGTTCTCATCCGATAGCTGCCGCTGTCTGATGATATCTGTCAGATAAATAACAATTTTTTTGATTAGAATACAAAAAATAAACAATATTATTGAAATAATAAATTAAAAGAAGGCACATATTATTATGAGATTTGAGTTTGATTTAGTAGTGTACAATTCTCTATGAATGAAACACATCATGTCTTTTAAACTGCACATTGCGGAACATCTATTTTTTTGTGGTTAAGACAAGCAACTGATCTCATAATGACCACTATTCATAGTTACAATGGATCATATCAAAGTCTTACAAATCTGACTATTCACGATGCTAACAATGTCGAATACGTTCCTATACATCGAGTTGTATGCAAAAACATTTATACTGCTAACTTTAAAAAAATAAAATAGATTCGAGTGGAGCACGTTGTCTTGCTACAACGGGCCAAACAAAACATGAACTTAGATAACAGAAGTCATCAATTAAACTGATTTGTTTAATTCACTGTACAACTGAGAGGCCGATTATTTCAAAATATTGCCTAACTTAGCAAGCTGTCTTGCGGGATAAGTACAGCCGAATTTGAAAGATTTCTTTTTGGAACCTTGGGGGTCGTAGTTAAGATATCGATATGCAACAAATACATCTACTATCTAATGTGAGATGAAATAAATGCATTGCTTTCACCTTCAGAGCAAGCCACGTGGAAGAATCTGATTTGGCTTAAATTTAAAGAATAGAAACACATGGTGTGATGAAATTTATTGACATTAGGAATTAACATATTGACAGCTTCGTGGAATTTCTTAGAAATCTTAGTTACTATTTTTGACAAAAGAAAATGGGGCCTTGCATACAAGTACTTCACGCGATTTTTAAATCGTGGCAATGAAAATATGGTAATTCTAAATCAACAGTTTCGTAAATTTTGTCACATTATAGAGTTATTATTGTAAACTTGGAATGAAATAGGAAATTAAATTTGCAAGGATCAAAGAGAACTAAAGAGTTTAATGCAAGATAGCAATGATCGTATGATATACCTTGTCTTAGTAAAGTGAATAAAATGGCCAGGATTGGCTAAGTCTTAAATCTTTTCAAAATAGTCAATAAGAGAACAATACAGAAAAAAAATTGTGTTAAGAGCGTTAGATCACAATTATTCACACTATAAATGAGAATACAAAGCACTTTAACTCAATTGGATCTCTGAAGAAAGGTCAACACTTGGACAAAGCTATTTTGAAGGTGTTAGAAACAAACCCACCCGGTTGGTTGTCTCTATGCTAACACGTCTCATTTTAAGTTCAGGGATAAAACTAAAAACAACATAACTTTTATTTGTAGTCAGCAATACAAAATATGGGAGATCTGAAACTAGAAAGTTATTAAGTTGCTTAGAAACATGCGTACAATGAACAAATACGGATAAAATTGAAAATGTATCCATAAATCAAACCCCGGCTGACGTGATAGAACTTCATCAAGAAGTTTATATGCGTATGCACGTATATAAAATTGTTTACATTTCCAAGTACATAACAGATAAAATAAATGAGATTCATGTAGCCCTCATTTGTCTTCACACCATGCCGAGATAACACGCTGAGTTTATCACATGCCAACACGTTATGTGATGAAATTAATTCACGTTCCAAATAAACATACGAAAATATTGCACGGAATATCTAGATAAAAGATGAACATACTGTTTGTGATAAAACAAATGCCTGTGGCCTTTACAGACGACCGTCTACTTTCAGATGATTTTGCTATTGCATCATAATTATTTTTATTAATACTATACTATACTATACTATACTATACTATACTATACTATACTATACTATACTATACTATACTATACTATACTATACTATACTATACTATACTATACTATACTATACTATACTATACTTTACTATACTATACTATACTATACTATACTATACTATACTATACTATACTATACTATACTATACTATACTATACTATACTATACTATACTATACTATACTATACTATACTATACTATACTATACTATACTATACTATACTATACTCTATACTATACGTTACGGAACACGCTGCAATTGTAAAATAGAAAAGGACAGAAAAACAGGAAGAAATAAAAGTAAACTTAAAGAAGCAGAAAAATAAGAAAATCAGGTGCAAAACACTTATCTGATAGTAGTAGTAGTATTAATAATAATAATAATAATAATAATAATAATAATAATAATAATAATATTAATCATAATAGTAGTAGTAGTAGTAGCAGTAATAATAATAATAATAATAATAATAATAATAAGAAGAAGAAGAAGAAGAAGAAGAAGAAGAATACTATCACTACTATTACTACAACTAATTATTATTACTATTATTATTATTATTATTATTATTATTATTATTATTATTATTATTATTATTATTATTATACACTCTGATCATGACTACAAGATATCAGGTAAGTGTTTCTTACAAAAGGAATTGCCACCTTCCAGAGTGAAAAGGGTTATCTTTTATGTTCATGTCCTAGAATCTCTGCAGAGGGAGAATTTGTGACCAGTCAGCTGCAAATTTGTCTGAAGCAAAATGGTGTGGCATATTAGATGTACGCATGTATAAAGGGACTAATATGTCTATCATCCGTACGCTTGTCTAAAGGGAACGTATGTGTCTGTCATCCGTACACTTATCAAAAGGGAATAATGTGTCTGTCATCTGTACACCTGTCTAAAGGGACTAATGTGTCTGTCATCTGTACACTTGTCTAAAGGGACTCATGTGTCTGTCATCTGTACACCTGTCTAAAGGGACTAATATGTCTGTCATCCGTACACTTGTCAAAAGGGAATAATGTGTCTGTCATCTGTACACTTGTCTAAATGGACTAATGTGTCTATCATCCGTACACGTGTCTAGAGTATGTGTCTGTCATCCGTATACTTGTCTAAGGGAACTAATGACTCTGTCATCCGTACACTTGTCAAAAGGGACTAATGTGTCTGTCATCCGTACGCTTGTCAAAAGGGACTAATGTGTCTGTCATCCGTACACTTGTCTAAAGGGAATAATGTGTCTGTCATCCGTACGCTTGTCTAAAGAAAACTTATGTGTCTCTCATCCGTATGCTTGTTTAAAAGAACTAATGTGTCTGTCATCCGTACGTTTGTCTAAAAGAACGAATGTGTCTGTCATCCGTACGCTTGTCTAAAGGAACTAATGTGTCTGTCATCCGTACACTTGTCTAAAGGGAACTTATGCGTCTGTCATCCGTACACTTATCAAAAGGGAATAATGTGTCTGTCATCTGTACACCTGTCTAAAGGGATAAATGTGTCTGTCATCCGTACACTTGTCAAAAGGGAATAATGTGTCTGTCATCTGTACACTTGTCTAAAGGGAATAATGTGTCTGTCATCTGTACACCTGTCTAAAGGGATTAATGTGTCTGTCATCCGTGCACTTGTCAAAAGGGAGTAATGTGTCTGTCATCTGTACACTTGTCTAAAGGGACTAATGTGTCTGTCATCCGTACACTTGTCAAAAGGGAATAATGTGTCTGTCATCTGTACGCTTGTCTAAAGGGACTAATGTGTCTGTCATCCGTACGCTTGTCTAAAGGAACTAATGTGTCTGTCATCCATACACTTTTCTAAAGGAACTAATGTGTCTGTCATCCGTACGCTTGTCAAAAGGAACTAATGTGTCTGTCATCCGTACGCTTGTCAAAAGGACCTAATGTGTCTGTCATCCGTACGCTTGTCTCAAGGAACTAATGTGTCTGTTATCCGTACACTTGTCTAAAGGGAACTTATGTGTCTGTCATCCGTACACTTATCAAAAGGGAATAATGTGTCTCTCATCTGTTCACTTGTCTAAAGGGACTAATGTGTCTGTCATCCGTACACGTGTCTAAGGGAACTAATCACTCTGTCATCCGTACACTTGTCTAAAGGGAATAATGTGCCTGTCATCCGTACACTTGTAAAAAGGGGCTAATGTGTCTGTCATCCGTACACTTGTCAAAAGAGACTAATGTTTCTGTCATCCGTACACTTGTCTAAAGGGACTTATGTGTCTATCATCCGTACAGTTGTCTAAAGGAACTACTGTATGTCATCCGTACGCTTGTCTAAAGGGACTTATGTGTCTGTCATCCGTACACTTGTCTAAAGGAACTTATGTGTCTGTCATCCGTACAGTTGTCTAAAGGAACTAATGTGTCTGTCATCCGTACACTTGTATAAAGGGACTAATGTATCTGTCATTCGTACACTTGTTTAAATTGAACTTATGTGTCTGTCAACCGTACACTTGTCTATGTGGACTAATGTGTCTATCATCCGTACACTTGTCTATGGGGACTAATGTTTCTGTGATATATTCTTAGAGCGACGGGATGGGTGGGTGGTTAAGTAACTATGCTATAAGGGGGTGATCTTCATGTCCAGAGCCCACTTCCCAGAGTCCTAGTTTTGGAAATGTTGATTCATAATTGCTAAAACACAATCCGAGCCTTGCACGTAAGACTAGTTGTCACAAATGAAAGTTAGCAAAAGGAGATGTCCACGCCCAGCTGAATGTAAGGGACTAATGTGTCTGTCATCCGTACACTAAACTATTTCGTGGGTAATTTGTTATCAGGACCCTCCACCAATGAACCCATGTGTGCGAAATGAACAACCCTAGTGGGTTCGGGTGGTAGGAGGATCAGGCAAGTTTTACCTGGGTTAAATTATATTCTTTACAATTACCCGTTCATTGAATTTTAACAAATCAGCCTATCGCATATATCACACCAAGTATAATAATTTTGTCTTTACAGACGTTGAAGGAATTGTCTGCCTCGTGATTCGAACACGAACAAAGTTTCCGCTTGGTGATTGATCAACGGGTCGTTGAATAAACTTCCAACCTCACTAACCTCTACAGTACGAGCTCTCTGGATAAATATATCTGATTCATGATCTATAAAAATGCCTGCGTGCTGTTTACAGCAAAGCAGTTACTTCCCCTACCCAATAAGCGAAACTGATTACAGATATACTGACAATTTTTATGAAGATAGGGCATACAAATATTAATCATAAAGCATATTCGTATCCTACAAGGACAGCAAATCACATACGTTATTACTTAACGTTTTAATAATCTACATAACCCTTTTACAATCCACAGAGAGATAAATGCGTAAAGATGCGTTGTTTTTGTTTTTATAGCCCCGAGCAGGTCATTAAACCGGATATACTTTACTGGGGAATTTTGTTAGCGGAATTCGAAGCATTTCCTCGCAAAGAGTTCCAATGGGTTATTAGTAGGTAAAAACAAAACAATACGGTACATTGCTATATGTACTATAATCTTGTATATCCTTTGACTCATGTGATGTGGAGGCCCCGAGTGGCTGAGTGGTCAAAATCGCTCTCTGTTACGGATCATGTCATCTCACCTCTGTCTGCGTGAGTTCGAGTCTCAGATTTGGCCAATGTGGGCATGTGATAAAGCTTCCCAGTAGCTTCTCGGTAGTCGACGTTTTTTTTTATTACAGGGGTTTTGCCAGGTTCTTCCTCCACCATTAATACCGGCCGCCATGTATAGCCAGCCTATCGTGTGCTGAAAAAAATTATATGGCGTTAAACCCTACAATAACATCGACTGGTGATGTGTATTTAAATCGGTGTCATAATAATATTAAGGATTGATTCTGCGCTACCTATGACATCTGCTACAGCTAAACATATCTCGACAACGACAGGAGGAAATTAAGAAATATCTTCCTATCCGTGTACAAACGTCAGGAAGTTCAAGTTTAATTAACAGAAGGTTATTTCAACCAGTTGTTGAACCAACCCTCCAGAAGTGCTACAGCACAGATGCAGCACGAAGAACGCTCGAGACATTACCGGCGCAAAATGCTTATCGTCATCAACCAGCTTAACCACCTCAAGAATCTCAACCTGAAGTTCAGCCACCACCACCAAAAGGTAAACCTAACATAATATATAAATTTACTGAGGAAAATATTGCCGCTATCATTGATATAGAAAACATACTTGATATTACTGCGTTTGGATACGGTGGTAGAGATCAATATGTAAAACCCGAATATATTCACAGTTTAAAACCTTCCGATTGGGTTAAAGATGTATCGCGTTTCTACCAATACTTAAAGGATTAAATCTGAAGCTTTTAATAATTTCGAAATCTTTAAAGGGACATTTACGGAACATGCTGAAATTGTAAACAGAAAAAGACAGAAAAACAGGAAGAAAAAACCCACGTCAATTTAAAGAAGCAGAAAAAGAAGAAAATCAGGTGTAAATACTAGATCTGAAAGGACAAAAGACGCAGAAGCTCAGTTCGAGGATCTTTCCAGTGCTCTGGAACCACGTGATGAATTATCAACTTAAAGGGCAACTGGAAGTTGCTTGCCACTCGCGATCGTGGTTGTAAGAAACAAACCTCGTCGGCGATTTACGATAAACTTTGTCCCAATAACATCCTTGTTGATGTTGATCGACTAGAAATTCTGATTGGTAGAAGACGAGCCGGCAATAATTCCTCCGAAATCATTAATGAAGCAGTTGATATTTGTCAAGGTTTATTTACTGGTATGGTCTGAGACATCACCGTATATTGGCAATGTTGGTTCTATGTCTGGTAAAGGATTCTCTGCGATCACGCGATTAATACGACTAAAACCTAAGCTGCAGCCAGTAAAAGTGATGCCATAACGTGTCAGTAAGAAAATAAATCAAGTTGCAAATGATACAACGATACAGGGTCTAGCAAGATATGACGATGCTTATTCAAGGTCAATTGACCCATCAATGATGTTCACCAAAGATACTACTGATGAACCTGAGAATCTCGACGTAACAATGAACACCACTGTAACTAAAGTAGAATCAACGAATGAATTTTCAACTTATAATTCTCAACACTTCGATCAATGTTAAATGGTGATGACAAATGTTCACATGCAATTCGATTATAATACATCATTGGATTTTGCAGAACTGTTAGAAAAGTTATATTTGTTACTATACATAAAGTAGTACTTGTTCGAAAGGACAACGACAACGATGCAATTTGGTGTCCAAATAAGTGAGACTGACAAAACGTTCTTTGTGGAATACAACAATGTTACCAAAACTAGTTGAATAATAACAGCTGCTCTCTTTCATGGACAGCGGCGGAAAATCAACATTGTCATGGTTGACGTTGACCGCAGAAGTATTAAATTTACTGTTTCTGGTGTATTTACATGACAGTTAGCATTAGCGCAATGAGTTCAGCACCAAAATACATATTCATACCGCAGATACGAACTCCAATGGTGTTTGACACGCTCCGTGTTAGTGAAGTTTTTTTTTATGAATAAACGGACATCGAGAACCGTTCGAAGAGGAGTTACTGAATTTCGATAACAATAATCCTGCACGTACGTAATATCGTTTTGTAGCATTCATAGGGCGTGATCAAAATGTTGATTTTGGTTTGCAGATATCTCATCGAGATTTTACATCATTGTATCTAATCTATTATTTCGTTTTGGAACACTTGGATTTTTTAGGCAATCAGTCGGTGACATACATTTTCTAACTCGTGTAACGCGGCCAGCTGTTATAGCTGAATACAGAGCAATCGATGTAATATTATCAGACAAAACAATTCTGTTCGAAAGTGCTGACAGACAAATAAGAATAGTTGATGCGTACGTGGAAAACATGTAACTAAATCATTCATGTTGTATAAAATGTCATATCAACACGTCAATGTCACATTGACACCTGGCCAAATTAAAAGCTACTATTGGCATCAAGGAAGAATCGTGGAACGATAATGGCGATAACGGGTTAACCCGAATGTACTATCTCTGCATGAACCAAAGCCCAAACTCCACAATGAAGCTAATAAATCAAATATCGTCGTTACACTTGATCTGCGAGTGCGATCAACGGCATATTCCCTCTTCGACCGGCGATACCCTTCACTGATTGCATCTGCAGTCCCAGCTGTTGAAAACGCAACCGTACATGTTTTTTTTTGTAACCTCTGCCGCATGGAATTTGATGAAAGCAGCAGAACATGGTTTAAAAGCATCCAAAAAAGTGACTGAGTATACGATTATGAGGAAACATTTCGTTGAACCTCCACAAGTCTAAATTTGATTTATTTGATGCTGCTTGGCGACTAACATAAAAGTCTTCACGTGTAATCAGTTATCGGAACAACCAAACCGCATTAAAGCTGTTAACATTCGATGGTCATTTTGGTTCAGGTATTCACATGGTTGCATACGCGGTTGATCCACGTAGTGTTATTTTAATTTGTATGGATTTGCGCTACCAAAAGAAAATTTAAGTTACGTCGTTGGTACTTCCATCCCCATCTGGTATTCAGCATTACCAACTCAGATATTCACGAATACATCCATACGCGGTCCAGAAGTAGCCTCGTTATTTATCGTTGTGTAAAAGTCACAGGCGCCTCCGCATAAAGCCATGCACGAGTACACTAGCGGTCGTTTCAAACAGGTTAATAAGTTAGAATGGTAGATAGCTATGGAAGATCTGCTATATGCAAGGACCCAAGTGACATTTATTTGTCAGAATATGCAACACAGGATTAGTTTGATGTTCTTACGACTCTCACCATGCTTGACCGGTATGAAGCTGCTGTTTTTCAAGATCAACATGGGCGCTTAATGACGAGCACTATTAAGTTGGTAGATATTATCCTGCATGTTTTAGGTAGGACCAACGATAACATCCCGGTATGTACAGATAATGTAAAATGGAAAAATCAGAGACTCGAGCATATCAATCGCGATGATCAGAAACGAGGTCAGTAAACGTGTTGCTAAAACCGGCGGTACGTTGACTGGTGAACTCAACATGGACTAAAACTGAATTGTTGTTTTGAGAGAACCGTATTAGGTGATGACTCTGTAACAAAGAAGTGCGTAAACTCCACAGTAAATTCCTAGGCAGCATCGGTGAGTCGCATATTAACCACATTGTAACATACGTGGGCGCGTTCACAAACTATCGTAGAAACATAAGTAGAGTCACTACTGATTACTTTATAAATATAATGGTTTGTATCAGTAACATGGTCACAAGAAAACAACTCCATCAAATATGCTAATGAGGTCACCGGGGGTGTACGGGCTCTTAGTGTGTCATACAACCAAATAGATTTTCCGGAACCTTGTCAGTCTTATTAAATTAAAATATCGAGGAAATATTCATATTGGTTGCAGAAGACAAAAACTAACTTCAACGAAGTATAGGTGGTGTCTGAAATTTGTCGTGTAAGATCGTACAATATATCGAAATAGTGAGTTCCGTTCATACTATGCCGTAGGTGCGAAGATCTTCTGATGGGAAGAACCGAATGCTTCCAGTGCGCAGACGATATCTGTGCATAAATGCCTCACCGTATGTAAAGATCTTTACATTAAGGAACGTTTTGTCAGTGAGCAGGTCTACTTTAAGGACTTGCACATCTTCTGCTGTAGACGTATGCGAGTTATTTATTGTTGTGTATAAGTTATAACTATTGTACTACCACTTGTATATTTTCTATGTAAATTCGGTCTACGTGGTTATAATACAAATATTTTCGATCCTTGTTTGTGACTTAGCAAGAGATATATATGGGCAATAGAAAGTTAAAAATTTTAAGAGACGTTTAGTACTGTAGGACTCTTATCAGGCACGGTTCAGTTCATTTCTTGTGTTTTGTTTTCTGATTATTGTGTCGATAATGTAATCTGTATAGCTTACAGTATGTGACGTCATTAGTTTCATCAAATTTGTCCGTGTCATGCATAATAAACGGCATTAGATATATTTTCAGCTGACAGAGAAAACAGAGTGACAAGAGTGATCAGAGTGATCTGAGTCGACATGGTATCAGCTGCAGAGCTAACAATGAAGTCGACCATATTGGATGTAAAGCAGAACCATAGCAGCTGTTGTGCTGAATAGTGTGGCTGGTCGAGTAGCAGACGATCTGGTGCAAATTATGACAGCACACATATATGTATTGGTGACCAGCATGAGCGATGGAATAAAAAGAAGTCCACTTTGAGCCTGAAAACTAAACCAGAGGTCGCCAAATTCTTGCTGGATAAGTGAGTCTCAATTTTGCGATGAACAGTCAAGTTTTTATACCGCTAATTTATTTCTGTATTGTTAATTCTTTATCAAAACTCATAAAATAACTTATTTTATATAAACTGGCATTATTCCATTCAGCTTGAAATAAAATGTCATAGCCCTGTAACAATATCGCTAAAAGTTTGAAACCCGCATGTATGCCATGACATATATATACTGCTGTTTTTGAGGCTACCAAAGGGGTTTAATGATCATCTTCGTTTTCGCACGCAACAATAAGACTTTATTTAAAGGCAAGCATTCACTACTGTTTTTTTTATAATAAAAATTATATGTAATGTAAATGGTGATGTAATGTATATTTACTTGTTTACAAATATTTTGGTAGATGCATATCTAAAAAGACTAAGAAATGTATGTATTACCCGGAAATGTATCATTCTATATTAGTTTAATATTTTGCAGTTGGTAAAGATTGTATATTTTGTTAAAATATGGTTTGTTTTATTTAGAATAATATTTATTTGTAAATTGTTTGTTGGCAAATGTCTTTTTTGTTATTGATATGTTCCTCATCATGCTGTTTGTATTTTAGTTAAATGGCCTCAAGGGAGAATAGTCTTTTACTAAATGAGTCATCCCTTTAAATAAATTATTATTCTTATTCTTATTATTATTATTATTATTATTATTATTATTATTATTATTATTATTATTATTATTATTATTATTTCTTGAAGCATTATCATTCCCATCATAATAACCAAGATAAATGATAATGCTTTCTTTTGATACAAAACTAAAGATCTCCAAGTTCAACATTAGTATTTACACATTTCAAAATGTTATTTTAAGGGATTCAGTCTTGTCTGAAGTTTACAAACTTAAGGAGAAGGTAAATGTAATGATGGAAAAGTCTAAAAGTTTTATCAACCCATTTGAGAAGTAAAATAAAAAAAAATAATTGTGATACATACATAAAAGGGGAATATTTGTGTTAAGTATACTAAAAAAACAACCATTATGATACATGCATGATATATGTAACTAAACTAACAGAAATTGCATTATATATATATAAATATATACATTTATAGTATTGGTATTTGTGGATGGTATTTGTGTATGAACCAGAAAGTTGCTCCCACAAAAGCTTTCTTTGCTGTATATGAGCATACAAGTTCAAAATGTGGAATTACAATATATCTTAAATATAGTATTGATGCATAATTAAAAGAATGAAGATATACTGGTTATCATAGTAAGAAAATGAATGCATTGTATTATAAATACAAACCACAGTAAGGGCATAGTTATGGTTTGTCAGTTTAGTATACATGGAGAGGCAAGGGGGGTTTACCCAAATGCATATGCTTGTGTATGGGACTGGGTGGTCTACTGATAATGTATGTATGTACACATATACCTCAATAGTAATTTGTCTAATATGTAACCTGCTTGACTGGGTTCAGTTGGTGATTGAGTTTTAGTGGACAATAGACAAACCTTTTAAAGTTACGCAGCTTATTTCTTTGATGCAGCCAGACATTCGACATTGGTGGACTATCTGTTATATTAAATACATAATATTGTTAATCCTTGATCTTTTCTGTGTGGATTAAATATAGGCTGTTCTACATAATGAGGAGGGCAATTGCATGTACGCAGATGGAGCGTGTGTAATAAAAAGTATGTATGTGTACAGGGAGGGAGGGGTCAAGCTTTGCTCGATTTTTGTGGACATGCCCATTGTTGGAATCAGATTTTGTTTCCGGATTTTTTTCCTTTTTTGCTTGCAATCTAATTCACACCGGTCTGAGCTATACACAGACAGGCGAAGATTTGCAAAAAAAGTAGGATAAATTTGGGATTGGAAGTAAAAAGTTTCCAGGAGGAAAATGATGGGTCAGAAGAAGAAAAAACTCCAACTTTTACGTTATGCAGATGCCGAATGATGTTTCTAGCACACCTAGGATTATATCTAAGCAAAACAATCTTGGAAGCAGATGTATTTCGATGTATTCAAAACGAAATTAGCACACAAATGCGTTCTCTACCCCCATTTCAGGTGACAAGGAAACAAAACTATTCTCTGCCTGTATAATGCTACTGTACATTGGCATTTTCATCAAAACAGATTTATGGGGATTTATAAATTTTAAATAGTTCTCTGCATCTGAATCTATTTATTTATTTAGTCATTTTACTTTGTTTCAGAAGTACAGCAGAACTGTAGAATTTCCAGAAGTTTGATTTTTTTGTATACCTCCAAAAGACATTCATATAAGCCATCAGCTTTCAGAGCTAGGAATCTGTTGGTAGCTCTTGATCATAACAATCATACTGACAAAGATGTGATTGTAAACACAGATGGAACAATAAGGTAATAATCTTTATTTTTGTTAACGTAATAATTCATCTTTGTTAAAATATTAATGCTTTACCTGAAAGTTGATAAACCATCTGTTTGTGGTACAATTTAATCTTTTACAGAAGAAAGTTTTTAAAATAAATTTCATAAACCAATGTTGGTAAAGAATTAGTCTAATGTAATTAGAAAATTCTGCAAATAATCTAAATATTTTTATGATATATGGGTAAAATATAGGTTTGCTATACTGACATTGTCATCTGTAGCAAAATGATTTGTTACATGTAATTTTATGCAGTTTTTATTTGGACTTTTGAGAATTAAAAAAAATTATATAATGACCTTGTCAGTGAAATGTTTGCATTTTCTTGTCAGATACCAAAGGTCATTCAACATAAAAGGGAGAGATGGTCTGCAAACCCAAAGAAAGCTGATCAACAGTACCTGTAAATTCCGTAAATAATTATGAAAATATTGAAAATGAGGTTATGTGATAGAGTTAGCATGAACCAGCCAGTTGTTTTGGACATAAATGAATATCTGATGTACTTGCTCCAATACCACCACCACCTACAGAAGAGATTGTTACAAAGCAGAAATCTCATTTAAGTTAAAATGATTTAAGCCTTTAGTCAGGTAACATCTGTTGATATCAAATTGTTATGAAGAGACTATTCAAGTGATTGTATGGTAACAAATGATCCCTACCAAGAACCCATATAGACTTTGACTAAGTCTTTCTTGAAGTGCCTACCATGAGCCAAAGTCCTGCACCTGTTTAATTTCCAAACAATTAGTTTTACAGTGTATGCAGTTGTGTACATTCATCTGGGTATTCATATAAACGGTATAATTATTTCTATAGTAAATGAACACATTTGAAAAAAAACCTGAAAATTTTATGCTTTTAATTGGTGTCAAGTATATTTGATTTAGTTGTAATAAGACTGCTGATGATGCACCTATGTGATATAAGCATTCAAGGTTGTTCTTGATGAACTAGTATTTTAGTCTTAAAAACCTTATTCTGTCTCCAGAGCCAATTTGTTTTACATGTAATTTAAATTAATGAGCGGTATCTGGATAGATTAGTATCTTAGTCTTGGTAGTTCTGTGATATTTACAAACCAATCTGTTTTCATGAAACACTGCAACAAGTTTTGCTTTCTGAACTCAATATGAATATGCGTTATTTATCATTTAACTTGATGTAATACTGTATATGCACAATTAAAATCATATTCACCAGTGTAATTTTGTTTTTTGCATCCTTTGCATTCCAAGACAATGCTAGTCAACTTTAATTCATTCTATGTTTTTAATAAATATTATCCTCACAGTTGCTTTCCAAACACAGCCTTACATATAATCATTCTTTAGTGGGTAGGTAGCTAAAAATATGTTTAACAAAACTTGTTCATGCAAAATAAAAATTGCATACTACAAAAGAAATGCTTTATACAACTTAAAATCAACATAAATTATATTATTCACACATCATATCATTTGATAGATCACCCAAGTCTTCCTTGAGTAAAGCCATGGTACTGGCCAAAATTATTTATCCATTAAATGCCATACACAACAGCTTGGAATGACATGTCTGTAGCCAGTACTTAGGTATCCGTTAAGTCCATAAAAAGTCCATAAAATAAACTGCCTATAAGCAGTATGCCTTTTCTTGCATATACCTCTGTGCAACAAGGAGCACGACTTCATCTAAAACAACCAGGTCAATGTCCTGCAGACATTTTTATAAAATTGTCAGAAAAATATTCTAAATAAAATAAAATGCATTAAATGTTATGTTGGAAAATATTAATTTTTGTGTTATGCAATGAAGCAAACGTGTAAATATACAAACAAATGCGCAAATCACATCGACTATCGGATACGTGGCTCGTGAGCGTGAGGTGGTAATGCAAATGCACAAGAAAATCAACTTTATTCTGAGCCTATGAAGCGACTTTAGGGAGACCTTTTAATAGCGGTTCTGATTACAATGACACAAATTATCATATTTTTGTTGGTTTATCTTACAACGTAACACAATCTCACAAACACGACAAGTTAACACTTTGTCAGGATTTTCCTTCATATTTTTTGGACGCACGTCACGTGACACTGCGACTTTGGAGTATATCGGTAAATTCCGTTTCTGCATAATTAATTAGCAATCCGTACAGAAAATCGTCATATTTTCATTGATTAAACTTACATAATATCATGCATTTGCAAGAACAAAAAAGTCAAAAATCTTAGGTTGTATGCCTTTAAGAGAACTTTCATAAGATCATTTTGATTTTTAAAATGTTATCGTTGAATTAACGAAGGAAAATAAAAATACTCAGAAAGATCTGAGAAGGTTTTTTGAGCAGTATATACTTGAATATTTGAATGATGATCTTTAACAAAGAATCACTGTGACAATACCTCATCTTAGCCAGGTGAGATTTGATGCTAAAGTCTGTCAAAAAACTGTAACAGAATCAGTAATTCACCTTGGATAAGGGGTGGAAACATGGAACGTATCATCATGACTTTTAAGATCACCGAAAACCAGCAGTCTACGTTCAAACAGTGGATGGTAGGCATAGTGCGGGAGAATCGAAGGGATGTCACAAGCATTCCGAAGATATGTTTTGTATTGTTTTTCTGCAGAGACCAACCACCTCGGGTCATTTGATCGTTTTGGTACCCATTTGTCCTGTTTAATTCTCATTATCTATCGTTGCCACGCATACGTTTTCGTCTAACCGACCTAGATGGGCATCTGCTTGAATAATCGTAGTAGGATTTAACGGTGAGTTTATATGTCACAATTCAATATCGTACGATCGGAATCAGGAATCCAATTAATCAGTCACAAGTTTCCTTAGCTGTATCGCACGTACACCGATATCTAATTGAGTTCATATTGGCGAGCCAGGTCTGATCTAATTTTCTTAATTGCGCTTGCCACTGGAACAAATTTAACAATCTCGCTTTAAATTGTTTACAACAACAAAAAATCCATGAAGTAATTTGATGCATTATTCTATATTATACTATATTCTGCGGCTAGTGTGTTTCTTCCCTCTTCTCGTCGCTGCTGTACCATTTCAAAATCATTGTTGATTTTTTTAACATCAAGTTGAACCACGAGACCGTCTCTTTGTAATTTCTCAATCTCAGAGATAATTGTTTTAATATTTCCTTGGTTAATTATATGGTAAATATATTTCTTTAATAAAAAGAAACACACAGCGTCTTTTACGTGTAGGTTGCTCAACAAAAGGTTGTATCGATACCAATGCTGTACTGGTGTTGGTGCATCATGTAAATTAATTATTACAAAAGTCAATTGTTTCCTCCCCAACGCCTGCAAAAGATTAAGAAAACGTCACATCTCGATTGGAACGATGCACACGTTATTTGGTTCTGCCAGTACGATGTTACGTATATCTGATTTAATACATACTATTGTAAGGTAAATTTATTCAATAGAGATGATGGGTTTCTTTTCGCAGAAAATTTGGTTGGTCTGAATTACTTTTTGGCAAAAAAGGAATGTTATCCTTGATCATTGCCTTGATTCGAGGTTAATGACGACCACGTAAACAGGTTTTATATAAATTTTAAAATAATTGGTTCTTGTCAAGGTCAAGATGGGACTAGTGAATTAAGAAGTAAACAACATTTTATTATAAAGGTAAAACATGATTAGTTTACGTCAAGGTCTTGTTAGGAGTATGTGATATATCACAGTCTTCAGCATGTAATTGGCATTCACAATAAATCTTTACTATGGTTCAAGTCCTACGTAGTCAACATGACACAAATTGTATCTGCAAATGGAATACATTCCAGCCCAGTTGATCTATGTTGTGGTGTTCCACAGGGGTCTGTTCTTGGACCTTTTCTTTTCATTATGTACACTCAGACGTTCTCAAGTGTCATATAGAATCTTCCAGTGTCTCACCAATTGTATTCTAATGACACCCAAATATACAAATCTAGCCACCCAACTGAAATTGATGATACCATCTAATGAATAGATAGGTGTATTTCTGATGTGAAATCATGAATGAAATGTAACAAGCTGCAGATGAATGATGATACAACTGAAACCATTCTGATCACAACACTGACTTTCTCATTCACGTCATTTAGACACAAAGACACAGTGATCCGTTTCAAGAGTTTCAACTTCTATAGACTAGGCGCTATGCAAAGTCCTCATTATTAGTATTGTTGCGTATTAGAATACAATATAATATTTGTTTTACGGAAATATAGTTATATTTGGGTTTTTACATTTGACGTCAGGTTATTTTCGTTTGTTGTAGCCAGTTTTTGAATCCATGTTAACATTTCTTCTGTTCATTTAAATTTTAAAGTATTAATTCATATTTCTGGAACTATTTGATGTGTTCATACAGAATTCTGGGATAAAGACAGTTTATCAAAATTTTATTCGGATTTCCAACTCTGGAGTATTAAATATTGTTTTTCTAAAAGGAAATATAGACAAGCACAAACAGACTTCAGCATACGTCATCATCTTCCATTTTGGATTTTCCAACATGACTTAAACTTCCATCTATTAGAGCATTTCATTACTAGGACTTTTTCAATTTAATTTGTGGATTATTATTGGATTAATTTTGGATTTGATTCTTAAAACTGTACGTTTTTTCTCTCCATTTTTACAATCTATTTCCATGGAAATAAATTATTTGTTAAATTTTACAAAGCTTGTTGTCTTCACGCTTTCTGTGTTACTGTTTTTTAGAGCCTAAAACATAACAATGTTGATTTAGGATGGTAATTTGAAGAAATGAAACACGAAAAACGTGACCAGCTTGATACCGTATCGCTTCTCAGTAAACTAGTAACGCACTCTGATCTCATATTCGTATACTTTGAGCTGAATATCGGCTTAACTTGTACTAAATTTCCTTCAAATGTGACATTGGCATTTTCAAATGCATCTCGAGGATTTGCATGGAATCCCATGGAAAGGTCTTTTGAATAATGATGACATCATGAATACACGTAACTTGAAAACGTATACAGATTCACCAAGAACCTTCTGTATTGAAACACCAGCTTGTAATCAGTACTACTAGATTTCTATCAGGCACCCAACTGGTTATTCTTAAATATCACATGCTTTAAAAAGTTAATTCTTGTCACACTGTATCATTTGACTGGATACGTTCTGTCCCTTATTAACTGTTGATTCTTCATATTCCATGGTTTGATGTCTTTGGTTATCTGGCGATTTTCGACGTGAATTCTTCTGAGATATCTCTTAGATCACTTTGTGACGCAAGGATCATCTGTTGCCATTATAAAAGCAAGATCAGATTTTGATATGCAAATGACATTTTATGCTCCAGTGAAAGAACGTTTGCAAATTTCATATATCTATCTATGATACCATCTCTGGGAATAATCAATGCTAGCAAAATCTGTGCACGAAAGAATGTTATTTTATGCAAATGCCGTGTTCATTATCTGAAATGCTTATCACATTTGGGTCGACCAACTTTTCATCATTTTGATATAAAACTAATTGGTTTGCCCAGTAAACTGCCGGGGGGAATTGAATACCTGTCTTGTTGTACTGCCAACAAGTCGCCTGTATTAGCCAAAGCTTCGCAGTGTCAGTTAAGTCGTTTGTATTTCATTCTCAGGTGTAAAATATCATTCTCCTCAAATGAGATGTACTTTTTACACCAAAAGGACCTATAATATTATAATTTAGACCATGTGTATTGTCTTATTTTGATACAAGAAAGAAAGTCAAAAGACACACAATTAAGCGTGCTTTTGAATTAGAATTGGTTCAGTTCATGCCAATAAATGTTTTTATTGAAGAAACTATATTGGACAGCAAGAAGAGTAAACATAGGTCCACTCCCAACCCTAAGCATCCGTGTAGATTTTACTTGAAGTAGGAGCTGATATAAATATGAATTGTAAAGAAAAATATTTCACTCCTTATCATCTTGATCTGTTTAAAAAATGTTTTGTTTATACCTTTCTGTCAGAAATTTTTTAATTTCTTAATGTAACGGTGCAGTTAAGTGTTATTATTTTTAATTATCATAGAAAACATGAGCTAATAAGGAGATGATGAGTGATTTCTGAGGTTGAAAATGTCCAGTGATTTATGTTTTAAGGAGTGTGTTTTTAATAATCTTTTCTTTTCGTGATTTGATTAAAAAAAAAAAATTTTTGGCAAGCGTGGAATAATGCGACGAACATACATTGAAAAGAGGAAAAAACTTAGCTTTAAGTCATTCTGTACATGAGTAATCTGCATAACACATTCTGTATTGCGATATTTTCAGAAAAGTTCGTTGGATAACAGCGTTGTCAAATGGCTTATATTTTAAAGTGGACCGTTCCGGTTGCCTAGGTGGTTAGAGCGTTAGCCTCAGATGCGAGAGGTCGTTTTGCGCTCAGCATCAAGAGGTTAGTGTTAGGATTGGTCGGCTTGGTGTCAGGATAATGTGGTGGGGTGGGACATCATGCTACAAATCACACACACACACACACACACACACACACACCTTGACTTTCGAAGGTGCTTGATTTTGTACGCTGTCATGCTCTTCAATTTTGGAGGTAAACAAATCTTGAATATAATGCACAATCAGAGGAGAAG
Organism: Unio pictorum; assembly: GCA_030141615.1. Taxonomy (NCBI): domain Eukaryota; kingdom Metazoa; phylum Mollusca; class Bivalvia; order Unionida; family Unionidae; genus Unio; species Unio pictorum. The sequence goes on along the minus strand of JARLTB010000021.1, from coordinate 35,322,227 downwards.
TAAATAGAAACGATCGGTTCTGGAAAACAACGGAAGCCAAAAAAGAAATAAAAGAAAACAACAAAATAATATGGGACGCTAGACGGCTTTGTCTGAATGACTGAAGTAGAATAAATCTAATAGTGAGAACGAAGTATGCAAATTAACGCTATCAAGGTGAAAAGAACAAAAGTTTACATCGGTAGCGAAGAGTGTTGTAAATTAGGTTAGCTGTTTATTGGCGTATTGTGCTTTTTTGACAACACAAACATTTTGATCCCTATTATTGATCATGTCAACACGTACTCAAGGGATCAATGTGTTTCGGCATTAATCAGGGGAGTAGCGGTGGGGGCGTACCATTTCCTGTATTTTCCTTGACTAATATTTGCGAATTCTAAAATGCTGATGCCTTCAATGCAGCCCGAGCCTGTTTGAGGTTTCTTTCGTAGATTTAATGTCGTCGTACTCGCATTGAAGAGGGGCGGGTATGCTTCGACTGGCATACACACACTCCTGATGTGTCACTAAAATGCGTTTTACGAAAACATGAAGACAAAGTATATATATATATATATATATATATATATATATATATATATATATATATATATATATATATATATATATATATATGGATTGATTAAGATGAATGCAATAAACTGACAACAAACAGGCCAAAACTAGTATCTAACAAGCCTACACTCTTTCGACTCTTAATGAATCTTTTTCAAAGGCAAACACAAAACACAGACAAGACGAAAAAAAAATAAAACACAAAGCCGTTGTGCTTGCAAAACTTTACATGGTTCTTTTTCAGGAATTAAACCTTTAAATGTATTATGTTTCAATTAGTTTATATAACAGGAACTAAACCTTTAAATGCTTTATGTTTCAACTAGTTTATATATATATGTATATATATATATATATATATATATATATATATATATATATATATATATATATATATATATATATAAGACAATGAAAATGTCCCCTGTCATGATGTGCATGAGACAATTATCTGAACACCGCCGATCATGCATGTCTCAACCTATCCATAGCTGCGACTCAACACTAAGGAAATTGAGCAAGCTCGACAATAATAACATGTAACTGTTGAACAGTACCTAAAGACAGCGCGAGCGAAACTAAATGAAAAGAGCTGTTATTATATTTGAATTTCCAGAAAGGCAATCATATTTCTAATGCATTCTTTCATGTATATATTCGATACACAGTTAAACAGTTGTACTAAAATTGAACCAACAGGATTTAAAAAAAAAATTGCAATGATTTTCCTCATCGTCGTTGCATAATGAAGAATCGTTGCATTCCCACTTGGCAAGAAATGCAGATTTGGTCAATGCAAAAAGAAAGTTAATTTTTTTAAAGGTGCTGAAGTAGGTGAGAAAGGTAAATGCACAAATCAGCTTTCATTACAACATATGAAGCGATATCTTTAAAAATGTGCTAAATATACATAAAAAGGGATATATTCCATGGAGGATGCAAAATACATGTATGTCACTTTTAATTACATGTACCTTCTGCATGTGGTGATTCAAATGTATTAGTATCGTTACTGGTATTTGAGACCACATTCTTAACACGACTACACAGTCTAAAAGCCCTTTTAGTTCTCCAGAATCTTTCCATACTGAGAAATGTTTACACATCTTCGCATCACAATGCCGCATGAGTTCGAGTGGAAGCAAAAGTTAGTAAGTAGTTCGCGGATTAGGGAGTCATGATAGGTAAACTTGGTCTCATTAAGGACATGATGATACTACTAATTGAGACAGATAATAATAGTATTCATTGCAAACCGTGTCTCATTCACGTCCATGATACTACTCACTGAGACAGGTAAGACTAAGCGAGGACTCAAATACGCCCATGATGATACTGAGAGATATAAAAGATTACTATTCACTGTAAGGGAGGGTTGGGGGCGTTACGGATCACTGCAATCTCACCTCTGCGTAGATTCGAGTCAAAGGTTCGGCCATTGTGGGTATGTGAGAAAGCTTGTCAGTAACTTCTCCTGTGTCGGTGGTTCTTTCGGGGGGTTTTCCGGGTTCTTCCTCCAGCATTAATACTGGCCGCTATATATATCAAAATGTGCTGAAAAATTGCATTAAACCCTACAACAACAACAGCACTGTGAGCGAGGTCTCAATACGCCTTTGATGATTCTACGCATTGGACAGATAAGATTATTATTCATTCAAAGCGAGGTCTCACACACGTGGTCGCAGAATAGAGATTGTATATTGTGCAGAGGCTATTTTAATGCGGCCGCGAAAAATCTCCGAAACAGACACGTATTCCCAAAAGTAACAATAATGAAATTTATTTTACCAGCGCCGCTAGCCACACGGGTTACCATTTATATGGATTCAACGGGCAATTTTCGACTGGTGTGCCTGTGATGGTTTCCACAGCTGAAATTCCAGCCGAACCAAGGCCAACGGCTGTTGCTTTTTCTAGAAAGCAAATAGCATCCACAATAACACACATGCAATTGTATTGTCAAAGTTAAACGGTGTTCTTGTTCTTGGTGATTGCAAATCGTAACTGTTGGTCCGCTTCCAGTTTAGTTTCGCATCGTTAGCGTTTAGAGTCCGTCATAGTCCTTCTATTAATAATGTCACCGGGAATTATAATTGGTCAGCAGGCTGACCCTCTCCAGACTCAGCATTTCTAGGTGTTGCACACCATTGCACTTTCAAACAAATGGCTCACTTCACTGATACACATGGACATACATCACAATTAATTTTACTAAATGTTTTCTACATATATTTCTCAGTACTGACCTTTCAACTATGTGACAATCACTACTAACATATGTAGTAACATATGGTTAATCTAAAATACCTCCAACGACGACATCACGGTGAAGTTCTTGTCAAGGGTTCACCGGCATTTATTTCATGTAAACAGAGTAGCATGTAAACATAACACATATTTCACTTCCAGATCACCACCAAGGCCTTTATATTCAATGTGCACAGTCGCTGAAATACACACAAACAACACCTCTCTGAGCTCATATTCTCAAAAATAAACAATTACCGTTACATCCCTACCAAAAATGCATCGATATAACTCTTCTATCACCACTAAAATGAGAGAAGAAAAAAATGTTCAAAAATGTCGGAAAGTGTGTAATGCTGGTGTTTCACAGGGTGCACGTGTTGGTCCAAGTGCTCTTGAGAAACCACAACTAAATTTGCCATATCTTCCTTAATTATATGAATTTTTCAATGCAGTAAAAGCCTAATTGTAAAACAAGGTAAGGTCTATCTGCAAAAATGTTTGAAAGTAAAACATATTGATCAATTACAATTGTAATGAAAAATTAAATACACATTATAATTTATTGATTACATTTTCATATACGTTTTAAAACTGAGTGTTACAAATTTTAGACAGCAAAGTTGACCAATGAATCGTATTTAAAACTAATGGGTCTGTACAACTGAAAACATTTTTTTCCAGGGGTAGTGAAGCAACATTGCTCATAGTGATTCTGACAACAAATCGCAATATCCCTGTGCAGGTGCATATAGGTAAACACACTAAAGAAGAAATGACAGGTGCTATATTCCACATTTATTGTGTCAGGTATTTAAGCAGTTATTTGTATAACTAATAGCGCACTCAGATTTAAATTTCTGATGGGACCACTACCATGTTTTGTACCAAAATTAAATTACAATTCAATGTCGATAACTACAAAGGTGACAATGGGATAGGAAAATACAGTTTTTAATCAGGCTCTACCTTACTGAACAATGGTGCTAATATCTCCCCTGAAGACCTAAGCCATGTCTTTGAGGTGATATATATTAGTGTGGTGATACGCACTAATCTTGGTCACTTATGGCAGTACACTGTAAATGTCCTTAGGAACCTTGTTATCACTACCATACTACTGGAGTAGATCCAACTCTAATACTTTGTTCCAGATACCAGGCTAGATCTGAAAAGATATAACATGTTTCACTTAATTCTAGAAAACAGTAAGCTGTAGGTAAATGATGTTAAAATGTGTTAGATATAGTGATTTCCAAATAACATTCAGGTTGCATTTCACATGGGAACATTTATTATTCCGGCAATTGCGCCGTTGTATGGTGTCTTTAACGCTCATTCTCGTTTTCTCCCAAGAACTATTACATTTACAAATGCGTTCTTTTTTAATAACAGTCGAGATATTTCTCCTCCCAGCTGAGTAAAATATAATTCAAGATAATCGACGGAGAATTTTATATTGATGACAAATTTCACTTAGTCTTTAAAGAAACAATCCAGAGGTATTTTCACGCCTGATGGTATAGTCCCTGACTGTGTGTATTCGCGTAAAAACAAACGATAATTCTAGTTTTGTCAGCTTGAAGATGTTGAGAAACTGATCTTTGTGGTTGTTATTTAAAATTTTCCAGAGCTCACATATATTATCTTTTGGATAATCGGCTCCAAAATGGGATTTTTCACTAAGGCTAAGATACACGTACCTTTTTGAATCAGAAGTTTAAATACTACCTTGCCAGATTTCTCATCTGTTCCATGATGTTGTATGAGGGTTTTTAATCCATCAATATCATAGTCCTCTTGTGCCGACAGAGGTATTCGATTAAATATCTTAACTGCTTTTTTTAAAATCCTTTTTTGATATTAAGTTTATCGTAACACAGCTATGAATATATGATTTTGTAGTATATGATCTGCAGGACTAAATTTATTCTATGTTTAATTTTTAAATACCGCAGAAAAGGATACTGACCGTATTTGCCGAACGAAAACGTAGTGAACCATGCCGAAAATAAGAATTTTCGGGTTTTCTAGGTAGCTCGTAGTTAAACACGCATTTGTAATACATTTTCGATAAAAGCTCTAGACTACGTCATAATGCCTTTTCCAAAACTGATAATAATTTTTCATCACTACTAAATACTAAAATAACTTACAGTAAATATCGTTTGCATCGATTCTATATCTCTTGTATCGATCGATACGTGTATCTTTGTAGCAAAAGTATCGATGCATCGATATATAGATGAATCGTTTCACCCCCATAAATGAGGGTCTGGTAACGCTATTCGCATACATATATTGGTCAACAAGCGGCACATAGTTATTGCTATCGATGTTGGCAAACTCTGTATTCTCGACCGGTACTTTGGTGGGAGTCTGTAGTTCTTTTTTTCTTCAAGGATACATATTTTTATCCATTGCGTCCCCGTGATAATGAAGTTTCTATATTCAGGCGAATACTGTCTTTAATATAAAGTGCTGATCATCTATCCTCGATTCACGGATTGTTTGGTTACTTCTTACTTCATCCAGCCGCCTTCGTTTTCTATCCAGTAAAGAGGACAAACTAGAGTAGTTTAATAATGGGTTTATTTCTGTGGTTTCCTCGTATTATAATTTCTAGTCTGAACTTGACAAGATTATTTAGACTGAGTAGTATACTCTACAAGACTGAAGCCGAAATATATAAGACACTTTTGATTCTCTCCTTTGTAAACAAGCAAATAAATAAATAAAATAAATAAATAAACAAATAAGGTGAAGATATCGTGAAAAGTTAAATTGTTTAATTGTCAAAAATAGCAACTTGGCCAATGCATATTTGTCCAGTGTCGATAAAAATATATCAATGATCGAAACTAAGTGCGGTTTCTAATATTTATATTAACATGTATAAAAGCGCCATATTATCTTGCCCAATGACATCAACTGTTTTCAAGATATTGGATTATTTTGTGTGATTAAGAAATCTACTTGAGACATGACGATTACTTGCTATTAAGTATATGTAAAAAGATGGTTTACATATGACCATTTTGTCTGTCGTCTGCTTTTGATTTATTCAAGTAATTGAGACCATATGCGATTCATTTATTGTAAGTAATACATTTCAAATGTTCTCTCCGAAAAACGAATTTTCACACAATGAAGATATTGTCTATTCATAAATTCTGAAATTATCAGAAGTAATAGCTCTGCTTTACAAGGAGATGATCATAAAAATAATACCACTGCATAGGTCACAATGATATCTTTTATGTACGCTAGATAAATATACAAAGTCAATGCCATATGTTTGGAGGTAATCAGTGAGCTGTGCCTTTTTTTTCTAGATTTATCCTTTTCTTTTTTATCCACAATTTGGGAGTCGCAGGATCAAAGTGTTTAGCCTGCCAGATTTACGACTAAATTAGTGCAGGTTCAAATCCAATCATCGGACCAGCCTAGGTCAGTTTAAGGTGTGTTCTTATACATGCCAAGTTACTTCAATTACCTCAGTGTTGAATAACCTGCTTGTGTTCATGTGCCAATACACAGCAAACAAAACCATTATCCAAATTCGTTGAAAATCAAGCAGTATCAAATGTAACCACAAACTTTTCAGCAAATCCTTTGGTCCTGTTAAAGGATGAGGTCAGTGACGTCATAAGTGTAAATGGCGTCTGGGGCGATGATGATGATCCGCCAATGATTTTCATGCAATTTAATTTTTTATCAGTTGTTTTGGCACCCCAAGAACTTTCTGGCTGGAAGCAGACCCCGTTAACCTACATCTCTCCCCCCCACACACACACACACACGTTATTATGCGCTGGATTTATTAAGCATCAGAACTGTTGTCGTCTAATTCATAATTATAAATCACATCTATCATTCATAAATAATTTTATGAAAATTATTATTTTCTACAATCTTGAAAACAGAAAACAGAAGGAAAAAAACCCACATGGTTAATTATTGGCAAATTGAAAACATGTTTCTTGGCGTAGAAAGAAATTCTGTCCCACACCCTACTTCCGCCGCAACAAAACAAAACCAATTTCTGGGGAAGTCACACCAATAATTCTTTGTTTGTTTTATGGGAGTTTTGGATGCCACACTTTGATTGGCGTTCCCCCTCTTCTCGTAATTGTCGAGGGTTTATTTGGCGGATGTTATGCCACTGATTTTAAAAATCGGTTTTTACCATTGTATCTCACTGAGAGAGCTTTAACTGAAATTCCAAAATATTGGAAACGGTGTGAATATTAGTATTCTAAAAGAGTACATATTCCAGAAAAGTAACCACTGAAGCATGAATGGAATGTAAATGATACCGTTTTTATCAGCGTTGAGTAACACCCTGCAAAAAAGATGAAGTTACATTTGGACTGATGTGCAAACGTTTTAAAGGAATTAAGTGAAAGTAAAACTTAAAAAAGTAAAAAAAAGTAATCATTTGCGTCTACCAACATATCAGCAGCTTCGGCGGAAATGTGATAGTACTTTGCAGGCAAGACAAATTGTAATAACTGAGTCCTCAAGAATTCTAAAATGAAAAGAAAGGGAGCAATAAAATCGTTTTGTCGCTTTTGACGGGTTTTATCAGCTTTATTTCTCTCTGTCAAGATTAGTTATAAGATCGGGTTCGCGTGTCTAGATTTTGTCGTATGCTCCCGTCGCGTAATTACTCAGACCATCCTGTGAACCCATTGGGATTTGTAAGCATACCAAAGACCATGAAACGCCAACAGCAGTAAATCCCGCATGAACTAAAAGAAGAAGCTTTGTTGAAGTGTGGAATATGCCACTTTAGCGCGTAAAGATAGTTCTCATTCAAAGGCGATTGCAATGAACTTGAATTTTGCTAGTTGTCTGATTTGTAAGGTCGTTGTTGCCACGTGACGATTCACTAGCCTCGTGTCATGATCGCTGATTTGCTTAAGACACCTGCCTGGCAATGAATGATGTGACTCCCTTAGATTGGTGAGGACGGGTAATTTGCACTGTACATACATTAGATTACATCCTTAAAATTGGCGCATAATGTATTCTCAGTGGCAAATTTCCTGGTCATCGTTCTGAACTTTTCTGTGGTTTGCATAGTAAACCCCATTAACCATGTGAAACAAGATCTATCTATCTATCTATCTATCTATCTATCTATCTATCTATCTATCTATCTATCTATCTATCTACTATTCTATCTATCTATCTATCTATCTATCTATCTATCTATCTATCTATCTATCTATCTATCTATCTATCTATTCTGCCTGCGGTGTGTGTGTGTGTGTGTGTGTGTGTGTGTGTGTGTGTGTGTGTGTACATACATCCCAAAAGAGAATATTACGATCTATGGTAATTAAGTTTTATCAATCGGGGATATATATGTACCTCATAAATTAAGCAAGTGCAAATAACATTTCTTTGGTTTATAGTTAATTTACTGATTTAAAACTGCACATATTTAAGACATCTTCAAATTTCCATAAATATTACATCTGTATGTTAGCAAGAACGGTTGGTTAGAATTTAACAATGCCTGATACGGACACTTCAAGAAGATTTATTTATTCTAAACAGAATACATGATTATGCAGTATTTCAATTATAATTGCCAATTATTTTAAAGGAAATACAGATCATTGTTCATTATTTTGATACATAAAAGGTAGTTCGTAGTCACGAATAGCTGTACCGAATTTTCAGTCTCTCATGCAATCTGGATGACGTAAAGCAGTCTATGCTAATTTGGTGAGAATGTGTCGATCAACATCTACATATTGCATTTCAAGGGTAGATGAGATCGTTCTGGACACTTTAAAAATACCTTAATTGATAGTTATTCTGAAACACTATTAGCTGTCATTTGCCAAGAATCCAGAGAATTGATTCGATGCGAACTACCGTACAACCCATGCACGAGAAAATATTTTCTTCAATTATGTCGATTTAAAATAGAAAGTACACAAATATTTGTGAAGCGATCGGATGAAAATCATCCAATCTGAATCGTTCTGAAACTTTCAGCGTGGTAATGCATTTCCTACTGATACTTTTCATTTGTAAAGATTATTTAAATTATTATTAATCTTAGTGAGATCCTGACAGTTACACTTTGTAATGAGCCATATCAGATACAAGCGTGCGTCGTGAGTACTATTTTCAAATGAAATTTATGAAACGAGTGGAAAAATTTCTACTTCTTGTGATCCTTGCTGTAGCAGAGATTGAAATTATTCCAGCATTTTCACAAATTTAATTTAGACTAAGTGTTTGTAAGATCATAATTATTGCCAAAACAATTGTAATGTATTTTATAATACAAAAAATGTGACAAATGACAAAACATTCGAATACCTTGGTTGTTACGCCTTTGACTTATGTGACGGCATATGTATATTAAACTCAAGAACACAAACTATAATGTGATCAGTTTCAATCGTTCTTCTGACGTCAAGCATCTCATCAAAATCGTTCGAATTACCTCAAATAATAAGAAAAGATAAGATTCATTAAATCTGTAATCATTTTGCATTCATGTATATAAGGAAAAATACATTGCAACTTCAAAATGTATTGCTTAGAAGGCATACAAACTTATTAGTATGCCTAACTTATATCTAAATATTTATTTGGGTTTCATACGTCAACATTTACAAAGTAGTTAGTTGTCCTTATACGAAAATAATAGTTATGAATATATCTACTTAAAATACCGGACCCTAGTGGTTAGAGCGTCCGCCTCGGATCAGGAAGATCGTGTTTTTGATCCCCTGCCGAGTCATACCAAAGACTTACAAGAATGGTACTAACAGCTGCATCGCATGGCGCTCAACATTGAAAGATTAGTGTTAGGACTGCTCGGCCTGGTTTCAGGATAAAATTTACTGTGTTGGACAACATGTTACATGTCTGCGACATGATGCCCCAGTGCTTGGCGTCACTTTAAACTGCTACTGCAGACATCGTTGCGATATGATATGACTGAAAAATTGTTAAAGCAATGTTTAGAATCCAAATCTCTCTCTCTCTCTCTCTCTCTCTCTCTCTCTCTCTCTCTCTCTCTCTCTCTCTCTCTCTCTCTCTCTCTCTCTCTCACACACACACACACACACAAACCCTGCGCAAACGAAAAGTGAGTAGTATATGAAAGTCGGGGTTATAGACCAAACGAGAGAGGACCCTTTTATCTTTTATGATAAGTGCCCTGAATCATATGCACTATTAGGTGATGCACGAGGTTTCTGGACCCATCGTATTGTTCAATGTAAAATAACGGTGAGTTTTGTGCCAAATGTATTCTAAGGAGAAAACCATGGGAGTTCTGGACCACTGGGTAGTGATAAGATCTGTTTGTTTTGTACCAATGTATGCAGTTTTGACGTTTATTGTCAGTATAAGCAATAGACCAGGCATCATCGTTTCAGGAAAATTCGTTTCCAGAGGTGTTAGAGCTACCCCCCATGGCTGTGGCCATGGCCATCAGCTTGACCTTAGCAAAATGAGAGCTTCGAAAAAACTATGGATGTTGTTTTTAAAGGTTTTGAAGAGGCTGTGGCGATGTCTAATAAGGATCTGCGTTATATTCCGGAGATGACGTTTTGGAGGAGGAAGAAGATATGGATGTGTATGAAGATGACCAGTGGATGGGGATAATATAGACATCAGAAACTGATGCAGCCATACAAGCAGCTATATCATATCAGGAATACTTTCAAGCGTTTTAATCTGCCTGCAGGACAACGAAATCAATTTTGTTATTGGATGAACCTGGTCACGCACACTCTTCTTCAAGGTAGCATGACATCTATAAGGTCTGATCACGTGTTCAGGCATCTTGTTTTGTTTTATGGGATTACCAGAGAAGGCTCCGATATGCAAACCAGTTTCTCGTAAAAATTGGTCAGCAGCGTACGATAAGAGTATTTCCGATGCGCTATGTAGACATTTGGTACCGGCGTCGTCGGGTGCGTCATTCTAAACATGTCATGCAGAGGCGTAGCTGGGGGGGGGGGCCCAGGGGGGTACATATGTCCCCCGGGCGCCAAGGTACAGGGGCGCCAAAATGAGGCTTGCAACGTTACATTATAATAAGTCAAAAAGGGTAATAAATCGGTCACAAGATCGCTGGGGTGCCAATTTTATAGTTCGTCCCCGTGCGCAAAATATCATCGCTACGCCTCTGATGTCATGGCTGCTTTTATGCAAACCCTATCGTAAAAACAACCATTGATGGAATCTCCCGAGGCATATGTAAGTGTGAACGTGACTGGCATCGTTTCCGTTACTGTATCCACCGCAAACACTCTGTTCAGCTTCATTTATCTGCGTATTCTCACGTGGTTACCCACCTTACATGTTTACCAAACACTAAATCGTCGGTTACTTTCTGTTTTCGGTCTTCTGTCATTTGATACCTCTGTGCCTCTTGTGATTGTAATGGTTTATAATCGCTAGCAAAATATATAAATACCGGTTGGTATTATCGTTTGTAACTCTCTTCCCCATGCAGTTTGTCAGAGCCCTATTAAACCTCTTAACGACAGCAACTTTTACCTGCTTTTGTGTGCTGTCCGAGAAGGTTGTGTGTGTGTGTGTGTGTGTGTGTGTGTGTGTGTGTGTGTGTGTAAAATTAGCTGCCTTGATCAACCGACAATTTTCTGGGTTTTCGTGCACCCACAATGCTGTCCATTACCTCAACGATATAGTTTCGTTTTCCTAGTTTCAAAGGACCTACCCAACTGTATTTGCTAAACACAGCGATAACCGTCAGAAGATAGTTGAGATGATCGTTGTACGAGCTATAATCTCATGTCGGGGAGATCTATTCGCCATATGTCTTCCACCGTCATAGTAATGACCTTACAACGTGGAAATGCTACCCAAAGATTTTTGTGCAGATCTTCTGCAAGCAACTCCATTCCTGGCAACGTTGTTGCTCGCATCTTTGACGTTAGAGATTTTATCACTAGAGACTTTATTGACACTCAGTTTCTGTTAAATTCATATGATACTAAGACAGCACAGTCTACACGTTCACTAAAGGTTATCGGGTTGAGCTATTTTAAATCTTTCACATTCAGCTTTGTTGTTGCGGTGATCCATGCAACAAATATCACGCTGTATCACAATGGTTTACACGCCGTTATAGGGCTCCTGGCCGGGAAACAGATGATCGTTTTCGAGCAGCTGTTGTTCAAGAGATTCCATAGGCCTGTTAACTTTCATGCACCTCTACGTCTGGGAAGCGTTCCGATGAGTTTATGGATGTCGAAGGAGACACACAGGAACTGATGTTCACATCATCGCACTCATCCTCCCGCTCTTTCCGAAGATCCTTACAGTTCGTGTCCAGATTGCAATGCCTGCAGTAACACCAATACATAATGTCATTCAGATAAAAGTCGTTGTTGATATAGGCGACATTAGTACCGGAGAAATTTTCACGCGAGTCGTCACGATCTGCAATTATTGGGCTCCACACATCTCACAGAACGATTTGAGCATAAAGTGACCATTTTTTACCGCCTCTCCTGGATGTCTGCTGGCCATTCTAGCTCAACCAGTCAGATATCACAACTTTATCGTTTTGCTATACCTAATATATCGACTAAAATAGGTTATTTTTGCACTGATTAGATGGATCAACAGGAGGCGTCCCATTGTATCTCTGCTGAATGTAATGGATGCAGTATCAGCCACATATGCTATCATCAACGTCCATAATATGTTACTAATTTACATAGCAAAGCGATAACCCGTTTTCACGTACCAGATCATTTCATTGGGAGGATGTAAACATAATGATTCTCAGTACTTGACGTCGCGTTGCGGTGACTCAGTGAGTTCCGGATCCATCAAAATAATCTTGGAGGTTAATAACGTAGCTCTCGTCGGGTCTGATCTAATTGGGCAATTTATTCTTAGAAAATACACCTCTGAAACTGTGGACGCTCTCTCTCTCTCTCTCTCTCTCTCTCTCTCTCTCTCTCTCAATGTCAATATTGAACAAGGGCAACGTTCAGTAAACTCCTTAATGTTCGCTGTCGGGAGATGCTTCGCCGTAAGATACTTCTCCGAGAAATGCCTTTACCACATGTAGTTCCAGGAAACTGGTCTTCTTCCGTTGTTGAGCAATCCTGGAAGTAATGTTTAAGCGATATCGTCTAACAGGGATGCCATGAATCATCCTTGCTTAGAAATCTGAGAAGCAATACAATTTCGTTTTGGGCTCCGATATTGCAAGCCGATTTTGTTTCGATAGATATGGTTTAATTGTTCAGGGTTCTGACGCAGCCACGTTTTTCACGTGTTAATCTCACTGGCGCGTAAGAATCGTTTTTATATTACAACTTGTTATTATTATTATTATTATTATTATTATTATTATTATTATTATTATTATTTTCATTGCGTTTTCTGTTACGACAACCACCTGAAGATGTTACAATAGCAAGTTTATAGATTGCAATACCTTTTCCCGTTACCGCGTTTTGTATAATTCAAAAGGACTGCTCCTGCCGATGCAGCGAGACCAAGGGGAAGTAATACAAGTCATGTTTACATCAAATGATTTGACGAACGGGCTAGCAATATAACCTTCCACTGTGGTTCTGGAACCAAACTATGCAACATAGCTTCCACGAGTAGTTTTAGATCTACTACGTTATTTTTGTCGTTCACCAATATGTGGTTTGGTCATGCTGTAGCCTGTATACAAATGTTTAAGACGTTGTATCAGCCGCACTATAGTGTCGTCTATTCGACCACGTTCATTTTTTCAGTTGAGTACGTCCAGTGTCATGAATCGGTTTGACGTCAGCAGAGCATAACACATGTACTCCGGCTTGACAGTCTTTAAACGGTCGGAATGCTTGGAAATATCGAATTGGAAAATAGGATGCAGCCATGTGAAATCCTCCAATGAGTCATGATGACCCGTGAACACGTCATGAATAACAGTTTTTGAATTGTTTCGCTGTGATCTTTCAGCAGTGGTCGCGCGCGACGTCTCATTTGTCCATCCTTGAAAGCAACACAAAATATCCCTTCTTGTGTCGAATGTATTTGTTTACTTTGTAGTACGATTCCGTCAAGTAAATGTTGTTGCAGTGCTTGTTTCGCGACAACTAGAATTACTCGTAGATCTTCATCATGTTCTCGAGGTCGATTTCATTGTCGTCAAAAACGACGATCTTGTTCGTTTCTGCATTGAGTTCATCAACCAGAGGGATTTCGTTCGGTTCGACGATGTTAAAGATGAAGGCGTCGCCTGCATGGGGTTGAACAGATGCCCTAAAGGTGGAGCTGGATAAACACACGAACGGATACATAATCACGAATCTCGCCGATGTGATTTATCCTCCTTCGGATGATGGATGATAACTCCGCGCTATGGTCGCACGTGTCTCGACTGTCTCAGGCCGAACTGTCGCTCACAGGAGGAGAGATAAACCAGAAAAGCAGATAACGAATTAGGGAAATTAGTGTTTCTGGATTGGGCCTTGGACATGCGAGATTAGGTTTTCTGGAGTGGTTATGGGCCATTGTTATCGTGGTGTGTGTAGGTGTGATTGGACTTATTAAAGATTATAATACAGTATAGAATTTTGCCTGCTTGAGAGGCGACTTTATGCGATGCATTTATTAATCATGGTCGGACACATGATGTGTCACAGAGCTAGTCCAACGAGACGATCGCAGCTCAGTTGACTCCTACTTATGACTATGAGAATGAGCTGAAACGTTTTGATGAGTATGGCTTTAGTGACTAACTATTTGGGATATGTCCCAAAGATTATATTTTCCGAGGTGTACATTGATGAGTACGAGTATAATCAATGGTGAAGACGATGTCACAATAACCAGAGACCAGCGAGATATAATCAGCAGTTCCACATCCATAATATGTTATGCGATCTAATTAATCAGCATCCAAGTTTTGTCAGTTGCTGCACTTGATGACGAGAGTGTCATAAATTTATCAGATTTGACGAGCGATTTTTGCTGTTGTTGGATAGGCTTTATCGATTCTGAACACTGCCTAACTGGTTTTCTGTAATTCCTGCTCGTAAAAAGAACATTTGATGGGTTTTCTTGGGGAATCTTTAAGCGTGTAGGGGTCTTGGATGGTTTTCTTGACTATATATACCGTGAAGACGTCCTCGGTCCAGTTTGATGTGTATCCTTAAAAGAGCGTTACGCGGTCATCTACCTTAATTTTATGTCTGAAAAAAAGGCGTATGGGGCCTCCTGTTTTAATAATTATGATGTCCTTGAGGGGTGATTGATGCTGCAGCCAATTTAATGTTCCGATGTCATGTTTGATTATACCGGTAAACTATCTCTGTTTTTTTTTTTAAATCTTAGTATTTGTATGTGATATTGTCGTTGAATCTTATCCATGTGCGACTTTGTAGATTCCGGTTAAAGTACAAGTGATTTTGTGTGCTGTACATAATATTTATTTTAAGTCAGTGTGATGCTTTTTTGTAGTAGAATTCACCACTGCAATCAACTCATACTTTTTTGGGTTTGCTTCAATTATAGTTTCCTATTTTGTTTTTCAAAGGAACCACCCAGGCATATTTGTTAAAGACTTCGATGACCGTCATTTACTGGACTGACAGACCATATGTCATCTATCGCACGGCAATGGCTCAGCCACGTGGAAAATGTTTGCGAACAGGTTTGAGAAGTTCTTCGGCGAGGATTTCCGATTCTGACAACTTTGATCAATCGTTTATAGGAGCACCCTGTTTCGTACCGATATCGAGGTTTTGTTTTGTTCTTGTACCGTAACATGATCCACTCGTTCACCTAAATGTTTGGTCTTAGTTCCCTTAAATCTCTCAGCACGATTTGATCTCACCCTGCCATATCGTAGTGATGACCTCTGTAACATATATCATGCTGCATGGCAATTGTATCGACATCATTATTAAGTCTTCTAATGGGCCAGAGGTTGATCATTGTCATCCAATGTTTATTTCCTAGCGGATTCCATGGCCCGTTATATTTATGTCCTGGCAATGTCCATTCTCTGTGTGGTTTTGGAAGTTTTCTGATCAGTTGAAAGATGTCAATAACACCTTCTATGATACGACGCTCACCACATTATTTACAATGTCACACACACGGATTTCATTCTATGTGAAGATCTTCGCAGCTCATGTCCAGATCGCAGTGTCTGCAATCAAGGTACATTAAGTCGCTGACAGCACCGGCTATGTTGTGGCTCGAAAAAGAGCTGCTGACCAGCCCGTTACAATCTGCGTCTTTTTTGCGAAATGTACCTCAGAGATCGACTTAAGCATGAGGTGATTTTTAGTTACCCCTCTGTAGGATTTTCTAGTTTTATAATTGATACACCACGAGTACATGATTGGATTGCTTTTGTATTATATTTTACCTATCCACAAAATCATCTGGAAAGGTATGCATTAGTGACCGCAGTGTCTCTGCAGGCGATGTTCTTCTATATCGGTGCCTAATGAAAAAATACAGTAAACTTTCACAGATGTTTTCATTAGAGTCGTTGAAGGGAGGAGTATCATCGTTCAGTTTCAGGTAATCGGCCGTAAATCTCTAGTACATGTTTTGGTATACTAATGGTCATGCGAAAAAAACTACACAGTGATAAAATGATCACAACAACGCACCGGCTCTTTATCATAATAATAGTTTTAATCCATAGCGTAACAGCATGTTACCAATAGCGGGAAATGGTCAGTTGTCTGGTACGGTTAGTGCATGTATCTTCTTCTCAAGATCCTGAAGATATTTTATGACATCGCCGTGAAATCAACAGCCGTTTTCTATAGCGCTTGTTTCACCTCTTGTTACACGAACGTGAATCGAATAACGGTATGGTATTGCTGAAAGATATCTTCTTATTTAACTACCAACCGAAAGTGATTTCAACAGGAAACTGTGCTTCGCGAAACGGTCTTTGCAATAATGGGTGTTACTCGAAGTTTACAATGGAGTTGTTGATCGATCGTGCAAAATCTGGTACTGCTCCTTCGGAAGAAAAGCAATCTCCAGAACATGATTTTGGAAGCCCATCATTTCATAATCGATTTTCTACCCACATTATTGTTTTGAGGCAATCAGTAATGTTAACCATTCCAACCAGTCTGTCTATGTTTTATAGATGCGAATCCACTATCCCGTCTTCTCTCTAACTCTCTCCTCATTCATCTTCCGTATGGTCAACCTAACCCCTTTTCTTCCTCTTCACATATGATTTTAAATGACATCGCTCGAATAAATGTTTTGCATTTATGCAAAATTGTCAATGGTCTACTTTCATAGTATATCTTCTTAACCAGGTAAATAATTGTGAATAATTTGTATAGTCGTTGCTTTTAAGTATGTTTCTGCGTCGCTCGGCTTGAAGAAAACAAAATCAGTGGCCCATGGTGTCAAAATCGGTTGACAGCACCGATTTACCTCTTTTTAATACTACGGACCGTTATATGTGGACCGATAAAGAACCTGCAAGAACTTACATGCCGATCGGAATTCACACCATTTACGGACTTAGAATCCACAATTCTAGTTACTTTCAGCTGACGGATTTCAACAACACAAAATTTAGCTTGAAGGACGTCTGTGGAAAGATAACACTTATACGGACTTCCCATATTATGGTCGGTCACCTATAAAATTCAAGCTATCTCGTATTCCAAATTAAACTCGTTTGGAAATAATTAATTATGTTTAACAGGAGGAACACTCACAGGAACTCTAACCGTGGCGGCAGGAGCCAAGTTAATGGTGATGGATTATCAACCCGTAGCGATCAACGAAGATGCCAAAAGAAATCTGTGTGTTCATCCGCCTGTCAGACGTACGCTCGCCTTGAACTTCCCAGTGAGGCTGAAAATAATTTACAAGCCAAAGAAAGTCAGGCTTAAATTCAACCTTGAATAACTGAATGACCCTAACATTTGCAATTCATTCCAAGCCATAATTGGAGGAAAATTGGCTCCACTCCTTGTGATGGATGTTGATGTTAAAGTGATGACATACACTTTCAACACAGTCATGACAACAGCTGCCAAGGACATAATTGGCCTCTGGGTTACAGATTAGATTCTGAATCTGTGTCATAAAAAATAGACCTCAAAACACCAGACACACAACTGGGCCAATGGAGTACCGAGAAATAAACAAGAACATCAGGGAAAAAAAACTTGAAAAAAACAAAAGCAGAATTGATTGGACAAAAGTGCACAGAAATAGAGCAGAATGATAAAGAATAACAGCAAAAAGGTATTCCAAATTGTGAAAGACCTCACCAGACAGAAGTAACCAAGAATCAGTACCATTCAAGATGAAAATGGAGACTGCCTTACAGAAGCGAGTGACATTGCAGACAAATGGACTACGTATTGTAAAGAACTCTACAACCATCCGTCCACAGGAGACCCAGAGGTGCTTGAAGTTCCAAACTCCACATTTCCCCATTCTCAAAGAAGAGGTGGAGTCAGCAATAAGAGCACTGATTAATGAGAAGGCATGGAGTAGACAACATCCCGGCTAAACTTATTAATAGTGGGGAATCAGTGATAGAGCTACTAACAAAAATCTGCAACAAGATCTGGCAGACAGTCGAATGGCCAACACAGTGGACCCAGTCACTAACTATAACACTCCCCAAAAAGGCAATCTCCAGTTGTACCAAAGTTACAGAACTATAAGTTTGATCAGCCATGATAGTAAAGTGATGCTGAAGATCATCTTGAACAGACTGAACCCACAAGCAGAAGAAATAATCGCTGAAGAACAAGCAGGGTTCAGGAATAGAAGAAGCACAACAGAACAAATATTCATTATCAGGGTTCTATGCGAAAAGTACTTGCAACATCAACAAGACATCTATCATGTGTTCAAAGATTTCAGGAAAGGCTTTAGAGAGTGTGGCATGAAGCATTGTGGACCACAATGAAGTACAAAATGAGTCAAGAATTTACCAATACCATTAAGCAGCTGTATGCCAATGCTAACAGTGCAGTAATTGCTCAAGCGTCTGTGGTGGACTGGTTCAAGACAACAGTTGGAGTACGTCAATGCTGTCTCCTGTCACCCACGCTTTTCAACATCTGCTTAGAGACCATCATGGGCGAAGCCCTGGAAAACCACTGTGGGACAGTCAGCATTGGAGAGTGTAACATCACCAACCTACACTTTGCAGACGACATTGATGGGCTGGCAGGCAGAGAAGACGAACTTGCCACCTTAGTGACAAATCTGGATGAAACATGTTTTAGATTTGACATGGAGATAAGCGCTGAGAAGACAAAGGTGATGGCAAATAGTGGCAAACAAATCTCAACCAAGATTAAAGTCAGAGGACAGGAACTGGTTACAGTTGGTCAGTTCAAATATCTTGGTTCCATAATCACCGAAGAAGGATCAAGAGCAGACATGTTTTCACGAGCAGCACCAACAACGGCAGCTATGTCAAAGCTAAGACCCATTTGGTGAGACAAGAATATCTGTCTGAAAACTAAAATCAGACTATTGAGAGCACTAGTCCTCTCAGTCTTGTTGTATTCATGTGTGGCCGGGACCCTGACAGCAAAATTACAACGAAGAATCCATGCACTTGAAATGAGATGATACATAATCATAGTTGGCATCTCTTACATGGACCACATCACAAATGAAGAAGTGCGTTAACACCATCAGGCACAAAGTAGGCCATTATGAAGACCTTCTCACCACTGTCAAAAAGAGACAGCTGAAATTGTATGACCATGTCACATGAGCCAACAGTATATCCAAAACAGTAATGCAAAGCAGTGTCCAGGGTGGCAGAAGGAGAGGTAGACAGAAAAACAGTGGACTGACAACATCATACAATGAATCAGAAAACGTTATTGCGGAGACAGAGTCATTGGCACATGATCGAGACAAAAGCATGTGATTATGTACATAATGCTGCTTGAGTGAAATATTTTAATGAACAAAACGTTATCACATTAAACAAGACTTATGTTTGATTTTGGTTTTAATGAACACATAAGTTCAAATGGGATTTAAATTTCTAACGATGTTTGATCACAGTACAAGTAAGAAAGAAAAAGAATCTGTTCCAACGATGTGGCCCGAATTATTCGAAAGCATGTTATTATACATTCTGGATTCTTGATGCAGAGTTTATATTAGTAAACATCTTTTGTCTCTTCATTTCGAGTATTGAAGAAATATCCTTTTATTGTCTGTTGCGTCTTTGATATTGAACTCCACCTTTTGATCATATTTATAGCAATGCATCAGATAAATCGAGGTTAAGACTTCTTTCAGTACCAGCACGCTAGAATCATTTAGTGTAACTAAACGTTATTTGTATATGTTACGCGTTAGGCTCCAAAAAAAAGTAACACAGAAAATGTGAAAACAACAAAATTTGTAAAATGTAACAAATAATTTATTTCCCTGTAAAATGATCCAAAATCAATCCAAGAAAAATCCAAGAATTAAGTTACAAAAGTCATAGTAATGAAATATTCTACTAAATTCAACTTTGAATCCTGATGGAAAATCCAAGATGGAAGACGATGACATATGCTGTATTCAGTAATATGTTTATCTACAGTTCCTTGTAGAAACACAATATTTAGCACTCCGGTGCTGGAAATCCGAATAAAAGTTTGATAAGCAGTCTTTGTTCAAGAATTATGTCAGCCTAAAACTCAGAATACTTCTCTAACACAAAAGTTAAATCGTATTTTAAAACGCAGTTTAAAAAATCCCTAAGTTGCAAAATCGAGGGAGGTCACTTGATCTTATTTATACCACTTACGACTACCATTACCTTGACGAAAACCAATCGTTTTACTCTAAGAATAAAAAACAGTTGTTTACATCTTAAATCATTTATTTCCATTATGACCTTGCCAACAACCAATCACTTAAAAGAAGAAGAAAAAAAAAACTTATTTACGTGTCTGCTACCAATCCCAAATCAAGGTCAAGATCTAGGTTAACATTTGTTGTTTAAGATTCTGGTCAACTGATTTTCTGGAAAAATATTTCAAGTGAATAAAATTACATTACAATATCATGTAATACAAAACACAACAACTGACAAACAATTTACTTAAAACAAATATTAATTAAATCATATATACGTAATAGTATGTCACCTAGAACCATTCGACCTATATTTTTTTTTAAAATCTTATTTGGGTCTTTTCAATTTAGCAATGGAAAATAATGTGAATGATTAATACAGATCGAAAATGCTGCGTAGCTCACCAAGCAAATATCGGTCAACTATTTATGGGCGTATTAATTTATTTGGAACCGACAGTGCATGCATTTAAATGATATCACTCTTAGTGATTGTTGATACACATTATGTTAAGCTGTTTCTGACCGTACTTTGCATAAAGTCAGAACGACAGCCCATCAATTAAGTCGAAGCTGACAGAAAGAGTTTTAATTCTCTTTATTAAGTTGATTTGAATAAAGTGCGGTTTTGCCTAGCTTTAGCAAATTGCAGCAGATTTTAAATAGTTTGGTCAAATGCTTCAAAGTTCATAGACAATATTCTTTTTTAAAAAATCAATATCGTACAATCTATTCGATTGGCTTTAATATAAATAGAGCTTTTCACACGGAAGCAAACATGCCAGTTTAATTTTGGAATTTTCACAACATATACGATTTGCTAATATTTTGTTAAGCTTCTCAAGAACCTATATAAGGTTTCAGACTGTGATCCCTCTCAAAAATAAAAATAAAGTTTTCATCTTGGTTGAGTGGAGGATAATTCTCGAAAGACTCTCATTGGAGAACTGTCGAATACCCCTGATTTTTATTTGCTTGAATTCCAGTAGAAACGGTTCACACAATAATGCCATTGTAAAATTCATACCTTATCGACACATATGTGGCTTCAACATCATAGAAAAAGAATACACTGTTTTGTTAGATCATAAGGTGAATATCGTCGAACAGAGCAATCGCTATAGATTTTTAAACTTTGAGGTTTTTCGGGGAAATAGTAGACCAAACTCGTTTGCTTGAGGAAGAGATATATTATAAAGTAACTGGGTTTCTCAAATGCTCTTACATTACCTTCCTGCATTATCTTAGGACTTTGAAAGTATCTCTTCCTTAATTACGATAGTTACAGTCGACTCTTTTCAGATTTCATTTCAGATTCACTTTTTGTCAGCAAATACGGCGTTCAAGTTTGATCAGAGAAACATATTTGCTGCATCGGTTACGACTTATGATGATGTAAGACAAGCACGCTGGCGTATTGTAAATGTATTGTGTAAATGTAAGTAATTTTAATTTGGCACTGTGCAAATCTTTAATATTGTACACCAGTACAATACGGCTTGTTATTAAAAACACCGTTATAATTTGGATCAATAAAGTTTGCGTCTTGGCTCAATATGATCTAGATCAAAATTGTTCGCATGATGTGGCAACAAAGTTTCTGTTCCGAAACATTTTACAAATACTTTTGACATCCAGCTTCACCTTAGCTTGATGGGCATTCTTATCTTTACCCTTGCATTATCAAATAATTGTTAGATATACATGTGGATATGTTTTAATTGCATACCATAAGCTTCAATAATATAAACTTTGTCTGCCTGGGCAATAGCTTTTTAATTTTTTTAAATATTACCATATATGTCGAAGTCAGGGCGTGATGCAAATAAATCATATGTGGAGATATAGGAAATTTGCCAGTGTATTTAATAGCATGTGTTCTCAAAGACTTACTAGATCTAGGAACTTGACGTACACGTTAGACAGCAGTGTACGAAAAAGCCTAATATCGACTGTAATAACCAATTCGTGTGACGTAACGCGTTAGTAATGGTCACGTAAACCTGAAAGAAAGAGAAACAATTCTGCTATTTCATTCTGCGAAACCATCAAGTTTAGGAAAATCAACAAAACATTTAATTTTTTAACTTAGAAAGTGAAACTTTAACACTTTTATATCATTGTGAATTAAGTCTAAACAATACTATATGTCCTATCATAAGTCCGAAAGTTTAGACTGTCCTGAATGATGTACTGTAGTCCTGAATACTCTTGTATATCCTGGTGTAGCACAATGATACAATCCATAAATGAGTTGTCAAAATGGGAAAGCATTATTTCAGTTTTTGTAACTCCAGTGAATAATCTAAATGAGTAACTCTTTTCATATTATATACGAAAACAACTATAAATAATTTTACAGGTTGGTCATTAGGCAGGACAGAATAATTGATTACCTATACATAGCTCTATTTATACATATTTTACTTATCCTACGTCGAAAAAGAATGTTCTGGACAACTGCTTATTTTCATGAAATATTCCACTAACCCATTAAAATTCTAGGAAGCATTTTGTTTATCACACATAATAATGAAAAACAATTCAGGTATGCAGTAACTCTATTTACAATCACAATCATGACAAAAGTCAGGTATGCAAAACATATATCTACAAATCCTCAATCGCAATCATGACAAAAGTCAGGTATGCAAAGACTATCTTCATAACCCTCAATCACATACAAAAATCAAAAATCAAGTACACCATATAAATTATATATAAATAACACATCCCCTCTTAATGAAAAAAGTGTGTTTGTCGGGATTTTTAATGTAACTTTAGAACAGTTTTAATTATGTCGCTACGATGTATTTATTGTGACAGCTTATAGTAGTGTCGAAGATGGATCATCATGCCGCAGACGTGTAGCATCATGTAGCCGAGGTTGAATTCCTTTCTTAGACAAAGAGGATTCTTGCAGTCAGGATGCTGTTTCAGAGATAAAGAATATATAATCTGAACGTCATGATTATTTTTTGTCCAAGTAAAAACATCAGAAAACAAGTCCGCACCATTCATATAAACGCTGTTTTTATGTAGTCATGACATGAGATTGTAGACGTGATTGGTCCGGATTGTTTAATATTTATGAATTCCGAAGATTGGCAAAACCAGTCACATCCTTCATTTGAAAGAATTTTCTCTTCTAATAACTTCAATGGCAAATGGATGATATGTTCAAAAACTAGCTCATAAGGACTAAAACCTAATGATTATTGAACACAGTCCTTAACAGGAAACAACAGCAATTAAACAACCTCATTTTAATTGTTTCTGATGAAAATCTTTCCAAAACCCTTTGATGTTCAATGTGATAGACAAGTTACATGTTTGATGCCTAATTCATTCATAACTGGTTGAAAACGTTTACACATAATACAGGATTTGCGAAGGTAAACAAGTGCAAACAAAACTTTTTCAAAGCTTTTTCAATGGTTTTTAAGTTTCAATATTTCCAGAGGCAATTCCACTTAGAAATATTGAAACTTAAACCACTGTAAAAGCTTTGAAAAAGTTTGGTTGCATAATTTGGTCTTAGACAGGGACAAACAGTCAACTGTTATTATTTTAAATGATTCCCCAATTTCAGGAATATGTTACAAATGAGTAATATGTAATTTTTTATTGTTTTCCTGCCTTTTGACATGTGTGACAAGATCTAATGTGTTTAGAATCACACTTTTTAAAATGAAAAAAAATTAATCAAGATCGTGGTGAAACGTCTTAATGACCCATAAATGGCCATACAAGAATGTATCATGGGGTAGACCAAGACTGTCCTGTGGATATGACCTGAAACAACAACATGCTAGCCAACTGGCCACACCTAACCAGAGGGTACCTCAGGTGATCTCCATGTTCACATTAGGACCCAATTTCTCACAAAGTCACAAACTTTAACGTGTCTGTATATAGTTTCGCTAATATTCGTGTGAAACGAACAGGAGATATCGGATTCTTGTTCCTGTTCAGCAATAAGTGATTGCCTTTTGTCACTCAGATTGGAATCAAGAGAATGAGTAGCAAAACCAGGAACACTTATCGATATCTATTGATTGATCAATACTAGCAGTAACAGCATCAAAAAACTGATCAATAAACGTGTAAGGTAAAGAAATAATTTCTTTATCAGCATTGTTTTCCGCATTGTTCTGTATAAGGGCTACCCAATATGGTGTATTCCCAAGATTGTCCACTGAGGTTTGCAGAAGTATTGCCACAAATGCACACATCAATTAGTAACATACGTTATACCAATTATTCCACTGAAAATCATTGTATCTGGCTTGATTTAACGTGTACACACAAAAACGAGATTGAATGCGATTGATCATAAATAAGCTAATGTGCAACAATCTAATCCACTACAGATCAAATGGACAAAACGTAGATGCTTTCATAACAGTATAGTTTGATTAAGTTTCTCATATACACATTCACAACAATCAGTTGAAATAAAATATGTCTTCTGCATTATCACGTGCTCCCTACGGTATAATTCTAGCATCTGAGAAGGACGGACAATTTATAAATTTATATAGTTCCTAGCCCCCAGGCAGCAACGCCGACTGTCTATGTGTATAAAAAACCTACGGTGAAAAGTATGACAATTTAATAAATATCAACGTAATCAACTATTTCATCTACAATTTCTCAAATAATGCTTTCGACAAATACATTGACTTGATCTGTTACCAGTTACTACCCTCATATGAAATTGAATCTGCTACTCATCTGTCCGCCTCTCGGTTTTCTCCTCTTGTACTTCCGGTGCCATTGACTCCATGCTCTCCTTGTTCTTCCGGGATTCTCTTCTACGCTTCCTTCCTGTACTACAGCTCCATCCAACTGCTTGCATCAGTATAGACCTCACACGTGGTCCCAACGTGCCTTCCTTCTTTACGATTCTCAGGTGTCGCCTCTCGCTCCAACCCGGAAAGCTTCCTAAGAAGCCTTTTGTTTTAAATCCAAACAAGAATTCCACAAGAATTCCTTCCCGCCCTTTATGTGTGTACATCTAATGGCTCTCAACTTCGTTGCGATCTTCTCCTCACTAGATTCACATCTGTACGACTTTTCCAATTCTGCATTGGTAGCCTTGGTGTACAGCTGCTCGATGGTATTGGTCAACATTTGACCCATGTTGTACTTCTTTATTGTGGCCCACATTGCCTCATGCCACATTCTGTCAAAAGCCTTTTTGAAATCTATGAACACATGGTAAATGTCTTGTTGATGTTGCGAGTACTTTTCACACAGAACCCTAAGATTGAATATTTGTTCTGTTGTGCTTCTTCCACTCCTGAACCTTGCCTGTTCTTCTGCGATTATTTCTTCTGCTTTTGGGTTGCGTCTGTTCAAGATGATCTTCAGCATCACCTTACTAGCCTTGTTTTACAGCAATTTAAGAGAAAAAATAAACAATTGAAATCGTGTTTAGACCAAAACCAGGAATTAAACGGATAACTTGAAGGATCAGTTGTGGATTCTCACCTACAGAACAAAGGGTGCAAACTTGTTAATAGTTTAGATTTACATTATCAGTACATGGTATTTGTAAGATACTTTCACGTTTTCCTTCGCATAATGGAGTCATATTTAATATGTTTTGCCACCACCACCACCAAAAACATGGTAATCATATACTCACGATGCTACTTTTTTAGTCTTTATATTGTATGGTTCGTGTTGGTTAGATCTGCATAAATTAGTTTCCTGATTATTGCGATTAAACAATCCGTACAAATATCATTATTGTTGTGTGTCAATACGTTTTCGTCTTAAACCCAAAATATCATTATGATATTAATTGTAGTGAAAATTCATTATATTATTTTCTGCACTTACCACTATAAAATTCAAATATTCCTTTACTGTAGAATAATTGTTACATTAGAATTTTATTTCTCAAGTCTGACGTAATCTGGTAGATCCGTTTAAAATATTCAAGCCTAGCAAATATATGACGATACTTCTATTTGGGTTTCTGTTTTGTTTATAAAAAAATAATTATCTTAACATTATGGCCCAAAAATTCACACTATAATCTTGAAATCTTGTCTTCATGTTACAAGTCTAGACCGTATTGTCAAGTTTCTTAGAAGGATCTCCAATATTAGTTCCGGACCATCAAATACAAGTTATCAAATATAAATCGACCAACAAATAGTGTTCATTTTGGTTATCTAAAACCGTTAACGTTTTTAACTTAGATTGTTTAGAGAAAATTCACTCAGTTGCAATCGAACTATTTTGTCACCATAAAATTATTTTAATTCGATTAGTTTTATTACTATTCGATCCACCCATTTCAGGAGAATATACAGGTGTACAACTGTTGGGAATCTTTTCGGTTTTATTTAAAGCAAGGGCATTATTCGATTATTTTTTGTTCAAATAAATCATGCGCCATATGACAAGCTAAAATCTATGACAGATTATGCGAGAATGCCAAGATAATTCGTGGCGACTAAGTGAGGCCCACATAGGTGCTCGAGAGAATCTAATGAAGGCAATATATGCCATCATAGAAGTATTAGCCGAATGTATTATTATTATTATTATTATTATTATTATTATTATTAGTAGTAGTAGTAGTAGTAGTAGTAGTAGTAGTAGTAGTAGTAGTAGTAGTAGTAGTAGTAGTAGTAGTAGTAGTAGTAGTAGTGGTGGTGGTGGTGGTGGTGGTAGTAGTAGTAGAAGTAGTAGTAGTAGTAGTAGTATGTCACTTTTGTTGGTGTTTTTATTGTTACTAACTTTGCACAAACGTTTGTTTTACAGTATTTTATTGATCAAATTGCAATTTTAAATCAATTTCACACGTTAAAGAGTAATTTGTTTTTAAAGTTCAAATTCCTACCTATTTGCTTACTAATAACAAAGTTATTATCAAACTCTTTATCTCAAAAAAAGCTATAATGTAGCAATGTTGTTAAATTTATGGCTTTCAAGAATATTGAAACATTTCACACCTTGTTAAATTCATAAGATTCATTAGTTATGGAATTTAGACTGTTGATAGCTAAATATTTCGTTTTTCTACAATTTACTTGTTTGCTGTACACAATAAACTTGCAAAAAAAAAATAGAACTAATTAAAAAGTAGAAATTATAGGCACGTTTTAACATGTACGATAAATATACCATAAATAAGATTGCTTGATTTTAAATGTTGGCTGAGTTTTCGGCTGTAAAAATTCTGGCAAATTATATATCTTTCTATGTTTGAAAAATGTCCTTTTTGAAATAATGTATTTTTCTTCATAGTTCCAGCTCATTACCTAACAATTGGTGTTCATCCCTTTGAAGACGTTTTTCTCAAAATGATTGATAGATTTGTGTCTCAAATTTCAAAACTTGATTTAATCCACGTTTGTTAGAAAAAGAACTGAAAACAAATATACTCTGTGTGTATTTTTCAGTTTTAACCTAGCTGTGTGCAAAGCGTTAATTGTTCTTATTTTCTTTGTCATTATATGTTTTGATACTCATTTATCGAATTCTTTGAAATTCATTTTTATGGAGTAACTGGTAGTCCATCCGACCATAGGCGTTATGGAGTCTACAAATCAGCATCTACCAATCTGATTTGTTCATCCGGTGCCCATCTAAATTATATTCCAGCAGATATTGGTCCGATTGCTGCAGTACATGATAAATGACCTTGCTCGTAACGTTTCATAACACACCAAAAGTTTGTATCTCTGCTCGGGTATTATCAGCGGAGAACTTCTGCCATCGCAAACAAGGCAGCTGCCAAGGGCTCCAACCTCGGCGATGGGCCCTGGCCAGGGGCCGGAATGGTACACATTGATGACACACTTAGTGTTTTTTAAAAACAATGTCCGGGATTGAGTATTACTTATGATTTACGCTGGCATATATGTAATGCATTACTCTAATTCAGCCTCTTCTTCAGTCATCAGCAACATGTGATTATCAACAGTTTTCATTCAACATGTTCGTTGAGTCTTGTATGTAGCGTGTAGCTTTTCTGTGAGACTAAAGAAAGATCGTCTAAACTGTCAAACAAGATCAATATACCTCGCTTTATATAATAATCAAGCAGATTTATAAGTATTTCAGGCTGAAATATTTCATGCATCTTTGTCAAAATGGAAGTCATATTAATTGTTTTGAATCGTTGAATGATGAGTGAAACCTGTAGGTTGTGTAGCAGTTTCTTTAAACTTTTTAAAGTTATCGATATATTCGTACGTGTAGATGTCTTTTCTCTAGTATTTATATGTCATCTGTAGATTATTTCATTACCGATTGTAAATGTGTCATCGCTTACCTTTTTAGAAAGTTGTTCCAAAAAAAGGTCAATGAACATTTGTCAACAAACCTGATTGTTCTTTTAATTGTCTTTCGTTCTTTTCCTCCTTTCATTAACTTCAAATTACCATTTTTTGTACTATGGATTTCTCATGAACGTAATTTTTCTTCCGCTTCATTTGGATCATTTTTGCTGTAATAAATATACGGTTGTCATAAGCGGATAAATTAAACGATGATATTTTAGACATCGAATGTTCACATTGCATTCATTGTTTGCTGGACTTCTATATTTGCTTGTTAAATGGTTGTGGTCTCTCACCTTGTCCCAACATATTTCATTCTCACATATATAGCATATATCTGTTGAGTTAAAATGTTCTTCATCTATTTCTTTAAAATCCAAAGCTGTTTAGATCCTTTGTTCCAACGCAGTTTTTTTTAACCGCTCCGGTGGCCTAGTGGTTAGAGCGTTCGCCGCGGAAGCGGGAGGTCGTGGGTTCGATCCCCGGCCGAGCCATACCAAAGACTTACAGAAATAGTGCCTCGCTTGACGCTCAGCATTAAGAGGTTAGTGTTAGGACTGGTCGGCCTGGTGTCAGGATAATGTAACTGGGTGGGACATCATGCCACATGTCTGCGGCATGATGCCTCAGTGCTAGACATCACTATAAACTGCCTCACAGCAGACATCGTAGCGATATGACTAAAAAATTTTTTTTAAAGCTACGTTAAAAAAATCCTAATCAAACAAACAAACAAACCAACGCAGTTTTATCTTCCATCTTTGTAATAATTGTGGCCACCACGTGTCGTTTTGTATTTATAGTTCAGTTCTTCTAAATGATTTGATATAAGAATGTTATTTATTTTAGAACCGTCTACATAGATATCAAATTCAAGTTTTGAGTTTTAATATCCAGAATTTTAAATCAATTCTGCATAAAGCTATTGATCAGTTACCGTATATATCCAAACTTTATTCTGGTGGTCTGACTTTTATGAGAGTATTTATATTTCATTCCACGTGCAGTATAACATTTATTTACCGATATAATCCACATTATTACAAGCCTTTATTTTTAATCTATTATGGTGGCTCCATGAGCTTGCTCTAAACGGTTGATTATTGTGGATGTGCATAATTGAATATTCAATCCTATCAAACATCCATTATTAATCTTTCACTGAATTTCTGTTAAAATTTAATATGTATAATGTCAAATACACGATTCATTTACATTATTTATTTTACATCTCTTCATTATATTAAAAGACCTTATTTTATGGTAAACAAGTATCTCAGCTTATTCTTCCTTCAAGATGTGTCATTTGATAAATCTGATCGTTAAATCTAATTAGAAACAAATTATCTAATTTATATATTGGTGATATTGTTTAAATATGGTTAAATATCATTGAGAAAGACCAGACAAGTTATAAGTAGTAAAATATGTACACTAAAATCAAATGACTGTCAAGGTATTTTGCTATGATTCTGTTTAGGTTTTGTTAATTCATACTTCTAAATTTCATTTCTAGTTATACAACTTTTTGAGGGAGATTTATAACGAATAGAACAAGTATCACGGAATTGTTTTGTTGTAAATGTTTATTCATTATGCATGAACAAATGTATACTTGTTTCGTTGCCGCGTACAGCGTTTACCGAATTGTAATATTGCGAAAATTTGTAGATGCTGGTCGCAGAATATGTTGTCGAGGTCTGCGTGACACGCAACCAATAAGATTGAGATATGTGCTAGGGTCGCAAGAAAATGGTATCTTACGATGGTTAATCTCTCTTGTTTGGGAGACATGATCCGTTCGGACATCAGTTAGAAATTTAAATTGGATTTGTTTCCCAGACGAAATTAAATTTTTAAGTAATCTTGACACATTCTTCAGTCCTATTTTTCCGCCGAAAGAAGGGAAGACTGCATAACACAGATTAAAATTAACAGTAAATTTCCTCGTTAAACAAACCGTCCAAGGGACGGAGTTCTAGGATAATTTGAGACTGGCATGAGAGAGAGAGAGAGAGAGAGAGAGAGAGAGAGAGAGAGAGAGAGAGAGAGAGAGAGAGAGAGAGAGAGAGAGAATTCAATTTAAAAATCAGCAAAGCCATCCTGTCCTTCACCATGCTGAAGTACGTTTCGAACCACAACAACTGGGAAGAATGCAAAGCTTAAGATCTTCAACAGAAATAATCCTCATCGTGCTGGAAGATTACAACAATAACAGTTCGTAAATTTTCTGTGGATTATCCTTCAACATGTCCGACCAAAACAAATTGTAAAACTTATTGTCCAACAGTGAAAAAGAGAACATGGAGAATAGCCTTATGCTGGACACCGGACTTAAAGCGTAAAAGGAAGGGGTCAGCCCAAGGAGAAAGGCAGAGGAAACTGACAAGATGTAAACGTGCTACCTCACATGGAAAACTCTCAATTGATAGGCCGTAGACAGGCAGCAGTGCACTCTCTCATGGAATCCTTATGCACCACCTAAGGCACGATGACCATTGAATGAATGAATGGAAGTAACTAATAACGGTATAGTCCAAAAGAGATTAATCGCCATCGACTATTGCACTCGCTGTGTTTAGCAATTCTTGATGATGTGTAAACGTCTCAAATTATTATCTTTTGTTCGCTCCACCGAAGTCACCCCACAAGCTTTGTTCCAAAGAGACAAAACGGAGTTCATATTTCTCTGATCTAGCGCTAGTGATGTTTAGTTGCGATCTTTACAAATCTCCCACACCTGTACCATAAAGCCAAAAAACAATTATTTTCAATACTCCTGTATGGCAATACACAAAACAATAATTTTAGCATAAATGTTAAAATGTATGCAGTTTTTTTCTGAATAATTATTATTCACACGGAATCGGTCACGTCCTGGTTTTGTCATAAATAAATTGTATCAGACATGCTCCCCTGTTATACAATATACACCATGACTTCAGTCTATTGTGCTTAACTTTTTTGTTTCAATCTACATCCTCCTCTCATAAAGTATCATACGCAAGGAAAAAACTACATACAACTGTGTATCAAATGATTTCAGGCAGTAAAATGTTTGAATGGTGTATCTCCTATATCAAGGCCATGCATGTATTCAATAATGATTGACAAAAATGTAGTTCAGAAGTTTCTTATCAGTAAATCTCTTTCAGCTTTTGTGATGCATATAAATTTGACTCTACGCTTATGCAATATGCACAGCATGACACAGTAACATAGGTCAATAGGTCCTAATGTGTCCCAGTACGTTTAGATTGGAAGTTTGTTCTTGATATGCATGGTAAATGATTAGGATGCAAAACAATGCTACTTGCTTCATGGATAAAATTAACATTGGAATGCAGTTCTGTGTATTATGGCACTAATACTGGTTTAAATACTGTTTAGGTTGTCTTGTGACGTTCAGTTAAACGCTGCCTGCTTGATATCTGAAACAATATGACTTAAAATGAAATACAAACATCACCTAAATCAATGATGCAATGCTTTGGATTTAATTTTAACAAAATTTAATTAAAGTCCACACATTCATGTCTGCCGCGGAGTAGCTCTAAATCCTTAATGGAAGAACAGGCCTTGTCAAACGTCTCAGAAAATATTTATGGGAACTATATCCAAAACTGCATAGACATTTTGAAGTGCTGCACCAATTTGTCAAATTATAGGGAATTTATTTTTCATGACCCGCAGGGCCCGTATTGAATTAAAAATT
Source organism: Unio pictorum (assembly GCA_030141615.1). Lineage (NCBI taxonomy): Eukaryota > Metazoa > Mollusca > Bivalvia > Unionida > Unionidae > Unio > Unio pictorum. The sequence goes on along the minus strand of JARLTB010000021.1, from coordinate 35,289,548 downwards.
AATTTAAGCTTTGTAGCAGATAGGTTGAAACACTACAACGTTGTTTATGTCCTACGTATGATATTCGGACAATTCAGTAATTTAAAGATCTAGGACTTTTGCATCTATTGCGGATGCCAACATGAGCCTTTTCCATATACAGTCAATTCCGCTACAATGATCAAACTGGTTTTCAACTCTTTCTTTTGTTACAAAATTGTCATTGTTGAGTCGATCCTTATCTGAAATCTCTTGTCTTATCGCGGTAATACAAACACCAGTAACTCAGAAAAATTACTTCGAAAGAAAATATATATCCAAATACATCCTGGCCTTAGCAATGATGTTGTCAGTAATTTCATACCACTATAGTCTGACTATGTTCCTGTATATCTAAATTTTCCATAACTTTTGGCATATGATTTTATTTAAATTTGGTAATTTTTATTCATGGTCGTAAGCTGTATAAAAAGTTAAAAAATATAAATTGAGTGAGTATTTTGGCTCTGTTGAAAACACAAATCACGTAGGATATAGTCGTTTACCTACGTGTTGGAACTTTAATAGTAATCTTAATAATAAAACTTAATATGATGCCTATGGATCTCAGTGAATGATGGGATATGGAAGTTTCGAGAAGGATTTTGTGGCTTCCCCATTGGTTGCACGAGGTCATTGGAATACAGTACATGGTGACTTCGTACGTCGTATATTAATAGTGTATGTTGTCGTTTGTGGTCCATTGCGAAATACAGTTGTAATGCATGGTGCATATAATGAGAAAGTTAAGCATTTGGTGACATTCCGATTTCTGAAGTCGTTCAGACATTTTGTGTTCCTGTTGTAAGTCTGATGACGTATTTTATGTTGAACTTCGATATATTTCGAGAGAATAAAAACGTTTATTTGGTCTGTCAGGTGGTGATAGAAAGTACTCATTATTTGGACAAAAATATTTTTAACAATTCTTAACAAATCCATCTTGACAACGGCAAAGTTCTTGGAGGACCAATACATTTTCGGTATTGAAATTATATGACTTTTCATTCGTTTAAGACTTTATGAGACTTTTATAAAGTCAAATTTTGATTCACTTAGTTATATTGTAAGTTCTTCAAACATTTTTCATTTATCACTTTAATAATGAAATTGGTTTCCCCTACCACCCCCAGTTTTACAGGACTTCTTGGTTTCTCTTCTTTTCTGTTATTTACTTTTGTGACCATATAATCGTAACACTATACCTCTCCGTTTGTTTGTAACCCCTACTAATTTCGGTAACATAATTCTTTAATGTGATAAAAAGCGCACAGAACTTAGTCAATTCATTCATTGGTTTATAATTTCTAAATTGAATGTGACCAGTCGCCCTAACACTGGCATTCACTGCGCATTTCGTGCTTAACGGAGATTCCATACTAACATGGCGCCATGTTGCGCTCAGGTGGCAGGGTCCAGTTTCGTAAATTGGCCCCTGGCAAATTTCTTAACTTAAGGGTATGGTGTGAGTTTTTGAGCTACTATTGTGTAATAATTAAAGATATGGATAAATTTGTGAACTAGGTGTTTCAGGCTTGTGTTGTTCTTGAAATTGATGTCAGACATGTACACTTTCCATAGTTACTCTGCAGTATGTTGATTGTGAAATACCAATAGTCGGCTAGGAAGAAGAGCTAGCCTCCCATAGCAGTAGACACGTGGGTTCAAGGCAAGTAGAATATCTCAAAAACGGCATGGATGACAACTATTATGAATTGCATCAAGCTATTTAGTAGACAATGTTTTTCAAAATTTTCATCTAGGAAAAGGCCTTGCGTTTGCACTGTGAGCACCACATGCTGTCAAAAATGGCCTTCGGATGTGAAAAATGCATGTATAAAATAGGGGTTGGGGTACATAGATATTTTATTCTAAGAACTTCAGTAGACTTGTCAGGTCCTGTGTGTGATATGATTATGTTGCACTACATAATACCTATCCAGAAATATGTACCTTTTTGACCTCACTCGCGTATTATATTTTTAATGAATTTTTATATTAGGCAGGTGCATGCGACATTAAATTTGTACATAAAAACTGGACCCTGCCCCCTCACTATCGGGAAGTTCCTCAGACAACACTGTGACGTAGTTCATCCTATTTGGTAACTGCCGGATAATTCTGTAAATTACTATTATGTTGAGAGTTGACAGTTATATCCTTTGCTCACATGTATGTAGAAATTACACCACTTGTTAAGTCCACGTGAAAGGAAAATTGGTAATTGTCATTCTTTTCCTTGACTTGATTCGACATTGTAAATATCAGAAGCAGACGACATAGTATTTTCCTTTTATGTACATACATGTGTAGTTGTACATTTCATCCCTTTACTGAAATTGGACTTGTACAGGAACTGGAAATAGCTGTCGAACAAGTAGTCTTTTACACGAAAACTTCCGTTTGAAATGAAATGCAAAGACGATAACGGTGTTAGGATCCCATCTCTGCAATAATCGGGTTTGAAACCATAAATCAATAAATGAACTAAGTCATGTGCATCTTTTATCTCATGCCTTCGTTTTTTTAAAGGGGATTGGGGGTTTACAAACAGTGGGGGTTTACAAACAAACGGGTAGGTATAGTCAGATTATATGCACTCTCGTTGTCAAGAGCGATATGCATAGGCAATATGCAACTTTCTTACTGGCAAGCTACTCTCGGAGCAAGAAGATGAATATTCTTTAAAATATATTAATACGTTTTAAAAGATTGGAACATTCATTAAAAGATATAATTTACTACCGAAAGTTCCTCTTCAATAATATGCAGTCGTTGTAAATGTTAATCAGTTCTTTTTTGGTTATTTCTTACCAACGTCAGCTTATTTGTTATGGAGAGTGAATCGACGTGCTAGCATTGTCATATTATATAAATCTAGTTTTAAACTGCACACTTTATGCATTAATTAAAATGCATCTGCGCATTTAAATTTCCCTATGCACTAAGTATCCAAGATATAAACGAAATGCATTGATACATGTAATTTAACATGCGGATCCAAGAAATCAAAGCTACTGACTATTCCTACTGATACAATCATCTAATCATCGAATTGCGACGATAAAGGTGTTATGGATTCCCTGGTCGCAATCGGGATAGAAATTATAAATCAATGAATGAACTGAGTAAGATTTATTGACTTTTTATCTTGTTTATGCTTTTCGTTACTGAAATCGGCAGGGGGGTACAAACAAGCGGGGATGTAGACACAGACTAGTCAGTTTTTATTACGTCAATGTTATGACTTCATTCAGTACATTCGGTCAGAATCGCGATTAAAACAATGGGAAAGGTGTCACGTTCTTTTGGTGCAATTACGATATACCTCTGCTATTCGGCATCGAAGGAAATTACTGCTTGTAAACGATTTTATGGGGAAAATCCGGTTATAATGAAAACAGATATGTCAACTAAAATATATTACTCCTTTTAATGTTATCATACTTTTACGACTTGTTGTAAAATGGCTTCATTATCCCTTAGTTCAGCTTACAGTTGATCTTAATAAATGTGTTTAAGAAATAGAACTTTTTATGCATACATTGAAAAGAATTTTACCTTTATCCAGCCAAAATTTTGCCGATTTCTTAGTACCAAGGATATTGGACGAGAGGGCATATTTCCCTATTTGACAATGTAATTGTCTTTTTTATATCCACATTGGCTGTAGAGAATTGAGCAATAAATTGTCCAGCAGCCAATAACTTTTGACTCAGAGTATTACATTTCCTGAAAGTTAAATGCTCTGAGTTAAAAACAGCGATCATTTTTAATTAAAATCATCATAATTAAGCCTTTCCCTTTAACGTGATTTATGATGTCTATTTGTGATGAATTGAACGCGCTTCGTATCATGTGATTGGACGTTAATCGTCATGTGATACTGCTCTGTGGACGCAAACCGTCATGTAATACTGATCTGTGAATGTAAACAGTTATGTGATTCTGATCTGTGGACGTAAACCGTTAAGCGCTATTGATCTGTGGACGTAAATTGTCACGTGATACTGATCTGTGGACGTAAACCATCATGTGATACGATATGTGGAGGTAAACCGTTATGTGATACTGTAATGTGGACGTGAAACGTCTTGCCATTCTGATATGTGGACGTAAACCGTCAAGCGACACTGATCTGTGGACGTAAATCGTCATGTGATTCTGATATGTGGACGTAAACGTCGGGCGATTCTGATCTGTAGACGTTAACCGTCAAGCTATATTGATCTGTGGACGTAATTCGTCATGAAATATTGATATGTGGAGGTAAACCGTTATGTGATAGGCTCTGTGAACGTAAACCGTCATGAGACACTACTCTGTGGAGGCAAACCGTGATGAGATACTGTTCTGTGGACGTAAATCGTCATGTTATGCTGCTCTGTGAACGTAAACCGTCATAAGATACGGCTAAGGAATTAGTTTATAAATTTCGCGGATATGCTTGGGTTCCCAATCGGTTTCCAGTGCTTTTCTGTCAAACCTTGCATATATCAACGCCATACGAGATCATAATAACAACACCACAACAACAACGCGCACTTGCCCATTCTACCGATTACTTCATATTAGTTGAAATAATTCGCATCATTTTAACGGAATTGAAACCATTTGCTTCGCGGCAGTTATTGGGACTTGTGTAAAATTAAAATGGCCGTTACACAAAGTCATCATAAGCAATATCATGATTGCCCAAATGATATGACGTATATATCAAAAGTACAATTAAATCGAGTATAGTTTTAACATAAACCATGCGCTAATTAAGAGTAAATCAAAGTTTGTGAAAGCGTTTCTTTTACGAATTAAAACTTGACAGTTACTATTGTAAACACAATACACAGTTGAACATTTTGTTTTCTTGTCTCCCGTTTTAGCACAAATGTTTTATATGCATTTGCCATAAAAGTGCAAAAAGATGACAAAATTTCCATCACTAAAAGAACATAAACATGCTCTTGGGAAATGTCTCAAATGACAGCACATTGTCCCCGAAACGAAACAGCATTTGTCATTACAATAAAGTAATTGAATGGCTGACATTTGATATTTCAAACCTCAAAAAAATGTATTGACTGGTGTCATTATCATGCCATATCTTCAAAACGATGACTGTACATACACAAAAATGTTCAGCTCCGAGTTTTATGATCTTTTATCAGAATGAAAGTGCATTAGTGTTCTCCATGGACGAAATGTACTGACACACGTGACGTCTATGATTCTTTAGCACGGAGAATCGTACTGTTTGCTCTATTTTTGGAAACCGTCACTTAATGTAACCCCAAGCAAACTTAAAGGGTTTATGATACAAAATAATCTTACCATGCTGTTGACGATACGTAAAACTTCTTGCATCTAATTTAGCTGCATTCAAGAAAATTTTATAAATCCGAGATTACCAGTTCCACATTTTAACGATGTTGGCAGGTGTTAAACTTACATTTATTGCGCAAATCACGATGATGTAATTAGTTTATCATCATGTCAATGTTATGTCGTCATTCAATACATTCAGGCAGATTCGCGCTAGGAACTATGAGAGAGATTTGATTTTGTTATGACGTAATTACGATATACCTATATGTATCATGTCCCGGAAGAAGATGCCTTCGTATGCGGATAACCTGGAAAACCCAGTTATAATGAAAACATATATGGAAAAAAAATTATATTAACTTTTTTAAAAAATATAATCAGACTTTTACGACTTGTTTGACTGGTTCAAGTAAAAGATGATCTTTATCAATTTGTTTCATAAATCTAAACATGTTTATATATACAATGAAAAAACGAATTTATAAAAACAACCTTTAATCAGCGATTTCCTAATATAAAGGATGTCGGACGAGAGGGCCTACCTTTCTCTATTTCTCTGTGTAATTATCATTATTTTATCCACATTGGTTGCAGAGAATTGTGCAATAAATTGGCCAGCGGTCAATAACGTTTGGCTCCGGGTATTACAATTCTTATAAGGATAAAAGCCCTGAGGTATAACCAACGATCATCCTTAATTCAAGTATCAGAATTAGACCTTTCCCATTAACATAATCTATGATATTTCCAATTCATATAAATCGACTTCGTTTCATCTCGTGTGATTTGGAAGTAATTGGTCATGTGCCACTGCTCGGTGGGAGTAAACCGTTATGTGCTACTCATCATGTGATACTTATATGCGGTCGTAATGCAATCATGTGACATTGCTTTGTGGACGTAAACTGTCACGTGATACTGCTCTGTTGACGTAAATCGTCATGTGATAACGATCCTTGGACGTAAATCTCATGTGATACTGATCTGAGAACTAAACCGTCATGTGATACTGATCTGTGGACGTAAACTGTCATGTGACACTGATATGGAATTGCTTTAAAGATTGGTAAATTTACTTTGCAGTGCTTTTCGGGCAAACTTTGCATCACAATAACAACGACAATGCCCACATATCCGCCCCTCCCTTCCCCTATTACTACACGTCAAAGTTTGCAACAAGTATATGACAGGCTTAACAAACAACTGCATATTAATTGATTACTGCGGATCTAACTCAAAATATACATCATTTTCTTTCGGGAGGGGGGGGGGTAGTCGAAATAAGTAGAAAGCAATAACAATGAATGCAAAATTAGAATATTTGCTCTAGAAATAACTGCGGTGACCCTTATTAACTCTGGTTGGTGTAGTCTAAGACTTCATTGCTTGACATTTAAAGTTTTCATACGCTTGCTTTCTTCCAAATCGACGATTAACGAAGTGGATCGACAACCCTTGACTAACGACGTAATGGAGCTAATAAAAGACAAGTACATGCTAATTAAAATTTAAATGCTTTGTGGATGGAATTCGCTGACTTTGACAGGAGAAAAAAATGAACATAAAAGGATTAACTGATTATGGTTGGGTATTTATCGAAGTGTACATTATATTGAATCTTTTATATTTTGAGTGGGTATAAAACTACATGTATATTAAATTCTATATTAAATTAAACAAGCATTCGATCTCCAACATAGTCTGCTATGTGTAGTTCTTGTTCGACGTAAAATGTACGCGTTCAGGTTGTTCGTACTCTAGTGCTTGTTAATTTGACCCTAATTAATACATGTCAGTTTGATTCTAATTAATGCATGTGAGTTTCATTTTCATTCTAATTAATGCATGTGAGTTACATTCTAATTCGACCAACCTTGTGAGTCATTTTGATCTTAATTCAACCATCAGCGGTTATCTACTGCTTCATTCAGATCTATCTGTATTTTTAATGATTAGCACATAGATTGATAAATGTTGACGTAACAAGCTTTGCTATGTTTGTACGTTTCTTATTATCACTCGTTAATTTCAAGTTTATTGATATTTTGAAAATATATCAGTATATAAAACGTCTTAATCAAACATTTATCCGCTAGACCATTAAAATACACTGAGTTCAGATATCAGAGAAATAAATATACAAACACATCTACATTTATGAGAACAGTTTCTTAGTTACTTCAAAAATATTAGATTTCTATAGTATTTTAGGTTTCTATTGCATCATTATATGAATAAATATATTATCGAACTGTGCCGATGATGAAGACGCCATTGTTTAGGAGTTGACGTTATTGCGTGGCTTTTTTTCAGCTACGTTTTATCCATTAAGCAAGAAAATGTGTCTTTAATTTGACAGCAAGCATTAATATCTAATAATCTCTGAACAAGTTTTGTAAGTAGATTGCCATTTTCTCAGTATCGCGTTTTCAAGCGAACACAGGATTGTTGGCACTGTTAGAAGACTTTATTAATTACACACATGTACGTTAGTGTCAGGACATCACAAAAGGCTTAGATGGATGATTACCCCTATAATATGTGTATGCCTTTATGATGTATGATGGGTATGACACATCCACTGGTCCGACGCCTAGAACAAATTAAAGTTTGAAAAGGTGCCTTTCTCGCGAGAGAGAGAGAGAGAGAGAGAGAGAGAGAGAGAGAGAGAGAGAGAGAGAGAGAGAGAGAGAGAGAGAGAGAGAGAGGGTGGGGTGCTAGGTTTATAAACTAACGGGTTTGTACTGTATGATGCGTCAGTCTAATAGTGCGAAGATAAATTCATACGTTCGATGTTGAGTTATCCAAGTAAACATTACGTGATCTTTCTCCAAGCTGCACTTTATTTTGCGTTTCTTTTAAAGATAAAAATGACATAATTTGCGTGATAGGCAGCTGACAATGTTTACCGGTTCGATGTGCCAAGTAAATGAGTCGTTATTGAATGGTCCTTATGTTTTTGCCTGTTAGTTATATATAATTGCCTATTAGTTATCTATATAAAATAATTATTATATTGAATTATGGATTCTTTTTGTAAACGCCGGTCTTGGAAGTTGTTCATTATAATGATTCATTGTTTAAATATTTAATCATTCAATGGAATTACAGTATTCCAATTATTTAAGATTAATTGTAATAATAGCTGTCACGGAAATATTGTGAATTCGTTTTAAGACTTTTTGGATATTTATAGCTATTACGAAATTACTATAAATTCATTTGAAGAATTTTTGTATTATATCATAGTGATTCTTCTGTACGGTTGATACACCAGTACATTAGACGACATCATTCGAATACAGTTGAAAGTAATACGGATTACTCGATATTATTGGACTTGACAGAACTATTTAGGACTTTAGGATTTCCTTTACCATGCTGGAAGTTTTGTTTTACTTGTTCACTTTATTTTTAGGGAAATAAATTATATTTTCCATTATACAAGACTTGTTCATTTTCGCTACTTTTTTTAAAGCCATAGTGTCGTAACATCTGCACGATTTTGTTCTGTGACCTCGCCAGTGTACGTATAGCAACATCTGTATTTAGCTTTTATACGTACCGCATACATATAAATACATGCAGCGCCATTCAACGATCCGTCGTCTATTTCACAAGGCACGCTATTAATTTCCATCTTGCAGTTCGCATTTTCTACAGCAGGCATGATAACGAAAATATTAACTGTTTGAAACCTTTGACAAACATGTGATTTTAAAAAAAAATAACTTTATAATCGTAATATTTCTAAGTATACATGATTCGGGGACTTTAAAGTCCAAGTCCAGAAACAGGCATATTGTCAGTAAGCTTCAGAATTTGCCGACCTTGCCAATTCGCAGATGTCTGCATGTCAACGTTATTAAAGTGACTGGCTAATAAGATTTACTAATTCGCTAAACGAGATTTGTATGGCAGTCGTGTTCGGAATTTAAAAACACTCGTCTCTAATGATTGTCCATTTGATTTTTTTTAAGAACGATCGATGTAACTAACCTCGGCACTGACTAGCGGTATAATATCATGTATTGTGCCTAAAACACCAGAATCGTATATGCTTAATGTTTGTCAAGTAATTAAAATAGATGTAAAATTATTTAGTAAAAGTAAATCGATATATATATATATATATATATATATATATATATATATATATATATATATATATATATATATATATATATATATATATATATATATATATATATATATATGTTTAATTGTTAAGGTAAAACTCTTTAATTTAAACATCATTCTCTCTATTTTGTTAAATCACTATTTTCTGCTTTCTGCTAGTCTTTCCTCAACAAACTATATAAGAACTGTAGCTCACAATATTTATCATCTACATGTACAAATATTTATGTTGCATGTTTTAAACTTTTCTAATATGATGAAAAGAAAAAAAATAATATACATGCATACATGCCTACCTACCTACCCCCCCCCCACATACATACATACATACATACATACATACATACATACATACATACATACATACATACATACATACATACATACATACATACATACATACTTCTTGTGTATCCAAATAAGCCTCTCTTCATTTATCTGTCTAATCATCTATATACCCAGTCATGCGCCATTTATCCGTACATTTCTATTCAATCATCCATCCACTCATCCATCTATCCACTCATACATTGGTACATGAATTGTTCGGTGCCAGCAAATATATTAAAGGTGAATGGGCTAGCAGTTTGATGGATTGTACCGTATATACTATAGGATAAGACGAGTCTAATTGCAAACTGCACATACCCAGGTCTCCCGTCGCATGATGCGGTGGCAGTTCTATGTATATGCAGTTTGTTAAAAGCAATCAGTATAGCAAACAACAGAGACCTGACTATCTTTATTAAAAATGGATGACTATCTGTATTAAAATGGATGATTATCTGTATGGATGACTATCTGCATTAAAAGTGGAAGACTATCTGTAGTAAAAGTGGATGATTATCTGCATTAAAATAGATGATAATCTGTATTAAAAGTGGATGACAATCTGTATCAAAATGGATGATAATCTGTATTAAAAGTTATTGACTATCTGTATTAAAATGGATCACTATCTATTAAAACGGATGACTATCTGAATTAAAATGGATGATTATCTGTATGGATGACTATCTGCATTAAAAGTGGAAGACTATCTGTATTAAAAATGGATGATTATCTGCATTAAAAATGGATGATTATCTGCATTAAAAGTGGATGATTATCTGTATTAAAATAGATGATTATCTGTATTAAAAGTGTATGACAATCTGTATTAAAATGGATGATAATCTGTATTAAAAGTGTATGACAATCTGTATTAAAATGGATGATTATCTGTATTAAAAGTGTATGACAATCTGTATTAAAATGGATGAAAATCTGTATTAAAAGTTATTGACTATCTGTATTAAAATGGATGACTATTAAAACGGATGACTATCTGAATTAAAATGGATCATAATCTGTATTAAAATGGATGATTATCTGTATCGATGACTATCTGTATTAAAATGGAAGACTATCTATTAAAATGAATGATTAACTGTATAAAAACGGATGACTATCTGAATTAAAATGGATTCTCTATTAAAATGGATAGACTCGGACACTAGGTAGCAAAATTGATAAGGGGATAGATATGGAGCATATTGAACATGGAATAACTTTGCAAGCCTAATCTTGTTTAGGTCCAACAGTTACCTACGTATGATAAACTTACATCTGTCCTCAAGTAAGACCAATTTTGTTTTCAAAAGGTTGTACTTTGCAAGTGTTTGTAAGAACTGAACAATTTTCTTTCGTTCTTGATCCGAAATGTATTTCATGCGGCAAAAATAATCTTTGTGCAAACAGGTACAGTTTGCACTGCGGCCTAGCGGTGACAGAAAGGAGGTCCTTATCAATTAAGGCTGACATCGGAGGTATTCCAAGATTGTATTATGTATTATCATATAAGGAAGGACCCGGGAAGTGTTTGAACTAGTCCGCGAACGTTTTTCTGAGTAATCACAGCAACAACAACATAAATCGCCTATTGAGAAAATGTTTGTGCAGTGATATTTCCCAAATTGTCTTCGTGCTTTGAGTAATTGTTTGTTTAACGTTCGCAGCCATACAATGCAATAATTGAAATTATTCTGACAAACGTTAACTAACGCGAATATACTTAGACGAGGATCATTACGACCGGCTGATCTGACAGCCCGCTTCATCAGCTACCGCTTTGAAAGACATTGCTATATATCTTTTATGACTTTTCAAAATGTCTTCTGCTCATATAACAAATTTTTTTTAAAGAATATAATCATTTTCTGTTAGAAAATCATTATATAAGCCTACAACATACATGCTGATAGCACACGTCCTTGTCCAATTTCCTGAAGAATTGGAAACAGTTTTGATGTGAAGCCGCTAGGTTGGTTGCAAGAACAGATAGCCAAAATCATTTAAGCACAGACCTTGAAGCACATGTTTTTACGATGGCCGTCATGGCGGTCATTTGTGATGTCTGAATTATTATTTTATTCTAAGATCATGTAGTTTAAGCAAACGACCATCAATCAATCATAAACTCTTATCAAACTCCTTTATACAATTTTCAAAAGTGACCTTCCTTAGTTTTCCCTACCAATTGTGTAACTGTTTTCCCAATCAATTTCCTTTGTAAATTGTAAAACGCTTTTGAATGATGGATAGGAACTAGTGACATCTGACTCGAAGTGGTATATCATAATTTCATTTTAGCACAATTGCGCTTTTACCTGTACGCCAGGTGCTGAATTTGAATTCAGTCTTATCGATATACATGTACTTAAATTTATTGTTGATGTTGCTGTGTGTGCATTTTTAAAACGCCAGACTTATCGACTAAACAATTATGTCTCAACTTCCAGTAAAAATACCCAGTAGATATGTCTAGAAATAATGCTACACTAGTCATATATTAAAAGAAATCATATAAATATACAATAATATTAATTTGTTTTGTTAAGAAATCAACTTTAAATTGCTTATATTTGTTAATACGATCGGCGTGTTGGCAATGAGATGACTTCCAACAGCCAAAATGTATTAAAAGGATCGATGTGTTGCCATCGAGTTAACTGAGTTCTTGAACTAAAATGCAGTGCGTTCAAATTAAGTATTGTTTGAAAGCTTTAACCCATCAATTTTGGTATTTGTTTGAGATAAAAGAAACATTGATTTAGTGTAGAACATGAGTGAACACAATTCATGTTCAATGATATTGGAATAGACGAAAGAAACAGATCGGATTCAACTATAGCTGGATCAAAGTTTATATTCTTGAAAGAAAAGAAAAACAACATTGTTAAGAACAAGTAACGTATTATCATGTTGGGTAATGGATGCCATGAAATTCCTTCGACAAAATTATTTTTGTTTTCCTTAAACTGTAACAGTAGTAGGATATGTATGTTAAAGCAGCTTTAGATGAATAATATAAGAAGATAATTCCTATTTTCTCTTTTTTTTTTTTGAATCAACACATTCAAACAACAAAACGCACACGAGTGGAGCCTATATTAAAGAAGGGGTCAAGAAAGATTGTGAGTACCATTGAGTGTGATGACAGTGTAAATAAAAATTAAACGAAACCATTCACAAAACAATAAAATCTATGTCAAACGGAAGTGATTATTGCCATACTTTTTATGAGATAAAGGATTTGTATTGTGTTCAAATTTCGTTGACTTTATTGCCATACGTGACGTACTTCGATATCAAAGTCCTTACATTATTTCTACATGCATAAAATAAGTTAACTGTTGCTCAGGTTTGAAAGACATGGAATTACATTGAACGACTTATATAATCTAACGAGAATTGAATCATACAAGCAAGAATCTGCCGACCAGTGTTTGAGGTTGTCGACAGACAATTTAAAGTCAAAGGCTTTAATGATTCTAGATATGGTTTCTCTCCAAGACAGACAGTATTACGTCCAAAAAGTTCTAATTAGCATACCAGTTGTGGCACATATTCATGGTACTCGCATACATTTTTATTTCATTCAATGCAGTTATACATGTACATTATCTAGTAATGTCACTATAAATGTGTCTAATTTGACTTACGGATCTCTTTCTAAATGTCAGATTTATGGATTCAAGAACCAAATGTGTCATTCTCCGAAATAATAATAATAATAATAATAATAATAATAATAATAATAATAATAATAATAATAATAATAATAATAATAATAATAGTCAGTAGTAGTATAATTGTTATTGTAATAATTATTATTATTAAATGTATTATTATTATTATTATTATTATTACTATTATTAATAGTAGTAGTATCATTATTATTATTATTAATTATTATTATTATTATTAGTAGTAGTAGTAGTAGTAGTAGTAGTAGTAGTAGTAGTAGTAGCAGTAGCAGTATAACGATTGACTCCCGATACATATTCTCATGAACGGCGTATGGGGATGGCAAGTGGGGAGACCGCCCCAGGCCCTGCTCTTGAGGGGGCCCAGCACTTTTCAGTGGTTGCAGTAGCATACCAATGAATATACCGATACTCTGGCCTCGCGCGATCATGGTCAGCCCTAGGGTACTCGTACTCCTAACGCCGCCTCTGCATATTCTCATGGAAGACTTTCTACTATTGACTACGAAGACATGTTTTCATGGAAGACTATGCACGAGTGAGTTGTTGATACATGTTCTCACGTTATACTGCATATGTCAAATCTAGTGAACTTTTTCCAGACTATATCTGCCTGAAAAATTCCTCCCCCAAGTTTTTAACTCCTAACAATGCTCGTACAAATAACATCTACATGTGCACTAACTATATATTATTCAGCATTACGTCACGTCGCTATTGATATTGTCCTTCAGGTATGTTGAAGCAACCGAGTTAACATGGAATAAAAAGACATGTTCGCTACCCAAGCTTTGATTGAACGATACGGTTGTTGTTGTTGCTGTTTAACGCAATTTCTCATCACAAGAGAGGCTGTTCATGCCATTATAACTGGTGGAGGAAGAACCCGGGAAACTCACGTTAAGAACCACTGACCCAACTGAAAGCTACTGACTGCTGTCTGTGTGTGTGTGTGTGTCTCTCTCTCTCTCTCTCTCTCTCTCTTCTCTCTCTCTCACACACACACACACACACACACACAAAACACGAACCCGAGACCCAAATCCACCCAGAGGGAAAATGGCAATGATCAGTAAAGGTGCGCGCTTTATATCACTGCCGTCGGCGGCGGCGGTAATAAATATTGTTACCTTATATGTTGTTACATTCTTGGGTAAGTAAGATATATACTTTTTGGATGGATGGGAAGGTTGGTTGAATGGTGGGTGGGTGTGTTCTGCAGTGAATATTGGTGTTTTACCTTTGTGTTAATCCTTTCTCCACAAGCGAGTTATCTCTGCTTAAAAAGCCATGAGAGAACCTTAAACAAATTTAAGCACGGTCTGAATGGTTACCTGATGTTGCAGCTTTTATTTTTTGAAATAAACCAGTTCTGTTCCTGTTGTCTCCTAACTGACACGGTTTCGTGCAGTTCTCAACAATTGTTAAGTCATTACATCACATTAACAACGACCAAGCCATGTTTCAATCTTCCATCCCAACATATATATATATATATATATATATATATATATATATATATATATATATATATATATATATATATATATCTATATATGTTTGCGTGTGCATGTGTGAAGTTTTAACACACACACAAAACCATGGAATCAACTGATAACTTTAACGTGCCCCTAGAATTTGACCTCTCTGTGATCGATACATTGACACGCCTTCCAAATTTGCGTAGGTGAATCTGTGTTGTCCGACTGATTGTATTTTCATCATATACGTTTCTTTAAATCTTTCTTTTTTGACAGGATGTTATATTTATGGATTATCGAGGTATGTTTTATAGTAGTTTTACATTTTTAACGAGATCTATTGTTGAAGGAATTACTTATTTTTTCTGGAATATTGCATCTTTGCTTCTTGTTAGGTCTGAAAATTCATGCAATAAATTAAAGAGAGTAATATACAACAAAGAAATATAGGTGAAATTACACTGCGCTTTATCTTTTCGTTGGCAGTATGCCAATCTTTCGCTGTTTTAAATTGTATACTGGTCTGAGTAAATTTTGTCGAGGATGTACTCTAGCAATATCCACTGTAAGTTTATATAAATCTCAGAGTCCAAATTCTTAGAACGAGAAAAACATAAGTAACCTCGATACCATGTATTAATGCACGTAACTGCCACTCTGAAATTTACTGTATTACGTTAAAGAAATTGTATGCAACGTCACTGAAATTTACTGTATTACGTTAAAGAAATTGTATGCAACGTCCCTGAAATTTACTGTATTACGTTAAAGAAATTGTATGCAACGTCCCTGAAATTTACTGTATTACGTTAAAGAAATTGTATGCAACGTCCCTGAAATTTACTGTATTACGTTAAAGAAATTGTATGCAACGTCCCTGAAATTTACTGTATTACGTTAAAGAAATTGTATGCAACGTCCCTGAAATTTACTGTATTACGTTAAAGAAATTGTATGCAACGTCCCTGAAATTTACTGTATTACGTTAAAGAAATTGTATGCAACGTCCCTGAAATTTACTGTATTACGTTAAAGAAATTGTATGCAACGTCCCTGAAATTTACTGTATTACGTTAAAGAAATTGTATGCAACGTCCCTGAAATTTACTGTATTACGTTAAAGAAATTGTATGCAACGTCCCTGAAATTTACTGTATTACGTTAAAGAAATTGTATGCAACGTCCCTGAAATTTACTGCATTACATTAAAGAAACTATGTGAAAAGTCCCTAAAATTTACTGCATTACATTAAAAAAAATTGTGTGCAACGTCCATGAAATTTACTGCATTACGTTAAAAAAATTGTGTGCAAACTTTAACTTTATTGATCTTAACCAAACGAGACATTTCAATGGCTTTTGTTTTGATATGACTGTAAATGGATTCTATGTATTTACCCCCCGTTTCCAAGGTGATGAGAAATTCTTATGTTAAGACTATTTGATTTTGAATTTATGACTACGGATTATATTGACAATTATTGAGGTGGCGGACACGAAAACTCCAACAAGCATTTAAGCAGTCAGTCAGTCAGTCAACTGATCAATCATTTATTTAATTCAGGTCAAAATTACATGCTCCATAGCAGCATACACGCTGATTATGAAGAGTGTTCTCAACAGTAAGCAATGACTTTTCATAGTTATTACACGGATCATCAAAACCATTATTACTGTAAATCACACGTTTACGACATTAAATTTGCTTTGTTTTAGAGAATTATCGCATTTAAAAGTTTGCCAAATAAATTACAGCGAACTACTGTCTCACTTTTCCAGGGATACATCAATTAACAAATATATATTTGTTGTATCACGAACTTGCAGTCTAGTAGAAACAAATCTAGTGTCTTTGTAAAACACTTGTACTTCATGGCAGTCGCTGGCTCCATAAGAAAAAGGTGGTTTTAATAATATAGCTCGATTAATGAAAATTCAATGGGTTTTTCTTTCTTTCTTTTATTTAGACTACGCCCAAGTATACTTCATGATCCCTCTTTATGCGACAGCTGGAGGCAAAACAAAGTTGCCTAAAGGGAAGTAATTCGATTCACGGCAGATGTACTCATGAAGAGTCAATGCGGAATACCGCTAGAAGAATTTTGATGTGTAACGAACATGGCCAAATTGTCTCCTCATTTATTCAAATCGATATGACTGAGAATATTGGCATATAAACGGGGAACAATACCTTGTCTCTTCTTCTGATAACGAACCTCTTTTATTACTTACTGTACCTTTTAGGTCTACAAATACATTGAAGGTGTAAACAAAATCGTCTGGTACGAATGTGTTTTGCTGTACTTCCGGTTAAAAAAATAATTAAATTGAATCCTTTCAACAGCGATAAATGTTTATGTAGTAATACGCCATAAATCTGACAGGTATTCAATCATAATACACAAGAACCAGGCACAAGTGTGTACTGAATTGAACGTCATGCTTATCAACATATTTTTTAATGCAAATAACAGCCATGAAACTTACAACATTACATTAAAGCAAACGAATATTTCGTAGAATAGACTACAAGATAGAGATTAATATGTTAAATGTTTAGTCCGATATAAGTTATATATTCCAAAATGATTGTGTACCATCGAAATTCTGGGCCTGGTAATAGTATATATTGTCACAAATCATAAACTGAAGCACTAACTAATACAATTATTCCTTTTCTACAAATTACGGTTTTGGAATGGAACCTAATTATTCATTAGCAATATGTAAAGTATAGTTTGGGATGTGTACCCAATTAATCATTGTGAATGTGAGGATTTATTGTACAAAATACTTTACACTAACACCGGTGCACATAAGTACCTTTATCGTGTTTTAGTAGAAATCTGGTTGGTATGTGTGCTTGAATATTCCATTTTTGTTTATTTTTGGGGGTGGTATGTGTGCTTGAATATTTCATTTTGTTTATTTTTGGGGGTGGTAACAACGATATGGCATTATGTGGCTCCTTCTCCCTTATTTTACATTGTGGCAATAACTTGCGTCCGTAATGCGAGAAGACAAAAAAACATAAGTAAATTTCTTGACTTGCACTAAGTCCACCCTTTCCATATATCGTCCGTCCTCCATAACTCGTACTTTATCGACTTGTCCTTCTACTTAAGATGTCTGATGAATATTAAGGAAAGAAAGAAAATATTTAGTATTAATGACTATAGTTTTTCTTTTCTTTTCTCGACTGTGTATTTTTTTTAGCTGATCCACACGACTAATATCAGGTTGGAATCAACGTAACTTAATGGTATTGGAATATGCAGCCTGCAGGCACCCCCAAAACGGTCTCGTGCATTAGAAACGATACTTAAAAAACCTATGTTCCTTCCAACATCCTGGGTAGGGTTCAAAACATGAGACCGGATGAAGCTTTACTACGGTAATCATCTCCAAAAGTTTTTCGTCTCAACCTTAATCTGTTACGATTTGCGCGCTTACGCACATACGGATGGAGAGGATTACTAAAAACATGCTTTGTTCAAAGGGATCGAGGTCAATAAATTAAAAAAAAATTAAAGACAGCCGGACAGGCCAGGTATGGCTGGAAACGGATAAATACGTAGATGGAAGAATAGGTGAACAAATTGATGAGTGGATTGATGTATTGCATAGGAGCGTGGGGGTTTGCAACTGTGTAACGTTTAGCGTAATTCACTCTTTTGCGCGTCATTTGGTCGTACTGTCTTTAGTTCATTACGTGTAAAACTTTAAGTTCTATTGCTTTAAATAAACTTATAACATTTTCAGATATCTTTAAAATGTGTCCACTTTCGTGTAAAAGGTACAATATGTGAAAAGGGAAGATATCACATGCCATATTCATCTGTATGTTCTCACTTGGTTATACATACATGTCTGGACAGTATTTTTCTCACTTGAATATACATACACATCTGGAAAATATTTTTCTCACTTGAATATACATACAAATCTGGAAAATATTGTTTATCTATCGACTCTCCATGGTATTCAGCTTGAGGCATCTGTCGGTATCAATAGCTACACAAGACTTACTTATCACGTATAAAAAATGCGATTCAAATTGTCTCATATAGGTTTGATAATGGCATATCGCGCTATTGTAAATGGCCAATATTCGTCCTAAGATTCTATTATTCATTTCACCTTAATTGATAATGCTGATTTCGAATTCCCCGTTTCGTTTAGAACAAGAGATAAATACTTGCTGAGAGAGAGAGAGAGAGAGAGAGAGAGAGAGAGAGAGAGAGAGACTGTAAAAATACGTTGAGATAAAAAGGCATAAACCCGAAACGTTGAGATATGCAAGGGAGATACACCAAATACGAGTGAGATAATTCGTGGGGTGGATGCTAGTCAGATGGATGACGTACGGTATAAATATGGATCTCTATCTAAGAATATAAGGAGGTTTCTCATTAGCTTTGTATTGTATATTATGCAATGTTACATACGGCCACAATATAAGTCAGATATCCATAGATCTTGCATCTATTTAAACCTGAAATCTTAACACAGTTCGGAAATTTACGTAAGGAGCACATGTAGTAGCATTATTAGAAATTAAGTTCTAAATAATTCCTCCATGTTTATTATACAAACGATGATTCTTTTCGGAACGTTAATTTATATCCCCTCGGTTCCGAATATACCATTCGCTGTTGGGCTTCTGATACTGTGTCCATAATGATGTACAAAATACATACCATATGATTAAGTTCAGACACGTTATATTTATCATGGGGTCATTGTTTGACGATGATACTTGCAAGTGCGGAAACTAGATTTCCGAAGCATTCGCTGGAACCAAGGCGTAAAGTCAATTACATTCATAGACACAGCCTACTGCCATAAAGACTCTTCCATAGATCAAGGATATGATCACTTAACCGATACAACAGTTTCGGAAAAGAAGGAAAACTGTAGACAAGTACTTTGCTTTCATCCCACATAGACTATATAAAAGAACAATACAACAGATTCAAGAAGGACGAAAATTCATCATGAGCACATAGGGGAAAGGGAAGGGGGCACTCCCCTGATCTCGATTTCACCTCTACACATGTTTTGGCCTACATCTTAAAACCTAATAACTGACACCTACATGTTTGCCCGCCACCACCCCAAAATGGAACAAAAATTCTACGGGCACCCCTGAAATGTTATTTACATGGACCCCGTTTTTATCCCACAAAGACTCTGTATCAATGAACAATCGCTTTACTGGCTCGTAACTGACGGAAATCAATACAGTTAGTACCTCGAGGTGTATGATATATCAACATGACGTGTAATTTTGTTCTAGCTATATTGTGTTTAAATGCCAAACACTTAAAAATTTTAATCAGAACATTGGAACCGATCACAGATATAATAATTGTGATACTTTTATTAATTGAATATTATATAAATAATTAAATATAACATTTAAATGTTTAGAGTTTCAGTTCGGTATATCCATTATTGGACACTTTGATTAATCGGGATTTATATTCTGATTCAGGAGGTTACCAATGTTTACCAGGAATGCTATTCTAATTCCGAAATGATCTTGTATATATTTTCCTCTGTTTGGTAAGCATGGTAATGGTGTTGATGATTATGATGACGATTGTGACGATTATTGTCATTAGCAGTAGTAGTTTCCCAAAAACGGGACAATACATAGTAATTTTTTATTTTTTTTTACTGAAAGAATACATAAACTTCTGGCACAATATATTGTGGATGATAAAATTCTCAATCTTTAATTCCTTGCATTCAGTAAATATACTGATTATTTTGTAGAATTTCATTAAACTACTACAAAAAGTCAAAGTATAAAAATGATAAACTGTTCCACTTTATTACGTCATGACATATTTCAAAGTATAAATCCTTGATTAAAAGCTAAATCAATAAGAAACGAAGCATTTGAGCAACATAGGCAGCACGTCTTCACCGTGCTTCTCATCGTTTCAACACCAGGGGCTAGGTTCTTAATCCTAGTCCATTGTACATGCCTACAAACTACGGTCAATCATTGCTCCAGATACAAGTCTTCTCAGTTCTGCACGAGTTAAGCGACAAAGCGTGCTTATGCCCGGGTCGGACGGACAGGATTACTGATACTAAGCTGCTTGATCGGATCAACAAATTCTAGAAACATAGAAAGAGTGGTGTGAATAGGTGGATGCGTGGCTTGATAGATAGATGGTATGAATGAAGGACAGGATGAATAAATGGGTAGTGTTATTAAGGCATTTTGCTCTTCTTGTCTCCTTTTGCAATATTCAATATGTCTTGTAAATTCCTACTAGAACAAACGGTTCTCCGCAGTGGGTTTTTAAATGACGGCGCCAAGTATTAAAAAAAAGTGAACAATTGGTTGGTCTATTACTTGTTTCTACAGTTTAGATAATGCATTGAGTATTTTTTTAAACACGTGCGAAATCTGTATGCAAGGACAGAGTCAGACAGACAGACAGGTGTAAATAAATATACAGAAGACAGAAGTATAATAAACAAGAAAGTCAATTACATTGTGAGTTACAATGATGGAGATCAAACAACTGCAAAACTTATTCGACTGGACATATTTTTATTTCACCAAAACGATTTTGTGTAAAAATCAACATATAATCACTTAAAATGTATAGTAGTAGTACAATATAGTTGATACATCCGATTCGGAAAGAAGTTAAAACTATATCCATGTATTTTGTTTTTATCCCATAAAGACTATTTAAAAATGAACAACACGACCACTTAAATGATGCAACAGATTTCTGAATTAATAAAGATCTGTAGTTAGAACCTCATGGTGTACTAATTTTAGTTATACAAAGAGTATATATTATTTTTTTTAATTTATTTTCATTCATTCTTCAAAACATTGGAACTACTTACTTGTATGATACTATGGCATTTCATTAATTGAGCATCCTTTATAAAATTAATAATAAATTTGAAATGGTTTGATTTTGGCCGGATTTCACCGTTCATAATCTAATACTTTTATGAAAGGAGATTTGTTTATACTCAAAATGACTTCCACCGTTTGTTTACCTGCAATCCTATTTTAATTCTGAAATGGTCCTTTCTCTCCTCTTTCCTTTGGCTAGCATCGTGATCATGGTGATGATTTGATAACATAACGGCGATGATTATTATTATTAGTAGTGGTAATATTATCCAACAGGGCCGATCCAACTTCTTTCTGAAACTATATATTACAGCGTTAAGGATGGTCAAATTCTCAACTTGTACGCCTTCTCGCATTCAGTACTATTTAATTTGCAGAACGTCATAAAACTACTACAAAAAGTCATAATTCTCAGAAAAGAAAAACATTTATACTTTATTTAGTCTTGGCAGATTCAAAATACCCTTCATTTGCAAACGTTCAAGAATCGGAAGAAGAAAAAAAAAGCAATTTCCCTTACACGTTTCATATTCCGTATTTTAATTTCTAGTTGTTAGGTTCAGCTTTTAGTCTTCATCTAATCATTTTTGAATTACAAATCAAACTGACTTAGGCGTGTCTCGAGTTACAAAATCAAAATAACTTAGAAGTGTCTCGAGTTACAAATCAAACTGAATTAGACGTGTCTCGAGTTACAAAATCAAAAAAACTTAGACGTGTCTCGAGTTACAAAATCAAACTGACTTAGACGTGTCTCGAGTTACAAAATCAAAATAACTTAGAAGTGTCTCGAGTTACAAATCAAACTGAATTAGACGTGTCTCGAGTTACAAAATCAAAAAAACTTAGACGTGTCTCGAGTTACAAAATCAAACTGACTTAGACGTGTCTAGAGTTAAAAAATCAAAATAACTTAGAAGTGTCTTGAGTTACAAATCAAAAGCTACTTAGTATCTTCAATGAGCAGGACCGCTCATGTGGCCTAAGTGGTTAGAGCGGACAGGACGCGGGCTCGAACCCTGGCCGAGTCATAACAAAAACTTAAAAATAGTACAAGCAGCTGCCTCGATTGGAGCTCAGCATTAAGAAGTCAAGTGTTTGGACTGGTCGACCTGGAATCAGGATAATGTGACTGGGTGGGACATCATGCTACATGTCTGCGGCATGATGACCCAGTGCTAGACATCACTATAAACTGTAACAATGCACACATCATAAGGATATGACTGAAATGTTTTTAAAGCTGCGTTAAAAAATTCCAAATCACAATCACACAATGATCAACATCTCGGCTGAAATACAAATATCGATTCACACAAGCACATGCGCATTGATGAAGAATAACTACCATCTAAAATTACTGTCAAATTTCAATCTCAGCAGTCACATGGGATATATACTACCACGGATGGACTACGAGTGTACCATTTATGGAAATACGTGCAATTACAATCTATCCAGAACAAACTCCATAAAAAGGACACCCGAATAATTTTGGCATTCTATTACGAATTCCTCGAATGCTTTGTTTACACGTCCAAAGTAGCTGCCCATACAAAACATATTTTTTTATTTTAAAGGAATCATGACATCTATTAAAAGATCTATCTCTATACTACAACTTTTACGTAATTGAACTAAGTTATCAAATATTGACCGTTATCTCCCATCAAAACCTAACCAAGATCTCTAGATTCAGTGGTCGTAAACCAACCTTTTTCCAAAGTTCATTCACTATTTCAGTACCTACCATAGAAATTCCTTATCCCGGTGGATACGTAATTCAAATGCCCTTGTTATGTTTACAACACCATTCAACAATCTTTCTTGACCAGCCGGAATGATATATAATAAAACCTCCCTGCGGTGATTTTTTTTTTTATTATTGTGTCCAGAAATAATATGTACCCGTTGTTTTCGATGTCCGACAATGTTTACACATATTAATTAATTTAAATGTGTTGAGTACGTGTGCGACGATACTTAGAGAAAATACATGGCACATGGATCATACTTGACTAAATGTGTTATCTTAGCGATTATTATTATTATTATTATTATTATTATTATTATTACACAACACGCACTAACATTACAGAGGGTCGAATAAGATTATTAATACCATGATTTTTTTTTTATAAAAAAATATATGGGACGAGTAAACAATATTGAGTAACGCAGACAGTCGGACTTGGGGGTCTATGGATAGATTGACAGAAAATATGAATGGACGGATATTGTGAATTTATCGTCATTTTAGAGCACATGGCACGCGGCAACCAGTATATCTCGTGGAAGAGGGTCCGAGGAAAAGCGTAGGAAAAACCATCGACCAACGGGAAGCAACTGACAAGCTTGTTTAGATTAATATATTACCACTGGTTATTAATTTCTAAATTTTGGCGGCCGTTAAGTTTTGCGGAATTATTACTTATGCTGCATTATTTAAGCACATGTTACTGCTTTCGCTTTTCGGAATTTTGCGAACAGTAAATTACATGTTTCATTACTGTAAATAGAATTAATTTGGCACTGAATGTTCATGTATTATTTTTGTTTAAATGCAAGAGAAGTAATTCCTAGTACAGCGGGAAAAAAAGAGAGGTGAGGTATATATAAAACAGAGCAGACGAACGTACAGATGGGCAATTATATATATATATATATATATATATATATATATATATATATATATATATATATATATATATATATATATATATATATATATATATATAAGAGAAAGTTAGCTTTCAATGAGTTACGAATCTAGGCGATTGCGAGGTCATAATGTTTAATGTAAAAACATACCATTATTTGCAAGAATTTGGATAATAACATGTACCAGAAATTTTGCAATTTATTTCCTGATGCATATCATCTTATGTGGATGCAAGATGAATCTTAACTCTTGTCAACAAGCAGGATCTAACCTGTAATTGTAAAATAAAGAGAGAAACTTCTCCATATATGAAAAAGGAACCCGATTATCTAAATATAGGAGGGATTTAACAGCGAAATAAAGATAGGGTTTTTGAAAATATGAGCTCCATTTACACTAGTTTTAGGTTTTTCTTTGACTCAATTTATTATAGAAATTAGCGACAATTACGCAATCGCACATGCTAAATATATCATGAACTATTGTGGCTAAATTTAATCACAATTCGGAAATTTCCGCAACGGCATAATTTTACATTACTTACATTTAGTCACGTTATTCAATTTTACAAGTAAAGTCACTTCGAAAAAAATAAATGTTTTGCTCATATAAAAAAGCGGTGGCGGATAGTTCAAATGGGAAATTAATGTATGGCCTCTATGTTCTTAAACAATGTTTTGGACTTCAGCTACTTAGCTTAGAGAGTACAAAATACACAAGATGATGTTTCAATTAAAGTCGTTTATGACAACTCGGCCAAATTACTACTATCACAAAATACGCTTACGTTCCGACATTTCTGACCACGGCATTCTCGTTTAACACAATCCTTGAACTGTAGAAACCAGATTTCCGAAATCATCACTGGAACCAACGTGGAAAGTTAATTAGAGTGCAACACATTTGCCGATACAGAACTTCTACTCTTCTGATTGAAACTTACTTGTTCCAATATATATATATATATATATATATATATATATATATATATATATATATATATATATATATATATATATATATATAGTGTGTGTGTGTGTGTGTAAAGTAAAAGAAAAACCTGATTAATATTTATAAAATCAAATCGGAAAAGAATTCTAATTTTCGCGAATAAAATTAAGGTATATACAAGACAGAAAAGTAACATTTATGAGCACAAAATCTACATACAGTAATTGAAGATGTCGATATACAAGCTGACGTAATACAATTTAACATATGTTCTTTGTGTGAAGTGTAATCGAAATTTGTATAATAATGACCAAGTGGAATGGATGGAAATGAAACATTTGTGTTTAGGTGTAACGCCATTTTTCAGCGCATGATTGGATATATATCACGGCCAGCATAACTGGTGGAGGAAAACCCCGGGAAAACTAAGAAACAGCGACCCACGGGAAGTTACTGGCAAGCTTTCTTACATACCAAGATTGGCCAAGCCCGAGAGTCAAACCCAGAGAGATGGTAGTTTTCATTAAAAATCCGAGAAGACATCGTATAGTAAAATACACGTCAACGTAAAAAAAAAAAAGAATTCAATCTGCTAAAATACGATACAATATTAGATTTCATAATCAGATCTACCGGAGATGGTATTACATGATACTGGAGAAGAAAATGTGGGGAATTTAATATAAAAGCTGCCGTTCCTCTTTATAATGCACGTGCTTTTTATATCGTTAATGTATTTTCTTGATCTATATTCCAAGGAAAGAATCAAAGAATGTAGATATTACCCAGAGTTAAAAAAATTTGTACATATTACCCAGAGTTGTAAAAATAAATGTACATATATCATCCAGAGTTCTAAAAAAAAATGTTTATTCCTAAAATAATTGTTCCATGTTCAATTAACACAAAACTGCAGTCGATTAGGACTATTTTTGGAATATTTTTTTAATCTGTTTTTTAAACAATGCGCTTGGAGTGTTCAGAAAAGTATTTCAAAGCAACACAAAATGGCGGCTACAAAATCTTAGAAATCATCTACTACTTATCCAAAATTTTACTTAATTCAACTATTCTGACACAACTGCCGAGAGTTCAAAAGATTTTAGCACAATTGCTGATTTTAAAACACTCATTTTCAAGACTGAATTTGATTAACACCAATAACTTCGTCCGATAAAGAACACAATGATAATCTGAGAAATAAAAATTAAAAACACTGGTATCGTGAATTAAAACCATAATATACTAAATGTTTTAAATCTAAAATTACGTTTATACAAAATTACTTGATCGCAATTAGGTTGCGCAAATAAATGTTAATAAGGAAGCGTTATAGAAATTTACTTCCTATAAAGTTTACTTCTCCTTTAAAAACATCTAAATCTGGCTCGTATGGCAAATGAACAAGTTTAAAATTAGTTTTTGAACGCGCATATAGGTATATTTGTGTCATGCAGTTCCGTATAGATAAAAAAAAATTACGTTATTTACAGACTGGTAAATCCCTTCACAACTTACTTAGACATGCTAAAGGTAATAAATATTAACTTTAATTTAAGTTAATTACATTTCAGTTTAATAAGCAGAAACCAACCCTAACCCTATAACAAAAAACACAATGTAAATGAAATTCAATTTACAGTACTGATGGAACTAGATGTATATTCTCGCTAATAAACAAGTCTTTAATGGAATAAGACCTAATGTTTTGAATTATAATCAACGAGTTAATGTATATGTACTGATTACATAGGAGTATAAAACTGTAAACAATCTAGCTGACATATATTAACAAATTACCATTTTGTTTTACACAAATTTCACGGAAAATCGAGAACGATTTGCGTAACATTTTTTTTTTCAGTCACAAACCTATGGCATGTAAGACTTCAATCATTTAGTTACTGACTAATGCTATTATTATTATTATTATTATTATTATTATTATTATTTCTATTTCGATCTATTCTTCTAAATATAACTTTCAAACACTTAAGTGATCTCGATTACATAATTTAATGGGAAAGAAATAGCATACTAATACTAATAATAATAATAATAATAATAATAATAATAACTGCCCAATTAAATGGTACATCATAATATGACGTATATATAAAATTTAAGCAACTTGAGATGTGAAAAATAAACCCCAAAAAATATACTGGGAAAATACATAAATTCCAACCAGACCAGTGTGTATTAGATGTAATATTAAAGTCATGTTAATTTGAAAGAATCATACAATCATTGCTTTTATGTACAAAGACGGCTAACTACGTATATAATGGACTAAACAGGTCTTGCTAAAATACAGGAGTTGCTGGATTGAAATGTAAATGTGCGTAATAATAATTAGAAACCAAGTTTGACCCCCAAAAAAGTCAAGAAGGCTTCTCTCTCTCTCTCTCTCTCTCTCTCTCTCTCTCTCTATATATATATATATATATATATATATATATATATATATATATATAGAGAGAGAGAGAGAGAGAGAGAGAGAGAGAGAGAGAGAGAAATAGTATTTTTACGGCAGAGATTAGTTTTCTTATATATATATATATATATATATATATATATATATATATATATATATATATATAAACTTCTTTTTATCAAAGCAATATAATTTATAGATAATACATTAATCTTCACTGTTTTCATTGAATTCTTACTCTCGAAAATCACACAGAAACAAAATACTGTTACTTTCTCATGCTAGGATATTGTTTCTAACTTATTAAACGCTTTAATCACTTGCTGATGCCAGTAAATAAATAAGTAGTACGAGTACCGGCATCTTAGTTTAATAGTTAAAATAGTATGTTTACGTCAGAGATTAGTTTTCTTAATATAATTGAGTCAAAATGAGGAAACTTTTATTTTGTTAAGTTGTTCAATTTTAAGGTGAGATTACCTAAATTGTAAACAAATTAATGTATAGATCAAGTATATATATATATATATATATATATATATATATATATATATATATATATATATATATATAAATTAAACTGGTTCTTTTAAATGGCATATAATATAATATAATATAATATAATATAATATAATATAATATAATATAATATAATATAATATAATATATACGTGTAAGTGTTCCAATCAAAGGTTCTTGTATTAAAAACGTTAAATTCCAAGCTAAAATTTGCTTTTTATTTAATTAAAACAAAATCGGCTAAGCGACATTAAAAAGTATTATCACATTTTCTCTCCACTAAAGGCTTTATTATTATTATTAATAATATTATTATTAATTATTATATGCTATTTAGAGCAATACTGTATGGTTGGTGACATAACAGCAGAGAAAATTCAACGTTTTCATTTTTGACACAGGGAGTTGAATCACTCGTTTTTGTCTTTTTGAATGGCTTGAAAACGTCTGGTTAAAATCTCAAAGTGGAAACTTTATACGAGTTGAGGACTGTTTAATTTCTGTCTTGTTATTTAAATGATAGATATAATAAAGGTCTAAACTGATAAGGACCTACATTACAAAATAAGTTCATTAAGCTTTTAAACGGTGCATATCGCAGTCAGGTCTTTATCTTTGCAGAGTTTTCGTGTGCAATTTTATTTTTGGACCATAAGGTCAGAGAAAGCAATCCGACGATTTTATTTTCTACAATAATGATGTAAAATTATTTTCCCGACGAGTTGTTGCATTTTAGAAAATTTACAAGTAGAAATATGCTTGACTTTATCCTTGCTTTGTTTCAGAACTACTGTCAGAAGTTAATGTTTTAGAAAAATATCGATGGACGAAACAGAGTTTTGTTTCGCTAGTTAAACAGCATAACATACAACGGAAGGCACGCGCACACTGCAAAGAAATCAAGCATTTATTCAGAAACGAGTTGAACAGTGAAAATGAATGTACTTTTCTTTTCTTTCTTACATGGATCTATGTACATAACCGCTGTAAAATTATCTTACCTTTCCTTTTTGAAACAACCCCCGACCTAGGAAACGCCCGATTACAAGCCCAGCTATTTCCCTAACACAAGTGGCACGCTTGTTTAGACATGTATATAATACATAGGTAATGTATAAGCTGCAAATGAGATATATTACTCCCAGGCATGGTTTACGAAAGAATCACACACCCATACGCAAACCAGTCTGAACTGAAAATACAGTGTTGAATATTCATAACACAATTCACATGTCCAGTCTGGTTACATTGATTCTCCATTTTGCCCGCAGGGTGATTGATGGCCAGAATAAACTGACCTCCAAACAAATCCATCCTAAATCAAAAATAGGTCCGAAGGTCCAAATGCCGAGTAAAATGCATTTCCATTACTTTCCATTTCACTTTGCCTCAAATAAGCCTAAAATATATCCATTGTGTAAATGTCTGCGCACATAAAACACTTCAAGGCAACTAACCAACCATGAGCAAATTTGCAGAACGCTGAACAAAGCCATGGCTATATTGACGTAGACTCAAGGGCTGTGCTTCATTCTTTATGAAGGGCCGGCCCATCCTACAATACTAATCCGGTCAGGACGGATCCCGGACTCGTATGTAAGTCAAAAATAGCACCGTTGAAGACGAAGGTGGTCGGCCTTGGCAGTGGCTCAAATTGCGGAATTGAATAACTCATTGATAGCACGTGATAAAACTCTAAGCATAGCAGTTTCGAGATTGCCAAAACGATTTCAACAACATGTTTCCCCATTATATTCAAAGACTGTATATTAGTTTCCCGACCTGAACATTACCAAAGCCATGTGAAGCCTGTAGCGGCTCGTAATTCAATACGGGTCTATGAATAAAGAATATACATGACTTGGAATTTATTTCCATGAATTTATAAACGATGTCGCCACTCCCTGATGCCTGAAAGGTTGTGTGCGCTCGGTTTGTTTACATGGGGAATCTTGAAACGCGCTGTGAGATAAATATGTCCACAGGGGTTGAATAACGAGCCAATGAAAATCGCGCTTTCGTTCCTTATGATAGACAAGCCTGCAATAACAATAACTCATGTCCCCTGTTAACCATACCACGACAGAACTATGATAAAATCGTTACTGAAGACGAGTAGGCCCCTGCCCACACTACCGGCGAAGCTTTGGAAGGGAATACACATATACAGTACGCGCTTCAGCGTCAAACTTCGTGTGTTACGTTCACCACTGTGGTACCCGTCAGTTTGACACTTCTAAAATTCAAACCTACATGGAATAAGAAATTATATACTTTAAATAATGTATCTTTCCGAGTAAAAATACAAACAACAAAAACAGCCCTTATAAGCTATCCGCCAGGAAAATGTTGAGTTAGAGATTTTGTGAAGGGTGTGAAACGTAGAACTATATCTCACGTTTTCATTAATAGGATTTAAGTTTGTGACAACTGTGTTAGAAAATTACCTGACATTTATTCTTGTCAGGAAAATTATACAAATTTGTTGAAGCTGATTGCAAGAAGTAATTCCGTGATCAATATTTGCCGGATTATCTTCAAATGAAGTGACCTTTACATGTTGCGGAGCTCATAGTTACAAGGTAGGTCGTTTGATATTTTTGACAAATAATTCTTAGACCATAGCATTCATATAATAAGGAACAAATTATTCTTGCAGATCATCAAGCTCGTTAAAATGATGATTAAAAGAAAATCACGTTTAAATATAAAATATAGAAAACACTTCTGTCTTCTTATGAACACTTTAAAACGAAAGTTGCGGGGTATTCAATTCAGAAGACGTGTCCTTAAACCTCCTTTATCTCTACTTTAACACAGGACAAAATTTATTTCCCCAACGACTGGATAAATATTGTGGTTTCTTATTAGTAATATCATTTTGAGACTAACATAGTGGGAAATGCAGAAACATCATTTTATTCATGACAATTTTCAACATTTTTTTAAAACTGATATCTTTTAGAAACTTTTCAGTGTAGTAACTTAACAGACGGCGAGGACAGATACATTTTATAAAACAACAACAACCACCACCTCTTCTTCTTCTTCTTCTTCTTCTTCTTCTTCTTATTATTATTATTATTATTATTATTATTATTATTATTATTATCTAAGATTAATGTAATTCGCTATTTATTGTTTTGATTATCCAATGCATACTTAACAAATTATGAAATAATCTTTTATTTTACATTATATAAAAGGCAGGTAGAAGAAAATTTTAAATCCGACTTTTTAAACATTCTACTATTAAATATTTAGTTGGAAAACTTCAAAACATTGAATTTTAACCATCGCTGTTTACCATTCATATTATATGCAAAGTATGGTGTAATTATTATTATTATTATTATTATTATTATTATTATTATTATTATTATTATTGAATTTGTGGTATAATCTTGTTGTTCTCGGGTTTAGTTCAATAATTACGTCCGAATAATATTAAAACTTACGTAATATTTGGTGTGTGTTACGTATTACGCTTGTCCACATAGCCTTTATATTTTAAGAATTTTAAATTTCTTGTATCATTATGTTTTATTTCATATACATTTTGACAGTATATTTATTTTCCTGAACTGTTCTGATCGGTTCACTGTTTTTACATTTGAAAACTTTACATTGAATCTTGTCCATAGTCTCTTATGTGCTGACTTGCCGTGAAGTGCTACATACATACATACATACATACATACATACATACATACATACATACATACATACATACATACCTACATACCTACCTACCTACCTACCTACCTACCTACCTACCTACCTACCTACATTGGTGCATTTACTGCTTTGGGTTCCCTCAGACTTCGTGATAAATTAGCAAAGTTTAAATAATTGTCATAACAGATCGGAGAGTTCAGCAAATGGATTAATCTGCCTCAAAGCCGCAAACTTGTGGTGGGCAAATTATTAAATTTTACCCTTTACGGAAGAATCCACCCACAGGTGTAGTGATGGTTGCAAAGACATCGATACCGTAACTTTTTTAGGAAACATACCCACCTTGAGTTAGAATCCGCAATGTTAATAATCGTGATTAATTTATTCATAGACATAACTAAACATGTAATATTTTCTACAAATTTCATACTTCATGCCAGTATATTTTTAGTACAGGCTTTTCTAGATGTTCTACAAACGGCATCATTGGTGTGTACCAAACATATTGACATGATATATACATAGCAACGAATCATTAGGAACAAGTTAATAAATACATAGCAACGAATAATTATGGACAAATTAATAAATACATAGCAACGAATCATTAGGGACAAGTTGAAAGTCGATATCAGTTTGTATTTCTGTTCGTATGATGTGGATCACGCTATTGCATACTTTAATGAAAAGTTTATCAGCGTATACTTTGGAAGATACACTATGCCACTGCATAAAGCACTCAACACACACACACACACACACACACACACGCGCGCGCATACACACATACACACGCACGCACACATACACATCGAGCTAGTAATAACATTAACTTTTTAATGAAGGCCTCACAGAAAAAGATATTTCCATAAAAGTCTACGACGACTTCCTTTGTGATAAAAAATATAAACTGTTGATTGTTAAGAAGGCTCCATGCATATTTGAAGTTGACTGGACATTTTTTAAGAGTCTGGGGTAAATGATTGCTTCTGAAGACCGCTCTAAGACTCTAAACCCGGGCCAAAATGAGGTATAATTTGGAAAACCTGGGAGCGTTTTATTAATATATGGACCTGTAAATTTAAATTTCCATCACCGCTATCTCACATCCATACGTTTATTGCATGTAATAGCCCACACAGTATTGCTGCGCTAAAACCTGATCGAAAACTTTTGTACATGGTTAGTCCACTGACGGACATTGTCTGATGCAGACAAAAATTAATTATGCATTAAAACGTGAAAAGATATGTAAAGTCCCCTCACAAAACTATTTTTACTTCGTCAGTAGTCATATGGCTACATGACGCATAATAGCAAAAACTTGCATCAGGACTGCTGAGCTAAACACACACTGATAATAATTAATGTTATTGGTAAATCAAATTTTAATAAAGTACATTATATATATATATATAAATATATATATATATATATATATATATATATATATATATATATATATATATATATATATATATATATAGAGAGAGAGAGAGAGAGAGAGAGAGAGAGAGAGAGAGAGAGAGAGATAGATAGATAGATAGATAGATAGATAGATAGATAGATAGATAGATAGATAGATAGATAGATAGATAGTTAAGTAAGTAGGAAGGTTCAGTTATATCGTATATCGTTGCATGTATATCAGTCCTCCTATCTGCATAATTCGCGGAAATTGATTAAGGTTTATCATGTTTTGCCTTATTTAATTAACCAAACCAGGAGAAATTTCGCAACAGGAATCTTTTCTATTACGACTGTCTTGTGCTGATAAAACATGTATTGAATGTTATACAGAAATTATTCAGTTCTCATCATCTTGTATACGGCTAAACACGCTATTATACTATGTCCATACCGCATAATTAAAACATGTATTACATTAAAGATGGAGTTTCTGGAAAGGTTCCAATGCAAAATACCCTTCCCCAAAACAAAAAAAAAAAAAAACAACAACAAATCATATATATTAAAATATCGATTAAAAAAATTCCAGTATATTCCCAATGTAGTTCTAACTTTCAGAGTTTTTATGTCAGAGCTTCCATTACGTAATTTTGTACAAGACGTAGTTCAATATTTGGCCACCAAACCAGGCGATTTGAACATTTATCTGTTTTCTAAGAGACATTTTCAGATATGTTATTTTGGTTTGATACCGATGCGATCAACGTTAGACTCTATAATTTCCGATATTGCGATTTAGCAGTAGAAGAAACATAGGGTGTGTCTAGGTTTAATGTCACAACGCAGAATTCTGGCTACGTATTAAACGATAGATAATGTAGATATAAAGAGAAAAAAAAAATGATGAAATCTTTTAAAAGATATACCCTTCTTAATAAAAGAAAACATGTACTTCTACAATATAGTAAATAAAAGATAAGGGTTTAGATTTCATTAACAGGGTATAAAATAGAAAATAAAAGATATGCCAAGTAGATCCCTTGGAATATTGGGCTGAAAACCCTTAGGAAAAGATACAAAGTTAATCCATTGGAAAGCAAGGTTATATTACACGAAGTTAATTCTTTCGAAGATCTCACCCGCAGTAGATTTCAGATAGGTTAGTCGTATAATGGTGGGCATGTGTATGTATGTGTTTCACGGCATCTCAGTACAACAATGACAATAGTGCCAATCGAAAGTAAAGGAATATGCAGATGAAGCTGAAGTTTCATCGCTTGGTAGTAACCTAGTTTTGAAATACAAAGTTTAAAAATCCATACATTTGCTGTGGCTTTTACAAAATCTATTAACCAAATCCAGGGCAAGAGAACATGTTACACATTGTGCATTTACACCTACCCGTCAGCGAATAAATCTTCGGTTTTTCTATTTGAAAACAACAAAAGCAACTACTACTAATCTTACTGGAGTATTTAAAGACATAATGGTTTATTAAATGTAATTGCTCACTGTTTTAGACATATAGAAAAAAATACATCTTAGACGAGGCATGTACATCAATATAACACATAACGGAGAAGAATTTTCGATGTTATATGCAAATGGTTTGCCAACGATTTTCACACTCGTATGAGCATGCAAAGTATTATCACTGACGTTACCAAAAAGGCATTGTCCTGCACGTTCTGTCCCTGTACATACGGCAAAATGCAATCTATATATGTATTCATTGTTAATCTCACTATTGTACACGCTAAATAACAGTCGTTAACTAGAAAACGTTTATGAGAAACTTTTTAAGTAATACAGATTGAAAAATATAACACATATTTTCAGGAAAGAATTACGTTAGTGCTTTAAGAGAACAAATCGTCTATCGAATTACTTTCTTAAGCACTTCTATTCAATGTTACTGTATCTTTATTATTTATCTCTATATATAACGAGTCTAAACATTATGTGTGTGTGCATCCAGCCAAAAGAGTGTTTTATCCAAAAAATTGTGTTATGAAATAATATTTGTTTACCACAAAATGAAAGCTAAAATTATATATTAATATCCAGGTCAAAAATGAGGATACGCAATTAAACCATAAAAGAAATTGTAAGACATAATAGAGACTGTACTTTTATTTTTTGACAGATCCATTCGGTATGTTCATTACATTTGGCATCCCAGGCTTTACCCTTAAATCGATAAGTGGATCTCATTGCAAAAGACCCTAAGTG
The DNA here is from genome assembly GCA_030141615.1 of Unio pictorum. Lineage (NCBI taxonomy): Eukaryota > Metazoa > Mollusca > Bivalvia > Unionida > Unionidae > Unio > Unio pictorum. Next base: position 35,253,772 of record JARLTB010000021.1, on the reverse strand, counting down.
AACAATTGCTTTCGCTAATAGGTTGTAAATTGTAAGAAAAAAGAACGTTGAAAACTGTTCATTCACGGGCTACATCTCGTGTCAATCATTTGTGCACAAACATGCAAACTTTACTCCAGGGATGTCATCATGGAGGGGGAGGGGGTTTATGGGCAAATTGTTGTGGCCTATATACGAAAACTTAACAAGCCCATCAAGTGTTGCCATGTTTCCACCCACCCACCCTCTAAGACTGAAATGACGGCCCTACTTGACTTTCGCAATTGCATACAGAGAGACTTCGCAAATTTCAAGATCGAACTCAAGGGACAGAAGTAGAGGGCATCTTAAGAAATAGGTTAATTTGTCGCCTCCTCATTTATAATAAATAATTTAAGCATGAATTAAATAACTAAATGAATTTATACGTGATCTAAAGTTTGACTGAATGGATTCTAATCCAATGAAAACGTGATGTTCCCCGTTTTGCTCGTTGCTCGTGTACATCAGTATTATATTTGCATACTGAATCAAACTGCACTCACGTCACTTTATAGTTAGTTCACTGCCATACGTTGACACGTATTTGTATGTTTTCGAGCTTTTGAAAGCCCACAATTGTAAGAAATCATGTTTTTTGTTTGATTACATATATACATATATTATTCCAGTTATATAGATTTAGTCATAAAGAATGTGTCTCTAGTAGATGAATTCAGGAATCATTATTATTCCTTCTCAAAGTTCGATTTTTTTGTTATTTAGACATCTGTATTTGCTGTATTAAATAATAAATTATGGACAGAACATAAATTTCTTTTTATGACACGAGAAATGTTTTGCGTTCAGAAGGTATCGGGTTTCGCGTGCATATCTTAAGAACACTAGAGCTAATTTGGATGGAAAGATTGTCGAAAGAAGGAGATTGTGGAATTTGGGGAGTCTAATGCATAAATAATGAGACTGCATAACATAAGGATCACAAAAATTTATAGCCGTTAAGATTGTGGGTTCCTGCACCACTCCATGTGCTACACGAGATTTATATATTCATTTAAAGCCAAGACGTAAAGATTATCGCCTGTTGCAAAGCGCACTGCAGTACATGTGTTCATATTTCGTATAAAGGTTGTCCTTCAAATATGTAATCAGGGCACAATTTACAACATTAATGTACTCAGCTCATCAAGGTTTAAAATTTAAATGAACTTGTGCCCCCCCTCCATCCGAAGGATGTGTCTTTACTATTACATATTTTTCGTCAATAATTAAATATGATCACCGAAAGTGTACTTATTCCTATATATTATTAAGCAAGTTAAAACAGGCGACATAATGAACATTTGAAAAAGTCCAAAATTTATCCGTCATTTTATAGTTGTTATAGTTAAATTGGGAAAATTATTATTGTTATAGAAAATTCTACTCGTCAGTGATTTGCCAGTATTTACAGTTAAAATTGGCAACATTATGCATGTTACACACGATCCTAAACTCGTCAGTGATTTGTCGGTATTTACAGTTAAAATTGGCAACATTATGCATGTTAGACACGATCCTAAACTCGTCAGTGATTTGCCGGTATTTACAGTTAAAATTGGCAACATTATGCATGTTACACACGATCCTAAACTCGTCAGTGATTTGCCGGTATTTACAGTTAAAATTGGCAACATTATGCATGTTACACACGATCCTAAACTCGTCAGTGATTTGTCGGTATTTACAGTTAAAATTGGCAACATTATGCATGTTAGACACGATCCTAAACTCGTCAGTGATTTGTCGGTATTTACAGTTAAAATTGGCAACATTATGCATGTTAGACACGATCCTAAACTCGTCAGTGATTTGCCGGTATTTACAGTTAAAATTGGCAACATTATGCATGTTACACACGATCCTAAACTCGTCAGTGATTTGCCGGTATTTACAGTTAAAATTGGCAACATTATGCATGTTACACACGATCCTAAACTCGTCAGTGATTTGCCGGTATTTACAGTTAAAATTGGCAACATTATGCATGTTACACACGATCCTAAACTCGTCAGTGATTTGCCGGTATTTACAGTTAAAATTGGCAACATTATGCATGTTAGACACGATCCTAAACTCGTCAGTGATTTGCCGGTATTTACAGTTAAAATTGGCAACATTATGCATGTTACACACGATCCTAAACTCGTCAGTGATTTGCCGGTATTTACAGTTAAAGTTGGCAACATTATGCATGTTAGACACGATCCTAAACTCGTCAGTGATTTGCCGGTATTTACAGTTAAAGTTGGCAACATTATGCATGTTACACACGATAACTCGTCAGTGATTTGCCGGTATTTACAGTTAAAATTGGCAACATTATGCGCCGTAGAGGCAATACTAAACTCGTCAGTGGTTTATAAGTGTCTATAGCTGAAACTGGCAACATTATGGGTGCTAGACACAATCCTGAACTCGTCAGTGATTTATGAGTGGTTATAGTCATAATTGGAAATAAATATAAGTGCTAGAGAAAATAAGAAGTTATTTGCCTACAGGTACAGTACAGTGACCTGATCAATGATAAGTCATTCGTGACTTTCAATCGTAGATTCAAGTATTCAATAGACCATGCAAATTAGATGCTAATTAATTAAAATGATCCGAGTTAATCATTCAAACGAAGAAGATAATAGTTTTGTTTGTGACTGTATTTTTAACGCTAAAAACAACACCTGGATCCCTTAACCCTGCTGTTTACTTGTATATAAATATATGAAATGAATGTTCATTGACGAACCATTAAAAACAATATGATTTTTATTATTTTTTATGAATTCGGATACTTAATAAAAGTAGAAGAATAATAAGGGTTTATAGCAATGATCTCAACACTTCAATGTAGAATGGCTCTCGCCTCTGAAACTAAAGCGTAGAATAACCATCACAGTGTGAACTCTCTTTCGTAAAACTGATTTGTGCTTTGGCGCTATGTTCTTGCATGCACTTGGCGGGTATAGGTTATATATATATATATATATATATATATATATATATATATATATATATATATATATATATATATATATATATATATATATATATATATATATATATATATATATATATTTTAAATCGATCTCCTAAAAATATTTCTATTTTTTTTTATTTCTTCTTTCGTTTCCAATGGTTTTGATATAAAAGTTCTACACCCGATGCTTTGACAGTCACATTTTTGGCACTCTCTGTAAATCTGCCCCGCCTTCTCCACACTGGTATAATTTAATCTGTATTAAAAACTATTTCCAAGGACCAAAACACCTTTCTATCGTAAGACAATGTTTTTCTCCATACAGCTCCAGTAATCGATACGGTTATATACTATGACGAGCTTGGCAGTCAGAGTAGATAAGGTCCAATAAAACAAATTTGACTTCGAAAAGAATCAGCCTAATCACCGTATAACCATGAAAATATGTATACATGTATGTGTTCACTGATAGTGCTAATGTATGCTGTATATTTCTTTTACCATGAATTTTGCAATAAAACGCTTTGGAAATACAAAAATATGCAAAATAATTCTTTGCAAATAAAGAAATATGCAATAATTCTTTGAAATGCAGTAAGTTTTCGAAAAACAGAAGAAAGAAACACACTTCAAACGTGGACACTGCACTTATAGTATATTTTTCTGCAACATATTTTTTTAACATAACATTAATATATTATTTTTTATTTCTCATTGCTCAGTTCTGAAGAAAAGGCTCCAAATAAATGTCTTAACACCATTTTTATTTAAAACACACACACACATATACATACATACATACATACATACATACATACATACATACATACATACATACATACATACATACATACATACATACATACATACATACATACATGCGTGCGAGTGCGTGCGTGTGCGTGTGTCTGTGTGTATGTTGGTGTGATTTGTTTCTGAAGAAATTAAATCCCGGTGATCATTGACGATTTTTCGCTGGCGTTTTCAGCTTTATACACATGTCACTTTAGCTAATACATTTGACGATATTTTTTGTTTGTTATATATGACTGCCAACTCTGGCCTCTAATTGTAAAAGCATGCACTGCGATTGACGGTATTTTGTTATGTGACTGCCAGCTCTAGTATCGAATTGCAATGCGATTGGCCGATGCAATGGATTTTGAAACATATAGTTTATTGCAGTTCTGCAGGTGCAACCGATGAAATACTGGTGCAGCGCGATGATGCAGGACATGTTACGCCCAATTTCCCTAATTGACGGAATAAAAAATCCACTTTAGCATTTAACCGCAGAAAACCGTAGACTCTATCTTGTTTGTATCGCCATAAACATTGTGATACTTAGTGTTTGAACCGCACATGGTGTTTTGATGTAAACATGAAAATGGCAGTTTCTTCTGAGGAGGGCATACTTTACGCTAATTATGCTAAAACTTCTGGCTTCCATATTGTTTGAAGTTATATCAGTGGTGTAAATTCATGTCTTTAATCCAACACGCTGAATGCGATTTCCTTATTTTTTAAAATGAGAACTAAGTCCAATGGTCAGAAGACAAGAATAATTGTTATTTTTGGAGTTAAAACGTATTAAGTTTCGTGATAATGATTTTATATATGTAAATACTTCAAAAAACCATCTATGTATCTGTCTCTAAAAACGGCGTGTAGTATGCACACAGTTGCATACCAAACTTTTAATACGTCACAAATATATAACAATACTGAAAAAGATCGTAGCTTTTAGCGTAATGAAGCTGTACTACATTGCATAGAACAATTACGACAGTCTTTATCACTTTCTCCTAAACCTTTATAATCTATAAATTTAATATCTGAAAACTTCTTGTTACTTTAGAAATAACAGAGTATTTAAAGTTTCCATCTTAAATGCCAACAAACAACTCCAAATTGTCGATCAAGTGCAAAATACTACATATTTGAAGTTTAGCTGTTCTGCATGTATCAGTGATTACGGTAATTAAAACATATAATATATTAATTGAAAGAGGCAGCCCAATAAAGCACTGTTTACGTTTCTGGGATTGACTAATAGCAAGGACAATGCTAATATAATGTTGTGCACCGGAAAATTGATATCACGCAGTGAATCCTATTTTCTTTTCTCCAGATTTGACAAACACCAGGATGCTTTTGTTTGACATTGTGACAAGTAACATAATGACGATTAGTTCCATCCCTACCTATAATTCCTATGGTCGCAGATAACTCGCTATAATAAAATGTGATTACATATTGGTCAGTTTTTAAAATCAAACCTAATTGTTCCTATGGAAATGACACTTGGGGCATTTTTGCTGCCGAGCTGATGTAGACGTATTGTAAACTGACAGTCCCGATTCAATTCCATCTTGTATGGTACTTAGTTAAACAGTACGTCGCGTAGAAGACTAATGGTAAACAATTGTTGCTTGTGTGACAAATGAGTAACTGCACATAAACAGAACAAAAACAATTAAAATATGTGAAATTGATAAAAGACGCACAACAAGTAAATTGCGAACTGGAAAATGTATCTGAAATTGATTCCGATATGATAACCCTATCTACACCTTGGCGGATCAAGCAGATATTTTAGTGCTTTGTTGCAACAACAAACGCTTCCTTGGCTAGCGAATATGGGTGTAAGCTAGGTTTGCACCTATCAGTGATTGATTTAAAAAAAAAGACTCTTTATACAGTTTAATTTTATACAAAAGCTGGAGTGAGGTCAAAGAACGAAGAAAGTAAGGGCAAATATGAAAACATTTGAGAGAAAATGCAAATTTATGCACATTTTAAGGTGCATTTTGTTTTAAGTCTTGTATTTGATCATCATAGCTAAGTTACACTCGAAATTACACAATTACATCAACTATTCGCGACTCTGTAAATGACATAGTGTCTGGAAAAGTTTCCTAATTTTTGTCCTAACGTCTGATCGTAACCCAAATGGAATGAAAATAATTGATCTTTCATATCAATAAATGTAGAAGATACAAATATTGCATGAAGGGCTCAAATGTTTCTTAGACCAAAGGTACGAATTGGTGCTATTTAACCGGAATGGACATGACGTTTTATGTACTGTATTTGTATTAAGTAATGACGTAATTTGCACGCCTATTAACATAAATCAGTCTAAAATACCTCAAACAAACGGAAACTATATTAAATATCTTGTATGAAATTGATTTAGTGTTACGTTTTTTGTCAATGACTATATGCTTCCATACAAATAAGTTCATCAGTTTAAACAAAGTGTGTATTTTTACACCCTTGTATATTTCGTGTAGGAGATGTGGAAGTCGCTAGCAGAACATCAGTTTTTCACTACAGGAAAGGTTAGGGGATTATAAGTTGTAAGTCAGAGCTGTTTCAGCAAAGTTTGTCTTCAAATTAGCTTACTTTTGTCATTTTTCTAAACCTTTAACTTATAGATAAAGCACGCCCCTTCCCCTGCAACCCCCGCCATCATAGACACTAACAACATCGAACACTGCAAGCGTCAGAAACAATTGATCAGCTGATAGCGAAAGAAGCTGCTTTGAGACACGTGTCACGCCTATAATCAACTAACATAACAAAAGTACAGAAGAAATATCACTTCTGTTTGAAAATGTTAACCCTCTTAGAAAATATTCTCTGTAGGGGAACAGGTAAGCTGAAGACTATAAGAAGCATGGGGCATATACATAAGCAGGCCTAAGTCACAAGGCGCTACGCGAATTGAACAGGCCTGCGAAAAAAAAGCCTCAGAAAAACAGCCCAAGGATATGGATAGACAGACAAAAATATGGGGAAACATGAATACTAATGCAAAACTTCCCCTATTTAACCAACGAATTACATTTTTTGTTGTTTGAATTTTGGACTTTTTAGATATATTTTTGATTAGTGGTAAAATGTGAAATTTGATATTGATAAAAAGCATATGCACTTAAATGGTTAGAAACTCCTAATCAGGAGGGTGCAGACGACTTGAACAATTCCAGAGGTGGAGGAGGCTGGGTCCACTCATAAGGAGACGCACGAGGTTAATAAAGATAGCGATAGATACTTATCCCGTCGCGGTACTAATAGGAAAAAGACCACAGGTACCGTCCTCACTCATATTTTGAGTCATTGTGTAAACAACAAAGTTCCAAATTTCGCCGTTGAATAATGCGCCTGCAGATAAAGGTCAGTGTTGTCTGTATTACTGAGTACTCGGGAAAAACTGCACAGCCCCAGATCTGCTGACTACGCATTATGCGACGGCAGACCAGAGTGTACAGTTTGCAGTTGGACTCCTTATAAGCGAGTAAGGACTGCTGCTCTAGAAAGCGAAGTCTCGGGAGGTAGCATAACTACTATTGGTTATTTAGGATTACGCAGTAGGAAAAACCTGTCTATTATCTCAACACAGGAAGATTTGTGGGTCCCGGTGAGGTCTTTTCAAGAAACCCACAGATCATCCAGAAAACGATTCGTACTCTACAAAAGGTTCTCCAGTAGGAGGGTTAAACGTTTGTGAATGCCGCCCTGGATGATATACCTATTACAGGAAATCTGAGGAAAATGTTCAATGCAAAAAGAAAGACATTTCCCATACGGCTTGGAATTATTTAATTGGATCTTTCGACCCTCTTGCTGATGGCTTTTCCAATTACCAACACAGTAGGTACGCTGTCCCTGGTCTAGCTTAATCTCATTTCTCTGTCTGCCTGATTGGGCTTCTTAACAGAAGACTAGGAAGCGGTAATCCAACTTCAATATAAATCTATAATCTCCTTTCATGTCAGGGTCAGCTTATCATTCATAAACAGAAGTGTGTGTGTGTGTGTGTGTGTGTGTGTGTGTGTGTGTGTGAGAGAGAGACAGAGACAGAGACAGAGACTGCCCTTTAACATGTACATATATCATCATATAAGCTTACAGGGTTAAGTCAAGTTTACATATATATACAAAGACCGAATTATGTCGTATATGGCAGAATGTCAATCATATAGAAGATTTGGTATTCGCAATTGTTTGTAATCTCTACCCACCCTTTTGACAGTGTTTCATTCATATATATGAAAACGTTCAATGCCTTTGTTTATTTATTAAATAATTTATATTCATTTTCGTACCAATCATTCTAGTAACCGAACGCCAATGTATCGCAATAAAGATTGTTCCCAGTCAAATGTGTGTCCAGAATTTATTCGTAATTTTTAACCACAATACAAGTTCAGCCGAAAGAACATGGAATATTTCCTCTATTATTCTATTACGGTCATCCAATGTCTAAAAACACAATATTGCAATATCTTTACTACATCTTCTACCATAGAACACTCCAGACTTTGGTTTTATCATACCAACGGGAATTGTGGCCATATTTCTTCACCTATAAGAGTAATTAAACACAATATATCCCACTACCATAAGAGTAATCGACACCAAAAATTCCACTCCCATAAGTGTAATCGACACCAAAAAATCCACTCCCATAAGAGGAATCATGGAATCTCATGGAAGACTTAGGAATACCTTATACACACTCCCATATAACGAACCATACACACTCCCATATAACGAACCAATGTAGGTTAGATTTCACAGTCAATACATTTCCATTTTGTCATGGATTCGCGAGTGAAAACTGTCGCATTGTAAATTGTACTAATGTCTCATTTCCGTGTCTGTCAGTTTACCTCTGCATGAACGTGTTTCTCGTGGGTTTTCTGTGTGAGGATGAGATCATGTCGTGCGTGCGTGTGTATGTTGCTGTCTTGTCAAGGAAAAAAAATTAGATTCCCAATGTGTTTCCATAACAGAAGTCTCCAACAAATATATTGTGGGGCTAGTAGGTGACCTTTCAGAAAATCATTTCGTTTCTAGGAGCGAAATATCTATGGCCGTGTCGTGTGTGTGTGTGTGTGTGTGTGTGTGTGTGTGATTTGGATTTTTAACGTAGCTTTAACAACTTTTTCAGTCATATCGCTACAATGTATGCAGTGTGGCAGTTTATAGTGATACCAAACACTGGGGGCATGATGTCCCACCCAGTCACATTATCCTGACACAGGTCGACCAGTCCCAGCACTAACCTCTTAATGCTTTGCGCCAAGCGAGGTAGCTGTTTGTTCAATTTTTTTTAAAACAAGTCTTTGATATGATTCGGCCAGGGATTGAACCACTAGGCCACCGAAGCGGTATATGTATGGACCTGTTTAGCATCGGCCAGATTTGTCAGGTACAGGCTGGTACAAATTTCTAATCCATAAAATATTGATGGAAATATGCCTCTTTTTCCCATTCTCTAACGCTAATAATGGAATTGATATCCAGTTTTTTCTAATCCATATGTGCACAGAACATTAGTTGTTCTCTTAACTATTTGTACGTCCGTATTTCTTTATGGTTGTTTGTTGCTAAATCACTTGAACAACTCTGCATATTTTTTCATATGTGCATATTAGACGTCCGTCAAACAGATTTTGAAGGATGAGTCAGCCGTAACTGTGACATTATTTTTCATGAATTATACAATTACTTTTATTTGCATTATGAATCAGTTTCCACCTTATGACTTAGCTGAAGGCAATGTCCAACATAATTTGTAGTCTTTTCATGGTTGCACTCTGTAGTGATGTTTCTTTGACATGTACTACATACATATCAGCTGTTTGTGAGCTCATGTTTAAGACCAATCAAATATACGAGAGAAAAAAAAAAGCTGGTGTGTGTGTGTGTGTGTGTGTGTGTTTGTGTGTGTGTGTGTGTGAGAGGCGGAAGACATTTGCTTATGTTATAATATGTTGTGCTAATTTTATAACAATAAGTTTAACCAAGGATTCCTTTCATCATAAATGTCTGGGAATATTCTTTCGAAATTCGAAACGTTTTGTTAGATTGGTACATAACAGAGGTGGTGACTATATTACAAAATTACCTCATATATATATATATATATATATATATATATATATATATATATATATATATATATATATATATATATATATATATAATAGTTCTTTTATAAAGTAAGATAGTGGATCTAATATAGTTATTAGCTTAAAAATATTATATTTCTGCATAAAGAGTGTTATTGATATGGGTAGGTCGTAGTATTAATTTAAGCTATGCGTTATTTTGAAACTGAAGTGCTGTAATTTTACCATGTTTCTGGAATAGCATTGACAATAACAACTTTTTCAGCGCTGATGTATATATTTTGGGATCTTCTCGTACTTCTTTGGACCATAAGAAGTGCACTTGGTCCACTTTCACGCAATGTGGTGTAATCTTAGCACAGAGTCTCTTCGTTTTATGGCTAACACTTTATAAGATCGGGAAACCTGTTTGATGGAAGCCACATTGTATATATGAATACGAGGTTTCTTATTCATCAGGGAATATCACTAGTACATGAACACTTTTCGCCTACAATATTCTTGGTGAAATGTTCAAAACAGACAAAGATAAGCTATAAGCAGCTGAAGGATGGAAGTCACAACCAAGAACTAGACACAAGAACTAGAGTTAATTACAAAAGTGTCAGAAAGCGAGCAAGTACGCATTCTTTGATGTCAATTTTGGTGAGCCAGCTCAGATCTCAGACCACCTCAAAGAATCATTCCCCATCAAATACGAAATTATTTCGAAGAACATACACCATACATGCTTGCGTAATTTAGAGTTGGTTGTTTAAAACAAATGGGTAAATGTAACGGCTATCTGACACAGTCTTAATAAACTGTTGATCTGGATATAGTCCTGCTCCTTTGTATTAGATCACGTGTTGTTTGAAGGTTTTACTAATGCGCAGTTCAAAACTGATTTCTGACGTGGCAATGCTATATAGGCTTCCCGAAGTACAGCGTTACTTCGGTTAATTTTTCTTGTTTATTAAACCTTGCTTTCTCTGGTAAAATTGCCAACTGTCTCAAATGGCAAATAAGTTAATTAACCGATAAATTAATTAACTACTGGTAGACAATTATTATATAATGTGTGCAATGCCATTTTGTAAATTTTGTTCTTGACATTGATTTTTACGTTGCATCATGCCGGTCGCTAATACGTGTCAACTTTGATAATTATTTATCGGTTAAATACAGTTTCATCGGTGCCTTGTTTTCCGTAAGCCGCTAGATTTGTGATTCATCGTTAATAAAGGCGACCCCGTCTCGCATCCATACATGCGTTGAAATTGACTGTTTTGAAATATATTAGTTTCCTTAAATAATCAGTGCCTATAATATGTATACTTGACTATTATGACATACTATCCATTATATTAATCATCGCTTTTTTTGAAGGGTTTAGTCCATTTGCAAATTTTAGAATTGTAATGAATGACGATACATGATAAAAAAAGGTCCTAATTATAAACGGACATGGATTAATTTTATGATAACGTGTCTAATGTATGAAGGTTTGTGTTTATTAAATGTGAAAATAATGGAATGATATTCAACTGCTACACGGACAACTATAACCACAAGTATATACACTTAACGCTTTCGCATCTTGGCATATGAATAGAAGTGAGTTAAATCAGAGAATACAAGAAAACTGATAACAATTTACTTATTCAACAGATTAATATTAATTTTCTTCTTTATAAAGTAGTAATGCATATTAATTTTGATAAACTAAAACAACATAAACTAACTGAAAAATAAAATTATCTCAAAATGTATTTTTGCAAGCTTTTAATGGCTACGAAGTTGTATTTTTTATTGATAAGAAATCTCGAAGCAACTTCGAGTCTTGCAGCATACAATGACACCTAATTATTTAAATTACAATGGAAAACAAAGCAAAGTCAACGGAACACTCGTACTACATTTATACAAGACTAAATATCCTTTGAAGAACATAATATCGTGCAGATGCAACAGGAGTATTATGGAGCGAGTTTATGGTCTAATAATGAATGTCCATTGCAGTTACATATTATCGGAATGTTCTTCGTTGTCCTCAGTGAAATTTTACTATCACAGGCTATCAAATTCTCATAAGTAATAATGCTGTAAAGAAACAGTAAGCCAATGACCACTTGGCCTATATGAAACACTTGGTCTATGTTATACACTTGGTCTATGTTAAATACTTGGTCTATGGTCTATGTTATACACTTGGTCTATGTTAAATACTTGGTCTATGTTATACACTTGGCTTATGTTAATACTTGGTCCTTGCTATACACTTGGCCCCTGTTATACATAAGATATGTATAAACTGAAAACAAGTATAGCGCTGACAATATGTATTTGCTACCATGATTTCCCGTGACAAACAAACATTTAAATATGGAATTTCATTTTCTGCGGATTGGTTACGACTTAGCTTGAATCATGAAATAAAAACCAGTGTCCTTTGGGTCTGATATCGTAGTAGGAACTGCTGTAACATGTGAGAGAAAAAAGAGGAAATGATAGAATATTACTTTTGAGAAAAGCACGACACATGTATGTCCCAGCGCTCCGCCTTCCAAATTAGCAGCAAGCAAAAATTTAATCGGGTGCAGCTACGAAAAGCATACATATATTTAAAGAACTGGTGTTCAAGGATGTACTTGTCTTTCAAACGGAACAACATACAATGAAACAAAACTTTGTTATATTATCTATCTATCATACATCTCTCCTCCGATCATACGATATATATATATATATATATATATATATATATATATATATATATATATATATATATATATATATATATATATATATATATATATATATATATATATATGCTTTATTATTATTGTTTATTATTAATAATAATAATAATACATGAGAACAAACTTGTGGCATAAGCGATAAAGGGCGTGCTTCAAACAGACCCGCAACATGCATTGGACCCGGGGATTAGTATGTGATGGATTTTAATGGCAGCTCACTGATTCGATACTACAACACATCGAATATATATATATATAACTAGATGATTGTAGCTAAATGGCAGCTAAATGTCTTTCCAAAGGACACACCGAAGCAGCCGACAAATGGTTGCCCTAGGGTTGTATCAAACTCGATACTTTTGGATTGCATTCGCTAAGCTACCGCAGCTCCGGAGCAGATTGCACAATTACTACTTAGCTGAAATCTGGCATTAGAACAGTACAAAAGTTTCGACAACATTAACTATGGAACACATTATGTTCGAAATAGTGCCGTCCTTGTTAACTGTGGTATCTATGATTTGGAATGCCTCATTGATCATCTGTAAAAGCAATGATTACCTAATCTGCTGTAATGGTTACCCTGACTGTTCCATTGTCCATAATAAATTGACTGGAAATGCAAATTATGTAATTGTTGATCACATAACAAATCATTCATTTACTTGTATTTCTTGCTGTATTGGCATTCCATGCAATTATTGTGATCCACACCAGTCTTTCATGCTTCATTGGTAATTTGTCTGCCCTCGTATGAATTTTAATTCAAATGCAATGCACTCCATTCTTGATGGCTTATTTTTCTGCTGTAATGGTTATTCACGTGCGATATTTTCTTTATACTGCAGTATTAGTTGCAACGGAAATCCCTAGTACTCTTCGTTTCCATGAAATTCCACTTTATCTTCATTATTCTGTGTTGACCTCGGCTGTAATTCTCCTTTAGAGGTACGTTCCACTAGCTGTATGGGCTTTTTAGTCATGGATGATCGACATACATTGCTTCTGTCATCACTTCTCAGCAAAACAGCCACACACTCTGTTAAGGTTTGAAGTTTTACTTCTCAGCCGTTTGCTTACCTGTTGTTGAAGGCATACTAGTTTTTTTTTTTTTTTTTTTTTGTAAGACAACTTGCTAGTTCTTTTAATACATTTTTCTGACAGATTGAATTTAAAATAATCCACATTTTATCCGTTAGACTTAGATGTTTTCTTCATGGGCCTAATTCTCCAAAAAGCACATTAAGTTACATGGACCATGGCAATAATTAGTACGTAATATAACCTTTCATGTTGTATTTAAAACAAATCTTTGCACATGAGTTCAATTTTGACTTTCGAACATCATTCGCAACAGAGGCCATTCCTACTGATCATTCCTCGACTTTTGCCGAGAGATGTCGTTCGGACCACATTCAGTCAATCTATTCTTAGAAATGGATAGATGATGCTTTCGTTTATGTAAAAAACATATACGGCGAACAAAATGTCTAAATTTCTGTAAATTACTGGTTCAACATACAGCCAAATCACATTTTATTTTGCAGACATATATATCATAAGTGATCCAAATGTTTCGATCGCATCACCAACAAAGTCAACATTGACAAATAGTCGATATTGTGATAAAAACTCTGCCACAAAAACCATTCAACGATTTGGACAAATTTAATTGTTTTCTGTATTAGTTATTGTACCGTAAGACGTGGTAAATTGTTATGATGTCAGCTTGTCCGTCTGTTACAGTTTTCCTTTCCGCAAAACAACTCTACTTCTCCAAACGTTGTGTGTGGATTTCAGAAGAGGCTAAGAAGACATTTATCGATTTTAAGGTTAAAAGTAAAGGTCATTATGACTGAAAGAGAAATGCTTTCCGCTGAATGACATTAGTTCTGCATCACCGATCAAACACTGTGGATGGCTTGTACTTGGAGTAATATAGTAAACTATAGATTTTAAGGTCTAAAGGTCGCGACTATGGAAAGAGTAGTATGACAATAGTGGTTTATGTACATTGGTTGTGTTCAAGACTGCAAACCTTGACCAAAGGATCAGATCGTTGAGACTTGATGGTCAATAGTCCACCACGCCATCCCACTGTATGCATATAGGATTATTAAACATAAGGTGGGCTAATATAGCAGTACCATTACTTTCAAAGATTGGGTCTAAAATTAATACGAGGTTAGTATGCAACTGTACGATTTATCCTATTAAATATTCAATATTAACTCCTTTCGATATAAGAACAGTTAGTCAAATAAAATATTCAATATTAACTCCGTTCGATATACGGAAGAGTGATCACATAAAACTGTCAATAGTAACTCCATTCGCTATAAGGACAACTAATCAGACAACATATATTGTAAACCCCGTTCAATACAGAGAATATCATAGATTTTCAAGGAAAAATGGCGACAATTGTGAACATTTAGATTATTTATTATCTCTATTTCAACATGGGCATTTCGCTATCCTCAAGAGATCGCTCCGGTGACCTAGAGGTAAGAGTGTCCGCATCGGATGCGGGAGGTCGTGGGTTCGATCCCCGGCCAAAGTCATACCAAAGACTTTCAAAATGGTACTAACAGCTGCCTCGCATGGCGCTCAGCATTAAGAGATAAGTGTTTGGTCTGGTCGGCCTGGTGTCAGGATAGTGGGACTGGGTGTGACATCATGCTACATGTCTGCGGCATGATGCCCCAGTGCTAAACTGTCCCACTGCAGACATCGTAGCGATGCAAATTAAAAATTGTTAAAGCTACGTTTATAATCCAAATCACACACACACACACACACACACACACACAAGAAAATTTGAATGGTCACCATTATAATTTTGTTCATGCAAACCTGTAACTTTATTTCGCGATGTAAATATTCTTCCTGACTGAATGACTTATTGCTTTCATTTCGTTAAAACTTTTCACCAATCTGCAAATGTTAAAATCTTGTATCGATAGCCTATACATGTTATACGTTAAACGTTGTGTACGGTAAAGAAAATTTCAGAACGGACTTCTGACAAGTATGAGCTTTGTGCAACGTGAGTAGATTCCGCCTCGACAAATTAGTCGCTTTGGTAGAGTCACCAGTATACATTATTGTTCTTTACGTTTTGTCTTGGACGTTTAGGTTGCTTTGCTACCACATGGTCTCTAGAATAAATTCACTAGTTTCAATGAGTTAAAAGCTGTTATCGCAAGGTCCTCAGGAAAATTTGTTTATTTTAGGGAGTTTAAAGCTGTTATCACAAGGTCCTCAGGAAAATTTGTTTGTTTTAGGGAGTTTAAAGCTGCCTAGGTAAAACACAGTCCTGGCATATATTGTATTCATTAGGGACTTTAAACTGCATTATTACCACATTGTCACGACCATAAATTAGGCACTTTTCGGGACTTTAAGCTGCTTTGTCCTGAACAGAGATACGTCCCTTTCAATAAGTACAAGACGGTTTTCTTATCGCACTGTTTCCAATAGAAATATTATGTGCGTCACAGTTTGCGCTGAGAGCCCCTTCAAGTCGATGGATCTTGCATTTGCTCTCTGGCTTAGATCCACAGTACTAGACAGCGACAGCATGCCGTGGAGCTTCTCATGAACAACCGTTTTGTGGTGACGCTTGAAAAGTATTTAATGTGGTACGTATAGACAGAGCGGAATAAAGATATTTTTTCTTTCAATACGTAGTTTTAATTCAATGATAGATTCGCACGATAATGCAGATTACTGTTTGTTGTTTGCTGGATCTTTAGACACAAAACACAGAAAAGAGAATACAGTTTGAAGTATACACGTGTTCCATAGAACTCTCTTTTCCTATTTTCAATGTTACTATTTTTTCCAAATATGCACACACGCGCGCGCACACACACACACACACACACACACACACACATCAAGGGCAGAAATATGTCTTTCCCTTGATTACGACATCAAGCGCAGAATTCGGTTTTTCTGGGTGTCACATGATTACTGTTAAGGTTTGTTTAACCGATAGGTACTCTCATATGCAACCACACACGGTAATAAACTCCATTATTTAGACTGAATTGAACAGTATCAGCAAATACATTTCTACCCGTGTAAATATTCGGGCGTCGAAGCTTCCGGTGGTTTAAGGAGTCTCTTTTACACTACAGGACAAGTCAATGTGATACGATTTAAAATCTCTTCCTATCACCCATCTCCAATGAAATCAGACCAAGAGTTAAGTGTCTAAAATTGTCTAAATGGGGTGAAAAGACTTGTGTATTTATTTCTTGTTAATCAGCTAATAGTAAAATGATTATTAGTTTTGTTCTGGTTTTAGAAAAAGAAAATCTCCCTTGAATCTTACATTTAATTTACATTTTCTAATATTGCTTTGAAGAGACAATTTCTATATCTCTGTCTATGGTATTACCGTTAAAGCCAAATTCACGAAGACATTGAAAATGGAGTTTTTCTAATGTACAAGTTTTGGTCATGTTCTATAGGGTATCGAACTCGGTATCCATAAATTAGAATGTTTGTGCACATTGAAACAATTTAGTTTCCTTATTGTTTTATTGTTTGCTTTAATGATATATTTTTTTGTAAGTTATATTAACATTATATATGTTACATTAACTTACATTATATATGGAAATTGCACCAAATTTTAGTATACGCCAAGTATACTAAAATTTGGGGCAAATTCCATATATAATGTTAGTCAACTATTTCATGTTTCCCGCATTTCCGAAAAATCACAAAACGTTTTATTATCTTGATGTTCGTTCTATTTGCTAATATGTTATTTTGAATTATATAATTATTTTTAAAAAAAACGTCAACCTGTTTTTTTTTTTGCCCTAAAAAATGTTCTTTTTTTATGTAAATTTTTTTACGCGTTTGTCATAAATATTTTATTTGAGAACTGTGAACACATTCTGGTCGTTCATTGTTAAGTTTTCTGGTTATTTGGCCGTCATCATTCTGCTTTCTGTCTCATTGGGGTTACTCTGGGCGCTGTAAGCTTCTTGTTGATCGTTTTCATATCCTATTTAGACTTCTCGAAAATGATTAAATGAAAACATATACGGTAACCTGATATGCGGGTGATTAGTTTATGGGGGACGATGACACAGTTTCAATACATGTAGTACATTCTAATCCAAACTTGGGTTACAATAGTTATGCAAATACAATATTTTCTCAAACCGTTTTTGTGACTACTTACTTCTAAGTAACATCTATGCATATCGAGTCTAACAATAACCACGAAGTTCGAAACGAAGACTAAAACAAAACACATCTAATTCATGGTACACAGCAGATGATACCCTGCCGATATTTCTAACATTTGACAGTTTTATTGGACACTCGATAACGATTTTGCGTATCAAGTTTTCAAATCTAATTGCGTTATAAAACCACATGTACTTGCATATATGCACAGCAATGTCTCATGCTGCGCAATACTGTGATGGGTAATTGTTTTTGTTTTGCTATTTTTTTTAAAATAATATTTTTTTAATAATAAATGGTAAATGGCTTTGCCACCTTGCTTTATAGACAGTTAGTAACATTTCCAGGACCCTTAAGGCAGAACATTAGTAGAAACATATACTACTGCCTCGTTGTTTCTTTTTTTTTAATTCTGAATAGCTGCATAATAATCATCGTTTTTCGAGAATGATGTAACGTGTATAAGAAGAACGGGAACAAATAAGTAATAAGTATAAATTTGTTGTTTTCCTAAATAGTTTTTTTTTATTATGGCATGTTTATACTTGCTTTAGTTTGTGGAGTAATTTTATAAATTAAAAAATATTTGCAACTGTGTTTATAAAGTGATCAAAAATTGCTTATCGTATAAAATTGGATTGAAAATTATATTTTTTTTAAAGTAAAAAAAGCAACAATATTCGTTATTCAAAGACACTTTCAAACCTTAGAAATTATGTTATCTTGCAGTCTTTAACAAAGCAATGTTTCTGTATCACAACTGGACTGCCACACGTTTGATAAAGAACGTAACAACACTAATTTACGCATTAAGATTTGTTTGTTTTACTTACTTGCAAGCGGAATGAAAGTGCAAAATGATAAATGATGGTTGATAAAACGTGCTGAACTGCGTTCAATACTCGTAATTAGGATTATTAGATGATACAATCAAGCAATTATCGATTTGTGTCCACATAGCATGCTTATGTCTGCGATGGAAATAGTTTGTCTACATACGATGATCTTTCTCATTTCTCGTCTTCAGCTTTTGATTGTCATTGCGAAAGGTCTGCGGTAGTATATGTTTCCTTGACATAATATCGCGAGTTGCCATGTTTCGTCCTTGCGGCTAGAAAACAAATTCTGGAAAGCACTGAATATGATTAAACTCTAAACTCCTTGAATAATTCGATGAGAATATGACCATGGTTTCGGCGATGCATTTTTGATCTGTCACTTTCAAAGTCAATGTCAAATTCAGAAATTCTCACTGAGCTGAAACGTTGTAGGGATACTAAAGTGACAAGTTCTATATATAAATTTATTCCACATTAAGACTTACCAGTGTCCAGTACAAAAGGCTTGAGCTAAAACAAAGATGACATGATTTGTACAGTGATGAGGTCTGTATTTGAAGTCCGAACGCTATTAATAATTTTCAAGTTGCGTAGACGACACATTTCAGCAACCAGAATAGTTTCCTTACTAGTTAGGTTTATTTTCTGACACTGGAAGCTGGTACGTGGTTTTATTATGATACGAAAACCACACATCTTCGTATAGAATCGAATACATGTAACTAAGATGCTTACTTCATGGAAGATGGAATGAAATGTATAAAAATAATTCAAGACAGTTGAATTATCTACCCCGACCGACCGTTTTTTTTCTGGGTGGGAGTGTTCGATTGAGAGCAATATGGCCTGGGATTGTTTTAAGAAAAAAATCCGTCCCCCGAATAGTTTTTTTTTAAAATACAAATATTATTGATCAGTTTGTATTTGATAAAGATCTTATTCTGTCAAGCAGTAAACGAAAAATTATGTTTGGGAAAAATAATCTAAAAGACGGTTTGCATGAAAATCCAAGTGGCTTTAGTTGCGCTCATTTTCACTTTGTAAAGTTTGCCACATTCGCATTTTCATCACACATTTGGGACCGATTGATCTTTATCGTGGAGATAGGCAGGTGGAACGTGTTGTGGTGGTGGATGGATGGAGGAAACTGGGATGCTTTTGGATGAAAATGTCCTGCCCCCAAATATCTCGCAAACAAATATTCTTGCTCTAATACTTTAAGGAGGCATCCCCACCCCACCCCAATTCTAACCATTAATCAGAACAAAAATTAGCTTAAGGTAAACAAACAATAATTCTTGCTTTGAGTTTTAAGAGACTTCCCCACCCTACTCCAAGCTAATTATATCTATTAATAAAAAAATAGCTTAAGGAAAACAAACAATAACTTGCGCCCTCCTTTCGTCCGACAATTAAATAGTAGGCCTCCTGTTGGAAATTAGCCATGTTTTCTTCTATTTTGTTGTTTGTACACTGTGACATAACCTCCACAATATGTGTTGTTTACATGGCAAGATTTGACAAGTCCACACTTTATACAAAATATTGCTTGGGAATTCAAGTCGGCGTACAACAATATATCCTCTGTCGAATAAAGCTTGCAGTTCATGTCTCTGCAGAGACTGACATGTTTTCACACTTTGAATAATATTAGTTAAGAAAATGTGCCAACCCTGCAGATGCACTCGGTTGTTCCGATTCAATATGTACGAAGTGTGATAGTTGCTACGATCCCTGTACTTATTATGTTTATTAATGTCTCATATTCACACTTCACAATTTTCATGTTCCGTAAACAGACACATAAGGAATATATATATATATATATATATATATATATATATATATATATATATATATATATATATATATATATATATATATATATATATATATGTGTGTGTGTGTGTGTGTGTGTGTGTGTGTGTGTGTGTGTGTGTTGAGAAAACAGCCATCTCTGCTCTGCAGTCGCGTGGTTGCAATCTATACCCTTATAGGCCAATATCCGTACCATTTTAGTTTTTTGTGCTTCTTCATTTCATACGTGGTAATCTGTCTTCTATAAATAGTGCAATAAATGAACTGAGTTATACTTGATGGATCAAAATAATACAAACGAAACAATAATACAAAAATAACAAATATACAGCGTATAAAAAGTAAAACGTTCATTTGTATCATGATTCATTACTATTGTTTGCTTTTTACATATTTTGTAACATATTCTGCCGCGTTTGCATGCAACATACCGAGTTAGTCTCTATCGGGAACGATATGGTTTTATGGTTCCACCAAAATATTACCATAGCTAAATATTTGCCATCGTCATAATATAGCTTAATTTACTGCCAATGGACAATACAACCGGAAGTTCCCACGTTCGCCTGGCTGTTTGTATGGTTGAAAGCTCATACAAAACAAATGGATCTAATTGACAGTAAGTAAGGAAGAAAATATTGACAAAGTGGAGATATCTTATGCTGAAGAATACAAACATCCGGGAATTTTAAGAGTTGTGAAAATGCGTGACCACCTGAAGATTTTTTTTTTTTTTTACACTTATACACGACTTGACACAATGTAAAATGATTACAATCATACACTGGACGAAGTTTAAAATAATTACAATTATACAAGACTTGACGGAGTTTAAAATAATTACAATCATAGAAGACTTCAAGTTTATAAAAAGTAAAATCATAGAAGACTTAAGGTTTACAATAAAATATAATTAAGGAATACTTGACTGCCTTTAAAATAATTTTGGAAATAAGAGATGACCTTTTCCTTCCGCATGTAGCTAGAATACGAGTTTGTTAGTCCATTGTTTTATGTTGTGTGACGAATTTTTGAAAAGCATACGTGAATACTTCTATTTATGTTGGACAGTTATTGTGGTGCATCAGTCCTGCGCTTTGCATCTTGTATTGAATATAAGGTGAATTATTAATTTTTCAGCCATTGACAAAATTCAACCCGTGTGATGTTAGTTAAGGGTCAGACTTAATAATCGATTTTTCTATTCGTTTTATTACATTTTGAAGAATTTATAATTACGACAGACTTTAGTTTAAAACATTATTTCTTTTTAAGCTTAAACTTCACCCCCCATACATATATATATATATATATATATATATATATATATATATATATATATATATATATATATATATATATATATATATATATATATATATATATAATGGACAATAAATATACAGGCATAGATGAAAAGGACGTATAGCTTAAACGTATTGTATTAATGTGTCCAAAATGTTGAGCTGGAGACAAAATTTGTACATAACATAAAAGACAAACATTTACATAAAATGTTAAGTTCGATTTTTAGATTTTAAAATTTAACACTACTTTTATTAGCCTGCTCCACGCTGTTCAAAAGTAGACCCAGCCCAAAATTGTGATAAATTATGCTCACAAACTGCGTAAACAAAGTATAACGGTCGTCAGAACGCCTCATAAATAGTTAAGTAAAATATAATGACAATAAAAACATATTAATCTAAGACGGACGGATGTGAACGTTTTGGATAATTGTGTAATATAAGCTTTATCTGAAACCTATGTTCAATAACTCCTTTTTGTTCCCCATACATTCCAGCGGCAAAGTAACTGTTATAGACATTGAAAAGCATGTCCCTTCAGTGTTTCTGTACCTTCCAATGAATGATCCAGCTTAAATGTACAATCAGCGTGTTGTCACGACTCGTCGTCTAAAGCTTGTTAGACAGTGTACTCTATCAGTAATTTGAAGAAAACATATTCCAAATTAGTCTAGAAAGTATTTTACAAAACGGGTACAATTTACATATTCAGAAGTTCTTAGCTATTGTTGTTGAAATATCCTTTTCATCAAACGTTGAAAGAAAAAGATGTCTGAAACATCGTATCATGTACTGGCTGATATAGTAATGTCTTTTGATGGTGTCTTTTCTTTAAAAAAAATAGTCCGGTTCATATTTGAGATATAATTAGGTTTTATATCTTGTAAAATGTAATTCTAACAGATATATGAACTTTTTTTATCTTCAGATTAGATACATTTAGTGAAGACATCGGCTCTGCATGATAATATGATATTTGCTTCAATCAGCATATATATTATCCATTTAATGTTATCTAGAAAACCAATGTATACCTTCTACACTGATTACTCTTTCGTGTATTCACCTATAGAATCTTCAGTTAGGTGAACATCATTTTGTTTCCTCGTAGTGACCCTGTATCTCAGTGAATAGAACGTAATGGATTTTTCAGGACGTTCATTACAGTTTGGGTTTTTATAATATTGGTATAAAGAAACTGTTAACTTCCTTCTTGTGAAGAATAATTTCCTTAACTTTGTTAAAAGAAAAAAAAGATAGACGAGATTTCTTTCTAGATTATTGTTATTGTCGTTGGTATCAGTCCGACTTTGCACCCTTTAGTTATTTTACAATATTGTATCATTTGTATTAGTAAGTATACTAGTAGTAACCTTATACTTAGTTATTTTACAATATTGTATCATTTGTATTAGTAAGTATACTAGTAGTAACCTTATACTTAGTTATTTTACAATATTGTATCATTTGTATTAGTAAGTATACTAGAAGTACCCTTATACTTAGTTATTTTACAATATTGTATCATTTGTATTAGTAAGTATACTAGTAGTACCCTTATATTTAGTTATTTTACAATATTGTATCATTTGTATTAGTAAGTATACTAGAAGTACCCTTATATTTAGTTATTTTACAATATTGTATCATTTGTATTAGTAAGTATACTAGAAGTACCCTTATACTTAGTTATTTTACAATATTGTATCATTTGTATTAGTAAGTATACTAGAAGTACCCTTATATTTAGTTATTTTACAATATTGTATCATTTGTATTAGTAAGTATACTAGAAGTACCCTTATACTTAGTTATTTTACAATATTGTATCATTTGTATTAGTAAGTATACTAGTAGTACCCTTATATTTAGTTATTTTACAATATTGTATCATTTGTATTAGTAAGTATACTAGAAGTACCCTTATATTTAGTTATTTTACAATATTGTATCATTTGTATTAGTAAGTATACTAGAAGTACCCTTATACTTAGTTATTTTACAATATTGTATCATTTGTATTAGTAAGTATACTAGAAGTACCCTTATATTTAGTTATTTTACAATATTGTATCATTTGTATTAGTAAGTATACTAGTAGTACCCTTATACTTAGTTATTTTACAATATTGTATCATTTGTATTAGTAAGTATACTAGTAGTACCCTTATACTTAGTTATTTTACAATATTGTATCATTTGTATTAGTAAGTATACTAGAAGTACCCTTATATTTAGTTATTTTACAATATTGTATCATTTGTATTAGTAAGTATACTAGTAGTACCCTTATATTTAGTTATTTTACAATATTGTATCATTTGTATTAGTAAGTATACTAGTAGTACCCTTATACTTAGTTATTTTACAATATTGTATCATTTGTATTAGTAAGTATACTAGTAGTACCCTTATATTTAGTTATTTTACAATATTGTATCATTTGTATTAGTAAGTATACTAGTAGTAACCTTATATTTAGTTATTTTACAATATTGTATCATTTGTATTAGTAAGTATACTAGTAGTACCCTTATATTTAGTTATTTTACAATATTGTATCATTTGTATTAGTAAGTATACTAGTAGTACCCTTATACTTAGTTATTTTACAATATTGTATCATTTGTATTAGTAAGTATACTAGTAGTAACCTTATATTTAGTTATTTTACAATATTGTATCATTTGTATTAGTAAGTATACTAGTAGTAACCTTATACTTAGTTATTTTACAATATTGTATCATTTGTATTAGTAAGTATACTAGTAGTAACCTTATACTTAGTTATTTTACAATATTGTATCATTTGTATTAGTAAGTATACTAGAAGTATCCTTATAGTTAGTGTCTAATTAGTACGTTATACTGTTTGAATGATCTCCAAAGTGTGTATAATTCGTGGTATTATTTGCAACAAATTTAAAAAGGGATTAGCATAACATTTCCCAAGTTGATGTTGAACGACTTTCATTTTAAATATTCCGTGAACAAGAATGGCGTCTGCTGAAATCTCCTCATTCTTCGATGTAAATGATGGACGTAGTCTCGTAACTGAAATATAAAAAATATAGTATAAGACCATGCCAGCTTAACCAGTGAACACCAGTATAAATATAACCAGCAGAATCGAAGTCATTCTATCTAGCGTAAATAATTATGGTCAAGTACAGTTTCAAGTAAAATGTATTCAAGAAAAACTCCACAACAGATTGTTTAATAAAACATCATGTCATAACATGTAATAACCCAACATATTCTGTTTAGGCTTGTGATAAAATGATTAGAAAGCTATGCAGTAGTTTTTGTTTTGTTGTGAGAATCCTCCAAAATATCTTCCCGACCTGAGAGTTAGGTCTGTTTTATAATATCGATACTCTAATAGGGTAGTTCAACAGGTAGTGCCAAAACCTTACGCTTTGATTTAAGCATAGTTTCTAGTATTCGTACCGTGTTGGTGTCTTTTATTAACTCTATTAGTATTTAGAGTATGTTTAGGACATTGACATGCCTAGTAAATTGACATGTTTAGTACATTGACATGTCTAGTTAATTTGACATGTTTAGTACATTGACATGTCTAGTTAATTTGACATGTTTAGTACATTGATGTCTAGTTCATACATCTGGCAGCCTCTTGCAGTTCTTCAAGTTTTTTGTTCTTTCATTAATACAGGTTCTCGAAATCAGTGCTTCTGTTTTCAAATACGTGTGGCATATGATGTAAATGTTTCTCACGCTGTAACTGAATCTATTTCTTCCAATGGCTCTTTGGGAATATTTTCAAAAGTAGTTCTTTCATAGAACTAAGACGATTATAGAAAGTAAAACACCTGCAACTGTGAACGGTGTCCCAGACATGAAGGCCACAAGTCACTAGGTCTATCATACTTTGCGGGTAGTACGTTTGTAAGAATTTTACATAACTTTGCTTATACGATCAATGTTCGTTTTCCTTGTCACCATCAATATATGAAGAAAGAACTATCAGTAGAAATGAGGCATATAATATAATTTTCCGCGATAATTCTACGCACCTAGATTTCCCTCAGCAAGGTAAATATGACATTTTACATATGTGACACAATCAAAAAATTTCTTTGTGTATCGTAACCCAGAATAAAGTTGTAAACACGACTGAGTGTGTATTTTTAATTGATGTATGTATATCGTCGTCAAAGATAAGAGCTAACGTCTTGTCTAATATGAGTCACTCAAAACTAGTACAGAAAATAATGTATGTATGTATGTATGTATGTATGTATGTATGTATGTATGTATGTATGTATGCATGTATGCATGTATGCATGCATGCATGCATGCATGCATGCATGCATGCATGTATGTATGTATGTATGTATGTATGTATGTATGTATGTATGTATGTATGTATGTGTGTGTGTGTTTGTGTGTATGTGTGTGTACTTACGTACGTAATTGTTTGCAGATATATCATTTATATATACTTTTACTTCTTGTTTCAAGTATTTCAAATGGCGTCCTCTTATACTGGTAGCTTTCGCTGTATGAAAAGGTTTCAGAGATTCGGTCCTGGAGGCAATGTCCTCATGCGGCCTTCATAGTGATTTTAGTTTGAGACCCTGTTTCAAAAGTACATTTAACATAATTTATGGTGCAACTGCGAAAATATATAGCGCCTTTACGTCAATGTACGTCACGTGTCATACAAATTAATCATTACATTAAAAGCAGATTGGTATCGTCATTTTATGTGCACTATTTCATATCATTCGAATAGATTACCAATGATGTGGCAATAAATTTACATAGAACGTTTGTAATTATGAAAGTAAATTTGCATTGCAGTCTGAGAAAATTGTTCAACAATATGATTTTAGTTAATCTTACTTTCCTTTCAATAACAGAGGTTTATAAGGCTTGCGGGACCTTAAAACACCATATTGCATGCGGTCCTTTCTTGTCCCGTTAGTTACTAAATCAACAATTTCACTGGTGCATCGAAACGAAAGAGAAAATCGATCTTCTATCAAACCTTCTGCCCACGTCTACCAAACCAAAACAAATGACAGGCCTAAAGACTGACGACTTTACTAATCATCTGTATATATATATTCTTAGAAATCAACGTCATCAACGGGTTGTCATGATTCATCAATTTACCCGAGAAAATATTTGTGCATAAAAGGCACCCCCGCCCAAAAAATATATGGCATGAAACATGCGTTATTTGCCAAGAAGTATCAAATGCTGCATATAATACTACCTGTAGTTATGTATACACACATGTATTCAAATTAGAATTTTTGTATATTATGATGGACCATATAGCCACTATTGTGCTGATGTGTCATTGCATATACTACTACTTACGTATCTGAATAGTTTATGAGTGAATATTACTTTCTCGTTAAAATAGTGTCAAGATTTTATTAAATTGATAAAAAGCCGATCATACAGATTTGCTTATAAATCTGAGTATCTGACATTTACCTATATTTCTGTTGTGTTATACATGTCTTAAAATATCGACCTGTTTGTACATACCTTGATCTGCATGTATAACTTGTCTTGAGGATCATTTAGAGTATCTACGGTATTGAATCTGTCCATCATCTCTTATACGAAGTTGTGCTGGAAGGTTTACTCTCGCCGGTAGGGCGAGTGGTCTGTGATCAGAGCGCGCTTCGCCTGGCTGCTACACAATAGGCTCGGTAACGGCAACCCTCTACAAGATCGTATCTCCACCAATGCAACGTAACTCAGTGTCATTACTGTCAATGATTGAAGAGGTTTTACAGTTCTCGACGATCTGCTGCTTTGACTGCCTTCTTTCTGCATATTAACTAGATCTAACGTGGGCTATAAGGCACGAATGCATGGAAAAACGCTCTTCAGCCATGAGGACGGGATATTATCAATTTTGTCTGCGGGCAACCAACCAATAGGTAGTCATCTACATTTCAACTATCAAGTTCATTTGCAAAAGCAAACATGCGATGCATAATTACATGGGTATTATATTTTCCTTACGCATTACTGTTTTTCAGACGAACAAATTCCGTTGAGCAAGATGAAAGAGCTGAAGTATACCTAGCCAAAGCTAGGATACCCCTTCGATGGAAGGTCGTGTGGAATTCAGCAGTCTAGACCGGGTTCGTCTTTTAGGGAGTCTCCAAACAGGATCTATAGGCCCTTTAGGGCCTCCTTACTCAAGTTCTGAACCAGGGCATTCCTCCTCTATAGCTGCGCGTCTTAGTACGTCAGTCGCGACAGCAGCGGCTGCGGCGGCGTCAGTCACTAGTGTAAATGGAGGCACAGAGATAACAAGACCCGCTTCCCCAACAACGTTTGCGTCATTGCAAGGACAGTATTTCCATCGCTGTATACCCCCAGGAGCGTCACTCCATTCCTCCGGTAAGTTATGTATACTATTCTTACTTAGCAGCCACTGATAATAAATCGTTTCTGATCAATAGGAAAGTACAACGTTTAAAAGTTTGTAAATGAATATCCATTTACCTAAAACTGAAACAAAAATAAATTATCTCAGCAAAATCTTTAGTACACACACCTAGGCAATTATTATCTTTTATTTCATTTATTTTGGAATTTAGTACAAAGTGTATACTTTCTCTCATATTTAAAGACGTATATCATTTGGTTACATAACTAATTACATTTTATCGAGACTGATTGTTTCAAAGATGATTTATATACATAAGCCACCCACCCGGGCCACCCCCGATTCTTGGAACATTTCTTGGTGTTACTTGTTGCCTGTTATATATGTTGAGTATGTTCAGGAGAAATGGGCGTTTTTTAAAATGAAATTATGATAAAAACATTTTTCATCTAGATTTTAATTTAAAGTAGATAACTATAATAATAGTGGTTATATATATATATATATATATATATATATATATATATATATATATATATATATATATATATATATATATATATCATTTCCTTTCATGGAAGAAAAGTGCTTGATTTGAGGAGAACAAATTACATGTCCAAATCATTTGTTTTAAAGGCGTGCCTCGCAAAATTACATGGAGAGCTCAGTCATTATGATAATCCAATTTGGAATACGCTCTTTTATTTCGAGCGCTGAGAGAATTGGAGGTGGGGGTATTGTGGCAACAGTTAAAATTGAATCGTTTAGAGACTGAATTTGACGAGTACGAAGACTATATATTTAAATCACAAATTACTTGTCATTGGCATATTCGCTTTTTCTTTATTTTGGGTTAATATCGTAGTATTTATTATTTTAAAACTGAATACGTTTTTCATAGCCCAATCTACTATCTATCATTTATGGTCACACGGAACAGATTTATTTGTCATTTTAAAATATAGTAACTTCGGAACCCATTCTGGTCAGTTATAGAGGCAACTAAAATATATGTTTATTATAAAAACTCGTTTGACTTCAGTTTATATAAAGCTCATGTTAGATTAGTCTTCTTTGGTATTTTCATTCATTTTTCCCACTCGTTTACTTGTTTCCAGTTGCTAAAAAAACTTCAGTCATTAGTATTCACAAAAATTCTACGTTTTATTTTGAACTACAATGAAATTTAGTCAAATCTTTTATCAACAAAAATGCTTTAATAATTATATAAGCGACTGAATGAAAATTTAAAAAATAACAAAAGGTGACTTTCTTTAAGCGAGGCGTAACACTATTAAAGACGTAGAGCTTAAAAGCTGGATTTCATCATAAAATAAGTACATTGCCAAATTGTTTCACTAGCAGGTGAAGAGTAATGACCCTTTGTAAACAAGAATGCTAAAAAAGAGACAGGAATATACTCCAGAATATTATATTAATGAGTATCATATACACATACCAAAAACATTACTTTTTTTCTTATAAAAATAAGTTGTAAATCTCCCTAAATTGTATGGAATAAAAAAAACTACATGTAAAATATAACATTTTGTTGGAATCATTTAACTGTTATAAGAATAATAGGAAAATGCACCGCCAATTCATTTACGCATATTTCTTTAGAAAACGGCGTTTATCATTTTGAATTTTTTTTTTTTTAAAAAAAAATCAGATTAACAGTATACTTTGCAAATTCGTAAACATTTAAAGATATGCGTTCTCGTTATAGAGATAGATTTGTAAATACCACATACTGTATATACTCACTTATAACTTAACCACAGCAGCAAACAAATAGACCCTAAGATGTCATTGCATAAACTGCTGACTATCTAGGTCTGTAAATTGTTTGCAGTTGGACGCTACATACAAACGAGTATATACGGTAGAAAATTCTTTTATCCCTACTTGGTTGGACTGCAGTTACTCTGCGGACATCGAAACGATTTACACCAAATTAACCATTGAATCGGTCAGCGGTCGACTGAAATGTATGTTATGCAAAGGTTGATTGTCACCACAAGCCGATGGGTCAATTCTGAAAATATGTATTGTCAGAAAATTATAATTATTGACCATAATTTAGTCACTGGAGGTCCATATGAAGTATACTGTAGTGAGCGTTGAATAATTAATTCTTAAAATGTACGCCACTCCCTGCTAATGCTTAAAGGTTTAATCCATTTGCTGAATTGGCATGGTGGCAAAGTTCTGAATCTGGTGATGTAAATTAATGCGTCAGATCTATCGACGCGGGTGGCACAATGTACACTGCTTTTGGACAACCCAAGCTATGCCCATGCGTCGACTATATAAATACAGTAAGGTTTCATCACCGAAAACGTTTTGTTCTCATTTTCATCCATCTCCACGACATTTGAAGTTACAAAATTATACCGTCTGTACTCACGTGAAAGTAGGATCTGACTGCAAACAACATAGACCTATATCTGTCGGCCTATTATGCAACTGCAGATAAGGGTCTGTGGCATTAGTTCTATTGGGCGAGTAGTCATAAAAGCTGCATAGACTCAGACCTATCGGCGCATTATGCTACATCAGATCTGGGTCAGTATACTGTAAGCTGACTATATACGGTAACGGCCAATGATGTATGTTGTGAAATGACGTGACGTAGAGTTTTAACGTAGCTTTAAATATTTTTCAGTTATATCGCTAGCATGTTTGCAGTTTGGCAGTTTATAGCGGGGCATGATGCCGCAGACATATATATCATAATGTCCCACCCAGTCACATTATTCTGACACCAGGCCGATCAGGCATAACACTATCCTAATGCTGAACGCCTAGCGAGGCAACTTGCTAGTACCATTTTAAAAGGACTTTGTATGACTCACTCGGGATTCCAACCCGCGACCTTTCGCATCCGAGGCAGACGCCCAAACCACTTTAACGGTCAACAGTCAATGAAATTTACGGTTAATCGTATTTGTTTCGTTTAGTTGCTTTAAGGAGGGTAACAGATCACAACGATCATCAGTGTAGGATCACTTCATGTTTAAACACTGCACATTATTGTATTTTAAACGTCTTTTTTAAAAATGAACGTTAAGAAATTTAAAGAGTTTTTAAGTATGTATGCACGTACGTTTGTAAGTAAAATAATGCAGAAAACTGTAGGCTTGTCAAGTTGTTCATTGTTGTCGTTGTTTTACGATAGTGAAAAGCAAGAACGACAATTTGAATTTCTCCTTGTTTTTCCATTGAAAGGACGGATACTCGAATGACGAGGAAGTATATTTATCTTAAGTATCAAAGTAAGGTGCATATCGGTGACTGATTTTTTTTATTATTTCGGTATGACTTTTTTTACTTGCTTTCGTGCAAAAGAAGTCCAGTTTCAGATTATTCTGCTACAATAGATTGATGTAAAATACTTTTCGTATATAAAGCCACAACAAATAAATGACGCCTGGCAACATCATGTATATCAATCGTCTGTTAGGTATTTACCAATGTATGTATTTCTGAATTTAAAAAATAACACTGTCAGACATTAAATAGCTTAGTATCATAGTATACAGTTAAAAATATAAAGTGGGCTATAGATTCAACTATTTTTCTCTTCCAAGAATTAACTAAAGTTGTTGGGGGTTGTTTTTTTTTCTTTCTAAAACCGATATATCTTTTGGTCTGATTATGCATGTAGTCAGTACACTGTTTTGTATACGGTTATGTAGATTGTACACGGTTATTTACTTTGTACATGCTTTGTATTCTGTTTATTTCACCTTTTATCCATGTGCAGGCAGCGCCATGCAGAGATGAATTACTAGATGTTTAAAGATGATCGAAATTCCAGTTCTGTGTGTAATAGAGGAAATGTGACATATAGATTTTCCCCGTCTCGTTGGTGGACAAACCCCTTATTAATTCGAATCCCTTATTAATTAATTAAAGATAATGCCTACTTATTAGTTGTCATTATGTAATAACTTGTACCGTTTATATATTTTGGGAAAAGTGATCTTTACATTAGCACGTCAAAATAATTTTCTTGAGTCCGTTAATGTTTTCAAAAGAACCGATCCAAGTTTAGTTGTAGCGAGCGTACGAAATGAGAGATGGATTACTTTGATGTAGATAAAACCCTTACTTATTCAATAGTTTGAAACTAACGTATCCTATGTAACTCAAGCGGGATTTAAATACCTTTCTTTTTAAAAATATAAAATGAATCGAAGTAAAAAAAAATATAATTCATTTACGGTATTGCTGTGAATTCATGAACATTTCTCAATCTTGAACCGAATTTCACGTGATAGGTATTTGCATGCATCAGCGTTTCCTTTCAGAATTATGTCTGTTGTAACTGTCTGTCTGATATAACCAAGGATATGTTGCTAGCTTTAACGATAGAAAATATTTTAGAAATATAACTCTTCAAACACTTTTTCAAGTTTCCCACAAATATTTATATGTATGTACTGTATTCCTAAACGAAACCTAAATGCTGTTTTGTAGTACTATATTTGAACTGCGCGATATCAAAGTGTATACAACGCTTAAACTATGTATGCATGATATTTTGTATACGGTATTCTGTGAGAACATTAATTATGGATGATGTGTGCATACTAAACGGTATACAATGAGTAAATTTAGTATGTGTATACTAAACGGTATACAATGAGTAAATTTAGTATGTGTAATCTAAACGGTATACAATGAGTAAATTCAGTATGTGTATACTAAACGGTATACAATGAGTAAATTTAGTATGTGTAATCTAAACGGTATAAAATGAGTAAATTTAGTATGTGTATACTAAACGGTATACAATGAGTAAATTCAGTATGTGTATACTAAACGGTATACAATGAGTAAATTTAGTATGTGTAATCTAAACGGTATACAATGAGTAAATTTAGTATGTGTATACTAAACGGTATACAATGAGTAAATTCAGTATGCATTATGTGTATACTGAACAGTATACAGTGAGTGAATTAAGTATGTATCATATGTGAATCCTAAACGACATACACGGAGTGAAATTTGTACTATATGTGTATACTGAACGGTACACGGGGAGTGAACTAAGTATGCACGATATTTCTATACTAAACGAGATATAGTCTATGAATCATGCTTGATATGTGTACACTAAATGGTACACAATGAGTAGACCAAGTATGTATGACGTATACACTAAACTATATACAGTGAGTAAACTTTGTTTGCATACTATCTGTACACTTAAGAGTATAGACTGAGTTAATTAATACATAGTTCAGATAACAACTCTCATCAATCTACTAATTAATATCGGATTCATTTCAGGTCAAAGTCTATATGTCGATTTTTTAAAATCTCTTTTAATGACAATAACTGAAGGAAACAAAATGAATATTTTCCCACGATGTACGTGGAAACAACGTGACACTTTCAACACAATATATGAGGAAACAACGTGACACTTTCCACGCAATGTATGAGGAAACAACGTGACTGATAGAACTAGAAAAGGCAACATAATAAAAGTGTATTAGATGCAATGTTATATTTGTACCAAATAAAACTAAATATATTTACAAAGTTCGTGTTCAAATAAACTCTTAGTATAATATATATATATATATATATATATATATATATATATATATATATATATATATATATATATATATATATCAAAAGCAATATTACGAACCATTTACACGGATCAATTTTTCCAGTCTTGAAATCATAATAATAATAATTGTTTCTATTGTATGCTAGTTTGTACATTGCTTCTTTAGACATGCATTATTTAGTAGGGAAAATGCAAAACTTTAAATGAATATGCTATCGAATCATTGTAATCACGCATAGAAAGTGTGTCCAACTTGAGAAAATATTTTAACGTTTGAGAAACTGATCCAAATGTTTACTGACGAAGTTCAAAATAAAGAAAACAAAACAGCAAAGGAAAATATTTCTGCACAGTCGGCTTTGATAAAATTAATTTATAAGTAAAATCTATTATATCAGACCACTTCGAAACGTTTGAAGTTTTGAAGAACCTGAAGCTGTTTCGTAGGTAATGGCTGTAGTGGCTGCTATCAACTTCTCATGATTATAGCTGTCAAAAGAATAATGAACGGTAAAACTTGCATTTCAGCAAAAACTGTTATGACATATATCTCCGACGAACTCGTTTGGCTAATGAAGACGTATTACTTGTAAAGAATAGTTGGATGTACCATATACTGGTAGTTTTTAGGAAATAACCGATCTGTCCAGGAGAAGATGAAGCTAATGAAAATAACAAATCCAAATGAAAACACAAAACAGCTCAAAATGCCATCAGATTTGAATCAAGTCATAGAGCTATATACGTTGAGAGATGTATACATTGACGAAGTTACAACTTCTGTCTCATAAGGAATAATAATAAGAAGAAAAAACCGCTTGTACAATTTGAATAATCGCAACAACAAAAAAAAACCATTTTGAAAGAAAATGATAAAGCCAACGAAATGTATAAAAGACCATGCAATATCAACAGCGATGTACTACCTTCCGTAAATCTGTAGAGTAAAACCGATTTGAACGCAACATTTATGTCGTATTGAACATTGATAAACAACAAACAACAATCATTTTTTAAATGCATTTGATTAAAAGGAATCTATAATGTTAATCAACTCTTTGAAAGTTTAAGAATTATATATATATATATATATATATATATATATATATATATATATATATATATATATATATATAATCTAAAATTCTTATTATTATTCCTTATATATATATATATATATATATATATATATATATATATATATATATATATATATATATATATATATATATATATATATATATATATATATATATATATATATGTGTGTGTGTGTGTGTGTATGTGTGTGTGTGAACAATGTGAAGTAGGGAAATCAGATGCACACCACATCAAATATCAATATTCAACAAATTTTGAATGATATGGATCCTTCCATAACATTGTAAAGGTGTTTTGATTTTAAATTTCCAAATGTTAAAACACCCCCAAATAAGTGACAAGCGATAATCCACAAGGTCATTATGTGTGTATACCATCATATGATAGTAGTGATTAGACTTTCAGTGCCGTTCCATAATCAATAACAGTTTAAGCAACATAATTGAATGAAATGTATATAATACACCCAATAAGAAACACCAACCCAAGCAATCATGCACCTGTACATTAGCAACGTGAAACATAAACAGGGTAGACAACAACAACAACAACACAAACTCAAATGAAGTGCACCGACTTTAAATGTTTGATTGATAATTAAGTCCCTCTGAAAAAGCGTTAAGCAACAGGTCAGCTCTTTCGCCGAACGATAAGGAAAGAACTTTTGAACTGAATTTTGATGAAAAGGGTTCTTTTCGCAACTGGTGAATTTTTTGCATAACATACGTTACTTACTAACATTTTGATACCCGACTTGAGCTCGAAAACATTTCTGAAGATTTTACTATCTCCCGACCTCATAATCTAACAAGTATTAATTTTGTCGTTTGACGATAATATAGTTTACGTTTACCGCACGTTTTTGATAAGTCCTTTTAAACAGGGTACACCAAGCTAAGCAAAATATCAAAATAATTTCAGGATTATACAAATCCTTTCAGGAGTTCCAGAGAAATTAGAATAAATATACGTGCATTACAATGAGGGGAAAAATCAACGTCATTCTTGTGACGGAAAGCGCTTAATTTGCTTATATGTCGCGAAGACAACAAAAGTCTTCCAATTTTCGTTATGTGCGCTAACTTCTTCATTGAATTGTAATTTTTCAAACCGATTTCAAAATTATTAATCCAATTTTGAAACCGTTCACACGACTAGTGTTTTTTTTTTTTTCTCCCCACATTTGG
This sequence comes from Unio pictorum, assembly GCA_030141615.1. Taxonomy (NCBI): domain Eukaryota; kingdom Metazoa; phylum Mollusca; class Bivalvia; order Unionida; family Unionidae; genus Unio; species Unio pictorum. Next base: position 35,217,666 of record JARLTB010000021.1, on the reverse strand, counting down.
TTGATAGTTTATTTTAATGTCTTCTGTCCATGAAATGTCGGACAATGGCGGCGTGGAAGCTTATACCATAACTTGTTTCATTATGGAACAGCCGTATCTCAGAAATAAAATAGGAGAGCGTTCATAATGTATCCGTCTTTTTAGCTGCTATCCGTTTGATTCAAGTTCAATTTAAGATGTTCCAACACCAACAGGTCACAATATACAATTATTCGCCTGCTCTGTAAAGTATATGAAGGAAAGTCATTCATTTGTCCTGGTATAATCCTTGTATAATTATCAAAATTACGTACTAATACTCAGTCTAAGGAAATTTTTCCATTATGCTCATTTGCGCTTGGTAGACCCCCAAATGTTTAATCGACCCCCAGTTTTGATACCAACATGACACCAAGGAGACTTGTGACTCAGTCTTGCATCCCTTGAGGATACACCGAGTCTAAGTAACAACAATTGAAGAGTGAAGTAATGCTTTTTATAAGACAGCAAATGTATCATTATCGCTATAATATATGCTGTTATTTCAATAAAATGTTCAATTTCTGTAGTGTTTCGTCCTCACTACTGAAGAGAAAACCCTTATTCGTTATAAATATTGATTGTCCATCAGACACGTTCTCTAATAAGAACATATCCTGCTTTACCAGAAATCTCAAGAGTGAAGCAGACTGCAACAAGCTGAATTGCTTACTCTCGCTTACCCACGGCCACACCAAAAGAGCAAACGTTTCTTCCTTTGATGGTGCAAGTATACGTAGCCGCATGGTCTAGAAATAGGTCAAAGGTTGTTAACTTTGACTCCGGCATCCGTGGTGTCGAGCAGTCATGGATTTTTTTTGAAGTAATACTGAGCAACTAACAATGTTGGTCGATATGTGTTAACACCATTTTTTCCGCATATGATATACATGGCGGCTAGTATAATTGGTGGAAGGCAAGCTGCTAGCAATCTTTCTCATATACCCATTTTTTTTTTTCACGATGCAGACACTCGAAGCCATGCCTACAGCGGTTAGATAGAAGTGATCGGTAAATGCAAGCGCTTTAGACCACCCGGGCAACCGAAACCTCTTAATGATAAAAAAGAAACAAAAAAGAAATGAAAACGAAAACGAAAACAAAAACAAACAAACAACAACAACACGTTTTATCTTTGTAGCTTTCTTTTGCTTGATCTATGTGATGTAGCGTCTTCCTATTTGTAAAATCTAAAGCTCTATTTAAAAAATCGTATCTAAATATTGAATGGTTAAATTAAAAAAAAAGATTGTATCTAATCAAAGAAATGACGTTTAGTCCCTGCATATATTTAATTAGCTGTGAAATTATGAAAACCGCTGAAAATACTGTATACGCAACGAGATGTTTTGTTTTTTTTTGTGCCAAAATTTGGCAGTTACCAAGGCTTTTGTTAGGTAACGAAGATTGTGGCAATAATCTGAAAGAAACGAACATGATATAATAAAATGGAAAAGATCCCTCGATAAACTGTAAGTAAACAAATCAGACATACATATCCGTACTGAAATTTTGATTCACTTGTAAAATATGGAATATCTAGAATGCATGCACAATCAGAATGGGTCCGTTTCAAGTGGAAACTGAAACCGATGGTTAAAAACAGATGAAAATGTATGGCTTGGAAAATGGAAGTGTGGACGGTATAAATAGAAACATGTCGTTTGTATATATCACTTTAGAAAATATATCGGTTCAGGTTGATTTTTGGTTATTTGTCGTGTATTCGTACTCATTTCTTAGGAATTGTTCCTTGCATGAAGCCTGATATATAATCCCAAAATCCAAGAGATAAATCGGTCGTATCCCGTTATCCAATGTCATTTATTGGTTTATAGAATGATATCATTTGAATTTTTTGTAGCAATCGTTCATGCAGACTTAAGTATTTGATACCTATGTTATTAAAATGATTCGTGTTTTGGTATAAAACGAATTATTTAAAAACAAAATTGCACACAAACCAATAAAACATTTAAAATATTCGGGTTCTGCAGACCATCCCATCGCAAAAGGAATATTCTTTGTTCTTAAAATGTTTGGAGTGTTCCTTTCGAAAACAAGTACATCTATGAACACACTCAAATACACGAAACACACGCTGAGTTTTGTCATGGGGTCAAAAGGATCAAAACAAACCTTGAAGTGTCAAAAGCATTTGACTGGGGGTTAATTGTTTGACTTTATCCACAGATATGTGACAAACTTAATACAGTTTCAAATACATTAAGAAAAACCATCGATAAGTTTAAGTCCAACATGGTCTCATAAAAAGTTGGAGCTTAATTTGTTTTACACACATTTTTTTAAACATCAAGACAGTAAGTTTAACTCCATGTCAGTTAGATAAAACAATATTGAAGATATTAAAGATTTTCATGTCCCGAAGAGACGCATTTTTCTCTTAGAAGATTTGATAAAATCGTTAGAAAATGTAAATGATATCAAAATAAATAAATTGAAAACTTATGAGTCATACATATTTATCATATAAAAGGAAATGTATTTTTTTTTCAATTTCATAATTTGTATAATTCTATTGCTCCCAGCAGTATTCTGTATATTTTGTATTTAATATTGTACCTAGCAGCGTGTACGGTAAATTTTATATTTAATATTGCATCAAGCAGTGTATGGCATATGTTGCATTTAACATTACACCCATCAGTATACGGTATATTTTGTATTTAACAGTACACTCAGCAGTATACGGTATATTTTGTATTTAACAGAACACTCAGCAGTATACGGTATATTTTGTATTTAACAGTACACTCAGCAGTATACGGTATATTTTGTATTTAACAGAACACTCAGCAGTATACGGTATATTTTGTATTTAACAGTACACTCAGCAGTATACGGTATATTTTGTATTTAACAGTACACTCAGCAGTATACGGTATATTTTGTATTTGCAAGTTTCTTTTACTATCAATGAAACAGTACGACACGCCGTTGCAAGTTTCTAGTTTGACATTGGTAAATAAATTCAACGCTACTTCGCAGTGAAATGGATTTATCTGCAGAACTGTCAAATGTTTGAACTGAATACACTCAAAACCAAATATACAATATTGTTCAAATTTAAACAGATTTGAAAAAATATATCGCAAGTTTAAAATGAGGATTTATTAACAATTTATATATTTGATTTAGAAATTTTCTTATCTTTTAAAAACTTGTGTATTTAATAAGGTATAATTTGGACGGTGTAGTAGTATACAGTTCATAAGTGGAACAGTGTAGCAGTATAAAGTTCATTAACATTTATTTACCATATAGAAATTTCATTATATACGAGACACACGTAACATCACAGATATTTGAGACCTGCTGCATATAATGTTTCATATGTAAGAAATGTAAATTGGTCACCAAGTCATTAAATTTGAGTATGTAATAATGTCAGATCCTATCTGACGTTGAAGCCAACCTTTCATGAATAAATTACAACACTAACAGCGTGTGGCATCGCACAAAGAAGGTTCATAGGAGCGATAACAACTGTGACTATGTATATCAACCGCAATTTTCATGTTTCAATATATTCTTTTCTTACAAGTTGAAAGGAAGTTTTCCAGTACTTGAAGTCGGTACTTAATCTAAAAAAGAATGGGACGCCATTTTCGAAGCAGAAAAAGCACTCCCCTTTATCGATCACTGCCATCTCGCCTCTGTCCGCGTAGGTTCGAGTCTCAGGTTCGGACAATGTGGATACGTGAGAAAGCTTGCCAGTGACTTCCAGTGGGTCGCTAGTTCTTACTGACCGCCATGAAAAGCCTATCTTGCACTGAAAAAAGGCGTTAAACCCAAACAACAAAAACAACTTTTCCAGTTTGTAGCTGTATTTTTTGTATACATGTCTAGTTAAAGGAGTTTGTGGCAACACACATGAAATAAAACGAACACGAATTTGTTCATTGCGACCATTTGGGTTGTATTCATTTATTGTCATATTTTAAACATTATAGTAAGCTACATTTCGTTGCAGTTGGTTCTAAATTTGCTCGCATTTAGTTATTCCACGAGGAAAATAAAACCATAGCGCATGAAATACGTCCAACCGTTATATTGTGTCTGCAATAAAGTCACAAAAAAGGGAGAGATTCCATTACAAATTATTTCAGAGAGATTACATACGTCGCAGGACAACTGATTGAAAAGTTAATTCTAGCACGACCTCGACTTTAACAAAATGAATTACATGAATGCTGATCTTACCACTGCAATGCAGTCATAGAGACCGTATAAACAGTACAGGAGAAGAAAAAAACATTTACTATAAATGTTAGCACAAATATAGTGCAAATTATGTTTTGGAAGTTAAAACATTTCTTTACATTACTGTAAAAGTAAAAATGATACTAATAACAATAATAATAGAAATATTTTTACCTACTGAAAAAAGCAGGTTAAGTTATAATTAATTTATCCTGTAATAGTTTCCTATACTGGGCTGATGATTCAAATCAAAATGTTGAAAGTTACGTTTTGAAAATAGACTAGAAACAAATGGACATGCAGAATAACTGCTTAAATAAAGTTTACTGTTCTAATTATTCGCGTTTGTGTGAAGCATTAGATAACGTATTATTAATTCTAGCCTGTCCAGATTTCGAGCATGTAAATTTAAAAATAATTTTAAAAAAACAAGCGAGTGAACATTACTAATCTCCTCCCCATATCTGTCTAACTTTGATGTACATGTCTTGAAATTTGCTTTTTTATATGAATATATTTTGCAAGGGTTAATAATATTTACCTCAGCTTCGAAGGTAGATATTTGTCTATTTTAAATACTGTAGTTTTTATACTTTTAAAACAATTTGTTTACATCAGCCCGAAAGGAATTGGTACTAATATAAAGTTTAAACGTGATGGCAGAGCAAAGTATTGCCTTGGAAAAACAAAATATCTGCTTTGTTTCTGCCATTATTTTATTTAGTGTTTGTATTTTATGGTTTTTCTGATCTCTATTCTCGTTATTTATTAACATATTTAATACAAGTTATATTTTATCTTGAATATTAAAAATGTTTTGCATTGTCTTGAAGAAATGGATAGTACCATAGAATTGAAGAATTTTTCAGAAACATTTTCTGTTTAACTTTTAAGATTTTATTAGAGAATAGAGAAGGGCTAACAATGTAAGTCTACGGTCAGAGGATTGGAAATGCCTATGCGAAAAGTTATAAACGGAGAAATTGAAACTGCAAGTCAAGAACGCTGAAAAGAAAGGACTTAGTATTTGTTTTATAGTTTATGATCGTTACGTGATAAAAAAAATATATCTATACTTGCACGCAATATTTAAAGACAACAACTTATAGAACAAATCATGTATAAATTGTGCAAGCAATAAACTATTCTAGGAGAGGAATGGGAAGGTATGAATAAGGTCCAAAACATCACAAACATCAATGTTTCATTACCAATGTGATGACATCTTACGGCATACATCATATCTGCCAAAGAAATTTAAAAATTACGCAATAATTAGTTGTTGCAATTTATTTGAATTGAACAGTTATCTGTAACAAGAATCTAATTCAAATACCGCAGTTGACTGCTCCGGTGGCCTAGTGGTCAAGAACGTCCGCCTTGGATGCGGGAGATCTTGAGTTTGATTCACGGGCGACTCGTACCAAAAACTAGTGAAACTGGTACTAACATCTGCCTCGCTTGGCGCCTTCATTAAGAGCTTAGTATAAGGACTGGTCGGTCTGGTGTCATGATAATGTGACTGGGTGGGGGACATCATGTTACGTGTCTGCGTCATGATGCCCCAGTGCTAGACATCACTATAAACTACCACAATGCAGACATCGCAGCGATGACTGACAACATGCTAAAGCTTCGTTAAACATCAAAATCACACACATACGCGAACGCGCAAAAAACACAGCAGTTAAAAATAATAGACGGTTGTGCATTCAATCATCGATATTGATCTGAAATAAATAAAAGCGTTATATATTTTAGACTTTTAAATAAAAGAACAAAAACTGAATGCCTTAGTCAACGTTTCCAATTATAAGAACCCGGCCTATACGCAACAAGCGGATAACACGTAGAAGTTATTGCAAGAAGATTTGCTTAAGATAAATCCCGTACATTTAAACAGATAATAATTTACACAATCTTGGTTCCAACACGTCTACCTATTACTACAAAAGGAAATCAGTAATAAATTTGAAAGGCTTTAGTTGTTTTTTCCCCGGTGCTTTGAGACCTGGTATGTTTTGGTACTGATATGATTACGTTATCAATCATATACGACTGAAAAATGTATGCATTTCCACAAGAAAAATTCTCTTGAATAGCACCTTCTCAATCTAATTACAGTGCGTGTTCTCGAAAAAAAAAAGGCACTTGTACGACGAATCTACTTGAAATTCTTTGCAGGGGTTTCATTTACTTTAAATGTTTAAAACACGCCAGTATTATTTGGTACTATCGTCTAAACGCCTTTAATAATAATAATAATAATAATAATAATAATAATAATAATAATAATCTCATACATGTGTGCATTCCCATGCAGTTGTACCTTTTGAACATAAAACATACCATACCATCCATAAATGACGTCACACGAATTTGGCTGATTCGCACATACACACACCCATTGTCACACGTCGCCACAAAAAGTCAGACCCCTCAAATATGACGTCACAAAGCTCTGCTCCCCCCTCCGCAGAAAAAGCAGTATTTCCTATTTTAAAATTAACTTGCTAATTGTAAGCAATCAAAAAATTAAGTGGTACTTTTATTTAAAGTTGTGACGTCACCTTCCACCTCCTGGACACAAATGTGTAACCCCTTCCCCTCCCAGGTGCGTGACGTCATTTATGGACGGTCCCTAAACCACTATTTCACCAAAATATCGCATTGATGACTATATTGTGAAGTGGAATAAATGTATATATTTCTATTATTCGAGTCCAACTGCGGATATTAAAGCCCAAAATTTGGCAAAATAAGGCCCGCGAGCTGATTTTATCCGTTAAATTTACATCACATGGTGCGGCTTTAATCACTGATATGGCTCGCGCCCTGAATGAAGTTGTCAATGACTGGATAGACCATGATTTTCGTTGCATACCGCCCCTGCAGATTACAGTCTATGTTGTTTGCTCTACTCATTACTCCTAACTAACTTTATCTGCCGGCGAATTATGCGATGACATAGCAGAGCCTGTACAATTTTGCAGCTAGACTCTGCTTTGGGCCAGCCTTAGGCTTACAAATCTTTAAAACTATACCTAGAGAAAGTAATTTTAAAGCGAAGGAACAAAACTTTAATAAGTTAATATCATAAAAACTTGTTTTATTTCCAAATGCCGTGCAGACAGAGTGCCACGTGCGTGAATCCAAGGGGCTCCGCCAAAATGATCCAAATCAGGCCCCGTGTTTGCCAAGGCCGTCCCGGACTAAACTTATAAACAACAACTGACGCAACTCCATATTTTGATTCGGCGATTACTTCATTGCTTGTGTGCAGTTTGTTCCATCTGTTTTGAAATGAGGTCCCCAATAATTAACTAAACTGGATTGATTTTTCCATTTACCACTTAACAGTGCAGAAGCATCTTGTCATTACAAAAACTGCGACCGTATATTGCATTAATTTGCGTTAGATAACATTTTGTATTATCCAAGTTCACGCTACTAGGTGAGAGTAAAAATAATTTCAATTAAATGCTATTTAACAATATATTTAATTAATTGCTTTCTCACAGTTTTCTTAGTCATTCTATATATTTCTTGTCTTCTTTAAAGTGTAAATGTTTCATTTTATACGTTTATTTGTTTCAGACATTAATAATAAATTAATCAAATAATTCATAAGTAATTATGACTACACAATTAAAAACTGATTTTATTGATGGACAAGAATACAAATCTTGGTGGTATGTTTTATTTTGCAGGCCAAGCTTATTCTTGCAATGTCATTAAAACATAACCCATTCAAAGACTACTAAAGCTGTGTATAGGGTACATTAAACCTACGAAGAGAAGATGCATTGAAATAACCAAAAATGGAAGACGGTTAATAACTTGGACAAAATGCTTCGCTTTACGCACAATGCGAAATCCTTAATTTTCTACACTACCTTTAAAAATGAGAAATTAAAAAGTCGCAGTCAGAAATTTGGGATAGCTTTTTAAGAGTTGGTATGATTGTGTTTCGAATATGCAACCTCCCATAAAGTTTGTGAATTCTCATATCTTTCTATTATTTTCAATAGAAAAAGGAAGACAGGGTTTACAATTTGATGATTTTATATTTTTCTTCCCCTCTGAATTACCATATCGATTCTTAGACAATCCGTCCTAAGGAATGTTGAGTCATACAACTAATATACCGGGGTTCTCCATTCCGGTTCCAAGATGGGGATGATGCAGGTGTGAGTCTAATTATTTTCACATTTGTACTTAGTTTTATTCGGTGGGTCTGATATGGCCGCTGACATTTCGGTACACTAGTTAGCCTTTTAGTATTATTGGTCCCTACTGTCTATAACCCTTGAGATCTCTTATGTACAACATTCCTTTGTACGATTTACTGTACTCTCATGCTTGCTTTCTTTCATTGTTATTAAGCTAGTACATGTATAATGCCAGTATTTTCGAACCTAAGCTATTTTGTTCATTGCTTCTGCATGTCTTGAATATAATAATGTTCATGATAAGAACAATAATTTAAAAAAATATAAATACAAATTCTTTTCGTAATATTTATTTTTAATTGGTGAATTTAAGGGTTTAACGGAAAGAAATATCTTCGAACTTGTGAAACACTAATGATTGTAGTTTTAAGTTTTACTACTGGATTTTATATCTATCGTACTGAAATTCTGGATGGTAAAACTTCCAGGTTATTTGTAAACTAACCCAAATTCATATATTTACATTCTTGGTGGTTATTTCATTCAACTTTACATCGGATATAGGTCCAGTGTTATATCTCATTTCCATATACCATTAGTTGGTATATTTCACATCTTAAAGTTGGTCTTTGATCAAAACAGGCATCATTCCGACTGGAAATTACAGGATTTTAAACTTCCATTAAGAGAATGCACAGTCTGAATAGAATATATGAGTTAAATATAAACAGCGATAACATTTTTTTTTAAAATTACGGTTAAAACGTATTTCACTGCAATTAAATCATTATGAATTACAAGAAATTGTTTAGTCTGGGGTTTTGTGATTGACTTATTTTGTATGGGATTGGTTTTTGATATATCGAGAAAAAAATCTTCATGTCTGCAATGATAATGTTTTATTTTATAGAGATAATACTGCTTACTGTAGACTCATTTAATAAGCGAAAATGTTTATTTGTGTTGACACATAAAGCAATCCAGATACCTGTCACCCATGTACATAACGGTTCACCTGGGACTGAAATTTTAAGAATTAACTTATATGAATTATATGGGGAAAAAAATCAAGTTCGAGCATTGTTACATTATAATTCTACAATTATTGTACAATTATTTGAAGTTTTATCGTTTTTAAAAAAATTTATTAAGTATTTCACATTGAAAATGATTTAAAGCCTTTATTTTATGTATGTAAGGCAGTGTTTCCCTTTACCCTCATTTGCGCTTCAGAGACCCCCACATTTTTAATTTGACCCCCAGTTTTGATACCAACATTTGTTTTTTTACTCAGTCTGACCCCCAATTTTGACACCATGGAGACTTTTGACTCTCAGTCTTGCACCCCTAGGGGAAACACTGTGTAAGGAGCGTGTTTATTATTTAATATTAAACAAGCATTCCGTGTTGGAATTAATTGTAATATTTTTTTTATTTCTTAAAGGGTTCGTTCAAGCAATACTGTTCTGGAATATCTTGTTAAAACATATGGGCTGCTTTTCTTTCGTCTTTCATCTCTGACAACGCATTCTTAATTTGGCGTGGAGAGTAATTATTAGCAAGTAAAAGATTAAAATAGGAATTTCTGGGAAATAAAGGGGCATAAACAAGCAGTAATAATATTTTTCATCATAATCGTTCAATTAAATATAAGTTACTATATGATAATAATTTGTAGCATACTTTACACGCCTATTAATCGTTGTGTCAATAAGTTTCCACGTATTATATAGTTGCACCAAGTATAAACACACGCGCGCGCGCCGAAATAAGGTCGATTACTAGTACAACGCATGCATCTCAGTTTTAGAGATGACTTGTCTTTGTTGTACTGATTTTATTGATGTATTTCTCTTTGCAGAATATGTTTTATTCATTTCATCATAGTTGTTTTATACTTCAGCATAACAAAACACCATTTATCTGTTACTCTAAACGTACATAACTAGATTATCTAATGAAAATTTCTTTGTATCTGTTGTGTAGCTTTTTTATTTGTTTGAAGTTAGATTATATATAGGATTTTGCTGAACGTGTCGGAATTGCTTTTCCCCCTGACGTAAACAATGGTCTGTTCCCTTTAGCTTTGTTCAGGTGATGTTTTTTTATCCTGACGCAAACAATGCTCCATTCCGTTTAGTTTTGTTCAAGTGATTTTTGTAAAATATTAAACATCATTCTGTGTTAGTTTTGGAAAACTCTATTTTTCAACAAACACTAACTTTGCAAATGGCATATGCACGAATCATCTGTATATAGAAAGATTAACAAAATACATGGGTAGTTTCTATTTTTTTTTCTTATACAACATTTTGTGACTTTGCCACCTGTCGTTTCAACATGTTTCATATTAACCATTTAACACAATTACAGACAATGCTCTAGATATTTTAAAAATTTGTTTAATGTCAATTATCAAAATTGTATCAACGATTTATTTTTATATATATTAAAATGATGAATATAAATTTTAATGTGACAAAGATCAAGCACTGAAATTGTAACAAAAGGTAGTAACGTCCTTTCTTACAGCAAGAAACTTACCCACCGAACGTTCAGTATCCAATTTATATTCCTGGAGTAAAATGCTTCCAAACGGAATTTACAACGTCGGTATATTGAAGGCCTAAAGAGAATAACAAGATGGCTGACTTAGCAGCTTTACGCAGATCCGTGGTGAAACATATGCACATTTGTGTTCGTTATTAGAACACAATGACTGATATACATTATACTTTGATAATCGTTATCAGTTATCGGTACACGTATCATTAAGTGCTGTAAAATGCAAGTTAAGCATAGCTCTGATGAATTTGGCCTCCTTGAACATCAGACAATGAACCTCCTGGATCATGACAAAGCTATTACCATAACAGAGCTCGTACTTACTCATTAGTAGATTCTTTACCGCTGCGTTTTAATCCAGGATAAGTGCTATCATAGGAAGTACAATTAAAAATGCACATTTTGTGATGTTAGAAGCAAGATTTTGACCTCGCCAATCACAAACTCTTCTGAAATGTTCATTAGTCCAACAAATACTTTGTTCTCGAGATTATAGGTCACGTTGCATTCCAGGTCAATGTACATAAAATCCCTATAAATAGCCTAACCCGCAAATCTGCTTGGTATGTTTGTGAGGGGTCGTCTCAAAATTGTAAATTTATTGAACAACTTGTATAAATTGTGCCCTGGTCGTAAAAAGTTGTTTTTCCTTGTAAAAATTTAAAGCAAGAAACTAGCATACAAAGCAAGAGAATAAATCTCCTCAAATAGAGTTTAAAACAAATTGTGTGACTTTTCAACTTAATGTAACATTTAACATCGGCTTATATATTCGAGATTGTTTTAAATATATTTTTAGTGTCAATATATTAGATCATGCTCGATTCACACACACACACACACACACACACACACACACACATATATATATATATATATATATATATATATATATATATATATATGCACACTCAGGGGGCTGAACACTTTACATAACACGTCCACAAACCATAATGAACTACGTCAAGAATATACAAACACCTTTGTCGGAGAACATTATTAGAATATTTATTGAAAAGGGGAACCTGGATAATGTAATTTAAGCGCACTTGACTGGCAGGGATTTCCAAGAAAGGTAGATATTTACTGCAATTATCCTATGGAAATTACTACAACGAATGCCATATGACACTTGTAATATGTTAGATATTTAACAGTTCTCGGAGTTGATGGGTTTGCCATCTGCTTGACCTACTTCACAATATTTAATTTGGGGACATGTACACAAAATAGTAGATGCAGGAAATGTACACGAAAAGGCTTATGTAGGAAAGTTTTGAAAAAAGGTGTACGTAGGAAATGTATACAAAACGGTGTGTGTGTGTGTGCGTGTGTGCAACATAAAAATTATACTGTTTTGTTATAATATAATATAATATAATATAATATAATATAATATAATATAATATAATATAATATAATATAATGTAATGTAATGTAATGTAATGTAATGTAATGTAATATAATATAATATAATATAATATAATATTTTTATATACTAGAACTTATATTAAAAAAAACAATTCACATAATTAGATTCCCATAGACGCAAATAAATAAACACCTTTTTAATGAAATTTCATAGATGTATACAATTAATATTTTATCATTGTTGAATTATGCAGTTATTATAAAACAAAATAGCTACATAATCAGTTATGTACTGACACAATGTAAATTTAAAACTACATCAGTTTCAATTCAAAATTGCTTCCACCCCAAAAACTATAAATATGACTGCTAGTCATGGAGCTAATATTTTAGTATATACTTTAAGAACACAATGCACCTTTTACATAGATTGCACACATATATATATATATATATATATATATATATATATATATATATATATACCTGAAAAAACTTCTTTTTCTAATCAGTTTGGTTTTATTGAAGCTGAATTTTTTTTCTGATGCACCTAGCAAACGTTTACAGATGATCTTAAGTATGTAATGCACTGCTTATTTTGCATTGCATCATGAAGGAAAAAACATAATGACCTTTTAGCAACATTTATGGAATAATTTAACTAAGTAATCACCATTGAGATTTGTTTGTGTAACAGTTAATGATAGCTTTAAACTGTTTAGTCCAAACAGCAATTATAGTCTGACGAAAATAAACTTTTTGCACTTGTAGGGAATAAATCTATCTTTGCAGGTTAACGGATAATACGAACCACAAAATTTTCCGAAAGCAATTAAATTTATATGAAGTCAATCAAGACACGAAACTTATATTAGGAGTCTCCTTGGAATTAACAGGCTTAGCTAAACGCCATGTTGATGCGTATATATTATTAGCATTACGCCTTGGAATGAACAGGATTAGCTAAACGCCATGTTGATGCATGGGTATTAGCATGACTCCTTGGAATTAACAGGATTAGCTAAACTCCATGTTGATGCATGGATGTTATCAATACTTTTATGCATTCAAATCTGATTATATCAAAGAAAAAATAGGGTTTAGAAACTAAAATGATTGACAGAAGTATCCCAATTTATATTTATTATGCCATTTAATTAAATACGTGATATCTTCGCTTTGAAAATACGTCTCTAGTGTACGGCTGGAATAAATTGCACTTACGGCTCGACTGCATCATCTTGGGGAGCAATGAGTTCTATTCTGCTCTGCTCGTTTAGATATTATCACTTTCTATTTCTGATACTGAATGCGATGAATTGGGTGCTGTTTCTCCCGGATCTAATTAGCAGCGAGGTGCAGGTACTTCGCACCGTCTCCCAAGGCAGTTTCCTCTTATCTGAAGATGAATAGTGATGTTTCATCAATGATTCATCATAATAAGTATGAAATTCCTAGAACAGCTGACATTGCGTTGTCTACATGTTAGATTAGTACACATATCTAATGTGAATCTCTAACTTATTTATTACACTTTTTTAGCAACTGGGACATATATCTGAATAGTAAGAAAAAAACACGATGAATACTTTATGTATATATATATATATATAATATGTGTTATTTTTTGGCTGGCTCGAATGAATATCAGTGTGCTATTATAAAAAAGATATGTCAACGAATAAATGCAAATGAGGGATTTGTAAAATCTATAAAATAAGTTGTTCTAAGTTAAAGAAGCAATTTTTCTTAGCTATCATGTATATCACCGTCAGTATACCAACGCAGGGAATATTCGATTTGCAAACGTTTTGCCGACGAGTGGTGCTAAGTTATGCTTAGCTGCGTACAAATAATAATATACTTTTTATTATATGAAATTAAAAAAAAATGAAAAATATATCTGCAAGCTACAGTATATTGTTTTGTACAATTTTACAATAAGCTCATATGCCGCGCACATTCTAGAATGGGATTTAATAGTATTAAATCCGGTATTATGACGTCATTCATCGTGTTAGAGTGTTGACCAAAGATAAGGTCGCCATACACCTGGCTGATTACACACCAGCAAACAAGACAAACATACTCAATGGGATACCCAAGGAAACGTACTAATAACCTGTAAGTCATTCCCTTTTCTGATAGTATTCAGTAGGTATTCAAAATGTAAGGCCAGTGTAAGCATGAATTAATTCTAATACTTGCTTTAGCACGCCAGCGCCATTATCAAGGATTCATTTTCTAGTAATTGAACGATAAGGAATGGAATCAAAGATGGGAATGGCGACTTGAAACGCGAAATCACCATAATGTGCAACTTTCATATTATAAAAGACAGGGTTGGCTTGAATAATTTAGTGGTAATCTTTGAACTTTACCATTGCAAATATTGGAGGGGTTTTGCCACCGTTCGTGAATAACACAGGACAATGAAAAATGACGTAATTAATCTTTGCAATGTATATATGGCACAATCTTGTTCCAGTGCTGCATTGTAAAATCAAGTGTCTGGCTTTGAAAGTAGATATTTAAAGAATCAAATAGGATTTACTATCTGGTCTGCTCTGCCTTATTCTTACACAAATTGTGAACAAAATAACATACCATATTTTAAGATTTCAGTTTTGTCGAATATAATTTTGTCCTTTCGTATTCTGACAGGGCGTATATAATTATTGCTGGAGTCACTTGGCATGCGTTACACTCGTATCTACTATTAATATTAACATTAATTTCCATACTTTCTTTGAATTATCTCTTTAGTTAGGGCATATCCATAAACTAAACCGAGGTTAGCCACGCATGGGGACACATTTTACATGTTTTGTTTCAGATTAAAAATTGTAGCTCGGCTTGATTACACATTTTGAAAATATAAATCTTGAATATAGTGAAATCAAAATTGGATATCCATACTAAAAGGGTATTGTTTGCTCTCTGTCTGTCTGTCTGTCTGTCTGTCTCTCTATCTCTCTCTCTCTCTCTCTCACACACACACACACACACACACACACACACACATATATATATATATATATATATATATATATATATATATATATATATATATATATATATATATATATATATATATATATATACATGCCAAATTTGTTCCATCTTCTTTCTTGGGACATGATTTTCATTCAATGGCGACTTTGTGAGGGTACAGCTATGGAACTCATTCTTAATATTTACTCGTCTTGACAACGAAATAATTTGAGCGTCATGACTTTTGATCACATTGAATGGTGTTATTCGTCAGCATTATATCACACTATGTTTTGATTCATGGAAGGTGAAAAGATGTCGAGCACACTGCGGGCTCAAAACAATGTGCAACTTAGTCTAACATTTTTATTATGCACTTACCGCACGTTATGCCACCGACAATCGACTCCAGCGATATTGGAGTCATATAATTAATAAAGCATCGTGATTTATTCATTGAATATTTGTCTCTCAAATCTTCGTAGTAAATTTTTGAAGATAATTTCATAACTTAAACAAATATTATGCAACAATGACATAATAATAACAAGAAAAATAACTTCTTTTCTTTAAGATTCTACATTCAAATAACATGCCACAACACGAATGAATAGACAGCATGATTTTAGTGTCAGGCAATACTGTTGCGCGGGTTTATCTCTATTGTCAGCCGTGATATGGTGTCATGCATTATTGTTACACCGGTCTATCTCTATTGTCAGCCATAATTTGGTGTCAGGAATTACTGTTACAATCATTGGTTCATCTCTATTTGGAAAATAATAGACGTACAAATGGAAACAGTTTTCCATGTTCGTATTAAAACATATGTTTTTCGCGTTAAATAATACGATTTGTACAAAACAGTTTTGAAGAGAGTGTATATATATATATATATATATATATATATATATATATATATATATATATATATCCAAATTCAGATTTATTATCACCGATTTTTTACGTATACGGAAACGTAGGATACGTATTTCTCTATACCATTGATATTAAAGAATGAACAACAATATTATTGTAACATACGTTATTCTTAACATTAGTTTTGAAAAATAACGGTTCATTGTGATGTGTTAATGCTGACTAGTTCTTACTAGTATATATAAAGATTATATTATATTGTAATAAATTAAATTAAATGATCACTCTACATGCTTAGAGGATATATACTTTTTTAAGAGATTTCCGAAAGGGAATCAAGAAGGATTGCAATATTATATCAAAGAGAAAATCGAGGTAATAAACAAGTTTATGTCTTATTAGGGTTTTTTACTAGTAAGGTTGTCCTATAATTTATATGCTTGTCCGTATTTGAACACAGCTGTGAAACGTGATTATTGCAGTTGTGTTCACTTGACCATTATTATTATTATTATTATTATTATTATTATTATTATTATTATTATTATTAAATTTATATTTTTATTATATTTTAAACTAATTTGTGCCTGAGCACAAATAAAACACTGCATGATCATATCAACTTTGAATTTAGTGAAATATTAGATATTAACTTGTGCATCAATTCTTCATATGAAAAACAACAAAGGACCGATCAGTCTTATCGGCCAGGAATTTGTACTTGACCTATCAATGTCAAATACCTTTTTTGTGTTCTTGTACGTGCGTTTCCCTTGTCATGATGCTCACACGGAGGTAACGTTTGAATCAGTATCGAATTGTATATGAGGAAATTGCTCTGTTTATAATAATTATTTTGCAAGAAATGCAACTGTTTGCTATCACATTTGTTTGCTTTAGTATTTGATTACAATAAATGTAACTGTTGGTAACGCTTTTGTTTGCGTTAGTATTTGGTTAGAAAAAAATACATTTGCCTAAACGTTATAACAGAGAATAACTATAAGACTGCTAACGTTACACCATCACCCCAAAACATAATAAAACGGTTAAACGTAGCTTAAGATTATTGTTCGATTTGTAAACAAATACGTTCGTCATATAAGCAAAACGGCTAGAATGGTTTGATATTATCATTAATAATATTTTTGGGAAAAAAAACGTTTGAATCCTCTAGGAGATAAATGTTTGAAAAATCATAACTATTTTAGACATTGGTGAAAGTGTTGTAGACAAGCCCACTTTAACGGAATAGAGTTGCGCAATATTGAAATTACGTGCGAAGAAATGCGAGAGGTTTACTAATTTTGGATGTAATTAGGTTTGTTGTGCCCATTGACATGTACTGTTCATTATAAAAGAATATTTCAAAAGGTTTCAGCGAATTGCCTTAAAGGAAAACTTTTCATATTATGAAAACTTTTTGCTTGGAGGTACAAGTACAATTTTTCATCGCATTTAAAAAGACTTAAAAAGATAACTAATAATTGTAACAAATACTTGATACTATTGTGTCACCATTTGTTCTATATAAAGAATACGTACCATAATATATCTTTTTGTAGATAGTTTTTGTGCACAAGTAGATAGGCCATACAAATGACTGTGTCAAATATTGCATTTCACCCGAAGTTTTAACCGCTATCATTTCCATCGTTACAGGTGCGAACTACACAATGATGACGAACTTTCTGACCGGTGGCCACTCACCGGAAGCACTGAAAGCGCTCATGCCAGATATGCATTGGAGTCCGGCTCATGACGGTAATTTTACATCTCATAGTATCAGTGCTTCATAATTTAATTTTTGTTCCAGTTTGTGAATTAGCCTGTAATTAGAATTGTACATAAAATAACGTAGAACGCCTCTTTCCGTGATAATGTTTGGGTCGCTAATATTATTATCTTCCGATAAAATGTTGTAATGTATGTCCTAATTAGGCCTTTTACGACTTGGCTTATTTTATGGTCAGTTTCATTTTAAATCGAAATGGATATAATTATTTGGGATGTAATTGTTCTAATTAAGTCCACACATTTAAAATCATTTATGTTGTAATTGATACATGAGAACGACTGGACCAAAGTTTGATTTGACCCAATGTGTTCTCACCTATATCAGCCTCGGATATACAAAGGTTACGGGTAACGTCTAGCATATGTACCATAATGGTGCCTTTAATTTATTGAAATAATTTTTTTTAAAGTGTATGTACGCATAATTCTTTAGCATATGTAATATAATTTGATAGACTAATTCATGATTTGTTGTTGTTGTTGTTGTTGTTATTATTATTATTATTATTATTATTATTATTATTATTATTATGTGTAATGCTACTTGTTGCGGACTTTAAAATATACATGTACTTAAATTGCCATCTGATTCAACATATTAAAACATTAAGGAAATGTGCGCCACACAAAATATTTTTGCGCATATTCATGCCCGTACATATCACTCAAATGTGCAATCCATTCTTTGATATTTCACATGGCTTGCATTAAAAAGAATAACTGAACACTATTATTACTATATTTTAATGTTTTCTGTTACTACGAATGTATTTGTATGTTTTTGCATGCACTTTTCCATTTCATTGTCGTATGTCTCCTTGACCCTGCGTCCATCCAGAACACATTTAATGCCCTTTTCAATACTCCAAAAACATCTGAGAGTTTTCGAGAGAAACAAAAACTTGAAACGTTAAAGTATATTCACAAGAGAATATTTCCCATGTAACCTTTATACTTGTTTCGTCAAGGTCAAGTTCATAGATTAAGGTCAACGGACACTGTACTTCAGCCTGTTTAAACTTTATCTGTATTTATTATTACAAAATACATGCTGACATACATTCAGTTTTTATGTTTTCTGCAATAGAGAGGAGTTACGTTACACCAGAGTTGTACCAGAGTTATGTAAAAAGACAACATTTAAAAGTTTTGTTCTATCAGTTTTTAACAGCTGAGCAATTATAAGAGAAGATAATTTGCTATCAGTTATGGATTTTTTAATATAAAATATAAAACAAAAATGATATATATGACCTTCATGTGTAATTGTGGTAGATGGGTCTCATCTATGCATTAAATCAAGATCGCTTACAAGCACCTGCATTTCTCCTGATGAATTTTCGAGTTTAACCCATTTTTTATGGTTTGTGTCACAATCTGTTGTGATAAAGGATTTCAAAAGATTTTCTAATGGTAGAGCGTCAAACTCGTAATCCATGGGTCGTGGGTTCGATACCCTCTCTGACTGCCTTGATGTGTCATTGGGGAAGCACATCCTCGGCCTCATATAGCCAGTAGTTTGTTAAAAGTGCCGTTAAAACCTAATCAAACAGGTAAATCAAATCACGAACAAAAAATATGCTGTTTTGCGTGTATCTGTTGAAAATTAGGGATAAGAGGTTCCTTGGAATTGTAATAGGAATTACTACTATTACGGACATCAATGTTGCTTTGGTGGTAATACTGGAAAGTAAAAGTGGTAAACATACAAACATACAAATACGTATTAAAGCGAACTTTGGTACACATTGTCTGCAACTAAATAATTGTAGGCCATGCTAATATTATTCAGTTGTGCATATCAGATTGAATGGAAGCTTAATTAAATCTTAAAATTATATCTATCACATGCTGAAAGAATAGATTCCTTATATATTTTTGTGTTGAATATCCCAACTTTGCATATAAAAATATTGTTCATGCATGGTAGGAACGTATTGGCTTTTGTTATTTATAGTCGAGATGGATGGTTTGGGATGTCGCTCTCTCAATTGTAATTATACGATTATTATCCATGCTTCAGTTCTATCGTGTACGAAATGATTGACAAGTTCAGTGTCAGTTTCTGATCGAGGCTGGCTGCAGCGGAACATTGGTCCGATTCTAGTATGGCAGTTTTACTTCTATTTTATATACCATGTAACGCTTGAAGGAATACAGTCGCCAGATTCTTGATATTTAATACTACCAGCTACGTAATGATTGCATCCGCATATGCCAGCGTTGGACCATTCTGGATTAAATTTAGAAATAATACACCGCAAATTGATGCAAGAATGATATTCAATTGTAATGTGTTCCACAGAAGAGAGCACGTTATTTGAAAATATTTTTTTTTTAGTCAAGATCCAGGATTTAGCCTAAGATAGAAAGGCATCCTATATCTGACTTCACATCTGTGCACTTTTAAGATCACGTTCTTCCCGATGAAGCTATGCTAGACAACTTTGGATGGGTATCAACAGTTTTAGAAAAGGAAATGGACTCGGCCTTTATTTCATGCGAAATGAATAACATAAACTTCAAGAGGTCCATTAATATTTCTAATGATGATGCTGCTGCTACTACTACTACTACTACTACTACTACTACTACTACTACTACTGATATTTATTCAAGATTTTATCTCTTAGTTATAAAACTGGGTTCAAACGAGAGGCAGCTTACTTATTTCCAAAACACAAAGACTCTTGGAACAACATCAAAAATAGCATAAAAGAGCTTCAACTAATGGACTTTTCTACAATTTGTTTAAAGTCAGTTTCTTCAATCTTCCATTATTTATATTTGTGTGATATTTTGGATTTGACTCGTTTCTTTACCGAGCAATTGTGCATGTCATGTTTTAAGACTAATTACTTTCCACTTTAATGTTATATCAAAGCTTTCATAACAAGAAGTGCACTAAATTTTAGACCGTTTAACATATGAATGGTTTACGACATGAATTACTCGTGTTTACTTAAAGTTCCTGCTGTCAGCGAATTAACCATTTGATCATCTCTAGTAGCACTGTACGTAATACTAGTTAATTCTATAACTAATTTTAATGATTATGTCCATATTTTTTCTTCAAGATTGTCCCAATTGCGCAAACGTTAAAGACTTTATTTATTCTGTGGAGATATTTTAAATAGCTTCTTATATAATTATATGTATTGCCCACATGGACATCATATCTTTTCCATTATACACATTTGTTATTCATGTTTATAACTTTTGAAATATTAGCATATTATGCTGATATGTGGATTTACTTGCGTAATTGTGAATTTCAAATCAGACGTTATCCATGCTTTACGTAAAATGGATTTACTTACGTAATTGTGAATTTCAAATCAGACGTTATCCATGCTTTACGTAAAATGGATTTACTTACGTAATTGTGAATTTCAAATCAGACGTTATCCATGCTTTATGTAAAATGAAGTTAGTAATCATATTGTGTATCATTTTATCCACATTATATTAGTACAAAATTGTTTTTTTAGACGTCAACGCTTTCTAGATAGATGTCGAGGGTTTTGTTTATTTTATATTATCTCCATAATATGTTTTCGGTTTCGTTGTACATAGGAAGCGAAAAGGTCAGAGTTAGCCCGTATGTTGCTTGCTGTTATCAGCATTGTCTAATTTCGCAGCAGGATGAGGCTATCACCATGCATGTGGAATATTTTAGATTGCTTCGTGGATCGGGCTCACCCTGTCATCGCCTGTCTTGGTCATTTAGCTATCATACAAGTTTTGATTTGATTATGCATTATTTTCTCCACTCCTCGATCTCCCTTGTTCTAACATTGTGATGCACAATTGCGCTGGGAATGAGGAAAGAATGTCCAAATCACTCAAACATCTTAGAATAGTTAAATAAAAAAGGACACTTCGCTTAAATGTTTGTTACCTTTCTTTAATTTTCAGGTTATGCCCGGTACTTTCTGAACAACTATCATCAATACCTGCCATATTTACCAGCCACGGAATCTCTGTCCATGTTTGCCCATAACTCAGTCGGAGCGGCGCATGTACAAAGTCAGGCGTTAGCCGCTCAACACCGAATATATGACCTCCATAAAGGTTCGATACATTTTGTGTTCAGTAATATATTTATTTATTCTTATGGTAATTCTTTGAATATTATACCTTTGAAATAGCTGTTGAGAAATAACTTGAATTGTTGAAAAGATGGCTTCTCGAAATCAGCAGTTAAAGCTTAAAAGTCGAAAAAACTATTTTTGCATTTCTTTTGAAATATAAAATCGGAGACGAAACATAAAAAATAAAGACTGTGTCAGCGTGATTTGTATTTTCTCATGGTGATGGAGCGGTACAACAAGGGGTATGGAGCACAGTTAATGTCTTGCCGTTGCCTCCGTTCATGAGCTTACAGCCCAAAGCATTGCCGTCTTCCGTTAGTACCTATTACTTTGCATGCATACACAACGGTTGCAGTACATTAACATACTTCTAAGACATACACCTTTTCAGTATGAATGGAAAGTTATATAAGTAATCCACACAGACGTTATTTTTCATAGCTTATTTTATAGATTGTATACCTCGTTAAAATACTTGCTCCCTTATTGTTGGAAAAGAAGATAAATTTGCTGTTAGTACAGCTACTCCATGACAGTATTAGACGAGTTTCCTGTGTCTTGGAAGTCAGTTTTATTATTTGTTTGTTACTGTTTGGGTAAAAAAATCACAAAACCAGACAGACGTATTCAGATTAACTGCAGAGATGAATAAAGTTAAATTTTATAATCAACAAATATAAAAAAAATAAAATGAGAGTCGCCGATTAGCTCGCACTTTTATTGTTTTAGGAAATCTTGTTCGATGCAGCGTAAGGAAAGATAAACAGTGTAATGAATTATTCATGATTTGTATTATGAAGACTCATCTATAATTAAGTCTTTCTCTTATACTTGAAAGTTATAAATTATTAACTGTTGTATTTTATAAATGAAAGACAAATCATGCTGTTATCAATAGAATGCTGGATTATTTTTCTACTTGAATGCAGCATACAAAACTAAGTATATAGTATAACGTTTTATACAATATAATCAGGTTTACAAAAAGAGCTTTCAATTTATCCTTTTTCAGAATTATAAGTTTACTTTCACTTTCTTCTGCATTTAATGATTGTCAGCTGGTAGTCATCACATCACCACAAAAATGCGACATGATCTCACCGTATCCTTACAAAGATGTGACTGGATCACACAGTATCTTCACAAAGAGGCGACATTATATTTTAGTGTCCTCACAAACAGACAGACTGATTTCATAGTATTCCAGTCACACGTGAAAAATAATCTTCCTCGAATATAAACTAAGAGTGAGCACCACTTGCCCATATTTTGCATCCTGTCACAAAGATTTGTTTTCCTAAGATAAAGGTCTTAACGGATACGTGGTACTTTTAATTTAGAACAGACTAATAATTCTGTGAAATGGAAATGGTATCTTCGACACTATAATGCTGCTAATGCTGTTAATGTTTATTTAAGTTGTACCAGTTAAGCGGATTCCGTTTGTGAGTATTGAATAACAACCATCAGTAAATAATACAATCACCCAGTAACCGTGAGATAAGTATGCGTAGGATGCTGTAGATAAGAATTGTTGTATCGTAATCGTAAGCCTTTGTTTGAAAATCGTTGTTTACCCCCCTTTATTTTACCCTTCCATCTATGTCTGTCAAATGTCGTGGTACGGGTCGTGTCCCACAATGTGATGCAATTCCACAAATCGTCTTCATAAGTGTCGTGTCCCACAATGGGATGTAATTCCGGAAAATGTCCTGATAAGGGTCGCGTCCCACAGTATGATATATCTTGATATGTGTGTCCTGCCCTGCAATAGGACAAAATTCAAGTTCAGTTTTGTACTGCTTTTTGTCATGGAACTTTAGAGATGGCAAAATGGTACTAAGACGCAAACGAAATGGTTCGTGTTCAAATATAAATCCTTGTTTACTGAGAAAACGTTATAGAGCATATGTCTTAATTTTTTCTTAATAAAATGTATTAATGCTTTAAAGTCGGATTTTAGTCTTTATCGCGAGCGTCTTACAGTTGTTAAAATGGCCGTGTTAATATTCAGGTCACATAATTACGATGTGATATCAGTAATAAAGAAATGTTAATCTTGTTTTGTTGTTAACATTTATAATTTCATATTTGATTGTTTGTGTCTGTAGAATAAGAATTTATAAGGACGACTAAACAAAGACATCAAAATAGAACAAAATATACAGTTTTGGATGCATACAAAATGCCTTCGGTTTTCAAACTCTTAGTAAAATATAAAGAATGATGGGTAAATCCAGAAATTAAAAAAGGGGTGCAGATCTTTAAATGATGCGTTCCCATTATTTTGCCACAGTAGTTTTGGTTGTTTGTTGTTGTTTTGGGTTTAACGTCATTTCTCAGGGCAAGATGACGGCCAGTATAACTTGTGTAGGAAGAATCCGAGAAACACTCCGTTAAGAACCGCAGAATCAAAAAAGAGCTGCAGGCAGCTTTTTCAAATACCCACATTGGTCGAGCCCATTGCTCGAATCGACGCGGACAGAGGTAAGACGGCAGTGATCCGTAAAGGTGTGCACTTTAGACCACTTGCCTATCTGGACCCTCTCACATTTATTTGTAGCACACCGCATACAAATGTATTAAGTCTTTACACATTTATGCACAAGCGTACTGATGATTCGTGCATATTTTACATGTATGTGGGGTGGCATTTATGATTATCTTCAGGGGGCCATATAATTATTGAATATTATTGTATATATCTTAGATAGTGTGATAATATGAATTATCTGAGTAATTTTGATTTGATCAAGGTAATAAAACAAATTCAGTTTTTTTTAATGGTATTTTTATTTCTTCAGAAGCCATATGTGGAAGCGGCCCATCGTTAGGAATGTTACCAGCTGGATTCTTTGGAAATGGACCAGGTCTCCATTATTCTCAGGCTAGTCAAATGGAAGCCACAAATCTATCTTTGTCCATGGTAAACAGGTGCAAACAAAGTGATAAAAATCGTTCTCATGAATCTGGCAGAAAATCGTCTGATAGACATCAAGATCACCGCTCGTTTGATTCTAATGTCAAAATAAAAGGAGATACAATTTCTATAAAACAACCATTTACTGATGCTGAAAAAGTGTGTTCTCCGCCAAGAAAAGACACAAAGTCGGATGGAAAGGATATTGACAAAAGAAAATGTAATGGCCATTCAATTCATCTGAAAGGAAATTCAACTACTTCGAAAGAGCAACATTCCAAAGATAAAAAGCAACCTTTAGAGACACACAAAGATGAAACGTCTGATTTCAGTTACTTTGCATATCCATCTCCGAATGATAGTTGTGTACCAAACTCAATGTATGAAGGACTGCAATTAAATGGAATAAAATCCGCAACGGAGGCTGATATACAAGACAAGCCAGAGAATCTTTGCTTAAAAGATAAACATAGCTTTAACTGTAATTCTACTTCTGTAACACCGGCCACATATGTGAGGACACAGTCGGTTGTCACAAATACAACAGTTACAGTCACTTGTACCCAGACGTCATCGAATCCTCACGTGACATCTTCAAATTTGTCAGGATCAAGTTTACTGTCTACGACTAAAGGTATGTTCTTTCACTAAATCTCCATATTTTTGAAATTTGTTAGAAACTTGGTATAAAACTGTCATTTAACATTGATGATTTCAGTTCTCACCATTACATATTATGCTAACAAGGAAGTTATTTTCGCTTAAGTGTTTTTGCGGGACCTATAATGCTGCAGACACTACCTGCGATAAATTAGATCAATGAACTAGTTTATATGTGAAACACGACATGTAATCAGTTTTACTTGTGCGATGACTTAGATCATGCATCGTGTCAACATGACGAGTCATACTTTTATTAAGGAATTTGACGAGTGTTCTAAAGAAAAACCAGTTGTTGAGTAGGTACAGTTGTATCATTTAGTAGCATACAACAAATACTCTTTTGTATTTCCTATTGTTAATTTGGATGTATCACGATTAACACAATTTATTGCTTCCCTTGTAAATTTAATTTAGTCTGTTTGTAACAATCTGATATCGACTATTCAACAGGTTTAAGTTCAGAGGCCCTCCAGCATACATTGTCGAGTCCGGACAAAGACAACACTGTGACAACATACTCTCTACCTTATTACCATAACCTATACGCACGATCACAGAGCACATACAAGGAAGGCATGAAGGTACATGCCACGACGTTTGTGCCGGAAGTAGGGACGGTAACGAGTCATTTAAGCGCTATTCCCAAGTCAAAGGACAGCTTGATGACGCTTACATATGATAACATTGTTTCGACATGTTGTACATCAAAAGATGAACATTGTCCTCAAACGCTTGATGGTAAGAAGGTCGCGCAGCAGGATGTTCAACCAGTTTCTAAGAATGAAGCAAACATTGGTCCAAATGAAATCGCTGCGACGACAGAAGAAAATTCAAAAGTAACTATCGTTAAAGGTCATGCTAAACAGACTAAAGATGTTCCAAAAGTTTCAAAGAAAACAAATGATCAAATGAAGATAAATGCACACCAGTCTCATAATGAAAATAATCTGGACATTGTTGAGACACATGTGCCTTTTAAAAGTCGTCCTGCTGAAAAAGATTATGTATCAGATAGACGAGTTGAAGATAAAATTCATAAAGTATCTCAGAAAGCACACTCAGCTGAAAATGTTGGTATACCTGTTGATAGACAGTCGCATATATCTAAAAAAGTCAAAGTTGTTTGCAAAAGCAAGGAATTGAGAAATAATACGAAACAAACAGAAAGACAAAAATCTTTAGGCAGTTTGAGAAAAGAAAATTTCAAAAATGTTACCCAAGATAAGCAAAGGAAAAAAGAATTACACGCTATTGATAAAGAATCAATGCTTGACATTTCCACGCAAAAAGAGGATGCGTTTGATTTCAATCATAATTCTAAGGGGAAGGAAAATCATATAAAAGCTATACCTAATGTGGAAGAGGCTTTTGCTCCGGAAAGTTCCACTGATCGATCCGTTTGCCACAGGCCGGGCTCAGCTCCTCCAGCGACCAATATTTTTGTTGCCGAGGAAAAGAAGGAAGAGGATAAAAGACTTATACTTTCCAAAAAGTCCTCATCGAAAATAATAGATGGATCGTCAACACCTGGTATGTTACATTTACATGCATTCTGTATCTAAATGGATACTTTATGAGTTAGATCGAAAAGAATATTTTAAATGTCAGTTGATTTTATATGTATTATTTGTTGAAAATACTTAGAAAACTCAGAAATTATGCTGAAGTATATTTATATTGAACATTCTCTAATTTTAATTTTGTTTGACAATCACGTCGTTATAATCTTCTTGTCTGACGGTTGAATGAAACAACATAAAGTGTTATTAGCTGCTCTTGGTATAGACCAGAATAACGTTTGGATTGTCTGTATGCAGTGGTCCGTCCTCGGTCCGTCCGTTAAAGCACGTTTCTTATTGATAGTTTTCCTGAGTCAATTATAGGATTACCATGAATCTTTAATACATACTCTAATTCCAATGTCGAGTTGACACTAAGTAAAAATGGTGCCGCTCAGACATCCAATATGACAGGTACAGCGGCAGTTCCGAGATATTGTTATTGCTACTACCCCTGAATGTACGGTAAAATCCATGTGTGATTTCACGAAAATATTTCTTATGATGGCTAATTGGTCCTAATTGAAAATAACGTACATATTATATCTGGCATCCAACATGGACTTCCATGGCTGCCACATTGAACATTTTGTCATCACAACTCCTCCATTACCGAAAGACGTATCGACATGGGGTTTTCACCAGAAGATTTCTTATGCTGTTTTCTTTATTCTAAATGAAACTAGTGTCTATCAGACATCAAACACAGTTGCCATCTTCAAAACCTTGTAATCGCTACTCTTCCTTGATGGATGGCCATATGAAATGTAGTTTTCACCAAAAGTCTTGTTTATAATGTTTAATTAATTTGGGATGAAATTCCTTTTGATTTAATATCCAATTTGCGACCTTTGCAGCTGTCTTGAAAATCTTGATATCGTTAATTCTTCTGAATGGATGCCATGTCAAAATACCCCGCTCACAGCACAAAAACATCTTTTGATCTATAATTAGTCTAAAATGAAAGTGGTGCATCTCTTATATCCAATTGTTCCTTTTAATTGCCATATTGAATAAATTAGGTTTGAATAACATATCAATTTCTAAAAAGGGGTGAGTGTATTGCTTCGTTTGTATATTACATACAAGAAAGCTTTATTGATGTCATGTATGTAAGAAAAAGAGGTCATAGATTTTATTCAACAGATATGTTGCCGTCTTTGCGAGATATAAGAAGAAAAAATAAAAATATTTTTTTATAAACTCTACAGTGAAAAAAGTTAAATTTGTATGAAAGATTAAATTTTGGTAATTTGTATCAGAGGACTTTTCGTAGATCATTAAGAAGTTCATTATACTATAGAAAATATTATTTTGCGACGTAATTTAAATGATCTTAAACCAATATTCATATTATAACGAAATGCCCAATGAAATGTTTTTTTTCCCTACATACTTTAAATATTAAATATCGGACATTAAGATAAGTTAAATTATGTTTTGCTGATCACATACATTTTTATTGTGTATCTTCTTCCGATATAGCATAATTCACCGTTATGATTTAATTCATATCCGCGGAAAAATTAACTTATTTCTTTCATTTTGTCATAACGATTTTATTATGTAGACACTACTTGAAAGAAAATGTAGTATACAACTATATCACCGTTTATCAAAAACACTAGTGAGTTTTTTGTATTTCTAAATGTCAATATTTGATTTAGGTTTTTCATAGATATAGATCTGGAATATCTTGGGCAGTGTTTATCTTCATGGTGAAGAGAGAACTATACTAATTGCATTTGACTCTAAATAACTTGCATTGTAGGCCCAAACATTCCTGTTGGAATTGCTGTTGCACGTCAAAGGCCTGTTGTACCAAAAGGCGATACTGGTACGTGGAAAAAAGCTGAGATTTATAATTAGAACTGATAATGTTTGCGTTTTACACGTTCATTCGTCCCAAAAGTTTCTTTTTAAGAAATTCTTAAATAATGAGTCCAACTTTCTTACACATAATATATTTACTTGGACACTTTGTGCTTAGGCACATTTAATTGCACAATAACGATTTATAATCATGGGTTACTTGAAATGACTTGACCAGTCTTGGCTAATTTTATCAGATGGCCATCTCTTCAATGTAAATAGATACATTATTGTTATTCTAAGTATCGAGTGAAATGGTTTCAAACATTCGTTTATTTGAAAGACAAACGGTTGTTGCTTGAATTTTAAAAAGTATCCGTTAGGTTTTAAGTGACATTACGAACAATTGTATATTGTTCTTCCATACATCAATATATCTATCTATCTCAAAAAGAATGTGTACATGTTTTACAATTTACTTTGAAACGGATTCTCTTTCATTGTAGCAGACGAAAAGCTCCTAGCGGATGAAATTGATAGTTCGGAAAGGCAAGAAAAGTCGCCTTCTAGCCAGCAAGATATAAAACCAGGATTAACTTATCAAAGGTACAACCAGTGAAATCAAAAACGAAAATCCTGGAAATAAGAAACAGGCATTATAGCTATGAACGGCTATCAAGTATATTACACTGATTTCGTCTCGAGAAAATTTGTTTCATATGTTCCTTTTCAGTTTGATTATTAAGGTTTTATTCATTTTAGTTTTAATAAACGTGTTTGCAAAATCTAAAGATGTTAAGTTCATACGTGTGTAACATATTTGGTTTTGTTCTTGCTTCAATGAGCGTCAGTCAGATCAATACTGACGAACGACAACATCTGCTTTCTACATTACATACAGTTTTGCAATTATTAAATAGGAAACATTCTAAGTTCGTATTGGGTAAATGACAAGTTTTGAAAAGCTGTCCATTACGTCTGTTTTCAAAATAATTTTCTTATGCATTAATTTTTTTTCTCAAAAATAGTTAAAGAAAGACATTTTACGTTCTTAGGTTTTACCGCTTTGGTGAATGCGACCTACAACTCTTTCTTAAAATTACATTTTTCTATCTTAATTTAGACCTCTAAAGGTTATCCGCCCTGCAACCAAACCAAGTGCTAATGGACCAGGAACATCCGAAAGCAGAAATGAGCTACCTGCTAATCTTATCGTCACAGGTATGCAAAGGCAGTCGTTATATACAATACCAATATAAGTTTTAGAGACGCGTTTCGTCTCCACTAGAGGATAAATTATAATCGAAAAGTGTACCATTTGCTTTACAGTGTCTAACTCATATTAAGAAGAAAACTCAAACACCGTATTATTTCTTCGCCTGAACAATGTGTGTTGGTGGAATAACGTTGTTGTAAGTAAAAGTACGTTGTTGCAGGTTTTGTTAGTCATTCTTGTCACTCATTTCAATCAAAGTTAACATTTTATGACATTCTTTAGGGCTGCATAAATTTAAGGCAATGCTCAAATTTTCTACTTGGTTTAGGAGGTTCCAACGCCACCACCGGGGTTTTCTGGCCTGACGATCCTGCCTCTCGACAAATCGCCGCTCAGTTTCATACCTTGAATACAGGATGGTTTGGGCAACTAAATCAGGCTCCTTTTAATTACCATCAGCCGACATCACTTCCAGAAAATGCCGGACAAATGCCGCTATCTGTTCCTGCCGGATATAAGCTTGCACAAGATTCCCTGACTGGCCAGATCCTTTTGATTCCATCAGGTGAATATCTTTAACTTCTAATTGTCTCTATACGTGTCCTTTCTCCATTATATCAGCTTAAAAAACCCAGCGTTTTACGCGGTAAGCAGGGACGCGCTTTGAGATTAAAAAGGCGTCTTTCACCCAGACCGTTTATTGTCTTAAACATAGATGCTACAATTTAGACCATATATATATATATATATATATATATATATATATATATATATATATATATATATATATATATATATATATATATATATATATATATATATATATATATATATATATATATATATATATATTCTTTCTTCAGCGCCAGATATATATGACGTTAACAGAGTTTGGCCCGGGTATTCTATTAATCCTCAAGTCCAACATTGCCACTCATCGTTTCCGCCAGGTCTACTTCCAATGCAAGGACAAACTCAACAATTCTTCGAGCGACCTCCTAATACTGACTTTCAGAGTACCATGGCACAATTGCAGAATGCTAGCAGCAATATCGTACGTAATATCATTAATACGTCAATGTCTCTGATGAATTGAAGAACTGCAGTTGTGTATTTCACAGAATATCGTTTATAATTTATAATGAAACAATTTAATGCTTATATTGGACATATTTTGCCAACTTTTGAACGTTAGTCTTGTTTAATACTCGTAGACATTCCATACACATTTAAATTATATACTGCAAGGCTGGCTCAGTCCTCTACGATTTCCTTTCCATTCGTAAGTAATTACTAACGAGTGTTTTCCTCAATTTTGTATTACAAAATTATTTTGCTGCTTAAGACAAAAATTAAAATAAAACTTGCATATTGTTTTCGCTCACAATATGTGAAGACTAACAACCTATGGACTCTCTTTATCTAAGAATTCTTTAATTCCCATATTTGTTTTCTCATCTTTGTCTTTTTTATTTACTCACCTTTGTCGTTTTGAAATTCCAAGATTTAAATGAAAGGATACAAATCGTCATGCCAGATTGTCTAAAATTGTTGGTTAATTTATATTGGTTGCTTGAACTATGTTCGTTAATTTATCTAGGAAATTATTTGTATACCACTCACGCCATTAATAGGCTCATTGCCCCTTGCCTTAGGACAGATACATTATATCGAAGCAGTAACAATTTTATTTCTCAGATAACTCTTGACATTTTCCAGTCTTATGCCAGAGCGGAAACAGTGGTGAAGGAGGAAAAACCCGACGATGATACAAATCTGGATTCTTGTAATCTACCCGACTCATCAGAATCTTTCTCTGGCCCTCACACAATTCACAGCCCCCACATCACAGCGGAAAAGGATAACCACAACACTGGGTATATTCCAGGTGATGATAATACGACAGTTACAGTTCTTCTGTCTTATTTTACATATATTTTTGACGTTATTATTGAAAAGATACATCGTGCATTCAGCAATGTTAGTTGTAATTGTATATGGAGGTATATTTAGTATGTCATTGTAATTGAATATGGAGGTCTGTTTAGTATGTCATTGTAATTTTGTCAAAATTAAATGATGTTGAATTCTATCTTATTTGACGTTTACACTAGATTGAACATTGCAATCAAGAAGCACGACATTAACTATAAATTTAGATGATTACATTTGTACGAGTTAAAGCAATGGTACTATAATCATTGCTTAGTATCGTCAAAGTAAATTCTATATGCAAAGTGATCTTTATTAAGAATTAAGACAAATATAGTAGAATTGTTTTCCTCATCTCATTCTAAAAATTCATATTTTCGCAGTCTATAATTATTCTTCACGTAGTTTCCACTTAATATACATACAGTTTTTTTATATGATTCCTACACAGTGTCATGCTTTGTCTTATACTTGGCCTTTTGTTCATTCCTTGTCTGTATTAGCTACAATATACATAAGTGTTTTGCACAATTAATGATTTTCTTAATTTATATTGAATCATCAAGTCAGGGGTGTGGTACATAATTCCTTAAAAGCGCCATCATTAAAACGAATAATTGTCATATCCGATTTATGTATATTAATATTAATTAATATTGGGTACTTTGTTATCAGTTTCAGAACTCAGTGTGAGTAATGGACAGCAGGGTAACTTCCCATATTCATCACCGCAAATGTCGTTTGTATTTAATCCTGAAATGGTGCCTATTTCTTCCAATCTGGCCGAATCTCAAGTCGTGGACACGGATATCAAAACTGAACAAGCTTCTGTGCAATCTAGGGGTACTTCGCCAATGCTTCCACCTACAGATTCCAATGATGAAAGTGAAGAAGCTAATTCTCAAACGGAAATGTACTTTGAAGAAAAGAATGATGAAAGCGTTTGTGACGACAACATTGCCAATGACCTAACCGAAGCCACAACAGCTGATGCTGACATACTTCGGTGTTCAAATAAGGAGATACATTCGAACGATAAAGCGACTGAACTTGTTAAGATCAATGATGATACTTCTCGTCAAGAAGATGTTTGTGTAAGGACAATACTATCATCTGAGAAGATATCCATGAATATTGACGACGAAACCTTAAAGCATGAACGTGATCCGGTTGAGGGTGAAAAATGTAGAAAAGAATACGATTTGATGGAAAATAAGTTTTATAAAGAGAGAACAGAGGAATGTAAATCAAAAGAGGACGAAAACACAGAGGAAGAAAAAATAGCATCTTCGGCCCTCTGTGCCCTAAAAAATAGTGTGAGCAAAACAAATTTACAAATATTTCCAACAGATCTTACATGCCCAGTACCTACTAAATCAAACGAAAGGTCGGATTCCAATGAAAGTTATAATCCATACATAGACCCAGTCATTCTATTGGCGGCAGATGGACTTGAACTACTAAGTGCCCTTGCTGAAAAACGGTCCTTGTGTTCTAATCCTACTCTGCAATTTCAGGATACTTCTAAATGTCAATCAGAGGATGTTAAACTTTCCACACCGTCAGACAATACCGTAAATATTATAATATCTAACAATGAAAGTTCAAAATGTGTGAACGAAAAACCAAAGGAAGGAAAGCCTAGAATTAAATTTGGATATTCATTCAAAGCCTCAAATTCAATTAAAACAACAAACTTTTGTGGAGTTCAGTTGCCTGCAGGTGAGTAGCTAAATGGACATTTGTATTGTTGTAATTTGTTGCGGTACTGGGTCAAGAAAGAGGCGCGCCTAACTGCGAACAGAGTGGACTCTGACCTGACTCAGCCAGGTCTGAGTCCACATTGGTTGCAGTTGAATGCGAGTTCGAACACGAGTACATACAGTATAATTTAGTATATATGTGATGAAACGAATGTATAAATGTATTAACTTTTATGTCTTTAATTTAAACTATATTTAAATATTTTAAAATCTAGATTCATTTATTGAGAGGAAACCGGGTCATTTCGAATCTTTGTAAATCAGTTATGTGTCTATCGTTGCCTGGGCAACCATGATTATGTTTCGCTCGTGTCTTCTTTTTTGTTGATTTGGCTTTTCACCTTAACTTGGTAGACTATAGCACATCTTAGTAATCCGATCTGCACGGTTGTCCCTGACAAACATCATTTTGGACCAGAAACAATCAACTAACACAAATATAGATTATTATAAATATGACTTTGTTGTAAGATAAAATATCAGTATTATCATCCTGGTTTGTGTTGTTTGCATTTATTTGGTGAATAAATACATATAAAATGTTTATATGTTTGATAAAATGCAAGCATAGATGTTGCATATATTGTCTCTAATTAAATATTTGGCAGATGGAAATTAAAAGTGGGGATCACGCAAAAAATAGAATTAACAAGTGCAATGTATTTAAGAAGTAAGTGTAAACACTGGCGATGGGAAAGATAAATGTTGAGTGCTAAATTTACTAATTCTTAATTCAGTTTGTTACTTTCATTAACTCGTTCTCAAATGGAATATTATTTTCATGGTTACGTCCATGATAACTCCAATAAAAAGAGTTATATTTAAAATGAAAGTTATCTCAGTGCATTCATTCATTTCAACTCAAAGAAACAGACCTTGATTCTTTTCTGCAAATAGATGACGAGGTAATAGACAGTCTGGAGCTTGAAATGAGAATGAGGCTGGCCGAGCTACAGCGACGCTACAGGGAAAAACAAAAGGAACTGAGTAGATTTCAACCAAAGAAGGACAATGAGTATGACTTTTTTTCCAGCCATGATACTAAACAGCTTAAAGACAGACTTCAAATAAACACACATTATCATTCAAAACATGTTACAAAAACATCAAACTATATAAATATGTGCTTGAACAAAAATTCATTTTAGCTATTTTGTTTCCCATTTTAAATAGCGGTTTAATATATATTGATCATTGTTATCAGTTGGTGGAAGATCCATACCTCATTGCATAATAATCATGTAAGTAGTTGGTGTTTTTCATAGATAAAGGTTTTAAAGTCACAAAATACACATTACAGATGAAAATATTGTGCCTCATGTTTGAGCATATGCGTCATCCGAAAATTATATTTGAGACAGATAAATAAATATTGCCGTACATCGTTTCTAAGTCTTCAGTCCAGAGGTATCAGGAAATTGGGTAGCTATACACATTTAACACAGATTAAATATGGATACACATCCACATAACCATATTCTACGATTGCTTGTTCCTGAAACTTATTTTAAGAGGCAAATATTTGTCAGTGTATACTATTAATACATCTTTATCGACACCGGTATCAGTATTTGACCCCATTTTCATGAGCGCAGCCATTAACCAATCACGTGATGCATCCACCATAAACATTAGATAACACCCGTGTTGCGATCAAAACAATATCAATCTTTTGTTTACATTGTGTCTTTGCTCGTATCCGTTTAAACAATGACATTTATAGCAATATAAAATATAAAAGGGGTGGAGGCAGTTCACGTTTTGTCAATGAGTGTTGAAGTAATTGTCAAATACGGAATGTAAGAATGAAATCCATTTGTGAAATACAAGGACGTGTGCATGTAGACTGCACGTATAGAGTTGTCATTGTATGGTGTAAAATGGATCAATGAAACTTGGCTGGATTAAAACAATAAATGGCAAAACATTGTCAAAAAACGTTTTTGTTGTTGTTGTTCTGAACATTTTTAGACTGAATGCCGACATAAAACCCCATTCTCAAAGCTTAAATTGGAATATGAAAGCAAATCAACACCTGGTCGGCGCAAACTCCGGAGACAAGAACTGTCTGTTCAAAATGCAAATTAGAATGCACTCGAACTAATCAGTATTATCATTATACGTTTTTTTTTTTTAAAAAAATTAATAAAATAAATATTTCGGTATTTGTCCAAGTCTGTAATTTACAGGTCACGATCATCAACGTCGTAACGTGAGTAGAAATCCGACATAAAAATATAATGCTGTAAATTAAAAGTCACAATCGCATAAATATTTTGAAAGTCTTGCTGAACACTAGGTATTTTTAAATTTCATTAAGTATGCAATTTATCTGCATTAAATGTCTTGTAACGTTGTCATTCATATTGTTATCATCATACTTTACAGCCACAACCTTGTGGTCTTCTGAACTAAGCTATACAAGATGTATACATTACCAGTGCAAA
Source organism: Unio pictorum (assembly GCA_030141615.1). Taxonomy (NCBI): domain Eukaryota; kingdom Metazoa; phylum Mollusca; class Bivalvia; order Unionida; family Unionidae; genus Unio; species Unio pictorum. The sequence goes on along the minus strand of JARLTB010000021.1, from coordinate 35,181,240 downwards.
GCAACGTCATATTCATTAAAATGTATACATTACCTGGGACCAGTGCAAAGCAATGTTATATTCATTTGCATGTATAATCCCTTTCTTCTTTGGAATCGTACACTCATTGCCACTCTTTTCATCCGATGTGGTCCAGTCTGTACGCATTAGGAATTTAATGTATCGTGTCTTCATTTAAAATTTTATCTGGGCTTGACATAAACATATCTTTTCTATTACATTATTTAAATGTTATTTTCTGGCACTTCACTTTAAAGCAGATAGTTTGTGAATTTATTTCCATCAAATGTTGAATGTAAATGTTCTCTTATAAATTTTTTAGAACCAGTGGAGTCTTTTTATGGGAACATTCTGTTCACTACTTACAGTAATCCCGAGTTTCATTATATATTTCCAGTGAGTACTTTTACTTTGCTCTATTACTATCAGTTTGCAACTTTTTCAACGAGTTGCATATTTTTCGTTGATAGTCTGGGAAGAACGCGTATCTATTTTTAGGATCATTTTGTTATCCCATGGCCACTTTGAAAATAAATGTAAATGTAGCTTTGTAAACTGTCCTGGTATTTTAATTCGCCTCCATCGAGAGATTTTGACGACGTTTAATAATCTTAAATGTCCCCGTATGTCTCATTTAACCAGTGTTTCGTGTCTTCTATTTTGTTACTTTATAGAAATCCGCGGTCATCTGTTATTACTAGTATATATGTTGGTTTCTTTTACTCAAGGATTCGTTTTGTTTAGAATCTAGTTACCGCTCCGGTGGCCTAGTGGGTCGAGCACCCGCCTCGATGTGGGAGGTCATGGGTGCGATCTCCAGCCGAGTCATACTAAAAACTTATAAAAATGATACTAACAGCTGCCTCGCTTGGCGCTCTGCATTAAGAGGTTAGTGTTATGACTCGTCGGCCTGGTGTCAGGATAATGTGACTGGGTGGGACATCATGTTGCATGTCTGCGACATGATGCCCCAGTGCTAGACATCACTATATATAAACTGCCACACTGCAGACATCGTAGCGATATGACTGAAAAAGTGTTAAAGCTACCTTAAAATCCAAACCACAAATACACACACACACACACACACACACACACACACACACACACAGGCGGAGGTTATTACGGTGAAGTTGATTACAAATATTTTGCAACAGTTTAGTCAAGAGAAAGGGGAAATGTGGGTGGAATTCTCGTTACGTCGGGAAGACCCTGATCATGTATGTGCGTTAGGTGATTGATCTTGTTTTTAACGCACGCACATTACGGTGTAAATAAACTGACAAAATGGTGCGCATGCAAGAATATTATCTATTATTTTACCTATTATTATCAGAGTGGGCTGGTAAAGTGAGAAGCAAAACACGTGTTTAGGCCTTAGTGGGGTCACTCGTTAGCGGGTTCCATGAATATTGTGCCATTTTTATACTAATTTGTATGGGGGGGGGAAATGATGTTAGGCATGTATGTAGAGCATTTCACGTCACGTCAGCGTGATGTTTGATGTCGATCGAAAGTTATGAAAATATAAAGATAAAGCATTTCAAAACAAATACCATCACCCAAAAAAACAACAACACCACCACTTAAACAAAGAAACAACAACAAACGAAGGTAAAAGTTTCCAAATTAACTTTTAACATATATCACTAGAATATACAAGATAACGATAATAAAATTCTGTAACATTTTTATGACAAAAAGATACATGTAAAAATTATAAATCCTTAGACAAATCCCGCAAGCAAACTGAACACATTACAATTTTTAATTTGGTACTTTTGTGGAAGTGGGATACATTTCCCAAGTCACTGAGTGCGATCAATATTTACTTTTGGTCCATAGTACCGAGATTTCCGAAGCCTAAACGAACCGAACCAAACGACAGTCATTTTGAAATTGGCAGGAGTTTAAAGAACACGGCCGTTATTTCAATTGTAAGATAGGTTTTGGATAGAAGTAGTAGTGAAAAGCAGTCATTGGAATATTACGCGAAAGCGAAAATGATTATTGTTTATGTAAGAGTAACATTTCTTTTTCAGTGATTCGAAATCCATACTGCGTAGAGGGCCTGGCAGACCTCGGAAAAGAAAGTTTACAGTGACAGAGGACACTGGTCGTTGTGGGTGAGCAGATGATCCCTCACAAAATTCGATGCTCTACTTTCGTAAATTAAACTTCCAATCACTATTGTTCTAAAATGCAAGCACATGTCAAATATTCGTCGTTTAACAGTTTGTGAGGATTGCAAATTAGAAAAATTAGAAATTCAGACAAGTCTCTTCCCTTTCTAAATGAACTCACTGGAAATTCTTACAAATTATTTTTCCTTTTAAATGAACTCATACGCCCAACCGTACATCCATCCGTCCATCTCTCTTCTGTTTATCGGTCTGTCTGTCCATCTATCTCGTGATCTTCAGTGGAGGACACTTACAGAAACTGTTCTATCGTCTCCGACGTAGTCTTTTGTGACGCTTAGGACAGGTTGAAAACTGATCATTGCGCACAGCTTAATTGTTCCAAATCCTTCAAAAAAGAGAATAATGCTTTGTTTAGAAGAGACATGAAAAGAAACGGCTGAGAATATATTGTGTTGCTAATTTGTCAAGCTTCAAAGGAAACTAATAGTTGTCTGGATTTTCCGACACATTTTACGCCCTACTGAACCAGGCCACTGTGTCATCCATGATTTTAGGTCAGTGTTAACACGATAACAAATTGAAAACAAAAATGTCTTTGGCAATAAGGATATAAAAGAAATTAAGTCGAGCTGTAAACGCTCATTCTTTTCATTGGCTCAGTTATTATGTTGTCATACTTTGTTGAGTGAATTCCAAAGCATAAAGACGTTATCTTATAATAATAAAATACAGACGTTTCCGATCCAAATACAATATTGTATGCTTATTGTTGATACTCTATCTAATTCACTAAGAACGGCGAGACTGTAGTTTTGATTATAGCCTAAGCTTAAAATATTAAAACATGATAAAAACATACGTATGCATTAACATAAATTGAATAACACGTGAATACCATTGTACAGGAAGAAAACTTGGGTTCTGTAAAGCAACAGGTCTAGGTTATCTAGGTAGACAAAGGAATGAATGATTATCTTTTTAGTTAAATAATGTTATACTCTGACGCTGTATTGTCGTGGCAAAAATTTTTTTACGAATAATGTTGAACACGCGCCGTCTATCGGTTTTTTGCAGATAGGTTGTTGTTGTTTTTGGGATTAACGCCATTTTTCAGTACAATATAAGCTTTACATGGCGGCCAGTATTAATGATGGAGGAAGAACCCGGGAGAACCCCAGAAAGAACCGCCGACCCACGAGAAGCTACCAGGAAACTTTTCCTCATACCCACATTGGCTGAGCCCGAGACTCGAACTCGCGCAGACAGAGATGAGATGGCAGTGATCCGTAACGTAGAGCGCTTTAGACCACTCGGCCACTCGGGGCCCCGTTAGCAGATTTAATGTTGTAACCAGGAAGGACACAAATCTGTAATAGCATTATTTCCTCTAATATGTTAATATTTTTTATAACTCGACATTGAAAAACAATGAACATCACTATTTTTGGTAAGATACATACATTCCCATTGATACTGAGCTCTTGTCCCAGTTACTATATTCACATTGGTCTTGATTACGAAATATACTCTGAGTAAAGTCTGATGTTTGGTGACTACAGGTCATACATATACTGACTGATGGTGACGTACATGTCCTTGCAAGGTTATGCTTGGAATTTCATTCCTACAAAAATTTACAAATCGTTGCGTATGATCCTACTTATCTTTTATAAAAAGAAGAAAGCACAATTAAGTTTTCCAATCAGTACTATTCAGTAATAATCATGCTAATATTGAATATTTGTTATTTTAGTTTATTTTTGTGTAAAATATCAGCCGTCGTAAGCGTTGACATTTAAGTGGTAAGTTGAAATTTATGTTTATTATAACACGTGCTAGCTACCATACTTTAAGCTAGGCAAATACCGCGATAATAAAGAGTTGTTCCCCTATGATCAACTAATATGGATCAGCCTCCATAAGCAGTTTTATTTACATTTATGTGATTGGATTAAATAGATTTTTGTTATAGGAATATATAAAGGGAATGTCAGAATCTTCACAATTTCTAACAATGCAGTAATAACATAACCGTTTTTTTTTTATATGCACCGATAACATAATAAGTACCGCGATAATACAGCGGTCCAGGCGACTTGATCAGCCTGCGTTCAATGATGGAGAACTGTTGTGGTATTTTTTTTTTTTTCACAGGGAGAACAAGCAAACTGTAAAGGTTAAGAGTGGAAAGCAGGAGTCCAGTCCTGGTCACAAGAAAAAGAGACTCGCTGAAATGCTGGTTGATCGTGTTTTCCGAAAAACAGGCAGTTCATTCAAGGTATATTACAAATAATTGGATGGAACTGTGTATGTCTGCGCGTTTACAACATATCTTGCAATGACAACATATAAACGAAATGAACATATTGTAGAAGGTAATGGAATTCTAGCATCATGTTGCTTATAAACCCAACGTCCGATTGTTCTATTTATAATTAGGTGTTTAACGTTGATTGTATTTTTTTAAATTTAGTTTTGTTCTTGCAATGTTACGTCCCTTTCGCTTTCAAATCTAATAAATTGTATTTCTTTAATCGTCGCATCAGACAATAACAATGTACTTGTGTCAAATTTGCAGCAATGTAATAAACCGAATAGTTTTCCCTATTTTGTGAACATTATTTTAATAATAGTTTCAAAACGTTTATTTTCAATACTAACGTTTTTCAAAATTACATGCAGATTCCTTTGAGCAAAAAGACAAATTTAATTGCACCGGCAAGAATAGAGTTTCATGCTGGTGTGAACAAGGCAGAAAAGCTCACTGCAGGTAAGATATATCTCATCTCATTCTGGTCATTTTAGGATAACATTTTTTAAAACATATCAGATATTTGTATAACAATATATATTTAGCAATTCAAGACTTTAATAAAATTGTAAAATTGTGGGATATTATATTATACCATGTCTAAATATACTAGTGCTGCATGAGGAAAATTACATAGCATGGATAAAATAATGATTTAAAGGTTTGATTGAATAAATGAAATGGAGAGTATCAATATGTTAAAACATTGTACTAATTTCATCTAATTAACGAGAAGCACTGCATGAGCAAAAATGAAAGTTAAATTATCAAATCTGTTTCAGTCAAACCTAAATCATCAGTCGATATTGCGAGGCTAATCAAGAAATCGAGATTATCCCAGTGGAATGGGAAAGACAGAAGCTTTTGGGGAGGTATATACAAGTTGGAAAGACAATTTATGTCAAATTTCCATACAAGTAAAGAGAACGGTGATGCTTTAGCGTCTTAATGATTATTTAATTAGAACATAGATATAACAAACGCTCAGGTGCATTTTATATCCACTAAAAAGAAATGTTACCTGGATTATTATTTGTTTACCATATACATAGATACACATATTGAAATAATAGAATACGAAGTGACATCTACCTTCTGTCAAATTCACAAATTAGTGTCTGACTGATATGTGATGTGTACATGATAAATAAGTACTTAATTGCTAAAGTTTTGAGATGAACATACCTATATCAAATAAAAAATCATAATGTCGAAAATATAGGTTCCTCAATTATATCTTTTCAAAAATTATTCTTCAGGATTTTGGAAGAACAAAGATGAAAAAAAAGCCACTGATTCTTTTAAAACGTCTGAACCAAGTACAGTCAAACAATTTCAAGGTGAGATTTATATCTTTTTGAATATTTACATTTCTTATTAACTATTTTGCTTCTTGTTTCCAAAATACTTATATATATATATAACAAAATACACAAATCTCAAAGATCTGTTTTTATTTAATAATTAGCACTGACCAAATGTTTCACTAAAACTATAATGTTTAGAATTTTTGTTTGTTTCAGGATTTCCTGTCACAAGTGGTCTTGGACTTCTGGCTGAATATGCGTCAAAGTCAGTTCCAGAGAAAAAGAAAAAGAAGAGGAAAGAAGATAATGGTAACCTTAGCATTAAAGCATTAACCCCCCCCCCCCCGAAGCGCGCGCGCGCACACACACACACACAAAAAACACACACACATATATATATAATTGTATGTGTGTGTGTGTGTGTGTGTGTGTGTATGCTTTCCGAAATTTACTATAAGACCCGGTCACGTCCATTTAGGTAAGAAACTCCTTCTCAATAATCCAAATAAATACAGTAATTTTACGGATTTTTCACTGAACTAAATTAACTAAATATATAACATAAAAACTAGCTACATGTACTAACACCAGGCTCTTGCTGATTGCCTTTTCATTAACCGTTGGCTATAGGGTAAGCAAATGCTCAGAAAGGTTGATGTTGATTGGTTATTAGTAGTCGTAGAAAATGAGCATTCCATGACACCGAGATAATATATTTTGTTGTGTAATGTATATTTAACATTTTTTTTTAATTTGGCAATTTCTACAAATCTTTTTTTAGAATCAGTCGATTCTTCACCCACAGAATCTCCGAACAAAAAGCGTAAACCAGGCCGGCCTAAAAAGTGTAACCCGAATAATCAGACAGGAGTAACAGGTATATACATAAAAGTCTTGATTAAGCTTTCCTAAGTGACAGTTTTAAAAATGAAATGTACATATAGCTAGATGGCCAGAGGTGGTCAAGTGGTCAGAGCGCTCGTCCTTACCGATAACTGCCATCTCACCTCTGTTCAATAATTGGGTTCGGCGTGAGAAATCTAACCAGTAGCTTCTCGTAGGTCGGGGGTTCTTGTCTAGGTTCTCTCGGGTTCGTTCTCCTCCTATTATACTGGTGGCCAAGTATAGCTTATCGATAATGTACTGAAAAATCCGAAACAACTACATATAATCAGGTACTGGAGACTAAAAGCACAGACCTGTTGAATATGTCGAATTTATGTTAAGGTTATTGAACAGTTATTTAAACTCAGCCAAGCTTATGATTTTATTCCATCGAAAGTGTTTATGGAAGGTCCACAGTGCCCATTATGATTACAGCATTATGATTAAGGTACATTGCCCCATCATTGCATCAGGGTCTAGTTTACAAACCTCTCCATACAAACTTCTGCTTCGTGGCAATGCTCCTGACTCATTGCAAAACACTCCTTTCAGCTAAATGAATCACCTTTTATGACAATACAGTTAATCTGCCGTGAAATGCCAAATGTATTAAACAACAACCTCTTTTAAGCGACCACTTTTTCCAGATTCCTTATATAAGATTGTTAAAAAATGCACTATCTCAACCTATCGATTTCTTACTTCAACATATGGCTACATACGAGAGGTTTGACTATTTTTATCAGAAAGATTGGTGCAATCTAAGTGTATGATTTCATATTAATTACAAGTGTACATCGCATGTATTATATGTAACAAAGATAAACAAATTTGTTTAATAAAACTGACTTTTAATCGCTTAGCAGAATATTATTTCTTTAAGGGGTATTTAATAGCTTTGGTATCAAAACTTGCAGGATAAATTACAGAGTGCATTCGCGAATTTGTATGATTTTCAGATGTGAATAATATTTCGTTTATTTTCAGAGACCATTGTAGCAAAGCAATCCAAGCACCGCGACTTCTTCTTGTGGCAGAAAAGAGAAGTCCCAAATGAATCTCAGGCACAACCCTCATCATCTACTGGAAGAAATATAAGCGTAAGCTTTTCAAAGTTCTTAAACTTAGAAAGAACTGCAGACTTAGAGAATAAAACTATATATCATTGTATTTATTGATATAAAATATTTCTTTTACAAGGCATGATACATTTTATTGCTTTAGATAAACCACCGATTATAAGTAATCACGCGTACATCTGTTGTCCAACTTGGTATCTACCTGGAATAAATATGTAGTAACAGAGATATACATGTATTGCAGACTCGCATTTAATAAGATGTTCACATTATCAAAAAATAACGATGGTGTTGAGGCGATGGAGATGGTTTTCTTTAATTTGTGTATCATTTAAATAAACACCATTTAAAACTAAAATACATTCCTTCCTGGTTTTTTAGTATTCACACCAAGACCTTTGTCTTCTTTGAAAACTGAGTACAAACCATTTTTAAAACACGTCTCGATCGCTTTTAACGTTGTTTACAGAGTTAATAAAATGATTGCTTGAATACATTGAATGTAATTTAACGAGATAAAAAAAAGAGATTGATAAGCTTATGAATATAAACTTGAATTATAAGGGCATTTGTTGGAAGAACCATTCACTCACATAAATGAACAGTTCAGGCTTTTCGTATCATTCGAACATCATATTGGCAATTAGTTGGGAAAATAAATTTATTACGATAGAGGCTTATGCATTTTCAGCTTGAAGGAAAAGCTCCCTTAAAACCCATTTATCTCGATGAATGGAACTTACGAAGAAGCGAAAGGATATTCTTGAGTGATTCTAGTCCCCAACCTTCTCCAAACAACACCATATCTCCTACAAAACCACCAACGCCGTTCACCGTGAAATCCGAGAGGAAACTGGAGCCACATAAACTAAACTTGGATAAAATGAAGGCCTCAGAAAAATCTAAAAGGTCTACGAGTATACATGATTTGTCAAAGAAACTCAAGAAGAAATATTCAAAAAGTGTTTCACAGAAGTGCAGAGATCAAAGTTCTATCCTAATAAAGGTAGAGTGCAAGATTATTATTTAATTGGACTTTAGGAAAGGTTCATGAAACAAAAGACCGTTCTGTTGACTCTGGTCATAAGTTTATTTCGCATTAGGTAAAAAATGTATTCCGATAATATATGCATAGTATTGATTTGTTTCAGCTAGTTATGAAGACCATCGAGGTTTTAATAATCGAAAATATCGAAAGACTAAATAGGCACATCACGAATTATGTTACATTTCGTAAATATATATTATAAATATGTGTGTGTGATTTGAATCTTTTAACGTTGCTTTAACAATATTTCAATCATATCACAATGATATATGCAGTGTGGCAGTAGCTAGTATCATTTTTTATAAGTCTTTAGTAACACTCGGCCGGGTTTCGAACCTGCGACCACCCGCATCCGAGGCGGACGTTTCAACCACTAGTCCATCGGAGCGGTTATATAATCTTTTAATTTCAAGATTTGAAAGAAAATGATAAATTTTTAACTTGAGGCATTTTGAATTCAGGCTACCAAGGAGATCCCTGAGAAGAAGACTGAGGAAAACAATGAAGGAAATGGACAAGATAGTGGATCCGAAAGTGAGAAGGATGACGACAAGCCTCTAAGCTACTTTAAAACATCGACCACTTCTACATCTGGTACGAAATGACATTAAGTAGTTAACAGATGTTATCTATTAAAATAATATACAGGTTTAGTTGAAACATATTTTGTTGTCAAAGTAATGAAGTACTAGGGGCTGGGCAGCAAGTTATCAAATGTGAGGTTCAGCCGTTCACCTGCAATGTACATGGTATAATATTTCAGGCAAATAAGTGGGGGAGTGAATAGTTTGAAGGATGATAAAGACGATCTTAAATATGAGTTAAAACAAGTATGATGATTTTTTTAAAAAAACTATAATTTATATTTATATCACACACGGTTATTCTTTAACGAGAGAGAGAGAGAGAGAGAGAGAGAGAGAGAGAGAGAGAGAGAGAGAGAGAGAGAGAGAGAGAGAGAGAGAGAGAGATGCATATTGTTATTCATCGATATTCCATTGAAGAGAACGTTGTGGACATGTCAGTACTCAATAGTATGGTCTTCGAAACGTATATTGTGACATTCCTTAATTGATGTTAATTTGTTTTCATTCCCCTCGTTAGAGCAAAAATCATGCAAGATAAATAAGAGCGATCTACGGGATGGACTCCGTGTTCTGCTGTTCAGTGATGGCCTATTTCACGAAGGATCTGTGAAAGCTATCCAGCCACCCGACATCTATGGAGTTTCCCTGGAAAATGAAAGAAAAACGCGTTCACATATTTATTCGCAGGAAGAGATTTTGCAAGAGGCGGTATGTTATACCTTTATATATTAAATTAATTCAGATTTTGATATGTTTTTATATCTTTTTAAAATCTTATATTGTGCACTTTGTAATGCACTCATGCCTATACAACTAGAGTAAATATATTTCACCAGTACTCTATTTTGATGTGTGTCGTATATGATCACACACTTAAGAAACGTATCTTCATATTTCCGAATATAACATAATTAATAAACAAAATAATTTTTATATAACTGTCCTCGAAGTGAGGAATTCAAGAGAATTGAAAAGTTTATGTATTCATTTTTTGTACAGATTCTGGACGTTCAACCATCATCTCGGCAGTTGCTCCCAGAGGGGACCCGCATATGCGCATACTGGAGTCAGCAATTCAGTTGTCTATATCCTGGGATAATTTCAAAAGGTAAGCAAAATCGAAATCATAATAATGTATCATAGAAACAATTTACTAAAGTGCTAGATGAGTTTAGATAAATTTCTTTGATTTGTATACATACGTTAAGAATATAAATGTATATATTACCATACATGACAAAAGTAATATCACACATTTACCTACTGCGTAGAGATTAGTCTTTCAGTTTAGCTGAAAGAAAGCTATACTCTGGGATAGGGACTTGATTTGTTATACCATGTTCGCTTTTTTCATTTGCCCACGCACACTTCAACCATCTTAATCTCAAAATATATTTCGTTCATGTCATTTTCATACCACTCCTAGTCAGAGCTTCCCTCCACAAAAAAATTCAAAGAATTTTTTTCACATTTTTAACCGTTACAGCAAGTCCAAATCCCTCTCAAGATAGCAATCTAATCAACGTTGAATTTGACGACGGAGATTCCGGTAAAATACCTATCGATCATGTCCGTCTCTTGCCGCAGGACTTTCCACAAGTTGGTTAGTATCATAAGTAAGGTCGTAAATCCTAACCGTAAAAGGATTGAAGCCTTGCTGCGTAATGATCTTCTGTTGAGACTTTTAACGACCAAAACAATGTCAACAGAAAGAAACATATAACCTGTAATATGTTTTCAATGTCTGGTCCTTGAGACATGACTTAGATGAATAATCGTACAATAATTTTCAAATCTGTCCATAAAAACACAATAGGAAGTGTTTAATATTTTAAAAGCAAATGTTATAAGAATACCTTGACATTTCAAAGCAATTGGTAACAACAAAACTTGACAATTACCTTTGTTAACGTAAGTTCAATTCAAATAGCACGTGCAGTGTTCTTGTCCATGCCGTGACCATAACAGTACTGGCTATTTACAGTGTTCCCATAGCTCTCGCCTATCATTCAACATTTAAAATAATTGAAGTTCGTTTTCTATGCAATTCCTACACTGTGACCAGCATGTATTACGTATTTGACAGAATACGACCCGAACCCACTCCTCCTCTTGACGAAACGCCGCCGCACCACAACGACATCCGAGAGTAGTGAACCCAGAAAGTCGCTTTCAGAATCGAAACCTAAAAGGGGACCAGGTCGTCCGCCAAAATTGCCTAAGGCGTCAGCAGAACCCTCTGAATATGGTGATGACGAAGACGTATTTACAAAAGAAATAGAAAAGAATGACAAACATGACAGCAAGGAACCGAAGGAAATGTCTCCCCAGAAGAAGTCGGTCAAAATCGCCAAGGACACAGGCGCCAAAGAATGTAGAGATGAAAACAACAGGCCGCAAGGTACTTTCTATTCGAAGTTTCTCAAACTATTGATTATTTTAATTACCGTATTTTAAATCATTCGAGTTCGTTCATTTGTTAACTTTGAAGACAAAAAGGTTCCTTCGTGTGCTTTTGTAGCTTTAATTTGCAGTAAATGTCAAAGCTTACTCACTTGTGATATCGGATATTGTTGAAACTTTCAATCAAAAAGATCTGATACATTTCAAAAACACTTATATTCAAAACGAAATTATTTTTTTAAGATTAAAAGAAATTACCACCTTTTGAATTAATAGCACCTTTCTGTACACTCGATGTATGAACAAAATATTCATTAATTAGAATATTTGGTATCTCGACCTCTTTTGAACGATACACCTCACTGATATCCACGCTTAAATAAAAGAGCGAACAGCAACTTATAAAAACACCTCCAGAAAAGCGAGATGTTTAATTCGTGTTACATTGAGCTGGATCGTTGCATTTATACAAATTGAGCACCGAACAGGATGGAATGATAAACGACAAGTGTCCATCAAAAGTGCTTAGGAAACATTTTTAGGTGGTGACATTTTGAAAATTCAATTCTTAAACTTTCAGTCGGTTTTCCAATACGCCAGTTATGGGAATGGTCCGGCAAAAGCACAAAACGACCAGGGTTGAAGGGAAAAGCAAAGAAAGAATATTACAAAGCAATAGTTCGGGGTAAAGAGACAATTATGGTATGTATAATAAATGCATCTATACCATCATGGCTATTCTTTCATTCAGAAGGCCCCATTTAATCCAGTAATGAATCTTGAAAAGATATGCAATAACAGAGCTCATGCTTTTATCATTACGTAGCATGCATCTGTAAGTAGAAATATATTTTATCTTAAACGATAATGTCAGAATTTTCTTTCCATCATATCTCGAAGCGCATTATCTACACAAAATGAAGAACAAAAAAAAACACAGTCAAGTATTTTTCATCGCTGGGAGAGGTCAACTATACTTGTCCGCTGTTGCTTTGCTCTCGGTGCATGTATATCTACTGTAACTATTTTATGTAGTGGCCTAACATTTTTATATACATACTAACACAATTTGTTTCTTTCTTAAAATTACAAAATCCCATTTAATTAATGTATTTATTTTAGCTGTAATTATATATATATATATATATATATATATATATATATATATATATATATATATATATATATATGTCCGACTCAGAAGAAGTTTGGGTAACTTTGTCTTTCATGTGTTCATAACAGAATCGGTTGTTTACATGGGTTACCAACAACTGAAATATTAGCGAGATGAAAAAGATTAATTAAAATAACAACTAACCTCCATCCAACCCAACAAAAACCCCATGAGCAAAACAGTTTCGTGTCCAGTTTAATTATTTAAATTCATTATGAATGGGAGATAAAACTTAAGTTTTCACAATACCTGTTCTATGTTCTATGTTTCGAAATCGAATGAAGGAGAATTTACTGGAAAAAAGGATAAATTTGCGGTCACAATATTGGCCGTGGTATCATGATTTTGTTTGCCAAACAGAGTCAAATATATATATATATATATATATATATATATATATATATATATATATATATATATATATATATATATGATAGTTTTCAGTTTCATGAGGCAAAATCTAATATATTTGATGATCATACCGATTATTAGTTTCAAACCAGTTATAATATATATTGTTACGTAAATTAACATATATGACGTATTTATCTCAATATTTTAATTTTAATTGTATTTATGATATTATTGGGCTAATTTGTAGGAAATATATTTTAGAATATACATTGTAGCATTTTGTCTCAATGGGCTATCTCTTAATATTTACAGGTTGGAGATTGCGCAGTGTTTCTTTCCACCGGTCGCCAAAACCTCCCTTATATAGGCCGCATAGAAAGCTTTTGGGAAGGATGGGGAGGCCAAATGATTGTGAAAGTCAAGTGGTTCTACCACCCTGAAGAAACAAAAGGAGGCAAAAGATTAGCCAATATGAAGGTAAGTTTGCAATTAGAACTTTATGTCCAATGAGCACAAATAAATATCACTAACAAATATACCTTATTTTCAAAATTTGTCAGTATCTTTATGTGTCAGGCGTGCAAGAAACTAATGAAAGAATAGCAATAATGATCTAGACATGATTTGATCCCTTGCATTTCATGGTTGCACTATTTATTGCAAATGTGTATTTTCCTTTAAAGAATTTTTATGTTAGACATGCTGTTTCATTCATATTCTGCAGAAAGTTTGACTAATCATCAAAAACATCTAATAAGTTTGATTAGCAATGATCGGTTATTGCCGTTTCTCTAAATACATATGTTTGATTGGCTATGACATGTTGTCTGTTATGAGTACATGTGTTTGATTAGCACTTATCTGTTGTCTGGCATGAAATAATACGTTTGATTAGCAGTAATCTGTTGTCTGGCATGAAATAATACGTTTGATTAGCAGTAATCTGTTGTCTGGCATGAAATCATGCATTTGATTAGCAGTAACCTGTTGTCTGGCATGAAATCATACGTTTGATTAGCAGTAATCTGTTGTCTGGCATGAAATCATACGTTTGATTAGCAGGAATCTGTTGTCTGGCACGAAATCATACGTTTGATTATCAGTAATCTGTTGTCTGGCACGAAATCATACGTTTGATTAGCAGGAATCTGTTGTCTGGCACGAAATCATACGTTTGATTATCAGTAATCTGTTGTCTGGCACGAAATCATACGTTTGATTAGCAGGAATCTGTTGTCTGGCACGAAATCATACGTTTGATTAGCAGGAATCTGTTGTCTGGCACGAAATCATACGTTTGATTAGCAGTTATCTGTTGTCTGGCATGAAATCATACGTTTGATTAGCAGGAATCTGTTGTCTGGCACGAAATCATACGTTTGATTAGCAGTAATCTGTTGTCTGGCACGAAATCATACGTTTGATTAGCAGGAATCTGTTGTCTGGCATGAAATCATACGTTTGATTAGCAGTAATCTGTTGTCTGGCATGAAATCATACGTTTGATTAGCAGTAATCTGTTGTCTGGCATGAAATCATACGTTTGATTAGCAGTAATCTGTTTTCTGGCACGAAATCATACCTTTGATTAGCAGTAATCTGTTGTCTGGCATGAAATCATACGTTTGATTAGCAGTAATCTGTTGTCTGGCATGAAATCATACGTTTGATTAGCAGTAATCTGTTGTCTGGCATGAAATCATACGTTTGATTATCAGTAATCTGTTGTCTGGCATGAAATCATAACGTTTGATTAACAGTAATCTGTTTATCAAGAATACACGAGTTTAATTAGCTGTTACGATTCTATGGTTAAAAACTAAGTAACATATTTAGGCAAAGCCAACAAGTTGTGTAAAACTTGACAAACAATATAACTATCAATGTTGTAACAAAAAACGTAATAGGAACTTTCAGTATTATGAAGTGAATCCAAAATAATTCTCATAAAGTTGTATGAACGTCCAAAAGAATGGAAAGTTCTGTATCAATTTCAAAACCGAAAAGGTACTGGTGAGTGGTCCGCCATGAGTGCGGACGTTGTCAAAATGGCGTGATACAGAACACCATTGAATAATTCATAGTAGTTCAGAATACTATTATATTCAAAATAATGACCACTTTATATTTCAGTTAAACAGTTAAAACAAATACTATATAAGTACAAAATAAAATACGTCTGCAGACGTACAATAGGAACACAAGAAATGAAAACTACTCCAAAATATGATTGTTCATTTCATTACAACTATATCCCACGTGACAGATCTTGCTACTAAATATTTGCGAAATTGCCTCATATATTCATGATATGATAAAATCATGTACAAGGAGTTTAAAAAAATGTAGATATACAAACCATGGCATTGATATGTTGTCTGTAAGGAATACATACGTTCGATTAGCAATGATATGTTGTCTCGAATAAATATGTTAAATGTGTTCTGTTGCAGGGTGCGTTGTTTAAATCTGATCACGAGGATGAGAACGACGTTCAAACCATTTCACATCAGTGTGAAGTTCTTTCATATGACGAGTATAAAAGAAAGAGAGGTGTGATATTTTCCGAAACTACAGGAGAGGTGTATTACCTGGCCGGTTCATACCAACCTACAATTGGTCTAATTAAATTCGAAGCCGGCGTTATATAGAAAATAGAACACTAAGCATAAATTAAGTAAGCAGTTTATATCGATTTCAGCGCAGATCCCTGAAGAAATCGTTTTAAATCAACACAGTGTGTTCACTACTTTTCTGTCTATTTTCTGTATATTTTAATGTTTCAGTTAAATGTACGAGTATATGTAAAACGGCTTGCAGCAACTCTAGGAATGAAGAATTTGTCAAAGAATGTGTGATATGCAAATGTGATTTTAAGAAAAAAGTTTTATGTGATATGGTATAAATGGTATGTTTATTCATTATATATATATAATTGTATGTCCTAAGTGAAGTTGAAAATATGTAAATAAATTTATTTTAATTCAAAGAAAAGTGCCTAATAGCAAAAATTTGATAGTTATAAGGTATATGTATGTAAAAAAAAAGGTGAATTTTAAGCATGCTTTTGTGTTCACACAAAATTATTGTTTTGCATATGGTTTGAAATCCATTGATTCTGAAATAAGTAGTTAAATAAGAACTGAGATATAAAACAAAGATAAACAACTCTGTGTCATTTCTCCCTGACTTTGGCAGTGAACCGACCCCTGGTAATTTATGTGCCTGGTTATATTGACAACCTGGCCTGGTCCTATACTTCTACGGCATAACTATATGGTTTCAAAATCCTGTCGTGAGCACATTAACATGTATATCGCAAATTCATTTCTGAATTTTCAGCTAATTCCGACACAAAATTTTGTTATAATTTCTTTTTCTTCATGACGTTCTCCAGGATATATATATATATATATATATATATATATATATATATATATATATATATATATATATATATATATATATATATATATACGACAAACGCCAGTTGTCGGTATCGTGATGTAAATATTTGATGAAGCACCTCATTTGTCATCCCGGTTTTGTAGAACATGCTTGAGAATTCAGTTCCGAATTTTAATTAATATGTGTTCAATGTTAAAAACTTGAATAGATGTAGCAACTGGAGGATGCTGTAAGTCTCATCTCAATTGTTTGTTTCTTATGGGGAAGGGGTGGACTAATACCTTCCCCGTTGTATGGAGTGTGTCTATTGTTAGAAGAAGAACAAAACATGTCTTGCGTTTATAAATTTGTTTGTCATCAACTTGGAAAATGGAATTTGGAATTGAAAACTTTAAATTTAATTCTCAGGAGTTTGTGTATGAAGCAATTATTTAAAAAAAATATTTCCATATTAATTTTCCTTATTCAAATCCTTATTAAGGTGGGGAAAAAATACAGATTTCGAATGAGTTATAATTTGCCGAGAAAATAATTCCATTCCTGGTGTCCCATTTTAAATCATATGAACGATATGATGCTCGTTATCTTATTATACTATATTTCCGATAATACACAAGTTTGTGATTTTGATTTGTTATTTTTTAAAAATAAAATGTGCAATAATGTATATAGGGATTCCAATGGTGCTGAAAATTGTGATGATTACAGTGACAGTCGTGAAGTATAAACAAAATGAATTGATAGATTATCGATATAATGGTACAGAAGAATCTATACACATTTATGTGCATACTTATCTCTTTTTATATCAAAGTTTATAAAGAGTTCTATACTTTCTGTTCATTTTGCTGTTAAAAATAATTTTGTTTCTTTTCATCCGCTTTATTGCATGTATGTATGTATGTATGTATGTATGTATGTGTGTGTGTGTGTGTGTGTGTGTGTGTTTACATGTCTGTGCGTGATTTACAATTTGCCATGGTTTCGTGTTGTGCACCGCACCGCATTTAATATTCATGTTTCATTCATCTTTTCTTAAAATTTCACAAAATTGTAATAAACTTTACTTCCGATGCTTATAGTTACCTCTTGTACACTATTAATGATCCCATTTTCCTGTTAATGAAGCACTTGTTTCCTTAACTTTTACGTCTCTAAGAAGGTACATTTTCCCTGCATTCTTGTTTCCCAGGTTTGCATGTGTGCCACAATCGATGAAGCCGTTCTCCGAAGAAGGAAACTCGGCAAACTCTTGTCACGTTTATAATTAACGGAACTTAATTTCTATTATTTAGTAACTTCTAGTCATTTATGAAAGGATAACTTTATATTTCTTCATGTATTCAAAAGTATAAGCAAAATATGAAGCACAATGTAAAAGCAACAGATGGGACCAAACGAAAGTCTGTGTTGGCAGGAACAAATATTGAATGATGGAATACATATGAAATAAAGGCGAACATATTTCTTTTCTACACAGAGAACCTTCCCGATATTATTTTTGTTTTATACGGAATCTAAATCTCGATCGTTATAGTTTGCGATGTAAGATGTATTAAAAAAACAATCTTTTGACTGTGACCCTGAGGTCATGTATCTTTTTACTGTGACCCTGAGGTCATGTAAGGCGGCTTTTCAGACTTGAGCTTTAACTTAGTTATTTTGCTAGGGAAGATATGTCGTTTTACATGTTCCCTATTCCATATATATATATATATATATATATATATATATATATATATATATATATATATATATATATATATATATATATATATATATATATATATATATATATGCCAATAAAGAAGACATGGATTAATGTTTAAAAAGTAGAAGAAACTTTCTACGCCCATTGTTTTAAAGTTTATCACAAAATGATAGTATACATACAGTTTCCCCTTCCCATATATACATAACTTGATTCCGAAAGATTACAGCTTTATTCCTTACATACTGTGCATATCACAAGTGCACGTCTTTTGTTATTGTTCTCAGTTTCGGAGGCATTTTTACTCAGATAAATATGTACTAGTACGCTTAAAATAAACATCTCTGAGAGGGTATGAGAAATCAACGCTATGTTCATTTAATCCGTTTGTGCATTCATTTTTAACAATTGTATTCGAATATTAAAACCATACTAGATACGTGTAGGAAACTCCAATGTACCAAATTTAATGGAACACAAAAATATGTTGACCTTGACCCGAGATCAAATAGGCGTGTTAACGATTGATCTGAGCTATGAAAGGAAACCAGGTTTGATCAAATCTTTTCGATGAGTAGGAACTATTACATATTGCATATTGACTAAGGCATCAATGCGTGTGTAGGAACTATTACATATTGACTAAGGCCTCAATACGTGTGTAGGAACTATTACATATTGACTAAGGCTTCAATTCGTGTGTAGGAACTATTACATATTGACTAAGGCCTCAATGCGTGAGTAGGAACTATTACATATTGACTAAGGCCTCAATGCGTGTCGCATAATGCCCTCATCTGAAAACAATAAGTTGATATAGCTCTCATTTAATGAGACCGGATCAAACGTAATAGATGATTTCGGTGGCATCCATTTTGAACGTTAAATCAGTACCATTTTCAGTGATATTAACCAGAATGGCATAAGTATTCTAGCGGAAATCACGTGTCAATAGAACCATTAATTTGGTACGAACAATTAGGGCATAACCGACTTTTGATCCGGAAATCGGATTCCACCGGATAGTATGAACTTCCGATTAATCGGAGTCAGACAAGTCAGGAACGACCGATTCGGATAATAAAAATAATAAAGTTCAATTTCTATAGCACCGTGTCTAACACTGCGTGTCATTCGATAGTGCGTTAATAAAGTTAAATAAGAAGTCAAAAGTCCAATATGGTCAACACAACCACGCTGTGAGACAATCTATTTGAACCGACGGGTGAAAACCGGAAATGAAGCCGGATATGGTAAAGTACTAAGTAACATGCTAGACACGGCAAAACCAGATACCAGAAACCCGGAAACGGAAGATGACATTTTTTAGAAAAAAATACGGATTTAGCATTTCCGATTAATCGAATCGTATCCGGAATCGGAAAAATTTCATGCCCAAAATCCGGAATCGGAAATCGGTAGAAAAATGCTAATCGGTTATGCCCTACGAACAATTATACCCCAGATTTTCTACGAGTGATTCCATTATGGTGTTCATACACAACTTTATAGTACTTTCATGAAAATATGTTCATAATAAGTATAAGAAACATGACTTCTACTATGGCCACCATGGTGGCCACATTGGAGTTACTGTATCATTTTAAGTTAGGACCAACTACATACTGAAAAAAAGTTTAAGTTGAAGTCCTAACTAAATGCCACCATCTGTTCAAGATGGGTAGTGATAGCAAGGATTTTATATCGTCCCATAGCCTCCATATTTTAGATACAATCGGCACCTTTTTTATTTGGATTTATTATATCTTACTATATTAAAATGGGTCTTTGTCCACAGCTCTCTTCAATGTTATTGTATGCTAAGGACGAGTAGCACAATACCGTGTCCTTTAGACGACCGCTATGGCAATTATTTTGGAGTTTTACTTGTTTCATCTAGAACCATAAATACGTTTCAAGAAATGAAAACATGTCAGTATAACTATCCCATCAGGAAACGTAGCAATCAATAATAAGCATTTCAAGATGGCCACCATGGCGAGTATGTCGTAGGTTAGCTAGGCAAGATTTTCATTAGGACCAGTTACATATCATCAAAAGCGTTTTAATGAAAATCAGCAGCAAATATACCACCTGATGAGGAAAAATAGCTTGTCTGACTGGCATGATTTACATATAAAACCATCTACATATACGAATCCCTTTAGTGAAAATCCTTTGTGAGTGTACGTAACTAGTCGGGGTAAGTAGCGATAACAAGAGAACTTTAGGAAGGCTGCTGAACGTCCATATTGAAAGTCAAATCGACTCCATTTTTAGTTCGTACAAGTGATATATCCTGGAAAGTATTTTACGGAAAACTGCGTGTTTTAAGACAATCCATTCTGGATTAGAGGCGATAATACGATTTTCAAGATGACTGTTATGCTGACCGTAATGGATTTCTGAGGGACACCATTTTCACTAAGTACAACCAGGCCTCATGATAAAGCTGAGTCCTAAGTTTCATGACTTTTCTCCGCCTAGGGTCAATAAACATAGTGAACATAGAACCCTGGGAAAAAACAACAGATGGTGATCTACCTAATTAAGCAGGACCATTGCATAAGATCTGAGCTTTGTCCAGTAAATACGAATACTATTGACCAATTACAATCGGCTGGAATAATAAAGAAAGCAACTAATCAAACGTTTTGTGATGTCAAGCTGTGTGCCTTGCAATGAAAACT
Organism: Unio pictorum; assembly: GCA_030141615.1. Classification (NCBI taxonomy): domain Eukaryota; kingdom Metazoa; phylum Mollusca; class Bivalvia; order Unionida; family Unionidae; genus Unio; species Unio pictorum. The sequence continues at coordinate 35,160,139 of JARLTB010000021.1, read as the reverse complement.
AGTTAGTGTCCATATACATATAGATGAATTACATTTAGAAAATGTGTAGGTTACACTAGTTGGGGGTGGGGAAATGTTCGCACACTTCGCTATATAGTTCTACTCCGACACGCGATGCCTAGATCTATTTTGAAGTATTCTCGGACAGGAACTCAAACTGTATTCAAAACATACAAATAAATTGCCAATGAGACCTTAACAGTCCAAACATGAAGTCTTCATAACCTCAATAACAGTTTTATACTCCGTACGCACGCTTGAACGCGTGTTACAACTATTGTCATGTAAGTCTAATTGACCACTACCACGACGTTCCATTATGAGGAAATTCTGTGTGCCATGTGACTTATTTATTTTGTCCACATATCTACCTTTTGTTCTCGCAAAATGCTGTTCAAACGCCATCAATCTTTGTCCTTCATTGTCCATTTTCTCACGTTCTCTTATCAAGAGAAAAATCGGTTGAATACGTTTCCTTTTATACCAGTGAACCTTTATTTGTCGTCTAGACCTTTATTCCCATTTGGTATGGATCCACACGAACGCTTCATATACAGGGCCCTGTGCGAAATGCCGAGAGTGCATGATTGTTAACATTACGATGATATTGAGCTATTTTCCAGCCATCTTTATTGAGAAATTGACTGACAAAACGCATCAACCATGACTTGTTTAATGAACCGATTCTATGACTTGGCATAGTTTGTAATTACCATACCGCCTTATGGTCATTGGATTCCAATCAGCTTTTGTTATTATGTTTCATTAATACTCCCACATAACAACACCAAAGAACAGATAAAGGGAATCACACCACTTATAATTTTACATCCAATGGAGTATATTTTGCACAATAGTAAAGACAAAAGGCCATTGTCTATTTTTTAATACATAATACAATTTGATAGGAGAAATGGCCAAAATTACACGACCCATTTCAACATGTTTTACTTTAATCACGGTCTATTACTGGGCATTTCTCGTACGTGTGTCCCTTTCCTTTTGTTTACAGTAATGAAAAAAATTCAACATTCACGGTTTTTCCAAAAACAATTAATGCAATCTCACTTCTTACATTAAATTCAATACAGCTGATGATAGTTAAAAACGATTGTAGAGGTCATGTGTTGGATTTCTAATTGTACAAGAAAGTCATGTGGCCCAGTAGAAATGGAAATTACAGACTTCACAAAGATATGAACGTTAAAACAATATTATTTATGTGTAATGAATATCGGAATGTAAGAAGTCTGTGTTCGTGTATCTTGTGTACTGTCACTGTCTAAAATGGGAGACTTCATTTTTCATACGAGTCATCAATTATTTCATACTTTTTTTTATATGCAAGCTGGCTTTTAAAATTCCCTAAACTTTATAGCTAACTTCTCAAACAGTTCTCACGCGTTTCATCCCTTGTCATGTTCACGTAATAATTAATGTTTGCTGATTTTATTCTTTTAATACATAATCATACCGGATAATTTACTTGTAAAATATTTTGTTATATTCGCCTAAGTTGTTAGCGATGCAGCTGTTAGTACCAGTTTTATAAGTCTTTTGTATGGCTCGGTCGGGGTTTGAACCCGCTACCTCCATATCCTAGGTGGACGCTCTAACAACTTATTGTAGTAAAGTTCGATAGGCCTTATTTCCTGTGCTTTTTCAGAAGGAATTTTAAATGAATGCCCAAGTTCAAATATTCTTTACTATTAAGAAACGTCATTATGCACGTCACAGTTCGTTAGGTTGACTCCAAACTCAGCCGGGGTTAGTAAGGGTACGTGCTACATGATTACCATCTTTGAAGCTATTGAAGAAAACCGACAGACTTGATAAGATCATCATGTGTGTGTGTGTGTGTGTGTGTGTGTGTGTGTGTGTGTGTGTGTGCGCGTGCGTGTGTGTGTGTGAGACTGGCACAGTCCTGGCTATTAAAAGCTAGGTAGCAAATGCGGTAAAGGCAAACAGCCTTTCCAAAATCCTCTAAGGCACCTACTCCTCCAAATAAAAGTAAATATATACCATGAGGCAAAGATAAAAGTTGTTGTTGTTGTAAGGTTTAACGCCATTTTTCAGCACAAGATAGGCTTTACATGGCGGCCAGTATTAATGATAGCGGAAGAACCCGGTAAAACACCAGAAAGAACCATCGACCCACGAGAAGCTATTGGCAAGCTCTCTTGCATACCCACATTAATCGAATCCGAGACTCGAACCCACACAGAGGTGAGATGGCAGTGATCCGTAACGGAGAGCGCTTTAGACCATTTGGGGTCCTTGATAAATATTAATACTGTTTCAAAAGACACATTAAAAGTCAAACAAGATGACGACAAATGCAAAAAAGTAAACGTAAAATACATAAATTACAAGAGTAAAATGTCGTGTATAAACCATGTTGTTTAAAAGTTTATTATCTCAACTGGAATACTATACATAAAATGACACATCCGATAAAAGGTTGCTTCGAATAGTCCATATTATGATGTGCGGGCGGGTGAATCAGAAATACTTTATATTCTCAAGCAAGAATATGGATGATTCAATATAAATTCCTTTAATTCTTCTTCGAATATTGTCATACCTGAGTTCGATGTTTTCCTCATCTATCGCTATTATTGAATGATCAGTCAACAAATCGTCATAAAAAAGACAAAATAGATCGAAGAATGTTATTCTCTACTTTTAATTAAGATAATTTAAACCCGAGTTTTAAAATACATAATAAAAATTATGTCACCAATGCGTAAGCCATAAAGGATAACTATATAAACATTTAACTCGAAACCTGGTCATACTAAATCAAATTTAAAATCACCCGCAATTTACATGATATTCATAAGATTATATATTGCAAAATTTCATTGTTGCTATCTCGTATCGACTTCAGATGGAAAAAGCACGTTCTTCTCTTGGCTTAAATATCCGTTTGAAAAATATAATTCGCATTTAAAGACTCTAGTACTATATTATATGTATACACTCGTTACAATTTAGGATAGGTTTGTATCGAATGTATTTGTGATGAATAAGTTGTATTATTATAAAAAGTCTGATTTCAGTGATAAAACTATAATCAGAATATACATCTTGTATTTTTATGACTGTTAGTACCGTCATCTGATTTTACCAAACAAAACTTACTAATCATACTCTCTTGCGGAAAATAGCAGGATATTGGTGGGGGATCAATGTAACCTACGATTTACAAAGTAATTAAATCGTTTCAGTCTGCATGGCTTTTGATATTGAACACAGGTGCAAATAATTCCTAACACTGCTGAACCTAATTAGATTGCAACCGTGAAGGCGACTTAACAACTAATTGCTAACAGATACGTTGCCAAATAATGTTGAGCAAAAAGGACAACAACACATCTTTCAAACGATTGTGATTTTTAAAAAATCGGAAAAACTGATGAGGAGACTTACAATTATGTATACAAATAACAATGAACTTTTAATTGGCATAGATACGGTACATTTGATTGAACTTTACAACTGGGGAATATTACCTTAATTTATTTGTCAAAATATGCTGCCATATTTAATATATTTTGTGGTTTTATTTTAGACCAATAGCGAACAAACTAGATGAAGTATAAAAATATCAGATTTAAACAGATTCCTCGGGAGTACACTATTATTTATTTTGATACTCATTGCCCAGATTGCATTTTGTACTTGTTTGAGATGGAATTCATTTATATTATTTTCTAATCAAATGAGAACGTATGAGCATCACTTAAAACATTTGTGTCCGACTCTTCTTTGGAATTTTTAAAGAAACTTTTTTTAAAATTTTTTACAGTACAAAAGGTGTCAGTTATGAACATGTTTGACATCCACCACGTGTTATTTATCCGGTTTCATTAACGAACGTCTTAAAGCTAATTTTAAGATTTTTATGATATTTGCCGTGTATATTTAAGTCTATCTTTAACTTAAATTGGCATCAATCAGGTCTTAATTTCAGCAACAGAACATACTCTATACTAAAGTATCAGTTTTAAAACCAGCAATCTGATTAGCTGAAATTTAAGCCTTTATTGAACAATGACCAATCAACTATCATGAATTTAACTTCAAATTGATATTCGTGAAATTGAAGCCAAATCTGAAGACATTTGGTTAAGTAAAAAATGCAGGCCCTTAGACATTTTTAGCAGTACGTGTATTAATTACATGGCATATTTGCCACGAGACACATCCCTTTAAACATCTTGCATCAATCCAAAATGGCGATACATTGTTCATCTTTAAATACACAACAAATGGGAAAATATATGGCGACTGCATTTAGTATAGTGCCCAATCGTGATCTTGTTTCACAGATTAAAATTTCAGTACATGGCACAACTTAGGGATCTTTTAATGAAAAACTATTGAAGCAGTTTAGTGGTTTTATTATGGAAGCTCATTTATTTCGTACGCCAATATAAATGTAATAAAGAAATTTTTTAAAATATTGTTGACTCATAATTAAGTCCCTAATAGAAGTACAGACCGTAGGTTTGTGGAAAATTTATAGACATAATGACAAAATGTGTCGTGTTTGTAAATTTCATCTGTTATCCGTTTTCCTTTCTCTTGAGGGTCAGTCGATGATGGACCGTTTAAAACGTAATACGCTTGCAATAGACGTTTTACTCCATTGATAAGGACGAGCATTTATGCACCTTCGTATCTTTAAAGCAAAGCTATTAAATCAATCTGAAACATTTTTAAAATCTAAGCTACATTTCTTAAAAGATTTAAGACATAATTTTAATTAAATTTTAATTTTCTGCTAAACAGGCAAAATAGTGTCAATATTATGAAACAGGTGTTCAATTATTGTACATAGTATTCCATTAATTCACTTTAATTCGAGAGAATTCGATTTTCGTGGCTTTTCTTGTTTCTGCAAAGAACGAAATTAATCACCTAACAAGAATACGTCCTTCTGCAACGATAACATGCCACCCCACCCCCATCTCAAGCAAGTTCCGATGACAAGAACCTTTTTTTTTTAACCATAGAAACTGATATAATACCTGGAAAATAACAGATTTTACTCTATGCCCACAAGATATAAATAAAATATTCATGAGGAATGAGGAATAGTCCGCCAGGGAGACGATTAGAAAACCTTTTTTTAGGAGCATAATGCGAATATAACGACTTTTGGGTTAAAGATAATACTTCCATCATGGTTCAACTCCTTATCGTCTGCAATGTCAGTGGTGACACAGCTGCTAAGATAACCACGTACTCGATATTGCTGTCAAACAGAAGGGAATTAACACCCTTAAACAGAGGAAGTGTCACTGACTTAAGTATTTACTTATCTTGCTCCAAAATTATTCCTAAAATAATATTGAAATAAAAATTAGAGCAAAACTAATTTCAGGTGATTAAATACGCTTTTAAAGTTAAGAATCTAGCTGGATGACAACAAAGTTATGTCTCTAGTTGAATAACAACAAAGTTATGTCTCTAGTTGAATGACAACAAAGTTAAGTATCTAGTTCAATCACAGCAAAGTTAAGTCTATAGCTGAATGACAACAAAGTTAAGTATCTAGCTGAATGAAAACAAAAATAAGTATCTAGCTGAATGAAAACAAAAATAAGTATCTAGCTTAATGACAACAAAAATAAGTATCTAACTCAATGACAACAAAGTTAAGTATTTAACTGAATGACAACAAAGTTAAGTATCTAGCTGAATGACAACAAAGTTATGTATCTAGTTGAATGACAACAAAGTTAAGTATCTAGCTGAATGAAAACAAAAATAAGTATCTAGCTGAATGACAAAATAGTTAAGTATCTAGCTCAATGACAAGAAAGTTAAGTATCTAGCTGAATGACAACAAAAATAAGTATTTAGGTGAATGACAACAAAGTTACGTATTTAGCTGAATGGCAACATAGTTAAGTATCGAACTGAATAACAACAACAAAAGTTAAGTATCTAGCTGAATGACAACAAAGTTAAGTATCTAGCTGGATGACAAAAAGTTCAATATCTAGCTTAATGACAACAAAGTCAAATATCTAGCTGAATGACAACAAAGTTAAGTACCTAGTTGAATGACAACAAAAATGAGTATCTAGCTGAATGACACCAAAGTTAAGTATCTAGCTGAATGACACCAAAGTTAAGTATCTAGCTCAATGACAACAAAGTTAAGTATCTAGTTACATCACAAGAAAGGTATGTGTCTAGTTGAATGACAATAAAGTTATGTATCTAGTTGAATGACAACAAAATTAGTTATCTAGCTGAATGACAACAATGTTAAGCATTTAGCTCAATGACAACAAAGTTGAGTATCTAGTTGAATGACAACAAAGTTGAGTATCTAGTTGAATTATAACAGAGCAAACAGAGCAATAAGAAAAATGCTGGAAGTTTGTGTTTAAAAAAATACTAAGCACCGTATTTTTATTAGACGGCATTATATTACTTTTTTTAAAAATCCCGCAACTTTAAAAACTAATTAATACTATACAAGTTTTACAAGAAATTTCATTGTCATTATGACATTAGTACAGATTAAAATCTGCGTCAACAATCTCATTTATAAAAAATACTGAGATTAATTTTTAGTAATCATACGATCTCGAGAAAGAAATCGAGAAGAAAGAATGAAAGAAATAAAAAAACAACAACAAAAACACAAAAAGGCGTTAAAAACGTAAATGCCCAATTTCCTCTCCACCCATGTAACATTGAAACATACACGACAGTTTACTATCAATTTAAAGTAGAGAGCGTGCACGTTTGGCGCTACCAGTTTAAAGGTTTCCAACCTTAAATAAATACTTATTTACGTGGTTGTTAATTTCTTATTTTTGTTTTAGATGGTATAATATCGATCGAGAAACTAAAATCTTATCACAAATACTGACATACCATACCTTCACTTTAGTATTGAGTATCTACTAATCTCTCTCTCTCTCTCTCTCTCTCTCTCTCTCTCTCACACACACACACACTATATTGCATTTATAATTTCTATAGGTTTTAAAGTTAAACATAGGCATTAATATAATATGATACAAGATCCTGACCATGTTAATTATTTACATTTTCCTCCGTCTTCTACCTTGCCAGGTGTTTCTTCTCTTCATTTCCTACCGTTAATTGGTAAGCATGTATTAGTCTATGTCTGTAATTTTAGGCAATAAATTAATAAATTCTTATTTACTGTGATCATTACATATTAGATGAGTATACTGTAAATTATGTGGCCATGTGCGAGGGTGATAGTGGATATTTGATTGTTTCCCAATCCCTATCGAAATATGTAATATTTTAATCACGAAATGCAATAAATTAATATTGAAATGTAATAAATTAATAATGAAATGTATTATATTAACAAAGAAATGCTGCAAACAAAATACTTATTTAAAGTCCAAACTACAGTTTGTGAGCAAGTTTCTGTTTTCTCGGTAAAATATACTCAACATCGCCGAGATAGAAACATACATACCAAGTAGTTCATCGTTTCGTTCTCATTTAAATGTCAAGTCAAATACATGTATTTATTGTCACGTTTGATGTATAAATACATGTTCAAGACGCATGTAAATTATTCTCAAACCTAGCTGGTGACGTGAAATGCCTACGTGTTGGGAATGCCACAATGCAGAACAGTGGGAACTAATCTCAAATTTTCTTTACTATTTCTCGAATAATTAAGATTGAAACCTTTTTATACGTATTTAAAGACATATTAAAGTTCATTTGTAATCAGATTGGGTGACGCCCCACACTATTCACTTAAGCTGTGGACTCGTACACGAGCATACATACCCGGCAGCCGTTTCATGGGTGGTCCACAAACTAGTATTTCCATGGAGGCGCAGTTTCGAGCTGAGCCATGTGTTCTAGATCTAAGTCAGGTGAAGGCTTGTAGTATCCTTTCTGCGGAGTAGACTTTAATTTTCAGGATCATTTCCTAGTTTAATAGTTGTTCTTCCTCCAAACACATAACTAATAAGAAATGTCATATATGTGTACAGGCACACATCTAATTGTGCGTGTACCTAATAGGAAATATCAGATATACGTGTATAGACACATATCTCTTTGTGTGTGTACCTTATAAGATATTTCAGATATACTTGATTAAGAACTTGCAATTATAAACCTGTTGCTGGGGATAAAATAAAGTATTGCAAACCAGATATTGTATTAGCCGAGTATGAGCTAAAGGGAGATGAGCTAGATATATAATTCATCTCAACGTAAATATATGCCAAAATACATACATACATTTATATATATATATATATATATATATATATATATATATATATATATATATATATATATATACAATGTAATAGTTTCAACATGTAATACAATGTAATAGTTTCAACATATATGTTAAATCTGTATCTCATTCAATCGCTGTCAATCTTATTGAATTATAATTTTTGACTCGAAAGCAATTTTGTCGGCAGTCTAATGTTTTGAAGAGAAAAAAAATCTTCTAAATGACAATACTCCACTTTTCCAAGATTTGTTTTTATGCAACATATAACATTATAATTATACAGTCCTGTCGTCATCCTGTTGGTCTATGCTATACTTACATACAAGACTGAATGAAAGGGACATTTTCTTTCAATACACGACATAATGCCAAGTATGCCTATTGTAAGTTTTCCAAGGTGTTGCAAAACTTTGCGTTTGTATTTTGGAATAAAAATATCACTATCAATTTACTAACGTTTTTGCCACTTCTCAAAGCGTTACAAAATATACACAAAATCAAATGAAACACAAACGCACTTAATGACTTTTTTTGTATTAAAATTGAAAAACAGACTTAGTCCAACCACTCACATTTATCAGGGATTCTAATTGCATCGTATTACTTTTGGAAATCTTTTCAAAGTGGAATGGCTGTAAATTTGAATAATTTTGACAGATTATCAAATACATATTATTCTGTTTGCTCCGATTAGTTTTTGCATTTTATTAATCCACCTTTCAACGGCTACTGTGAGAAAGTTAATGGACACAAAACTTAGCAGATTCAAAATCATGGATGTTCTAATACCACAACTACCATTTCATATTCGTATAAATGTATAATTTACATACATATTTTTCATTTGAAATGCATGCATGCATGTATGTATGTATGTATGTATGTATGTATGTATGTATGTATGTATGTATGTATGTATGTATGTATGTATGTATGTATGTATGTATGTATGTACGTACATATGTACGTATTTATGCATGTATGTATGTATGTATGTATGTATGTATGTATGTATGTATGTATGTATGTATGTATGTATGCATGCATGCATGCATGCATGCATGCATGCATGCATGCATGCATGCATGCATGTATGTATGTATGAATGTATGTATGTATGTATGTATGTATGTATGTATGTATGTATGTATGTATGTATGTATGTATGTATGTATGTATGTACGTACATATGTACGTATTTATGCATGTATGTATGTATGTATGTATGTATGTATGTATGTATGTATGTATGTATGCATGCATGCATGCATGCATGCATGCATGCATGCATGCATGCATGAATGTATGTATGTATGTATGTATGTATGTATGTATGTATGTATGTATGTATGTATGTATGTATGTATGTATGTATGTATGTAACTATGTATGTATGTATGTACGTACGTACGTGCGTTAAAGCATGAATGATGCATTATCATTTAATGGAACTGCAGCAAAATAATGGCTAACTGTTACCAATTAGATGTTCGAAAATTGCAAAAACGAGATTAGCACACAGATTAAGGAAAATGAATTAGGATTCGTTGTATAAACTTGTATGGTCTCACAAGGTAGTACAAAAAAAAAAACATTTAATGTGTAAATATGTGTTATATCCAGATTGCAGCTTGTTAACGAGTGGCAAAATACACACACATGTATTTTAATTTATTTCTTTAAACAGTTTGGCCAAAAGCAAGTCACTTTTTAAATATCACAACAAAGTTCCTGTGTACTTTGCTACGCAGTTTTGATTATAACTGTGTATAAGCCTGTTGATATGTTGGTCTTTTTATCTTTCGACGTGTAGAGTCCTAACGTGGGATTATGGACTTGTGGATGGAATGCATAGATGCACAAATAAGTAGGCAGGTAGGTAGTTAGGAACATACATACATACATACATACATACATACATACATACATACATACATACATACATACATACATACATGCATGCATGCATTATACATACATGCATGCATGCACACACAGGTTATTCGTGAGCAATAAGTTTAAATTGATTGAAAATGTGTGTTTTCGTTATATTTCTCGTACTGTTTGTTTCTCAGTAGGCTTGTAAAATATAAATACAAGTAAGAAATGATTTAAGAGGGCACGAATAATCCGGCCAAAATTAATATAGCTTAAAAAAAATATGTGTAAAATCAAACATGTAAGTCAAATAGGGTTAGTAATATCTAACTGTATCTTGTAGCACCGCCTTCTCAAAGATGATTCAGGGATACTGTATTTTCGTCTGTCCGTTACCTCCTATCTCGGTGGCTGTAAATTCACGCAACCTTTTAGTTACTTTGTCTTTATGGCATCCATTTGCGTGATGGGTGTCATCCTTGGTACCCGCACCGGGGATTCATGCACGAGTATCCAAGTCAGTCCTTGGTGCCCGAGGTTAGTGAAAGGTTGTCAAATGTATGATTTTAATTATAATGTCATTTTCAAAAATATTTTCTGACCAAACCTTATAGATTCGAAGCAGAAAAACGCATCATATAGTAGACTTACTTTGAATGATGAACCGTTGGAACCAAAAATGCACTTTAAATGGAGAGTTAAGAACATTCGTTACTTATGGGCAAATTTTGAAGTTAGGAGATGAATTTGGTCTAATGGAGAAAACGTGAAATTATAATGAAGTCTACTGGTACTAAAATATGAGCACTGCGACACAAATAACAGTACCAAACGATTCCCTCCAGCAAATGTCCCAACTTAAGACGCAGGTCACGGTTAGAGGGATTATGTATAGGTAAATAATCCAAGCGTTAATGTGAGAGCCAAACGATCTTATTCTGTATTTGTTCTTTTGTGACTTGATGGAAACAAGATTTCAGTTTTCAGGTGTGTGCCTTACTTACAAAAAGAACATATCCGCCAAAAAATTTCTTTTTTAATTTTCAAGAGAGAGAGAGAGAGAGAGAGAGAGAGAGAGAGAGAGAGAACAACAACATATATACACACAAAAAACCAGTACAATAAAAGAAATTACGAAATATTTTATTTATATAATCAAGACAAAACAAACTAATTAGTTATGATACAGAATCTCACAAAGAAATCTGTCAAACAAATCCTATACAGCTATTTATATATGCATATCTCAGAAACATATTTCACACATTTCTATTCTATACGGAATCTGTATTACATTATTTACGGGCATTCGTGTGACACAATCGGGCAGTAAAATTCAAATAACATATAGTGACAGGTCAGCGAACTATATATCTTTTAACAGTAATCCGGAGAAGAAAACTATAGTTGGCTTCGTCTGTTCGTGAAGTGTGAACGCAATTGGTTTATCGAAACTCAGGCGCTATACTATGACTAAGTGGGAAATTTTTTCTCAACAACAACAACAATATTGATAATATGTATTATTATTATTGATATGTTTCACTTTACTACTACTACTACTAATAATAATAATAAAAAATAATAATAATAAATATTATTTATTAACATGTTTCACTTTACTACTACTACTAATAATAATATACTGCTAAACTAATTCAAGTTTTCGCATTACCACTACCACCACCACTACTACTGTATCACTAATGTACTACTTCTATTACTAATATTTTATCATATCATCATACAAAAAAAATCTCATACGGCAGATCGTGCCCTATTTTAAAGATCAAAATATCGATATTAATCGGGGAAAAGTCTTTGGTGACTTTTTGTTGTTTAAATTTTTGGTGGTGGTAACAGTGGTGTTTTGGCAACTGGTTTTTAAAGGCTATATTTTTTTGGGTTGTGTTTCTTTTATAATTCTGCTTTTGATCTATTTGGAAATGAATCTATTACACCATTTATTTTCCTGCTAACACTTCAGCACTTAAAAAAATCTCGTGAGAATATTTCTCATCGCTAAAATAAAATATTATTCATTGAGTATGAATTCAAGGAATAATTAATGAAGATTAAGAACCGGTGTCAAACATTTGTTAACCTCGATGTTTTCCCGAAAATCTCTTGTTAATTAATACATACAGTAAGTATAGCAACTACTGTAGACAAAAGTCATCAAAGATATAAGCATGGAACTTTTCTTAATGTTCTATATACACAGTCGTGATTCCGAGGTTCATAATTTACGAGACATTCCAGAGAGATACAAAGATAATAAAGTATCGTCTTTCCATACAAAATAGTATCGAAGACAAACAATATAAACGAGAGAGAGAGAGAGAGAGAGAGAGAGAGAGAGAGAGAGAGAGAGAGAGAGAGAGAGAGAGTTTAGTTTTCACGATAAATAAATAAAACATATTCTTATTAATGTAATTTCAGCATACAAATTTACCTGTATTATGTAACTCTTGATACATTAACACTTTCGACAGTCCCCATCATTTCTCAGCCACATCATTCTTTTCATATTTTGAGAGCCACAAACCTTTCCATTGGTATTGTACCATTTTAGGCAGCAATTTGATCGTACTAACGATCTTTAACGTATCTATATATGTGTAAAGTGGAGTTAAAAGAATAATTCAGTTAACATTTCCTACTCATCCAATGTCTTTTTTAAATAATACAATTTCGAAATCTAACTGCAATCTGCTACCATATTTTAAAGAGTTCTCGTTATTCGCTCGCTTTTTGCAAATGTCAAAATAAATGATCGATTGTTTCCTTTGGACTCTAAGAAAAAGAAATATTTTCATTTTCAAGTATCCCAATAAGTTTAAGATATGAATGAGTGGTCAAAATTACTGTGGGTGATGCATAATTAAAAATCAATTTAGTGTTCTTCGTCATTTTGCATAGTCGTGAGTGCATTGGTTTCCATTCATCTATTAATAAATTTAATTTCTGTATTAATTTCCATTTTATTTCACCAGGAGTCTTCATTGTGTAGATGCCTCTACAACTATTTCTAGATTAAGCATGATTTTAGCTTCTAAGTAACAAGTTCCCAGTCTGATAAATCAAAACCCCAAATCTTTATATGGATGGATGATACCAGTCTGATAAATCAAAACCCCAAATCTTTATATGGATGGATGATACCAGTCTGATAAATCAAAACCCCAAATCTTTATATGGATGGATGATACCAGTCTGATAAATCAAAACCCCAAATCTTTATATGGATGGATGATACCAGTCTGATAAATCAAAACCCCAAATCTTTATATGGATGGATGATATGTGGTTCTTATATCACCCGTTCATTAAAATGTGCAAATTTGCTGCATGCAAATCTTTCCGGATTAAACCTGCGTTCGCTTTAGACACGTACCGGTATTTAGTAACAGCCATAGCTAGCGCTAAATTCAAAATGGCCACATGGCAGAGGGTTGTGTTTTTCCACGTGAATTTTACAAGTCACCAGACATAGGATTTGCTCCGGAAATATAATGCACATGCCACCAAAAGAACCTTACAGCCGAAGAAAGCTCCACAAACTCGATAAATAACCATTAAGTGTATAAAATGCAGACCAATCTGTAGCCAAAATTGGATGTAAATTTTTGCATGTTTCAATCATTATTTGATTTCAGCCCCTAAACCGCCAATCAATATCATCACTGGAGAATGGCTGGTTTATCGGCCTAACAAGTCCCAAATGTTTCAGCTATAAAAGAATTGATTGATAAACGAATTAAGTTCTAAAAATTTTCAGAATATCCTTAACATGGACACATGTTGTATCAATACTGTATTTTTCCTTAAACTCACAGTTGTAAATTGACCATTTCGTTAATAAAATCGTTCTGAATAATTTACATTTGGCTTTCGTTAATATTTTTTCTGTTCAACCTATATGTTGGTGGATCGTATATCCTCACCTTTCACTGGACGATATCACATCAAGCCGAAAGGTGCTTTAAAAAAAAAAACTGTAACCGTTATATGCATTAATTCCCCAAATCTATGAAACATGTCCTCGTTGATTAACTGATTTAAAAAAATGCCAGAAGTTTTTCATCCTGTATGAGAAACAATCGACACTGGATTAAGTCGACCATGTATAAGTCGAAGATATACATACATACATACATACATACATACATACATACATACATACGTGTGTGTGTCCACATCTATTTTGAAACTAGGAATCATATCAACATATTTAGAAAACATGAATAATTACCGAAAATCCCATTTTAATGAAATATATGATTTTTTTGTTGATTTTTTTTTTTTGGGGGGGGGGGGTAGAACAACATATCAGTCTGGCCAATCAAGTTTCTATTAGTTTGTATATGAAATTAACAAAGGAAAACTCGTATACCACAAAATATGATTATTTACTTCCAGTGTGCCATATATATATATATATATATATATATATATATATATATATATATATATATATATATATATATATATATGTGTGTGTGTGTGTGTGTGTGTGCCATATCTTCATTGATTTAAAAGAAACAAATATAAATACCTACAAATAATTAAGAAGTAAAAGAAGTATGAATACAATCATAAACCTTTGCCGATGTGAATGTGAGGTGTATCAACCACTAAACCCCACATTTAAAAGTCTTGAATTTGAGGTCAATATGATACATTTATAAGCTCATCAAATTTCACTTGCACCCAAAGAATGATCGATCTAATTTCGTTTAATTAGATATCTAGAGAAACTGTGCAATTTAATTTTCTTTAGAACAGTTCTAATGCAATTTCAACCATAGATGATAAAAACGTTTTTTTCTTTTACCTCGAAAAACGCTTTCTTTTTACGTTTATTTTTTTGTGTGCATATTTTATATTTGGTACTTCCATAGAGTGGTCAGATCAGTCAGATGGTGATAACGAAATTGAGTTTATTTTTTTTTATGTTATCTGGACTACGGTTTAAAACTTTTGACATTTTTTCCATATTTGTGTCACTGAAACTTTAAAACTGATATGTAACGTGTAAATAAGTAAAATATTGATTTTTGTATTGCCTATAAACGTCTGGAACCTTTTTTTTTCGTTTTTTATTTATTGAGAAAAAATTGCGTTTCTTAAAAAGTTTCTAATTTTAATTTTAACGTTTTTAACATCTATGATTTGAACTACACATCGATAAGAACGAAAGACGCTATAGTCATCATGGCGTCATAATGATGCGACATGACTAATGACTGTGTAACACTTCGAAATTTCAGATATCACGTGTCTCTATATAGTCCAATGAAAAGTCTCCTTTCGCAGAACAATACATTACTTCAGCATACAATTATAGTCTAATCAAAGATCAAAAGAGAATTCGAACAACGTTGAATGACATATCCAAATTATGTGAGGTCTAAGAACATCATAAGCATCCACTTAACGACCTTGAGTATTAAAGAAAACCTATCAACAATATGGTATAACGATATTCGACAGTATCATAGTAAAGAAAGATGTACGATAATTTACAACCTTACACAAAATAATAAAAACATCATAATCATATGCTTTTATTACAGTAGAAAATACCATTAACACAGACAGATCTTCAGCTGCATAAAATGGACATGGAGATTTTTAAAAATAAATTCTTAAATCAAGAGAAGTACTATAACTTGGATATGAACACCTTTTAAGGAATAAAATAATTTTAATGAATAAAATAATATAATCTCTGTTTCTGTGAACCCCGGTTTTCATCTTATCAATGTATGAGCAAAATGCTTGCAGTCTCCCAGAATTCATACAAAGCTACAAATAATCGACAACTTTAGTTTTGGATTTTTTTTTTTTTATGCCTCAGTTATTTATATTCCATTTGTATATGATCATCCGACGTATTATTTTAATTCGTATATCTAATATCAAGGTTATAGAATGCTATGCCAACGAAAACCAAAACACACATACATATTACACACACACACACACACACACACATATATATATATATATATATATATATATATATATATATATATATATATATATATATATATATATATATATATATATATATATATATATATATAGTTCAGATTCAAAACCTATTGATAATTAGCCGAGAAAATTTTTATAAGTTCCAAAAATGTACATTCAGATTATAATTGATTTTAAAAGATGTCTATCAAGTCCACAATATTAAACATAAAAGAGAAATTCACTTGTTTGAAGTTTGTTTTGAAAACGAGATAGCAGTTTCAAGTCGCATAATCGGACTGACTAATTTCATTCCAACATAGTTATAAATTATAAAGTCTATTAGGAAATGCGAACAATCTCTCTCTCTCTCTCTCTCTCTCTCTCTCTTATATAAACGTGAGAGAGAGAGAGAGAGAGAGAGAGAGAGAGAGAGAGAGAGAGGGGGGGGCCGGGCACATTTTTGAACTGATTAAATTTTCTCAATGAATTACGTAACGAATACAATTCCAGATGACGTGTATACACGATCCAGTTTATATCACGGTAGACCGTAACGTAACCGTCCAAAAAGAATTCCCACCAAACAAAACTAGTACATCTTTTTTAGCGATTATCTTTTTATCAGCTTCATACTGGTATAACAGTAGAGCGATTTATTCAGTCATGATGCCAATAGGATAAGATATACGATATCTAACTAATACTAGATATACGAAAATTATATATATATATATATATATATATATATATATATATATATATATATATATATATATATATATATACACACACACATACATACATATATATATATATATGTGTGTGTGTGTGAGAGAGAGAGAGAGAGAGAGAGAGAGAGAGAGAGAGAGAGAGAGAGAGAGAGAGAATAAATTTAGATGAGAAATAACCGTCGTGGAGTACGCCGCTGACCATTTTATCTATCTCCCAATGTGACTGCCTAAGCTTATGGGCTGATTCGTGGAATGTGTCTGATTTGCCATTTACCTTGTTGCATAAAGCCGTCAAGACCTGTTATACACTGCATCAAATGTGTTAAATCTGCTCACCATATAACATCATAAATGTATCAGTCAGAACTCATAACTAAATCTGCGAAGACGCATAAATCTAGTTGCAGTTTGCAACAGAAACTAGTGTCCTCTATGCTCAATGTATTTATGAATTAGGAAATCGATATTCAATATAAGCTAATGTCGACTGATCTGCATTTGACCTTAATGTGATTGGCCCTGTTAAAATGTCCATTGAGCCAAAAAGAAAAGACAAAGGAAGGAATCTCTCTTTTGATTTGTTTTAAGCAAATACAAAGAAGCAAAGAAAAACAGAAACATAAATGCGTACAGAGAAACAAAAAATGCGTACTGAAAAACAAAAATACATTCCAATTTGTCCCTTAGGATTCAAATTTTTTCTCGTACCTGCCATTTAATAAAGTAATAAGATATGAAAAACCAATGCTTCTTTTTTGAAGGTTAAACTGGCAATTTTTAAGGGCAAAATTTAGAAAGATAAGTTTGTACAAAGCATTATCATGCCAAGAGAAGAAACAAAAGGTAAAAATATCCACAATTTAGACCTCCCAACACTACATACGTAATGACATATTTACAATGTGAACTATAATAACCCAGTAATTCAACCATTGTGTGAAATTTCTGTTTCATACAACATTGCCGACAATAATTTTACACTTTAGCTTACTACATCAAATTCAACTCTGGCACTTACTTTTTAATAGGACCTTCCAAAAATGTCGCAAGTATTATTTACCGAGAAAGCAATCATATTTGAAATGAGTGTGTTGTAATTTAAAGAAGCGATCGAGTGATCAAACACCAGCTGGTTTCCCCAAGGGGAATATAAAACTTAACGTTGTTTCGACTAATGAAACTGACAGTATTCATGCTTCGACAAAATGTTCTTTGAAACAAGTTGCAAAGTTAGATCGTCATATATCATACAAATGTTTTAGAAACACGCCACACTTAAGTAAACCTTTGACCAGAAATGTTCTGATTTTAAAACTTAATAACGCAATCTTTTCATGGAAAATAATGATAAAGAAGAAAAAAATTCCATTTCCAGTACGACGCATAAACTCAACTAATACAAGTTAATGCAAACTAGCATATTCTTTTCGTCTTCATATACGAAATGAAACATGAACTTACTCCAATATCAAATCAATCGCTCTTGATTAAAATCATTTTAAATATTCCTCAAACACGTTTGTATAGCAGAAGTGACTGAAGTGTACTTTGAACGTTTTGGAAATATCTCTAGCAACAAAAAATAAAACCACGATCAAATAATTCCCGATCGAACACCGAACATATCACACATCTTGGTAACACAGTTATGGATAATCACGTAATTAACAAACGTGAAATAAAAAAAAAGACCATTATACAAATTGAACTGGTTGGTCGATGAAAAATTAAACCTTTTAAAAAAATGAATAAACCTGAAACGAAACACCATTAGGTTTTTAAATCAAGCGTAATCATAAATCTCATTGCATCACATTACCTTTCATTTTATTTCGTTAATGATTATGAACAACTAGATGTTGTTTAACAGGTGTTCGTTTCACGTAAACTTATATATCCCTAATTGTGCTGCATAAACACTATTTCTACAAAACATTACGAAAATTTACAATACATTTCCTATGTAAAGCCATATCTTTAAAACTAATAATATAGAATTTTAAAGGTCGATTAAGTTCTTCTTTCTAATGCGTCTCTCGGTAATTTTAAATGTTCATAAATTACGTTATTCACTCTAAGAAATAAAACTTGCATGTTGACTTATATTTCTGAACGGCTTTATTTCAAAATAAATAAATAAATAAATAAATAAATAAATAAATAAATAAATAAAAAATAAAATTAAATAAAAACAATACATAAAATTTAAAACAACTTATGACATCCAAAAACGTCATAAATGGTGTGTATCATTTGTGTTAAGTTATTTTTGAATAAAGTATAAAAATTGTACATGTATAGTGACTACGGATTATTGTAATTAAATATCATTTTTATATTGAGCAGAATGAAGGAAAAATGCGCAATATAGTTTACATGGTTAAAATTTAACCTTAAAGAAATCTACAATGGAGTTACCAGAAAATAACGTAATTCACAAATATTTCCTTTAATAACGTATTTCATGCAATACTGAAACATCATTATCATTCCTTCGACCAGTGAACACAAAGATATTTTGCAGTATTCAACATAAAAAATATTTATGACCTATTTCTAAAGAAGAGGAATGTACTTTGCCATTAAGCCGACCTATATTCCTAGTCATGAAAGCTAGGTAGTTAATAATAATAATAATAATAATAATAATAATATATGAAGTTGAGCACTTTTGATTGCAATCCTACTACAGTACCTTCAAAGTTTGAAATTTGCAAACGACTACACGTACCTAGCAACGATTTATATTGCAACAAAATTAATCGTCGTCGGGAAAATGCATTATGAAACAATGCCAGTTAATTTGAATAGTCGAATAAACCAATTTTTATATAAATACACTTTGAATGATTAGTTCAAAAAAGTTCGTTTTTAAATGTGACTTTAAAGACGTAAATAGGGCATATCTACACATTAAACACTGCCATACTGCTTTTAAA
Source organism: Unio pictorum (assembly GCA_030141615.1). Lineage (NCBI taxonomy): Eukaryota > Metazoa > Mollusca > Bivalvia > Unionida > Unionidae > Unio > Unio pictorum. The sequence goes on along the minus strand of JARLTB010000021.1, from coordinate 35,140,334 downwards.
AACATATTTCATGGTAAGCAAAACTGTTCAATAATATTCAGTGACTTTGTTTTAATTTTTGCATATAAAACACTGCCATATTTTATTTGCACGGTGACATCTCTTGGTATATTGACTTTTCTAAGTTCGAACGCAGAAGGTAAAAGTAAATATTTTTCTTGCAAAAACAAAATAACTCGTAGTCTCTGTACATAAATATAATAACTGGTGCAATATATACAATAATTGTAAATTTCTTAAAATAATGAATCTGGGACTGATGGTGTTTTCATCACTGCAAATTTGACCGTGAATACATTGGATAAAGTAAACAATTAAGATATGTTCATTTATTAACATTTGTTTTCTTATAAAATTCAAATATGACAGGTGTTTTCAATAACCAAAAGTCACTTGGTTTGTTTTTATGTATACTGGATATTTAGCTTATAAGCGTTGATTATAAGAATTCTTTAATTATGTTGAATATTCAAGTCGTATGCGGTGAAATATTTAACAACACTCGTGCCAGGAAAGGATATTTTTAAAAAGAAAAATTGTTCATACCATATCAAATAAAGTTATATTTTGTGCAAATATTCATCTTAAAACATGTCGATTAGAAGTTATACTCAAAATAAAGAAACTTTGGTTTCAAACATCACAATTAGGAAATGAAATGAATACGAACACGAAACTATTTAGTTATTAGAAGAAAAAGAAAAAAATATGTCTTGTGCTTAAAGAGTTAGGAATCACGAGTAATGAAAACTTCAATCATGAATGTAAATGTTAGAGTCAAGTTTAATTCAAGAGAATTCAATGTGAATCGAAAATTATGCGATTTTAGAAGACTTTTAAAAGCAAAATTTCCTACAGATGTTTAACGTGAAGTAAATCAAGTGTTGAAAATCACTATAGTGCATGTTTCGGCCGAACGGCTATTTCATAATTTAATGTAGATTTTTGTTATATAAAAAAGAAATAATTGTCTTGATGGACGCAAATATATATCATGGCGAATGGCATAAGCATTACTTGTACAAGCACGATTACCTTCATCAACACGAATCACGCATGTACGTGACCAATTTCACCCCCCTTTCATGGGCGTCCGAACATAGTGGCCCCAGATTTAAATTAAACATGTTTTGGCATAAATCAATAAAACTTGTAGTTAGCTAACCACTACATGTGTGCCCCTCCCCATAATTCTGCGGAAGTCTCTGCCCCTTTGTGCCGAAAAGAGTTGTTAATTAGAAATTAAAAAGTCTGTTCTGTTCTTTTTCATAAATGTGTAAACAAAAGTGACTCTTACAAGCGATTATTAAATAAATGTCAGACATCCAGACACTTTGCCAAGATTTTCGACAAGAAAATACAAATTTCACCAAATTAGTAAATCTGAAAGAAATATTATTATATTCTAGTGACAGCTTGAATACACAATGACGAAAGCTAAAAAATCCAATTACAAAATAGTATACAACCAAAAATGTGTCGATCAACAAAAGCACAAAACAAATATGAACGCACATCCTCACTAAAAGTAATACAAAGAATAATAAGTATCATCGTCGTCGTCCTTGTCATGATAATGATTATGATGATTACTTAGTTCGATCAGTAATCACTGAATCAATAACAGTAAATCTTAACTGAAATAAAATATTACAAACCAATGTAATCAATTATATTACAAACCAATGTAATGTAATCAATCATATTACAAACCAATGTAATGTAATCAATATTACAAACCATTGTAATGTAATCAATCATATTACAATGTTATGTAATCAATATTACAAACCAATGTAATGTAATCATATTACAAACCAATGTAATGTAATCAATCATATTACAAACCAATGTAATGTAATCACTATTACAAACCAATGTAATGTAATCAATCATATTACAAACCAATATAATGTAATCAATCATATTACAAACCAATGTAATGTAATTAATACTATAATTTTCCAAGCGGTTCTGTTCTACTGAATAATATATTTACATAAACTATTTTGGTGCTAATCATTTTAAATTTTATAAAACTGAACACATATTCCCCACATATGTATATTATTATAAGTATTATAATTATTACTATTATTATTATTATTACTAAATTCCTTTACAGCTTTTATTTCGGTTACTGTTAAATATTCTTTCTTTTCTAGACAGTTACCTGGAAAAAATATTTTTAATAATTTTTATCTCTCACTACCAAACTATTGTGTGTATCTCTTTTATCTCTTGTACGGTTATCACATATGAACTGAAATGCACTTTTAGTAGATTACATTAAGATTATTTTCAAGAACAAAGCTTCACTTTTTTCCTTAAAAGCCATCTTATATAAATAATTGTTTTGCTCTGCCTCCGAATTTGCTCAACAAAGAATCAATACATACGATTACTCATAACCGATATATATATATATATATATATATATATATATATATATATATATATATATATATATATATATATATATATGATCGGCCAAAAGAATGTTCTGGTCTTGACCTAGGTTTTGGCCATGCCCTAAGTGCGTGACTTTCTTTGGCTGGTACATGATAAGATTTATTAACAGCAGAGGACATCGCCATTTATCTAGCCAGTCATCAACGTCCTTTCATGCCTGGTCATTTTAATGAACGTTACTTGTATTACATATTTTTTTTTTCGATTGTTTTTGGAACAAATACAAGATATTTACGAGGCTACAATCTTCTGGAAGAGCCTAACTTGAATGGCTTGCCACTCGCTGTTGCCTGACAACGATCGAAGGTATTGTAAATATGTATTTAGTAGTGGCAGATGCGCTTGATAAGACGTCGCATATGTAAATTGTTTTCATGAACATACAGGTTACCATACTGGGAAACCCGCTCCCACTATCATAAAGCTGAAATAGGAGCGCGAATTTAATTTCATTTATCCAATCAATAGTCGACAAATAGCAACGAAGCAGTTCACACTAAATCAATTGAGACCAATAAATCTTACGTCAAGCGATATTTAACACTAGCCTGTCTTGACTATTGACTCCACATTATGATGGTTTATGCAATTCAAAGGTAAATAATTTGTGTGCATAGCTGCACCAAAAAGCCTTGAACATTGCGTCTTTACCTTGCAACATAAATGTAAAGCTCCTTTCCTAACAGTGGAACAATCAATCATGGCGGTCCGCCATGCTTTCCAAAGCACGATGTACAACCCCTTAATTTAGCCCGATATTTTTCTCCTGATCAGCGGCAAGCCTTGGTCCAAAGCACTCAACTTCCGCTTGTATTAGCATTACCACTATCCTGCAGTGAATGAAGCAAGTGTTATAATCCTTCATCTTGAATCCGAAGCTTTACAATGTTGCTTTACTGGTTTTCACTTTAATGCGTTTTCTGTTTTATCAAATGTTCAGAGGTCACCTGCTCTTCGACCGTGTAGGCCTATTGAAATTCCACATCGTCGAGGGGGAGTGAGCAAACATGGGACACGCCCATGGGAGGGATTTGTTGATTGACATATCCTGTCAGACATTTAATATTGGGATCACATGCTCTGCCCCGAGATTACCTACATTTACGTACCGTATTTATACTATATAAACTGTATTAGTACCCATGGAAAGATCAGTTTTGATTTTGGCGTTGTCTGTGGCGTGCACTACCTTTTCACAGCTAACAGATCCTGTCAGCATTGATGGCATCCGTTCCCTGTCATTATTTTTCTTTACGTAAGGGAGGATAAAGACCAGAAGATTCAGTCGACCCAATTCTGTCATCAGTCTTCACATATTCTCGTCGAAGCATTTCGATATTCGTGATTATTTTTCCTTATGTTACCATTACTCTAAATTCTTTACTCTTTAAACCAAGCTCTAAACCAGTCAGTCCAAAATGCAGATTTCTTTTTTAAAGAAAAAAACCCCCAATCAAATAATTAACAAAATTATTGGCAATAACCTTCTATATTTCATTATTGTTTTCAAGTTTTATACCAAAATCAATTTTGTGGCATAATCTGCAGATTTAGTTAAACATTGTAAGTTATGTGCAGTCTTTCTCGCATAAAGTTTTAGTGAGTTTTTTTTTTATTTAGAAGATACACATAATACAGACTATGCACAAAATACAATTATCAAAATAAAATCTTCTCCGTTGATCATTTTTTACACTCCTGAAGTAATTAATAGGTTTGTCGTCATTGCTATTGATAAATTTAAGACATGTATATAAAATATGTATTCCAGATGTGTGTTGTGTCTTTATTTCTTTTCCTTTCATTCTTTGATTTTAATTGAAACGCGATGTAGACATTTCGTCATAGCATGCGTTCATATGATCTAAGATGTTTATGTTTTATAATTTCTTTCCTTTGAATGTCTTCGTATTTTCATGAATTTCTTGATATTTCCATGCTTCTATTCAAGCTTTAAACAAAATAGGAGGTTGTTAGCAAGAAGACCAGCAATTACACGACCTACTTTGCAAATGTTCTTGTTAGGTGATCTGTATAGAGATGCCTGTGGTGACCGGCTTCGCTTACAGGAGCACAAATTTAGCACCCCATACAACGATAATGTAAAACATTTCTAATAAGATATGAGAGAGAAAATAAAACACTTTTTTTACATTGACAAAACATACATCTACAAATTAAAAAGATTACACTAATATGTAAATATGAAATATATTTTGTATTTTGACGTATTATTAACCAATTGTGAATTATAATATGTATGAAATATGCGTTCTTGTAATAGTCATATTTCTGTGAGCTTAGACTTTTTTTTATCAGAGATGTATGCAACATTCAACCGTCCAGTCATCCTGGAAGTCGAACATCAGAATGAGACACTTCGCATGTTGTACGAATTTGTTTCAGTTTGTATACCATCTTTTAAGAAGAAAGGAAGACATGATTGTATGACATATGTTTAATAAAGAATAAGTAATTAGTCTTGGAACATTTTTCATTCCTAATTACGAATCTGGAACTTTGATATCTTCAAGAAAATAAATACCGCACAACGGATTGAGGATACATTTGGAAACAAAATCATGGCATAAATAGTTTTTGAAACGTTTCCTTGACTACAAAGGAAACGAAGATCACCAAATACCTATGTAATTTCCGATTCACAGTGGATCCAAATAGCACGCCATTTTCTGTTTCTAGATAAAAGTGCAGTAAAGATTGACACAACATTAAAAACCGATATGGCGAAACCACTAATTTTCTCAATCTTGTCGTCGATTACATTAAAAAAAAATTTCTATAACAACCATAATTTCGCTCTCGTCAATTCTAACATTTACAATGTTTCCACAATACTGACTACATATTAGCGAAACAGATATTACCAAGAGACAATTGTGACAATAACAAAGATTTTGAAGTTGACAGTGGAAACATTTTTTCTTTTACGCACCGAAAATACCCAAAACAACAAGTAAGTCGTGCAAGCAAGGTTTCTGAGCAGACACGACTAATAAAAGAAAAAAGTATCAATAAAAACAGAAAGAAAATCGAATCTCTCATTTAAAACACGAAGGCATACAACGCATGCGCAATCATATATAAAGCCTAAAACTTCCATGCCAGGTTGAAAGAATGAGATCCAAAATCGCGTTCCAAAGGTGCCAATCAAAAAGAAAGAATTAAGAAATGTTATGTAAGCGAGTATGTATGTATGTATGTATGTATGTATGTATGTATGTATGTATGTATGTATGTATGTATGTATGTATGTATGTATGTATGTATGTATGTATGTATGTATGTATGTATGTATGTATGCATGCATGCATGCATGCATGCAAGCATCTATCTATCTATCTATCTATCTATCTATCTATCTATCTATCTATCTATCTATCTATCTATCTATCTATCTATCTATCTATCTATCTATCTATCTGTGTGTGTGTGTGTTGTAGTATAAACCAATACATCTTCATCGTCACCTGTATAACTTTACCGTTGTTACCATATAATGTACAAATCCAGTCTATATAGTTTCTTGTCTAAATTATGGATATTACTTTACCAGGAGGACAGAAGACTAAAGAAAAATAATGAACGTTAACTAAAAAAAAAACAACTGGAAATCCTGTTAGAAGAAATGCTTATTCAGATTACAAATTAAATATGTTTATTATTACGTTAAGAAATATTGTATGTTTATTATTACGTTAAGAAATATTGTATGTTTATTATTACGTTAAGAAATATTGTATGTTTATTATTACGTTAAGAAATATTGTATGTTTATTATTACGTTAAGAAATATTGTATGTTTATTATTACGTTAAGAAATATTGTATGTTTATTATTACGTTAAGAAATATTGTATGTTTATTATTACGTTAAGAAATATTGTATGTTTATTATTACGTTAAGAAATATTGTATGTTTATTATTACGTTAAGAAATATTGTATGTTTATTATTACGTTAAGAAATATTGTATGTTTATTATTACGTTAAGAAATATTGTATGTATTCATTTTACAAGCTAATGAAGAATACATATTCAAAACAGAAGGCAATGATAAACTAATGAATAAATATTGGTTAGCTGATTTTATAAATTTATTAATGTAATGTCTCTTATCTATTATAATATTAATAAACGTCATTCATAATTAAGGTGGTTCCTAATAAACGTCAGTGTGTTACATCATCAGACACTAAAATTGAAACCCACTCTCTATAACAATAGAAACAGATTGACACAATATTGATTATAATAGAACATGCTTTATTATACAGCAAATGTTTAATGTCCTTTTCGTCAAAGATCATATGTAGTCTGAAAGTATTATTTAACGTTTCGTCCTATAAATTAGTTGTCCAACAGGACAGATGCGTTTCATGATGCAAAAAGATACAATACATTAATCTCTGAATTGGAAAAAAAATGACAAATCGGTTTGTGTAAACGTTACAAGAAAAACGACAGACAATGGAATGAGGGGCAATGTTTTGATTAATTGATTTGTTCTCATTTTATACATTCAGGTGAAATCCTTTGTCGTTCATATGAATAGCAAACTGTGTTACCCTACGTTCATTTTCACAGCATTTAAAAATGCCATATACACACGCAATTACCCTGCGTATCATATTATCGAAACCAAAATTCTATTGTTTTTAAAATTCCATAAATATCTACCGGCAGATGAAGTTAAAAACATTAATCGGTCCTTCTTCAGTTATCACCCCCCCCCCCCGTTAATTTTAATATTTTGTAAATACATATATATAATCGCTTCATTTCAAGTTTCAGTAATAATATTTCGACAAGAGCACCGGGTAGGGTGAAAATCGGTCTAATGTTGCTATTGCTCAGAAATGATGGAGGGAATGTTATAATTTACAGCACTAATCCAAATCGCACCAAATCGGATAAGCGGATTCACGATTCAATCACAGACTACTACTACTACTACTACTACTACTACTACTACTACTACTACTACTACTACTAATAGTAATAATTGAAATTTCGTTTCAGAGTATATTATGCAAATCTATCAGAATACCTTAATAAAGCATGCTAATTATTGACCACGTATCAAGTTAGCTCCCATTGATTTTTAAGAAAAAGCAACATAACAATTTATGAAATGTCGATTTAATTGAAAGCACACTTTATCTTCAGAGACAGGAATTACGTTTTGCTTTAGTGGTACAATAACTTGTTCATAATAAGGAAAAATTACCGGTTTTATTTGAAACTTTTACATGAAACATCAATGTTACATACTACAAATTGATTTTTTTGGGTTTACTAATTTCGCCAGTACGTTTATACTGCACTGCAAATGTTTATTTTATAAATATAATGTTCCACAAATCGACCAGTAAAATAATTTCCAGAAATATAGACGGTACAAATTATGATAACCATTTACTGTACGAATGGTTAATGTTAATATATTTCATACTTTTTCAGAACGTTCTTTCAGTTGTGTGGTTATATAATTTGTAAAATGTGCATGTCATTCTGCAGATAGTCCATCTGAATGTCTCCATGGTACTGTAAAAGTTCTTCGCATAAGACAAAGAGCGATTGATACATTCAAAGTTTTCCATTTGATTTTGTAAAGTTGGGAAAGGAAACTGGCTGTTTTCAGGAATACCATATTCTTTTTTTATATTTTAGTATAGGGTACATTGCTTTACGCTAGCTACACTGGAATCTTTAGAGGCGATGACTCAAGCTGACGCATTTAATGAAACTGAGTGAAATTGTAATGACGACGATTTAATAAATGACCATAACTGATACTCATTTTAAATTTAAGATGACAAATAGTTTCCACAAGACGCATTCTTCAGGTGTCATTTCGCAAAGATAACAAGAACGGAAATTACTGACGTAATACACATATTTTCAAGTGGCATTTCGCAAAGATAACAAGAACTGAACTAACTGATGTATTACACGTATTTTCATGTGGCATTACGCAAGATAACAAGAACTGAAATAAATGACGTATTACACGTACTTTCAAGAACCAGTTTTGGCAATATTAACTTCTGCGTCCAAATTGTCACGTTTTGACTTCTTATGGATTCATTGGGACAATGTTGATGGCCCAGCGACATGGAATGAATCGCCGATGGAAATTTGACACAATGACAGAGTGATGCCTTTCAAGAGTGCTCTTAAAACTCATCTTTTTCGACTGCAAGAACAAACTTAATGTTTCCTATCTTAACTAATTTCAGCATTGTTTTTTTTTCTTTCTAATTTCATGGTGTTTTGTTTCTTGTAGTAATATCAATATGAATGTTGTAAAGCGTTTCGAGCTTTTTTAAGATCAGGCGCTATACAAAGTCTTCATTATTATTAATATTATTTTGGAGGAGAAAAAAAGAGGCTAAACTGAGGATACGAATTGGAGGATGAAAAACAAGATGTTGGAGCATAACATAATATAATTTTGAATTTTAATTAATTACTTACTGCCTTAAAGGTAAATTAATTCTTTTTAATTATTTGTGACTCTCTGAAGATATTGTTCTTTTAAATTTGGCTCCATGCACTCTGTGCAAGAGTTTCCTGACAAACAAGCAGTATAAACACACATACTTCGAAAGGATGCAAGCGTCTTACTTACACATACAATCACATTAAAAGCGGTCTCCCGACGTTTCGAGCTCAACACGCTCATTCATGTGCATAAACAGTTTACATACATAAAACAAGCAATAAATACAAAATCAAAGTAAAATTCTGGACTTCTATATATTAGAATAATTAGGGGAAATTTACAACAAAAAGATAGAAAAAATGAAAAATAAAAGTGTTATGTAACATTAATAAATGAGCGGGTAATTCTGCATATCACATGTCCAAATAATATAATATAATATAATATAATATAATATAATATAATATAATATAATATAATATAATATAATATAATATAATATAATATAATATAATATAATATAATATAATATAATATAATATAATATATATATATATATATATATATATATATATATATCCTGTTCTTGTTCTGCAAAACAATTTTCGAAATTACATTCGTAAGCAATTTAGCTTATATATTGTAATTTTAGTATTATGACAAATACAAGCATATATATTGTAATTTTACAAATATGACAAATGGAGTCATCTCCGAGGAAATTCGGTTTTATTGTCATACGATTGATTATATTTGATAAAATTGTAATGTATAATGAATAAAAACATATTCGGCTTTAACAGTTTGAAAATTGTATCTTTATGTAATTAATGAAAACTTGAATATTATGCTCTTCCTTATGATGTTGGAAAGTGAAAACCAGTTGAAGGAGGTCTAAGCACGGATATGGCAACAGACAGCTAGAGGGAGGGCGGATTAAGGCTTTGGGTGAGGGCGTTTATCGCGTAAGATACAGAGTTACAAATACGTCCTGAAAACTGTTCTTACATGTCCTCTATATGGTTATCCCTGGTATATAAGGCTAAGTATGGTTTAGATCGATAAATAATTTATTTAAACATATGTAATGTAATCCACGGCAACCAAGAGAGACTCCATGATTTGGTGGCCAGAGGCACAATCTTCCCTTCCAAGCGCTCCCATCATGATCTGGCACTGCCTTTCAAGTCATTGATTGTGTAGGATTTTCATCCCATGGCCAATAAAATGTAGGATGTCAATGAAATTCGGAATATACCTCTTGGGAAATGCAGATAACTCGCTTTTTATAATTTAAAAAAAAAATATTTTATATATTTTCCATTCATACGTCACACTTGATTGTATTTCTTCATTTTCCATACTTTCAGTTATAATGCAAATGTTTGTTTGTAGCACTCAACTTTGCAGCTACAGTTAAAGTCATTTGAAATATAACTTTTTCAACCAGAGCTTTCCATACACAGAATGTAACACGTTATCAGATAGGTTACTAACAAGTGACCCGTTAATTCAAAAAGGCCACGTGAACATGGACCTTTATCGGTGCCTGTCACATTTACTTATAATAAGCGGATATTGATTTTAATCCAATTAATATTTGTTTTTACATTTCAAGGAGTTGAACTGTATATAATATTAACTTCCGTTCTAATTCCTAATTACTATTTACTTTACTGATTTTGTTTAGTACCGCTAGTAAATGCAATTCGAACAACAAAAGAAAGCAAATCTTATATTAAACCAAACTATTACTTTCTTTATCTCGAATATATTTTCATAAAAAAATATAATCGTGTTGCATATAACAATCAACAAGTGAAAGAGTTTTCACTTCTTTTAAATATAAAATATATTTAATTGTGATGTTTCGTATTTCTATTATGTTGTGGTAGTAACTCTTACAAGCATTAAACTATTGATTTTGTCGATCAAATGAAGTTTCATTCTGTCCATTGTCGTTACTTGTATTAAAATAAAAACATAAATGTAATATACTTTCACAAAATACGTCTTACACATCACAAAAGAACAAACAAATTTAAAAAAAAAATAATATTGGCAGGCTTCACGTTCAGGCAGTCAGTAGAACGTAACGGAATAGCTAGACACGGGAATACAATAAATGCATATACTATTTATGAATACATTACTGTATATGAATAGATGTACTGAATACACTATATATGAAATCACTACTACGTATACGTTATATGAATACAATTACTAGATATACTGTATATAAATATATCTACTACATATAATGTATATGATTACAACTACTACATATAATGTATTTGAATACAACTACTACATATAATGTATTTGAATACAACTACTACATATAATGTATATAAATATATCTACTACATATAATGTATATGATTATAACTACTAAATATACTGTATATAAATATATATACTACATATAATGTATTTGAATACATCTACTACATATAATGTATATAACTATATCTACTACATATAATGTATATGATTATAACTATTAAATATATTGTATATAAATATATCTACTACATATAATGTATATGAATACAACCAACGTTCCCTCTAAGCTGCGCGCGCGCGCGCGCCCGCAGGCTGCTCAGGCATCCCCGCGCAGCTGAATTGTCAATTTTTGCTCAATCCAACGTTAAATGTTGCTCGTCTCCGTAATGCTTGCGCAGTGCAGCGAGCACTGCGCACACATCTACCATTCGTTTAGAGGGAACGTTGAATACAACTACAATATAAATAACACTAGAACATATACTGTATATGAATACAACCACTACATATAATGTATATGAATACAGTTACTAAATATAGTACATATGAATACTTCTGCTGCATATACTATATGTAAAACTATCTACTGTACATACTATAAATATGAATACCTCTTCTGTGTATACTGTATATGAATCTTCTGCATATACTATATATCCATACATATACTGTCTATATACTATATATGTATACATCTACTGTCTATATACTATATATGAATACATCTTCTGTATATATACTATATATGAATACATCTTCTGTATATAGCATGTATGTATATATATACTGTCTAACAATATATAAACACATCTTCTGTATATACTATGCATGGATACATCTACTGTACATAGTAAATATGACTACTGATATAATATACATGAAATTTTGTAAATACTATATATGAATACAATTACCGTATATAATATTTATGGATACAATTACAGTAGATAGTATATATTAGTACAATAACTGTATATAGTATATACGAATACAATCACTGTAGACAATACGTATGGATACAATTACTGTAAATAATATATATGAATACAACTACTGTACATAATGTAAATAATAAATATGAATACAATTACTATAAATAAATAAATAAATAAACATATAACATATATATATATACATATATATATATATATATATATATATACACACACACACACACACACACACATATATATATATATATATATATATATATATATATATATATATATATATATATATATATATATATATGAAACTGATCATAGGAGAAACTAAATAGGTACCAAGCCGAATTTCTCTGGGTTTATTCTAACGAGTCTCCAAAGAGAAATGTATCCTTACAAAAATAAATGTTCTACTGTTTTCATTTAACTAAATGTTTGGAAGACAACACGCGATCACAGAATTTTGACTGATACTAACAGGTCTCATCTATATATGGTTCTAAAATCCAAGTCATGCATAGAGACTATACACATGAAAACTAAAATATTAGGGCCGTACACAGAGACTGCTGAAATGACAACTTAAATATCACGGTCATATTTGGAGATTATAATGCTGCAAACGTAAGACTGCTGAAATGACAACTAAAATATCACGGTCATATATGGAGATTATAATGCTGCAAACGTAAGTATCATTGCCATAGACAGAGACTATTAGCATTAAAACTTACTTTTCATGGCCATACATAGAGACGATAGTCATGAAAATTAACGTGTCATGGCCATACATAGAGATCATAGGCACGAAAACTAACGTGACTGGCCATGCCTAAAGACGATAGTTATGAAACCTAACGTGTCATGGCCATATATAGAGACGATAGGCATGAAAACTAACGTTTCATGGCCATACATAGAGACGATATTTATCAAACCTAACGTGTCATGGCCATACATAGAGACGATAGTTATGAAAACTAAGGTTTCATGACAATACATAGAGACGATATACATGAAAACTAACGTGTCATGGGCAAATACAGAGACTATAAGAATCAAAACTAAAATAGTATGGTCATACATAGAGACTATTATAATCATGAAAAATAAAGTATGACGCCGCTACATAGACTATACCCATGTAAATAACGTGTCATGGCCATACATAGAAGTTATACCCATGTAAATAACGTGCCAGGGCCATACATAGAGGTTATACCCATGCAAATAACGTGTCAGGACCATACATAGAGGTTATACCCATGCAAATAACGTGTCAGGACCATACATAGAGGCTATACCCATGTAAATAACGTGTCAGGACCATACATAAAGGCTATACCCATGTAAATGATTTGTCAGGGCCATACAAGGAGACCATATGCATGTAAAAGACGTCAATTGCCACACTTAGAGGCTATGGGCAAGTAAACAAACGATGAAATTTCTGATCAAAATACAAACAGCATGATTTGTTCATTTAGAAATTTATTAACCTTAACGTCTTCCTCTAATCTTGTGTTCAGCAACAAATATGATGAAGCCAGAGGCGTAGCTGGGGAGGGGGCAGAGGGGGACAGATGTCCCCTGTCGCTAGGCTAGTGGGGGGGGGGGGCGCCAGATTGGGCTTTGAAATAGGTTGCATGTGGAATTTTGGGGTTTCAGAGTTGAAGGGGCTGGAGCGTAAAAATAAATCTTTGCCCCGGGCTTCAAACACTCTAGCTACGCCTCTGGATGAAACTTGCGTTTTCAAAATAAATAAGTTGACTGAGTTGAAGGAATTAAACAAAACAGACCGAATTTAAGAGAAAGAAGTTAGAGAATCTAAAGAACTAGCATCGAAGTAGAATAAATATCAAGGCGCTAACAAGTGTAGTTCTTTTAAGGCATATAGCTGGAATTTTCTAAATAATGTTTCTTATGATGAGGCATACCTTTTTAAAAATGCAATCGTTAAGCAGAAATGTAACACAAATGTCGTGAAATGGCAGATGTGAAAATGACAGGATGTGAAAAAATGAATAATTCTGTCCAAAGCATTTCTATGAAGAACTGAAGAGGCGACAAGAAATGCTTTGTACACGAATATCCGTCGACAGATGTTAAACATTTTTTCATTCATTTTCATATATTCGTACGCTTATTTTCATTCCATTTGTCGATAAACACGTTGGACTAAAAATAGTTAATATATTGTATATGACCGATGTCTATTTTTCAAAATATTTTAAATGTTTGCAACTTTGAAGGGCCCAATAAACATTTGAAAATAATGTATGAGAACATTTATAATTGTCTACATTTGAAATTAATGATGTAGTGATTACATAGTTACAGCCATAAAGGGGATTAATTTTCCAAGGAGTATGAACTATTATAAGACCGAGTTAATATTACTTTCAATCAAAGATTACAATATTTTACCTGGAATTAATATTGAAGACAGTTGGTATCGCATTTACTTGATATTTCGTTGTAATTATAGATTTCATTCATGTGTTATTTTGCGCTAAATAAATTGGGTTTCCATTTTAAAATGTCATCGGGTTTTCCTTTATAGTTGCCACTCTTTGAAAGCCATTTTAAAAATGGTGATTTGTGATGTGATTTGTTTTTTTTTTTATAACTTAGGTTTAACAGTTTTTCAGTCATATCTCTACGATGTCTGAAATATGACAGTTCAAACTGAAGTCAAGCACTGTGGCATCATGTCGCAAATCATGTAGCAAGAACATGTTGCAAATCATGTAGCAAGAATCCCCACCCAGTCACATTTTTCTGACACCAGGACGATTAGTCCTAACACAAACATCTTAATGTTGAACGTCAAGTTAGTATCATTTGTAATAAGTCTTTGGTATGACTCGGACGGGGATCGAACCCGCGACCGGATTTGTAGAGTGACTCATTGTGAAGCCTTAATGTCTAGTTGATGGAATTGCTACTGCTGTGATGAAAGAGAAATTTAATGTATTGTTCAAAGTCCTTCCATGGATAAAGCTTCCTCCAGCTATTTGTAGTTTTATTAGGAACACACACACACACACACACACACACATATTCTCTCTCTCTCTGTCTCTCTCTGTCTCTGTCTCTCTCTCTCTCTCTCTGTCTCTCTCTCTGTCTCTCTCTCTCTCAATTTAATAATTTTTATCTGTATTCCTTATAGCACGTAAAAATGACTGAATCAATACGTGTAAATGGATTCCAAGGTGTATATGTGCGGAAGATATGGGGTTTTCACTAACAATGTATATTCGCCTCACATCATGTCCTCTCTTGAGACTGCAAATTGTTAAGTCTATTTCACAAATCCATAGAGCCGGGTTACATTTTTAAAGAGATGGCATCTCTGCAACGTCATTCAGTCTATGCATTATATACAAACCACACGTCGATTCTCGTATATAATAGGGACCTACTCCCCGAGAAATCAAGACAAATAGAGCCTTTTCCTGAACGACTATTGTTGGCAGTCATGGCCTCCAGCTAACACCATAGCAATATACCCGCCATTCATCAAAGAGTTGACATTGGGGCTGTCGTAAGCTGATTGCTAGAGAGTTTATAATTAATTACTCTTATT
Source organism: Unio pictorum (assembly GCA_030141615.1). NCBI lineage: Eukaryota > Metazoa > Mollusca > Bivalvia > Unionida > Unionidae > Unio > Unio pictorum. The sequence continues at coordinate 35,124,574 of JARLTB010000021.1, read as the reverse complement.
CAAAGATCGACAAGCGGCATAAATTTGGCTTCAAGTCTCAGTGGTGGATGTGAGATTTACAGAATGGTAGGATCATAACGCTTTGTCGCAAACACGTCGGTTATGTTGAAATCATGCCTGTAACTTGAACAGATACATACACGCGCTTGCAACAGGTGTGTATATGCATTCCAGACACGATGATGATGATGATGATGATGTCTTCAACGACGACGAGAATTGTATTTTCGTTATTATTATTATTACTCTTGCTGTGGTCGTCATCGTTGCTATTAGCGCAGATGACTTGAAAGAAATGTGAAGATTAAAATAATCATATTGAATAATAAAATAAATAAATAAATAAATAAATAAATAAATAAATAAATAAATAAATGAGACTAACACATTTGCCCTACACGATACGTCGGGACAAAATTGATCATCAAACACCCAAACTAACTATCATCATTTTAGAAGTAAAACTATCCTAGGTCCCTCATGTGATTTTCAGTAGGGGAAAATACTATCACTGTTTCTGGCAGCCATTATTAGCGATATCGCGTCCACATGGACTTTGTTTTACGATCTCGGCAAGAACAGTACAGTTTGTCACGCATTAAATCGGAGATAAATTGAAGGGAAATATATATATTTATTTAAAAGAAACCTGGATCATGTACAGCAGACATTAAAGTAGGGATAACGTTGTGCTGGGTTAAAAGTAAATTTGATTTATAGCAGAAGCTTACTGACAAGACCAATATACCGATTCAGTTCGCAGTTATTCTACCGCTTCACGTATTCGGCAAGGTGTATGTTTCCATACACTATTTCTTTGTTGCCTAGCAACGGCACGAACTGAAAATGTCGCAAGTTGGGATATTTATCTTAGCAGTATTTGTTCTCTTTGTCAATGATATATTCTAATCTGTTTAGATCATCCAAAAGCTTTCTGTTGCTAATGTAACGCCAATGTGACACGAACTTGATATATAGAGTAGCATATCACTATCAGGGTATTGCGTTACATTTGCAACGTTTCCATTGGCATTTGGACTAAATAGGAAACAAAGAAAGAAATTGAACTAAAGAAGGTATAGAAGATTAAAAAAAAACCAGTATGTTCCTTCTTCTATATAAGGGTTTATCATTAGATATGTCATCCGTCAGACCTGACATGGCAACAGCTGACGTATGTTGCCATCATGTTGCTACTAAGAACATGGAGTATCTGATACACGGGAAAATTTTGTAAAACTAGGAAGGGGTGGGGGTATTTGATAACACTCTGTTATTTACATTGTTAATACCCCATGTTATTGACTACGAAATGATATGCTTCACATCATATCGATAAGAACTGTATTTTCAATCACGACTGTCATATAAACTATTAGTTGTTTCCAGGAGATACTGAAATTTTTGCCTTGAGGACTGGCCGTTTTGCCGCAGAGACAACAATTGACAACATTCTTGGCAAGAAGATATAGGAGGGACGCTCGGAACAAATCAAGCATTGCCTCTGATGTCAGTCAATCGATAACTTCAGTGAGATTTTCATCTGCTATGAGAATAATAATCGTGATTGTTAGAATAAAGATAAAAACCCGGGATATATTAATGAATAAAACAAGGAACGATATTGCAAAACGTAGTAGCCTTTAGGTAACGAATGAATACTGCAGGATCTCTCTCTCTCTCTCTCTCTCTCTCTCTCTCTCTCTCTCTCTCTCTCTCTCTCTCTCTCTCTCTCTCTCTCTCTCTCTCTCTCTCTCTATATATATATATATATATATATATATATATATATATATATATATATATATATATATATATATTGGAATATATTATATATAGACAATCAAATTCAAATCACATTAAGAAAATAAGAATTCTTAAACAAATCACACTCTATTTACACGCAAATTCCTACACGAGACAATATAACTGTAGGAGAGATACATTCGCAGTTGGGAATCGAAATCGATTTGTCAGTTTCACAGTCGGGCACACATACTACTAGACTAAAAGGTCCGAACCAGCTAGTCTGCACGGTAATTGGTTTCGCATACCTATAGGGCAACCCCGTCCCCTCGCTTATCTTGACATTTGTCCTCGAATGTTACACAGATCTCAGAAAGGTCGAACCCTATTCCTTTTCTGGCCATAAGCTACTTAGAGTAGGACGAGCCCTCAAATGTAACAAGTGGGTGACAAATTCTAAATCTCCCAGACGGGATTCGAACCTAGTTCGTCCTTCTTACAGTCAAACAAACATGCCACTAGACTAGAAAAAAAAATAACAATAACAAAAAAAAATGTCAAAATGTAAAACAAACAACAACAAAACCAACCACTGTAACGGGAGACACACTCTAGTCTTTAACGTAAATTACTTTCACTGCTTAAATTGGGGCCCTAATGGGGTCTTTAGGAGCTAATCTGCTGAGGTAACCGATGTTTAGCTGGGTTTACAGACTTTAATTTTATAAAAGTATTGGCAATAAGATGAAAGTCAGTACACATCTTTAGTTTTATTTGTTAAAACAGCCATTGACAATTTTATTCTACTGATGCATCACGCGAGCTATTGCTACAAAATCGAACACTTACTTTCCACGTATAGATATTATTTACTTCGATTTTAGTATAGATCAGAAATATATCGGGTGATTATCAGTTGCATAGCGTGAGTTTCTAAAGGTAAAGTGGCGTTGATTGATGCATTAAAATCAAATGATATTACCGAATGCATGATGGGGAATTTTCACTGCGCGACCAATGTAGCAGTCTATCTAAAAGTTATTCCACAGTGCAAGGGAACTAACTCACGTAGGCTGCACATGCCTGCGGGACAAAACTTTCAGGCTTGCGTTAATTTAAATTGGGAAGGCAAATTATTTATTTATTTGCTTATGTTTTCAATCATACTGTGCGTTGTAAATATTTTCTCTGTAAGGATAGGTAAATGCACATAGAATGCGTAATTTACGATACATGCCATCAAGCAATCAGAATCTTTATATGTGTGCCGCAAATTCATTTCTTTGTGAGTCATACCACTATCGTAATGGTCGGTCTCAGTGGAAATAAATGCAGTTAGTAACTAAATGTATTTCTTGTCTCGTTTCGATATTCGTCTCCTAGTCATATTTCGTGTACTGTTTCTCGCTCCTGCAACCAGTCTTAATAATAAATATTTCTGCCATCATAAGTCAAAATTTCCAATATAAATCAATCTGGTCGGAGTCGAACTGGCTCATGTATCCAAGGAAATTTTATCTCACCAGTTCCTAGTAGAAGTACAATAAAATCTTTTCCCATCCCAACACAGTAGCAGCAGATGACAACGTGTAGTGTGATCGGTTGTTATGCCGGCACTATGGTAGGTTGGGGTTGGGTGTTCCCAATCATTTATTTACATTATTATAGAAGTCTCACCCAGCTCGATTTTGGTTGAAAGTAAATTAGTGAAAGATAGATGTAAAGCTCCAAGCCCCCCCCCCCCCCCCCGTCAACAATTCCGACGTTTTAAATGATTGAATATACAAAAAGGTGAAATTCAATGAATAACAATTTAATAACAATTAGGTAGTCAAGTCATTCTTATTTCCCATGTACTTTAATTCCGCCCAACCCTGTGATATTCAAGTCCATCATTCAATTCCTTCTCCTCTTCCTCCCTACTGTCTCCATATTCCTCTCTATACTCAACCTGCTTCTCAAAGTTCTCCTCTTCGACTCATTTTCCTCCTGCACGACTCTCTCCACCGACTAGACTTGACAACAACTCTGACTGCTATGCGAGCCTCACTTCCGTCTTTCCTCCTAGAGACTCGAGACTCAACTGGACAAGAAATTCTGTCCCCCAAAAAGCTTTATGTGAAAATACAAGGACGGTAAAATATTTTCCTTCTCCATCTCATCTCGCACTACACCTAGCCAATCATAGGATAACGGCTATTAAATTTATTCGGTCACGCATTCATTCACATTGAAATCCTCATACGTTCTTGTATGGTAAAAAAAAAAAAAAAATAAAGGCACGGGATAATTTAATTCTCATACATACATCAATAAATTGCGTCACATCAGTACATATTCCTAATCACAATATACTAAACAATGTCACAACAATCAACAATCTTTGCATTTCAACTCATACAAAATACACACATATTCAAATATACATGCTCTGATATATCCATACATCCATATTAACTAGTCTTACACATTCCAACCATTTTCCAGTTCACAATTCAAGCACGTGTAAATTATAACATAGCACATGAATAAATGCACTAGTTTACTATGAAGTAACCTAATAGCAAATTATAAAATTAATTTAGAACACAAGCTAACAATCTACATAATTCTCTACATACTCAAGCTAATTTCTCAAATACGCATGTAAAATTAAACAATACAAAGGTAATTCGATGTACTAAACGATCATAGTAATTATGTATACATACTACACATAATTACAATTACAATGCCGTAATATTCTTCTTATTTTTTTTTTCGGAGGGGGGGGGGGGGGGCATCAAACAGCCTTCTTTTCTTTCCCAAAATATGAATAAAAGGCGTTCTATGTGTGTATGTATCCATCTAAGGTGTGCATGCATAAATTTCATTAACAAACAATTTTGATGAAAAGGTTAGTTAAAACAAATCTTTGATGGGGTATTTATCTCTCTAGTGTATTCTAAAGGGTTGTTCTTCCGATATAGATTCAATTTTCAATATCGGAGTCCCTTCTCCTGTGTGTGCCATATTTATATTTGCCGTATGGTTTGTGTACTATAGATTTGTATCTATGGACGGCAACTATATCAAAATATACCCCATAACGTCTAAGGTTTAGTTATTTTATTTATTTATTTTAATTTAATTTTAAAATTTTGGATATCATCAATTTAAGATATCCAAAACCTTAATTTCTATAATTCGGATTACTATTTATGAAATCTCTAAAGTTGTCTAGAAAAGGTTGCGTTCTATATAAAATAAAAAATCTATTGTTTTAAGTGTGTATTCAGTGTGTATCGTTTCTCTTAAATTATTTCAAAAGTGATATTACTGTGGCATTTTTAAGAAGTCACATTTCCTTTATTTCATTATGCGTCTCTGAAATGTATTGCCCATTCTTGTTTTCTCTCTAAAACCTTGTAATTAATTAGAATTAATTTCCAAAACAAAAAAGTTTCCGAAAGGGTCGAAATATACAATGATCCGTATGTGTAACTTTGTTTTTTGTTTTGTTTTGTTTGTCCATTGCAAAATATGAATTTTCCCGCCCGATTTAGCAATGCATCACAACGGATTTGTCACTGCTGTCAAGGAAAAAAAGGAGAAAAATCATAGAAATGCAAACGGTGTTGAGTCAAATTCTTTCAGTAAAAATAATTTTCATGTTTGAAATGTAATGCAGTTTTTACCATTTGTTTTATAGCTCACGAAGTGGTTGTTTTTATTATTGCACACGCAAACAAGCGTCGCATGGGATGATGGGAAATTCCAAAATATTTTTCTGGTATTGAACTAATGGAATGAAAAATATAAAGATTATTTCATCAGTAATTTTCCATATTTAACACTGAAGTATATTATACATCTATTTAATTTTTGTTCAGTTCATCATTTGATAGGTCAGTGATTAATTGATGGATGACAAGCAGATCTATCTGTGTACTGAATAACACAAGTTTAGATAATGGAATAAGTACCGCTTTCTGATATTTATCTTCGCGATTATACTGGAGTTTGTTTATATTTCGACTATAGTGGCAATTTTAAAATAATATTAAAAAAAGAAAATAGAGGAAAAATAATAAACGCAAGAGGTTCTTCTTATTTGTTTGCAGTTCTTTTAGAGATCAGAGATCTGAGAAATATCTGAAACATCCTGACCAGACGAAATGAGTTTCCTTCTATAAAGGCACAATGGCGTTATGTTATGGCTCATGATCAATACAATCTATAAAACGCAGTAGTAGTAGTAACTGTAGAAAAGATGGTGGAAATCACAAAGAAAAATCATTGTTGATAACGTCATGCGAGATCTTTAACAATCGCATCTTAAAATTAAGGTTTCTTTCATATAATGATGATTTAAACGCACAAAATACAATGTTCTCCCATAGACGATACGAGATAATATTCAGTCACAGTGCGGAGTTCGTATTTTAATCCGAAGAGAGTGGTCTGTGACGTCACATTCCCTATTAGAATGTGCTATCGTCTGTGCGCAGAGAAACCGTGCGACAGATATTTAAAAAATTACGGAAAGTAAGAAAACTTTGAATTGGGGTGAACCGGCCGTGGAGACGAGAAGCAGTGGCTACCAAAGTCAACACAATTCTACTTTCAGAAAAGACCGATTTATTTGGGATTTAGCTGTTTTTCTCTCCTTCCTTTCCTCACGTTCAGGATTTAAAACAGAGACAGAAAAAAGAATTTGAGAAATATTTACAACAGCAGAAAGAAGCAGAACAAGCTTTTCACCTCCAACAACACCAGAAATAAGTCGAGACAAGAAGCAGAAGAGAAGAAACAGCAGAGAAGAAACAAGGTCTAGGAGAGATGGAGGACAGTGAAAGTAAAACGGTGACTACTCTTAGACATTGTAGCAGAGTTAAGGAGCCTAAAACAAATATATCAGACTTCTTTATTACAACCCAAGAGGAAAAGATTTTCCCATGCCAAACAACCAAAACCATTACTACGCCTGAGATAGCGCAGCTAGTGATTTCTACCAAGGCATCTACAGGAGCAAGTCCAGAAGTAGGCCTTGGCCGTGGCAAAGTCTTAAGGCAGTTAAAGCTGATTTTGTCCCGTTTCTGAACTAAACAAAACCAAACATCCAACGGTCCTTTTTGAAGTCCACCCACTTTATTTCGAAAAGATGTAGTATTTTCATTTTACCAAAATCAATTAAAACTCAAAGTCCTTTTCATGGCCCATGATGATGTACTCGCGCGTGCGCGCGCACGTGTGTGTGTGTGTGTGTTTAAGTATAAGTTTATATTCTAATTATCAAAAACAAAAAAACAAAACAAAACAACTGAGAGTCACGTTTTCTGTTATATTCTGGCACATATTTTACAATCCAATTCATAGCACAACACTTAAAAAAGTTCATAGATTTCTTCTGTATTTTTGTTTACTCTCTAGTTTTTGAATTTCTTCATTGTCACAGGTTGTTCAATCTCATCTTACCTTATTTTTTTTCTCTTCTTCTTTTCGTGTGTTTCTTGAAGAGTTGAGGTTATTTAGTTTTGGGAGGATACCTCTTCTTTTTTTTCCTGTTCGGAATCCATCTCCCCCTCCACAAGTTTCTGGTGTTTCTCAGGGCAGTCTGGAGACCAATGTCATTTCGCGTTATGTTGATAAAAGGTATCTTGACTTTTTCCTCTTCTTGCACCCATTTTTCTTTTTTACGGTCTGGACATCTGTATCCCAATGCTTTTTTTTTTTTTTACAGATATTGCAAGAATCTTGACTTTTATCTCGAACGGAGGGGGAGTTGTTTGTCGGCTTGTCTGAGGAAAACTTGCAACACATTGCAAAGCTTTGATCAGAAGTTCGATCTGTGTGGGTCTTCCATATTTCTGGTAGGTTTGAAAGTCAAATGAATACTGGAAAGGAAGACACTGACCATTTATATACACTGACCCTTTATATACGCTGAACCTTTATATACATTGACCCTTTATATACACTGAACCTTTATATACACTTGTCTGACATGAATATATTAGGCGACCATGACGTTTAAACTGTAGTCGTTTGACTTTTTGCAGTTGAGGTGAAACGATCGCATCCTTTCGTGAAGAAAGGAGAAGACAGAAACGTGATTTATCGCTTCACACAGTAGCACAAGTCTTAGTTGAAATTCATGCCAGCGATTTCGAAGCTGACAAGAGTCAACTCGAATCCAGACCCATATATTCTACACCCAATCAAAGTCCACCACCATCAACAGTAAACCTTGAAAAGTACTACCACATTCGAATAGACGAAAAGAAGAAAAGGCTCCTATCGAAAATTTATAACTTCGGCCTAGAACGAGAAGTTTAAAGATTTCAAGTCTAACGTACAGCTGGGGAAAGCAGAAGGATTCATCTCTGAGTTAAGGGATTCTTTGTTAACCACACTGAAAGGACAATGGCAAGCCAAATAAGACGATCGATTAAGACTTTCCATTCATCACGACAGTTTGAAGTCTACCGTTGGGATCCAGTTTTGAAGTCCAGCGCAATTGACACCTTCTAAAGTCATCGATGGAAAAGCGACACTGTTCCTGACTCAAGTTTATTTTTTCTAATGACAGGACGCAGAAAAGTGTTTTTTTGGGTTACCTTCGTAGCATCAAGCGTTACGTCATTCAAATTAACAACACTCTAGACCTGACGTGTTTAGTCCATGCCATCGTAGTGTGACTAACATATGCCGACGAGAACGACACCGCAGAATGAAACCTGGAGAACTATTTAACGTTTCGACCAAGCCAAACAACGAAGTGAAGCAGAACTCTGTTACAACAAGCGGGGCAATCTAAAGACACACCATGTAGCATTACTTTAATGCAAAACTAGCAAGATGTCATGGCTCCATGTTATATCTTGAAAGTGCACCCTCAAGAAGTGCGCGGACCTCTGTTGTTTCGAGGCACAACTTTCATGTCTATTTTTACGATGAAGATTTCGATGGAATCACCAGTATCACCGGATTCATCGGATACGGTTATTATTGTGAGAAATGTGACTGGCTAAAACAATCACGAGCAACACAAGAACTGTGAATCGAAATGCTCAGGATGTTTGGCCTCTCAACTCTGTCTGAACGAAGAACAAGAACGAGTGCATTGCGTTGCTTGTCAGCGCTATATTGTCCGTTCTGCCTCTTATCAACAACAGTTAAAGTGTCAAGGTTCTCAGCAGAAGCGATCTTATCAACTCCTGAGATTGTGCCTTACTTGTGGACAAGGCATAAGTACCAATAGTGCCAATTTACACTTTTTTGTCAAGGAATGATGTCACATTTGTCATCAAATCATGGACTTGGAACACAAATGCTACATTCAAAATTACCAACCTCAACAAGAGGAAGATGAACACAAGAAGAAAGGGAATTTCATCATTTTCGATTTCGAATGATGCAAGAGACCGGTATTCCCATTCCTAATTTCTTATCGAGCATGCAAGTGCATCCAGGAGCTTATCTTTAGTCATTGCCCTCATTTCAGCAAGATGCCTGGAGGACGTGACAACATTTTTCGGAGACCTAACACGCTGGCCGATTTCGCCCAATGGGTCTTAGACCCCATTAATGAGACGAGGAGCCAAGAGGGCATCGAACATTATGGAGATTGTCATCGACACATCGACGAGAAGAAAGGAGAAGAAATCAAATACTTTGAGGTGTGTTCGCTGTACGCTTACGTGTGCAAATGTTGCCACTTTCACGCAGGGCATACGCTATTGCTGACGGAACACATTGACATAGACAACATTCGACAATACGAAGAATTGATGAAGTGCAAAGTCTTGACTCTCACGGACTTGTACAATCCCGTTGTATTTCACGATTGCCAAGTTAAACCGATGTTTCCCTTGTGCCGTACATGTGCCGGAACGTGCAACCAAGACCGACCTTGTCAGCATACATAGGACAAACGCGCCTTGACGGGAATAGAGGTCAGCGTGGAATTGTTTAAAGCTCTGAAACTGGGATACCAACTGTTAGAAGTGTACGACATTTACCTTTTTCAATACATAACAATTCCACATGAGCAACGAGGCTCAGAAAGGCATTTTCACAGACTAAGTATATGCCTTTTTGAAACTTTATCAAGACGCCATTGGCTATCTTTCCTGGTGTCACACTTATGAAGACCAAGCTATATTCAAAGAGAAATAACTGGTGCAGGAAGTCATCTCTATAGACTACATCGAGAAAAACGAAGGAAGGCGATCGTTTGCCAAAATGATGTTAAATTGCTTGTGGTGTAAAATGGTACAACGACTGGGTTTAACCAAGAAAAAATAATGGACAATACCATCCAGCTACTTCCAAATAATTCCCGGCAAAACAAAATATATAAAACACGCTTACGTCGTTCGTAAGGACTCGATTTTAGTCAGTTACGAAGAAAGACTGGAATTTGTAGAGGCCGACAAATTTGTAAATCATTACAGCTTACGTGACAGCACATGCTAGCTAAAAATTGTAATAAGTTTTAGAACTGTTAGGAGATCGTTTTCTGATTTTTGACACGAACAGTTGCATCTACATTGCCCAGGTGGTTACTGCTGCCCTAAAATCGAAGGAGATCTTTTAGGAGCCAGGACGGACGAGCATCCCAAGGACAAGATTCTCAGTTTTTCTGGTGGTTGTCACAAACAATACGGCTACGAATACCGGCAAAAATAAGGAAAAGTGCATACCAAGGATAAAGTGAAAGGATTGACTGTCAAATTATCGCGCCAGTTGAGTGGTGAACTTTGACGTATTGAAAGAATCTTTGCAGTCTGGACAGAACGAAAACGTTAACGTCATCATCTACAAACCGCATAAGATTGTGCGTTTACCCACACCAAATCGTCAGTAGACTTTTTGGAAAGTGTATCAAATCGTGTACCAGAAGCGAGTGGGACTTTACAACCACTTCACTTTACCGTATGGACATGCCGGTATAAAAAATGGTTCCATGAGGATAGCCACCAACACGAAGGATGACTTCGACACAACAATACTCGAGTGAGATACCCACTAAGAACTCCAAGTTCAGACCACACCATTATCTTATCTTCTTGCCGGACTATTGTGATTAAAACATTTCAAAACTGGCCCACGGATAGAGAGGGCTTACCTACTGCAAATGTTTAAGTTATATAACATGATTTGTCTACTTGGAACCTGAGATTGAATTGGGATACGAAGTGCAGTGTTTGAGTTGTGGCCAGAAGTTGCTAATGGATTGACGTATTATCTATAAAGAATCAGATATTCTGGAACATATTCGACAGTCTCTGCTGCAATGTCCTTACCTTTCAATGGTGTTTTCATCCATCACACTATGGTGCAGGTATGGCGGTACCTTAGAGAAGGCAGTACCACTGTTCACAAAGAAAAAGGAACACTTCCAAAACTATGAATAAAAAGGAATGATGTACAAACTGGAGATTTCATCACGGCTAGTAAAAAAAGGGAAAACGTCCAATACCGATACTTAATTGTAACTACAAAGACCAAGAGAGAAAGATGAATACCTTTAAACAGACATCATTAGAAGAGTACGCTGCTGTATATTGCGGTTGCAAGGATGCATTATCCTCTGACCTCAGCGATTCAGAATCACATCGTGGTAACGTTGCTATGACTAATACCACTTTACCTATCATAGAAAGTGATGTTGCGCGCGTTAAACCCGATGTGATGCGCACTGACACTTGTTGTTGTGGGTTCTTTACTGAGTTTCGTAGTGAATATCAACCTTTGCGCGAGACCATGCGTCTACCACCCAATGGATGTCATAGGACCCTAGATAAACTCCTGCGGATTCATCCTACCTTCATGAAAAGAAGCATGTGAAAGACCAATATTCATTCAATGTGCAGTTGCCAGAATACTGCAACTTTGAAAGTAGATTCCAAACCTTCAAATGAAAATGGCCAAAATATCTGGCAAGACTTTACCCCGAAGAATTAGCCAGAGCTTGACATATCTACTTGGGAGAAGGGGGATAACGTTTAGTGCTACAGTTGCGGTGTGTCACTTCATGAGCAGCAATATTCCGCTTACCTGGAATATGGTCGATAATCTCCGAATTTTCCCTACCTACCTTTATTGGGACCTTAGTAATCTCTGGATGGATACCTTACACGAGAACATTGGTGGTTTGCCTGTGTAGTTGAGAGAACGGATTTACTTGGAGTTGGTCAACATACAATTGAAACGCAAACTAAAAATCATTCATCCATTTTTTTTCAGAACTCTTTTCCAAAGTAAATGAAGACTGATTACGGGATGATACTACTTCCGTCACAAATATAAAGGAGGCTATGTGAACGACATAGCGATTAATGATTCTTGAATGGCTACTTTACAAGAGAACATTCGTGGTTTGCCTATGGAGTTGAGAAAACGCATTTACAGAAAACTGGTCAAAATACAAGTAACTCGCAAAGAACATTTGCATCGGTTACGTTGCCGATGTTTAACAAATGGTATATGAATGCTATAAGAGAACTAATTTAGATGAAAGTGTTCCAGTCGTCAGACATTGTTACACTAGACGTGTGCGAGAACGATTGGCTTGTTATGATACATGCAATTTACTACAAGTTAGACAGACAGCAAAGAATTCCAGAAGAAGAGTTAGAGGATTACCAACCTCTTTTACACAATATAAGTTTAGTTCAAGATAAAACTTCTGAACGGAGTGTGATGTGCAAGTTAGTACCTAAACCACTTAGATTCGCCACTGGAGTAGGATCATCTCTGTACAGAAAGCACTTATTGCGTCCGCCAAAAAGAGGTATACAAATAGGCTACCATGCAACAACCTTTGTTTTCTGGGATTTCCTTTACCAGTCAATTCCTTGTAGACTCTGTACTATCAGTACCTACCAAATAAAACATGTAAGTAATCCATTTAAATGTTCACGGAGACTCGTGAGATTCGTTAACCTTTATGTACTGAAGATGTATACGATCATGTGTGCGTAGCTTGTGACTTACACCCTCACTAGACAAATGTACGTGACTGGAAAGGTTGGGGTTTTGAGGCTTGGATCCGAGAAGTGGCCATTTATGCTCAAGAGTTGTGATCCTAACATTAAACGTCAAGTGAAAAAAGTAACTTTTAAACCTGTGTTAGTGAAAGTGTAAGAGGAAGAACCAGTCACCGAGGACAACCACTCACGTCAGGACAGGACTGACTTGGACATGCCCGAAACGCCATTTCGGCAGGATATCTGTATGACTACCCAATGTAGACTTAAAGAACATTGGAGACTGTCCCAAGGACACCTTTGATACCAAACCCCTGTTGTACAGGGACTTTTGTTTTGATGTGCATTTTATCACAGTAATTAACCATCTGGCTTTTATGTATTGTTGTCTTTCGTGTTGTACTCTATAAAATCCTCTGACACTTTTTTTTTCGCACAGCGTCATTATGACGTCACTTCATGCTCATCTTCCCGTCAAATTGCTTCGTGCCTACCCTCGACATCTACTCCTGTGGCACATGGGACATGTACACCGTTTCTAAACCACCCTCTGGTCTCATCCAAAGTAACATCAGCGCAGAGTGGCTATGTTGTTAAAAATGTAGGTGGTAGGCATCATATACTGCTAGCCAGCCCAGTCTGCAGGTTACAGAGGAGTTAAAAAATGTATCGTTCTGCCAAAACCCGCTCGAAACGTTTCCGTTACCTCTTGTGCAACGATGGCCTCAAGAACAAGCCAGTACACTTTACACAAGTCGCACCCGAGTGGAAGACATCGATCATCAATGGCACGCCGATGTATCCCTTTATCTCTCATTTGGCCCCCTACAATCGTGGCTGCACATTTTTGTTTTGTGTCATCGACGTCTTTTCTAAATTTGCCTGGATCATGCCATTGACTTTCAAATCGAGAAGTGAGTTAGTGCGAAACCTCAAACTTGTATTGAAACAAAGTGTTCGATCACAAACCGACAACGGCACCGAATGTGTGAACCAAGCTTTCCAAAAAAGTTAAGGAAACGTGACATTCATTTTTTCATTACCGAGAATATTGAAACCAATGCCACCATAGTGTAACGTTTTCAACGCACCTTGAAAGAACGCATGTGGAGATATTTTACGCATCAACACACTCTCCAGTACATCGACGTCTTACCGCACATGGTTCAAGTGTACAATCAATCTTACCATCGGAGCATCGGACGAGCTCCCCATGAAGTGACTCCCGACAACAAAGTGACTATTTTTGTGCGCCTGTTTGGTATGTTCCGACGGTGGCTGTCTCCAAGAAAGGGGAGTGTTGGCATTGGCAAAACCAAATGCATGTTTGACAAAGGTTACTGACCCAACTGGACCATCAACTTGTTTCGTGTGACTGGACGACTACGTGGACGTCAATGTTACAACGCGTCACCAAGGAAGAAAACGAAGTGTAGGACGTAAACAACATTATTGAACGAAGAACACGAAAAGTCGTGTCAAAGAAGTCAAAATGCGTTGGAAAGGATATCCTTCAAGCTTTGATTCATAGATCGACGTTTCTAAAGTCATTGGCCATAAAAAGATGTGACCATCATGCGCTTCAACACAACATCAGCTACCACAGTGACTACTATTTCACTCAGTTCTTCTCTGCAAGATCTACAACAGTAACCCTTGTGGAGAACGAGTGCCTAAAACAAAAATGTTCTTTTCGTGCCAATTGTTTTGTTGTTGTATTTGGTCATCGTAGCAGCCATTGCCAATTTGAGTTTGCAACAACGTGACAAACAATTGTGGGCCATTTTACTGAGCAGTTGCAACGGTTACCTTCTTCCCAATTATTCCCTGAAATACTCCTCAAAAAGGAACAGCGGGTGTCTTGCGTCCAATGGCAGTCACCACTCCAACATAACCATAGCATCAATCCTCTTTCAGACACTCCTCTGACCTCGAGTGACCCATGAAACAGCAGTAGAACTCTGGAATTATGAACAAAAACAACCAATTTTACTTAAAGTTACCCAGTGATAGATGTATGGAGATGTTTACCCACCATAATTTGTGTTGTTACAATGCCAATTCATCTCGTGTCATCTATTTAGATCACGAAGTCCGTTAAGTATTGGCTTTGCTGAAAATCATTCACCCTACACAAGTCGTAATATCCTTCCAAATCAAAGTAATTGGACGGTTAAATGTAAGACAAGCAAGTGCAAAAGTACTTGGATACGTACTTCAAACAGGAGAATTAAACACATACCTCACAACTAAAAAGACCACCTTTATAATTATAATTCCCCCAGGCTATTATTTTAGCAAAGCCTTAAAGAGTGCCAGAAAAAGTGTCACCCTTGAGTACCAATAAGTGGCTCGTCGCCTACCGATGAAATGTTAGGAGGGTAAAGTAATATCCATTATATTTTGTCTTGAAATGTTTGACGTTTTCTTTTTGGCTGGGATGTTGCCATATAATTGGCAATGATCATGAAAAAGGAACTGGCAGTCATTTCCGACACCGATTCTTTTACCAAATTATTTCGTTTCCCTGTATAACTGGACCAAGGATTTAATTTGATGTTTGTGTATTCCGATGTGGTACAGTATAAAGTGGTGAGACACACATCCGTACCGTTACTGCGTGTCATTCCTTTCAAAGTGGATTCTACCTCGAACGCTGTCAAAGAAGATGGAAACACGTATCACGTTCATCGCCAATTTGTATATTCTCGTTATTTACTCGACAGCAAGTTGTATTTTGACAGTGTCAACATTGCTGCAAAAGAGATCTGGGACAAAACATCTTATTCACCAAAGTGAAAGTCACGGTGAAACTCTATTTTCGAAAACGATTATCTAACGACTCGTAAATCATGTAATCAGTGTACTGAGGAGACGCTCGACATCGAGGACATGGTTTAGGAGATATCTTACAATCGGCCTTTCGTTCACTGGCGCCTGTGCTGAAACCAATGGTGACAAGAGGACTGCACGACTTGAAAGATGAAACACGGCAAAGGATTCCTTAAGGTCACTGCAGTGACAAGGCAGAAACAGACGACGTAGACATCCATCCATAGGTCTTCATATCCATAGAACATCCATTGTTGACTCATCCTCCTATGGAATATATGTTCAAGACTAGACAAGAAGAACGAAGCTTACTTAAATTTACATCGTGTCATGCAAAGCTTGATACCCAAGCCTGAAGAGTTCGAGAATGTCATGTTGAAAGTGACAGAAGACCTAATAGAAGATCTCATCCAATAGGAAATCAAGAACGAGAAAGAAGAATGGACGGAGAAGTACATACTTTAGAAGTAAAAAGAGCAACATAAACATCAGCAGCAACAAGAGAAAGAACCAATCAGAGGTTTTGTCGATTGCCGTGTAGACAGGAAGAGACAGGAAGAGTTTTCTTTCAGATGAAGCAGGCCTAGTCATGTGGGAAAGCCTGCCGCCAGACGGGGTCTCAAACTTAGACGATTAAATATTGTCATAACTCCCCGTCCACAAAAACAACCTATTTAGGGCTAACACAGAAATCTGGAAAAGTGATAATACTAAGTTAAAAAAATAGAAGTGTGTATATAAGAACTTCGTTTCCGATTCTTGTCAAATATTCTGTGTGATTGTATTTGTAGTTAGTGTTGTTTGTATAACAATAAGAGTTGTGTGCATTTTGGTATAAGGGGATGTTTTCCTTCACGTCTGTGATTATCGTATATAAAAGTGAAGCGATCATCAGTCTAGCTAATAAGATCTCTAGGAAAGATCTATTCAAGTTGCCAATTTATACGAGTGTGGAATAGTGTGATTATAAACACTCATTACTTTCTTGATGTGTGAGTGTGTCTGTAAGCGCTAGCAAATTTGGATAGTTTGTCGGTGTTCACTTACGTTTATGTGGATAGTAGATTTTGTGGTTTGCATGAGTGCGCGATCATTGTATGGATAGTGGATTTGGGATTGTGTGATTGTATATTGTGGTTTGTTTCTCCTTCTCGTGTGTGGATGGTATATTTTGATTTTTGTTCTTCCTTCCCGTGTGTGGATAGTAGGTGTTCGTTTCTTGGTAGAATATAATAGTTTTTACCTTTCCTTGTTTATGGATAGTATATAATATGTGCAGTGAGTGTAAGTGATGTTTTCATTCACGTCTGTAATATACATTTATAAAATCAAGCGTCCGTCATTCGCGCCATTTTACCTAAAAACTACAAAACATGTCAATTGATACAATGGACATAACTGACGAACTGAAGAAGCTGTAGGAATTATTGGATATTCTAGGAATGATGGAAGAGATTATGGTAATTAAAACTGAATGAGCGACCGATATAATTACAAACCACATCACATAAAATTGGAAATCAAGAACTTAAATAAATAAATCAAAATATTAAGAAATATACTGAAACAGGAAAAGAAGGAGAAGGAGGATGAAGATGAAGAAAGTATGATAAGAGCCTATAACCAAAAATAAAAAAGACGAGGAGAACGAAAAGAGGAAAAAGAGGAGGAGGAGAATGAGAACGAGAAGAAACATAACAAGAATACAAGTGTGGGAGAGAAAGTAAGCGGTTAGTAAGAAAAAGAATAAACCCACAGACCCTTTTCGGGGCCACTCATATGCCTCGAAATGATTTGCTTTCTTGCCCTACATATTTTTAGTATGCATGTATGCTTATATGTATGTATGTATGTATGTATGTATGTATGTATGTATGTATGTATGTATGTATGTATGTATGTAATGTATGTATGTATCGCTATACAGTCCAAATTTCCCAATGTTATATATCCCGGCTGAATTTTAAAAAACATGTCGCCATAGTTGTGCTCTATAAAAAGCTACGATACACGTACATATCATCGTTTGACGACATTCATGTAACGTGAGCAAAATGTTGATTCTGGTCTACAAATATCACAACTAGATTTTACAACGCTCTATCCGATCAATGTATTTTTTGCTGGAACGCCTAGGATGTATTTAGACAATCTGCTGTTGATTTGCAGTTTCGAGCTCGTGTGGCCAGAGGAGCTAATTACAGAGCAATGGCTGTAATGCTCTCAGACAAAACAATGTTGCTTGAAAGTTTTGGTGGACGAATGAGGGTTATTGATCCCCCATTGGAAAACATGTAATTATATTGTTTACGATATTAATGTTCACATTAAAATCTGGTCAGATTTTAAAAATATGCAATCAGTATCAAAAGGAAATTGTTAAGTAAAAGTATCACTGAAATCAGAGCGTCAATGCAAGCACTTCAATGACGCCGAACAATCAAAGACCGGCGTACGATTTAATCTGACTGGGGGTGCCATCGCATACTCAATCAAGATGGGTGGTATATTTCCACTTCTTGCAGTTATATCAGCGTTGATACCAACGGAAGCCTCATCTGTTTCAAAAGCAGCTGCACTTGCTACTGTTGGAACTTGGAAAACAACAGGTCACGGAATCAAGACTTCCCACTCCCAGAAATGGGTGAAAGGTCTAAGAATGCCCGAAACACTTCTCTGATACTTCCTATGTCCAATTATGATTTGCTTGATGTTGTTAAACGATAAAACATAAAAGTCAGAGATGTTTTTTTGTGTATAATCAATTACCCAAAACAACCAAACCGTGTTGAAACCGGTGTCATTACTTTAGGTGGAAGTTCTGGTCCAAGTACTCATTGGGTTGCATACGCAATTGATCCAAATGGAGTCATTTATTTTTATTCGAACGGGCTAGCCCCACCGGAAGAATGTTTAAAATATGTCAGCGGAATGCAAACCACTCTAACATGGTATTATGCATAAATATTACAGACAAAAATTGATCCGCCAATATGTCGTCTCGACGTAATTTCTGTACTCGACCCTGTGTCAACGACGCCGCCCCATAAAGTAGTGCACAATATGATCAGAACTGAGATCAATGATCGTGTATTGTCCACCGGTGATTCAATGACTGTTTCTCTCAATATAGCTAATAATAAAATTACAGAACCAGAATCAAATGATGACGCTGCAACGAGGTAATGTGTCGATGATAGCAACATTTTGATGATAAATTCGTTAATGACTAATCATGTAAACGCGTTGACAAATTGTCGCCAAAGATAAATGGAATCGTTGATGATTTCTTGTGAAAGCCAACGGTTTTCGGCATTACACTCTCTGACATAAAAGGAGTACCGACAGTGTAGTATATACAGTAGTGTCTGGATTAGCATTATAGTCAGCAGCCAGTAGTGTTTCCGTCAGATATCATCGCCTCAGTTTCACGGCGTTATTCACGCAAAGCTACATCTGTTATGTTCGCAATTGCGAGTAATATTACAGTTAGACAGATATTAGATCAAAGTCGTTCGTTGGGTTGTCCGCAATCAACTCATTAGTGTTTTTCTTATAATAAAAAAATCTGATTTAACTCCCAATTGGACGGGCATTAATCAAATATAACAGAGTAATAGTGAATTCTAGCGCAGGATTAAATCGATCAAAGGAAAATAATCCAAAATCGATATTGCGGTTCACGAGCCAACATTATCAGCCACGACAGAAATATCAAGACCCATCTACGTCGTAGATATATATCAAGCATCGATCAGAACCATATTAGGATGACCCGAAGTTTCATCCGCCGCGTTCAGAACCTCAACGTGATGTCTTCGCCACAGACAAGTAAGAGTAATGGACAAAACCTCCAGATTATAATATTCTCGACTGTGCTGAGAGTAAAAGCTAATCCCGACAGTGGTATATTAAATGTTTCTGGAATTGTAATTCTCAATGAAATTATCACGAACACGAACGAATGAGTGACAAACTAAGCCAGTCATTCACCCGTTATATCCACGAGGATCCAACCGTTAGTGATTATCTGAGGGCGGAAATCATCAAGCGAGAAAGCACCTGAAACACATTGCATCTGACCCCGATACTGCCCACCAAAGTATTATACAGGCGGTGATGAAAACTAACAGTGAAAATGATACTTAAAGTGTATGATGCACACATAAACATGTATTCCTGAATAAATATTCGTTGTCAGAAGCAGATTTACCAACATTTAAATTTCCTGGATTTAACACAGATGAGCTAGAGAAAAATTATTTCCGATTAGACAAAAATATCCCTATGGCGATTATTCTCAAACACAACACAATGGCGGAGATGGCGGTGGTCGTCATATATCACGAAATGTTTTCGCGATCACACCATCGATCACATTCAATCTTATATGTCATGCATTCGATGGCAGCTATCAAGTAGATTTAGAAAAATCCAAACAAGCACAGCAATGATATATCTTATATTCCTTTACCCCTGAAGTACCTCCTGGAGTTTTAATTGTCAGTACCCGTTAATGCGGTTTATCTACGAAATCATAATCGGCTAGTATCACGGGTACATTTTAGATTTACTGACCAAAACGGACACTTTGTTTTGACAATAGGTTTGTGTGTGAGATCGTGACTTATCTACTCTCAAATTAAATCATACGAATGAATACACTGGATGAAATAATTGCTGAGATAGAAAAACAAAATGATGCACAACAATTATTGTCAGATAATTGTCTAGTAGATTGGTACTCAAAATCATGATTGTTGACCAGATTTCATAATTTGTCTGGTGTATTTGTACTCAAAATCATGATTGTTGGCCAGATTTAATAATTTGTCTGGTAGATTTGTCTGGTAGAAAACTTCCGGAAAGATGGCCGCCATCGCTTGACTGATTGAAAGTGGGCTCTTCCGATCTTGTACTATATTTGTGATATTTTGTGATGTCTTCTGTCATCGTCTACATTGTTGTGTTTCATCATGCATTGGCTGTTCCGTTCGTGTGTGTTGGTTCATCTCCTTGTGTTGGAAGCGAGAGCAATTGGATTTTTTCTCAGCTGTTTTGTCCCGCTGTTGAGACGTAATTTGTTTTGAATAAACCGCCGTCACGTGACCGCTTACACTACGACGAATACTCATTAATTCGATTAAATGACCACACCTTGGTTCTAGATACTACATTATGCGCAAGACTGAACGAACTGGGAATTCATTCATCATTTCTTAAATGTAAACGGAAAGGAAAAAAGAAACGTTCTTTCAATGCCGGCCGTCGCAGAACAGGAAGAAGGATTCCAGTTATCTCCCCTTCGCTCGTAACGGATAAACAACTTAAAAATTCTGCCGTTAATTTCAATAACCTGGTTCAAATTCCTCTTAAATCGTCAACTGTCCCAGGGATAACACTACGTATTGCATTATTCAACGCTCAGTCAGTAGGATCACCGGAAAAGCGCACATAAATTGTTAATTTTATCAATGACCAGAATATTGACGTCTTCTTCCTGACAGAAACTTGGTTAATTTCGGTAGGTGATGAAAGTAAGTGTGTGGATTTAACACCCAGCGATTACTGCATCAAGTCGTTCCCCCGCAACTCTCGCGGAGGTGGAATTGCTGTAATTACAAAGAATTCCTTGATCAAATACCTCAAGTATAACACAACCTTCAACTTCTGACACACATCGTTTGAACTAGTCCAAACAACGCTCATACTGGAACAAAGGTCAGTCCATTTCTTCTGTCTCTACCGTCCTCCTCCTAGTAGAAAAAACAAGCTGACTGAATCTCTCTTTTTGGAGCAGTGTCCAAATCTTCTAGAGTATGGAAATTCGATAGGTGGCAACCTAATTATTCTTGGAGATTTCAACTTTCACTATGACTGTCCTGGTAAACCAAACACGTCAAAACTCCTAGATTCCATTCATGTTTTCAATCTTAAACAGTTAACCAACCTACCCATAAACTTGGTCACATTTTAGACTGGTTTCTTTATAGACCTGATGATAATATTCTGCAATCAACTCTTGTATCCCACGAACTTGCATCGGATCACCTCTGCATTGTATGCCATCTCGACGTGTCAGTCCCTAACCCTCCACCTCTATTTGCTACTAAGAGAAACCTCCGTATGATAAATAGAACCAAATTTATGCATGACATTGAAGAAAACCTAACACCTTTCTTACATCCAACAGCGGAACAACTTGATAACTGTCTATGTTCATTGCTTGAAAAACATGCCCCAGCCACCAAATGCAGAGTATCAATAAAAAAGTGTTCTCCTTGGTATAGCAGTGTTAGGGACCAGCCTCGCACTGCTAAAAGTCATCGCCGAAAAGCAGAGAGGCTTTGGCTTTCCAACAGACTCACTGTTCATAAACAAATCTACGAAGCCGCTAAGAAGAACGTCACAAACATAGTCCATTTAGCCAAATCATCCCACTACAGTTCTAAGATCACGGAGAGTTCCAGCTGCAAAGAGCTCTTCGAGATAACTAACAAACTAATGTCAAGGAACAAATGTACACCACTTCCAAAGACCTTCTCTCCACTAGAGCTACCAGACCAATTTGCAAATTTCTTCAATGACAAAGTTCAAACCATTAGAGATTCGCTTGACAGCACAATTTCAATTGATTCGTCACCATACAGGTATGATGCAGAATTACAGCGACAACCGTTAGGAGCATTTGAACCTGTTTCTACAGATTTAGTACGGACAATCGTGATGAAAAGTGCACCAAAGTCTTGTGAACTTGATCCAATTCCGACATCACTGCTGCTTGAGTGCTTAGAACCAATATTGCCTTCACTAACTGATGTTAATAATATCTCTCTCTCTCTCATCAGAGGAATTCCCATCATTTTTCAAAACTGCCATTGTAAAGCCACTGCTGAAGAAATCAACACTGGACCATAACGATTTAAAGAACTACCGCCCAGATTCTAATCGCCCTTTCATATAAAATATATTAGAAAAGATTGTTCTAACTCAACTTGTATCTCATTTGAATTCAAACAGTCTTTTTAGCAATGTACAGTCTGCATATCGCCCTTGCCACAGTACGGAAACTACTCTTCTGAAAGTATTTAGTGACATTCTCTCCGCTTTGGATAGTGGAAAGATTACAGTCCTCACTCTCCTGGATTTATCTGCAGCATTGACACAATAGACCATGATATATTACTTCACCGTCTCCATCATGTATTTGGTATTCAGAATATAGCCTTACAGTGCTTCAAGTCCTACTTAGTCAACAGGACACAAATTATATCTGCAAATGGAATACACTCCAGCCCAGTTGACGTATGTTGTGGTGTTTCACAGGGATCTGTTCTTGGATCTGTTCTCTTCATTCTGTACACTCAGCCGCTCTCAAGTGTCATAGATCATCACCCAGTGTCGCACCAACTGTACGCTGATGACACCCAAATATACAAGTCTAGCCACCCAACTGAAGTTGATGCTACCATCAATGGAGTAGAGAAGTTCATTTCGGATGTGAAATCATGGATGACATGTAACAAGCTGCAGATGAATGATGATAAAACTGAGGCTATTCTGATCACAACACAACGACTTTCTCATCCACATCCTTTACCTCAGACAATAAATATCAGCAACACCAACATTAAATTCTCACAGTCGGTACGGAATCTAGGTGTTACTCTAGACAGTACTCTCACATTGCACCAACATGTCATGAACATCTGCAGGGCTGCATATCTTGAACTGAGACGCATCAGTTCCATTCGTAAATATCTTTCTGTTGATGCCACGAAAACACTTGCGTGTTCATTAGTACTTTAAAGACTGGACTATTGTAACTCAATTCTGTCTGGTTCGTCACAATATTTACTTCAGAAACTTCAAAAAGTTCAAAACACAGCTGCACGGATCATCTTTAGAGTACCTCGATCAGAGCACACCTCACCACTGCTCTATACCCTACACTGGCTATCAATTCGATACAGAATCAAACAGAAATGACAGACTCCAGTCCAACATACCTATCCAGCCTCACCCATGTGTATACAGCAGCTAGATCCTTACGCTCCTCTTCTGATAATCGTATACTCATTGTTCCCAAGGTGAAAACAAAGTCATATGGACAACGTTCGTTTGCATACCAGGGCCCGGCGACGTGGAACGAATTGCCAATTGAAATTAGACACAAAGACACAGTGGTCCCTTTTAAGAGTGCTCTCAAGACTCACCTGTTTCGACTTCAGGGACAAACTTAGCGACCTAATCATGATTTGTATCTTATATATTTTCAGCATGTTTTTATGTTTTCCAATTTCATTGTTTTTGTCATTTGTTGTTCTGTTTGTGTAGTCATATCATTATTGATGTTGTAAAGCGCTTAGAGCTATTAAAGATTAGGCGCTATACAAAGTCCTCATTATTATTATTATTATTATTATTATTATATTGGTACTCAAAATTATGATTGTTGACCAGATTTCATTATTTGTCGGGTAAATTGGTGCAAAAATAATCATCATCAGTCAGATTTCATAATTTGTCGGTAAATTGGTACCCCGAATTATAGAAATTGGTTTGAAAACAACAACAAACAAATACAAAATAAAAAGTTGTTAAAAATATTTCTGAATCTGATTCAGAATAAATAATTCTAAATATTACAAACTGAATAAAAATAAATATAACCTTTCACTTTCACATACCCTCTTGACTTTCGTCAGTGACTTTGTCGTCAAGTTTACAATCGTACATCCATTTTTCAGCTATCGCACACGTGAACTTACTCTCTTTTTTGTTTTCTGTTCGCGTGATACCTATTACCTAACTTTCTCAATCGCGTTTGCGGGGAAAACGAATTTTCGAAATTCCTCATCATCGGCATAAAGTAGAGATTGTTTCAGGTTTGTCGAAATAATTTAATAAATCTGTATTCAGCTGCTACTACTGTGTACCTCCCCATCATATTTCCGTTCTGTAGAGCTTTAAAATCATGGGCATCCCTTCATGAGGCTTTTTTTCTTCTTTGACTCATTCAAGGCACTGACATTCTTTCTGAATGTCCTTGTGTGAGGTACCGTTCCATGAGAATGAGACCTCATCGTTGTTACTGTTTACAGGGCCGGACCTAAGTTTTTCAGGGGTGGGGGGGGGGCAAAACTTGTTATTGGGTTAAGCGAAGGCCCGAAGCGCCGAGCCTTATAAAGGGGTCCGGGGGCATGAGCCTCCCGGAATTTTTTTTTCAAGGATGCAAAATGATACAATCTGGTGCTATCTGAACAATGAAAAAGGGATCTAACAAAAGTAACTAAAAACTGCAATGTTTTTAAAACACTAAAAAAATACTTTAAAAAAATAAATAAAAAAATTAAAAAATTCGGAAACCCCTTTGCATCTTTTATCAAAAGCAGTGAATATTTTTTTTTTTTTTAAAGGGGGGGGGGGGCGGGCCCCCTGGGCCCCTATAGCAGGTTCGGCCCTGGTTTATTTTTCGAGGCTCCAGTTTTCACACTCGTGCACACAGACATACCCCCTGGTGAATTCGTAAGTGCGAACTGGAAGTTTAGAGATTCCGAGAGCTGTAAAGGCTGCATAATTACATGCACACCACCCGTATGAAACCAATGGGAGAGTGCATGAATTCCTGGAGCCCGTACATATTAATAAAAAATTGCGAAATATCGCCCACCGTCGACAAATTGTTTAGTCACACCATTAGAACGAAAGACCCCGAGTATGAAAATCAGCCCCGTTAGCGCTGGACCACGGATCATCGTTACAGATATATGTTTAAAGCATTAATATAAAGTTACCTAACGGGCAATTCCTACAAGCGATCATTATACTGAATAAATCATAATTGTTGTATAATTGAGTTAACTGCAGCCTGGTTTAATTTCAATTTCCGAACACTGTATAAAATATTCGCATTTAATAATCGCATTTACATTTCTGCCGGATGTCATTCGGGAGTTAAAGTACAATTAGGTCTATTGTACTCATCATGTACAACTATCTTATCACAGGAGATTAAAAATATGAGAGAGAGAGAGAGAGAGAGAGAGAGAGAGAGAGAGAGAGAGAGAGAGAGAGAGAGAGAGACCCTAAGTTTGCCAGGGACAGTCAATGATGGAATCAGGCAGGACAAGAAATACAGTGTTTGAGACACAACAAGAAATAATAATCTCGGCAGTCATGTGATATTATGCAGTTACAAGCGATGCTACTGTTAAGCACTCAACCAGAGAAAGCTTTTGTAAACAACTGAAAGGCAAATACAACAAAATTCAAAATGGAGTTAAAGGAGATTCATGATTGTCAGTGTCTGTATCTAACAGCATCGGAAGATACTGAAATATTATTTTGGGTTGTAATTTTGTTTTCTCGGTTGATATGGTTGCATGTAATCCTGGAAGTTTTCTTGGAACGTGTGAAGGTTCTAAGTATTTTGAACGATTGTTGACATGCTTGATGTAAACAATTTGATGCCGCTGACGCTCAGTGAAACAATTATATCATATGTCCGCATAAACAGGTTGACGCTCAGTGAAACAATTATATCATATCGTCCGCATAAACAGGTTTGGTTATCACAATAGAAGAAACAGAAATGATGAGATTCAAACTTGTACCGGAAGTAACTGCTTAATGTTGCCAAGTGTACTTTAGGTTACCAATTCGTGCTATTTTACCGGGACTTTTTTTGCTTAGGTACAATTCATATTTCAACAAAGTTGTCAGAACTTCAGGCTGGTTTTTAAAAAGCTTTTCACCAAATGTAATGTGTTAAACAAATATTTATATACCTGATTTTAGTAGCACTATCGTCAAACTCGAATACTACTTATTCATAACCTTTTATTAACGGCTGAAACCGTTAAATTGGGAAAACAATGAGACACTTATGGTTGGGGTCAGAACAATATATTTCTTACCCTTTTGCATCTTATGTTACTCGGAACCAGTAGATCACCGATTGTTTGATTTGTTAAAATTGAATTATAACAAACCTACAGCTGATCTGACGGTCTTGACAGTCCATTGTTCAACTTTGTTCGGCATTGTGAGCAACACATGTTAATCGAGACTTGGAAATATTACTCAGAATTGACAACTGCAGTCGTTGATTGGTCAGAACATATTTCAGTAAGATTCAGAGTGATGTAATATGACGGGTGACAAGCACTAGCCAGGTCAAAAATAGGTATGCAGATAAAAAAAATAGACTACCGATAAATTGATAGATATGAAATATATTGATATGATCCAGGTGTATCATTCATTGCTGACACATGCACCCATTTCTGCAAGATGTATCATTCGTTGTTGAGACCTGCATCCATCTCTGCAAGGTGGATCGTTCGTTGTTGAGACCTGCTTCCATTTCCGCAAGGTGTATCATTCGTTGTTGAAACCTGCATCCATCTCTGCAAGGTGTATCATTCATTGTTGAAACCTGCATCCATCTCTGCTAGGTGTATCATTCGTTGTTGAGACCTGCATCCATCTCTGCAAGATGGATCATTCGTTGTTGAGACCGGCATCCATCTTTGCAAGGTGTATCGTTCATTGGTGACACTTGAACCCATCACTACAAGGTGTACCATTCATTATTGTTTGACACCTGCAGCCATTTCGGCAAAGTGCTCTTGTACACCTTTGTAACAACCAATTATTGACACGATTTTCATAAGATTCATAACAACGCACGACGTATACCCGTCCCCATATTCACAAAGTCTGGTCACATTCACATCTAAATATTTACTCAGAAAGAAGCCAACATATAATATGAGAATTAGATAGTTACAAAAAATGTTATAAAATATTTCAAATGATTTCATAACACTTTAAAGATATTACGCATTGTTGACAATATCAATATTTAAGTTTTTCAATGTACTCAAGCTGACGAATTGCATACATATGAGGACCACAAAAATCACACTGAAGTTAAAATACACAGTATGATGCGACCATATCCCAAAGATACATTCTCAGACTAAAATTCAGAAATAATTTTATCTTTAGTAAGTGCTTTGACGTCTAATGATGTACTGTGCATTGGGGTTTAAAATTTAAGAATTGATAGCAACCTCTGTTCTAGACTGTTTCATGATTCACAAACACAAACACATTATACTAATGTAAATTTGAAACAAACAAGCACACAGCCTGACATGTAATGTATCGTAGAGTGAACACTTACTAATGCTGCCTACAATATTTTCAAGTTTTAACCACTACTTCGACGAATGTTTGGTGACGCGTATTTTACCTTGAGAAGTTAACGTTAAACGTGCCAAGGATATTATAGGTGTGCTTGTAGTCAGGCGGGGAATATTTGTCAAGCAATTAATCAGGCAATAAGCCTAGAAAATGAAATTCCGTCTCCATGTAATTCCACAGTATAAGATTTTTCTACAATTGTTGTCCATTCAAATATTATGCTACAGGCTACCATAGTGTTCCTGTATTTTGTATGTACACAGTAGGACAGGCTAATTTGTTAGGATCAATATGACCTGCATATTCCAAGCAACCATGAAAATGGGCCTACTGGTGTACAGATCTATTATGTGTGTGGTTACAAAGGAAAATGACACCGAATAACACCACCATCCAATGGTCAAGGACAGGTGCATATTTATGTGCGTTAACCTTTGGACATCAGGGTGAGGGAGGTAACTTTTGACACATATTTATAAAGGTAACAAGCGATTTTACGCAAAATGACAGGATTAAATACTACCTGAGACACCTGAGGCAGAGTAAAATGGGCTGAAAATCATCTACCACTTGCTTTACCAGGCTTGAGGTCCATTCCTATTTTCATCAAATATAATGGCTGAAATCATGGCGCCCCCTACTTTAGCTGAGATTATCCAAATATGAAATTTACGTATCTGAAAAAAAAGTTCAAATACATTAACAACTTGCTTAAAACAGAAGGTGGTATAAACTAGGACCCTTCAATTGTACAATTATCCAGACCGCATGCCAGTGAAAGAACACTTTCTATTTTCTCCCCAGAAGGTTCATTTATTTCCTTGTGTACACATACTAAGTAATCTATTATTTACATTACTCGATTCAAATGCTTGTTTGTCTCTACGTATAACAATTAAACAATCCGCTCCATTGAGTGGATATCTGAATCAGTAGTACAGGGAGCGATTATCACATGGAGAAAGTGCCTTTCCATGCTAGCAGACCAGATTTTAAGAGAGTAAGTTTTTATTTTCTTCTTATTTCTTTTTCACACAAAACACAAGTATAGGATACATTTGTACAGGACTTTAAGACATCACTCGAACACTGCTCCAAACTCAATAGCTGTAAAAGAACTTATAAGCAAATATGTTTTATGTGTTAATAAAGCTTATATGTAATATACATGTTGGCGTCCGTGCGCACGTCCCTTCATATTATATTTAATGACACTCGCAGCCATCATGTTCTGATAAATTTTTCTGATTCTTATATGATACAAATATGCATAACAATAACTAATCTTTGTAGGGATTCCCATGCACATGAGACAAAAAATATTAATTAGGAGAAATGTAAAGTGTTACCACGAGCCAGATCTTTAAAGCGTATTATGCAAATCATATAAACCTTTGTTCTTTGGCAGAAACTATAAGATATACTTAACGGAAGCAATTATGTAATCTCATTTTTGTTAGATTTGGACAAAGATATGGCAGACTCCACAGACAGTATGCAGTCACGTGACCCATCTCTGATGCGAGCAAAAACAGAAATTGAAGACGAGTTTCTCATCAAGATCGGAGCAAAGAAGGAAGAGGTAAGATTTAGATAAAGATAAACAAATGAGATCGGTTGGCAGACATAATATCGCTGTACTTTGGGGTAAATGGACGATTGGCCACAGGAACAGTGAG
This sequence comes from Unio pictorum, assembly GCA_030141615.1. Classification (NCBI taxonomy): domain Eukaryota; kingdom Metazoa; phylum Mollusca; class Bivalvia; order Unionida; family Unionidae; genus Unio; species Unio pictorum. Next base: position 35,095,128 of record JARLTB010000021.1, on the reverse strand, counting down.
CGGCATATTCCTCTGCTGGTGCAGTGGTACAAATTGTCTTCTAACGTTGACATGTATAGTCAAACCACAAGTTGTTGCTGGAAAGAAGTAAAGGAACACATTTAAAACGAAACAAAACAATAAATGCGCCAACGTATGTATCAGTAACACAATGACCAATGACAAACACACCATATAAACATACCATATATACATTGCTGAATGCGGTAATTTCGTTTAGAGAACTAACTTAAAAAGATCAAGAGAACAGTAATTTAATTTCGTGCATAAGTTTCATTTTGCCCGTCTTCCAAATTACCCATTATTGACAACAAAAAAATCTACTATGTTCATTAGGTACACGTTGTTTTGTATAATTTTAAGAAACCTGACGACGGCCCAATTGGTCTTTTTATTATTATATCATATTTCATTAGACCTGTTTGTGTAAGCCATCAATGTTTAATGTTTATTACCCATCTGTCTATCCAAGTCTTTCCTCTCAGCTTCACTTTATATATATATATATATATATATATATATATATATATATATATATATATATATATATATATATATATATATATATATATATATATATACATAAATATAATTTTGTAGCATTTGAGTACGCTGATTGTTGACATTGTGCCCAGGCCAGGGCAGATGAGGTCGGCATCAATAATATCTCTGGACACTTTACTCCAATTGTTACTGGATATTTTAATCGGTGCAATCCGAAAAATCTATAATTATCTCTAGTTAAATATTAGTTTTTTCAAATAGTTATCATAAATGTGAGCCGCCTTTACATGTTTTTTTAGTTATACAAATAATAATTTTGTGTAGCGCCAAATCTGCTCTACGCGCTTTATAACATCTATAATTATATGAATCCCCCACCCACCCCACCCAACACCATGACATTTGAAAAACAAACAAAAAATTCTGAAAACATCCAAGACAGGAAACACCCTTAGGTCTTTAACTTTGTTCTTGCAGTCGCAAAAGGTGAGTTTGAAGAGCACTCTTGAAAGAGATAACTATGTCTTGGTGTCTAATTTATATGGGTAATTCATTCCCTGGTATGAAAAAGAACGTTGTCCATATGATTTCGTTTTCATAGTGGGAATAATGAGTATACGATTGTCCGAAGAGGAGCGTAAGTATCTTGCTGGTGTGTGCATATGGGTGAGGCCGGACAGGTAAGCTGAACTGGAGTCCGTCAGTGAAATGTAACACAGAAAACAAATTTCGTGTTTGATTATGGATTGAATGGATAACCAGTGTAAGGTATAGAGCAGCAGGGAGGTGTGCTCTGATCGTGGTACTCTAAAGAGAGCCGCTGTGTGTTGAACATTTTGAAATTTCTACAGTAGATATTGAAACGAACCAGCCAAAATTGAGTTACAATAGTCCAGTCTTGAAAGTATTAATGAAGTCTTTGTGCCTGTTCTCACCTGTCTTTTATCAACATATATGAAAGGGTGAGTCTGTAAAAAGAGGATAAGAGAAGTAAAAGAGTTTTCTAATTAGGATATTGCTAGTATGGATACTTCTGAATTGGGGGGGGGGGGGGGGAACGCACAAAACCCTACTTCAACATTATATGAAAACGCTGATCAATGCTGTTATCATTGACAACACCTACCTGTTTTGCAACTTTATATAAACCCAATTATCTGCCTGTATTATTCTAATTCATTTTTATGTCCTTTCTTTCTTTCCATATTAAACTTAGTGTGTATCTCTGTGTGTACTTTCTGTTTTCATGCAAAATGAGTTAGCATGTAGTGCGCTATCGTATTGTGATTTCGCGATGTAAACAGGCTTTTGAAAATGCATAAGACTTTTTAAATGTCCTGCATGTGCATCAAGGCAGGCTGTACTGTGACACCAATTGACAACTCTAACCTGCAGGCGATTGTTCTCAGAATGCCAGATCTGAATATAGCATGCAACAGTGTATGGACCATTTCTATTCAGCTTGTGCTAAGTTTGGTCGCTCAGTCAGTATCAGAAAGACAGACATGCACTTTGAAAGCCTTGTGTACAGCCTACCATCACAATGACTGATCAAATCCTCCATGTTCGGCAGTACACTGTCAGGCGCAGTCCACATCGATGATGAAATCAACGCCAGAATTATGAAGGAAGTGTAGCTTTCGGCATGATATGCGTAAATGTGTGAGAGCGCAGAGTTGTGTCTGCAAACACAACTAAAGGTCTACAAAGCCTATGTGTTGTTGGTTCAGCTGTATGCATACGAAACCTGGAAGATGTTCATAGGCCATACAAAAAAGGCGAACCATTTTAACAGTGGATGACTGAGGACACAGATGAAGATAAGATGGCGGGATAAGGTTCAGGCACTTCGGTTTTACACGTGCAGACATTCAAAGCATGACTTCTGCTGATGAAATCACAACTGATATGTCATTGGCCCTGTAAATCCTGTTAACGTCACCAGAATGTCCGAGAACGACTACCAAAGAATATCTTCTACGGCAAGCTGATAAACTGAAAGCAATCTCATGGTGGTCGGAAGAAACGATTTAAAGGATCCAATAAGACATCATCGAAACCCTTCCGAATTGGCCCCAAAACGTGGGACAATCTCGCGCATAAACAGAAGCATGTCCCATGTTGAGCCGACAACTCCAATCCACTTCTCTTGTCCAGTGTGTAAGTCAGTTCAGAGGACAAATGGTCCCGATCAGTCACTCATGTGCTCATAGAAACCAAACTGGTTAGCAATTTCATATCATCTTAGAACTCGAAGAACTGATACTATCAACTTATCTCGTGGACGAAGAGCAAAGGACTAATAATGCAGCAACAAGAAAAATGACATCATTACTGTGTAAATTACCAACATATATCACGTATGACGCTATTTAATACAGATCATTGAATTTAATTCATCGCATATACTATAATCAGCTATATTTACAACTAAGATCACTGTTAACAGAATGCACTGGAAGTCCTATCCACAGTCACCTTGCTTTCAGAACAACACTTGCCAAAATAATACACGTCAGGACAACAGTGTTGATACCGTGGTGCTGCCATTTTGTTGTATATAGCCTCAAAACAGTAACGATAAAAAGTAACTTGGTTTTCCAACAGATGCTATCTGGCAAAGATCAATCAGAATTCCAGTTTATATTTTGTAAAATTATTTTTAAAATGGAATCCCCAATATAAAAATGCTTGGGAATTTATTAGGAAAACCTTTATAAAATCCTTTTTATTTAAAATAACGAAATGAAAGGGAGAGTGGAACATCTATAAAGTTCTAACCGGTAGCAATTTTCTGAGAAGAGACTGTCAGGTTATAGCTGGTGTTTGCGTACATTTTGTATACAAGTAAAAGTACCTCATTCGATCTGAAAAGTGCTAGACCCGAGACTAATGGTTGTTGTAATACTGATTTACCTGATAAACATTGGAAACTCGAAATGCTGAAGGATATGGTTAATATGGAATCCAATAGGCCTTTAATGGTTTTGTTGAAATTAGCTTGGCATAAAGATGATAACATCTTATAATGCCATATGCTGTTAGAATACTGTAAGAAAACCGTTTTCTTCCTTCAAGGATTAATAGAAGCATTCATTATACAGATTGTACCGCTTTCAACCATCCAATAGTAACACGTGAACAGTCGATGTACAGTGGATATAGATTATGTTTATTAATTATATGCGATCATACAATTTAGATAAACATTAAATCCGTTATATTATGATCATGTTTTATTATTTATTTATTTTAAACAAGCTTCGAAATGTTGTTCCTACATATAAAAAACGAATAAACCCTTTTGTAAATGTCATTAACGTTCTCCCGTAAGCATGGAAATAGTATCTTTTTAAAAATAGCAACTCTATTTTCTGTTACCATTACATAAAATTATGGACTAATGATATATTCTGCACGACAAGTGATTTTACATACCTCATAGGCAGATTAAAGTAAACTCTGCTACTACCAGAACATGAATTGCAAAGTGTTTATTCATAAAAACTGGCTTCAGAAGAAGAAAAAAAAGTGTAAAGACGTTTCATGAGTCAATTCTAGTACTGGTAACATGAGTAGAGATGGTTTGTAAAACCTCAGATATTATATTTCAGGGGCTCGCATTAGGTTACAGTAGTTGCTGGACCGCTCCGGTGGCGTAAGTGGTTATAACGTACGATTCGGTTGCGGAATGTCGCGGGTTCGAACACTTGCCGAGTCATATCAGGTACTTTTAAAAATAAATGATATTAACAGCGCCTCGCTTGGCGCTCAACATTAAGAGGTTAATTTTAGAAATGGTCGGCCAGGTGTCAGGATAATGTGACTGGGTGGGACATACGCAGTGGCGTCACTAGGGTTAGTATTATCCTGTACGATAAATCAAGGTGTCACCCAAACCCCATCCCTGCACAAAAATTCAAACATGATTTTCAATGTCATTTTGGTGTCACCCCTACTGATGTCGTCACCCGGTGTGATCCGCACCCCCTCCCCTGCATCCCCCCCCAGTGACGCCTCTGGACATACGACATGGTTCCCCAGTGCTAGATATCACTATAGGCCTATAGGAATAGTAGTAACATGGATGGAAAATGTTAAAGCTATACCTAAAAAATGCAAAATAACACACACACACACACACACATAACATATACATATTTTAGACAACTCTAAACTCTAGATATTATTAAAAATAACGTCAGACATATGTCTGAGAAATATTTTTAAATTTGCCTTAATTAAAACTTAGTTTTGTTTTCATCGCTTTTCTTTTCTTTTCCCGCAATTCACAATTTCAATTGGTGCCTTGTAACCTAAGATTCCAAATGGCTACTAAAATTCTCAAGTAGTTCGCTCAAGCTTTTAAAGTTATAAATGTGCGTACATGATGCATTATAAACATGTGAATTTATTGATATTTAGTTGACCATAGAAAGATCAGAATCTAAATGTAAATACCAATTTTACTCAGTCTAACGTGCAAACCACTTAAATAAATGCCAAGTATGCGTAAGTTATTTGAAAATCTTTGACCCTGTAATTATATACTTTCGTTCCTGAGACAGACACTTTAGTTTATAATTCGAGGTGTAATACCTCATTACATACGGATGTTATTTGCATGCATTTTTTGTTGTTGAAGTGTTGCTAATTTTATACAACATTTCCGCTAAGTTTTAAAGCTTTTTGTTCGATTTGAACTATGAATTCTAAAGACAGAATTCTGAATTAAAACTGTCTTTTTCTTTGAACGGATTTGCCAAATTCATTTTAACTTTACTTTTTATAGTATTCACCGCCATATTTGGGTGGGTGAGTCTATATTTGTCCAGGAAAAAGAAGTGACATAGCTCAGAATAATTCCGCAGACGTCTGTAAATGTTAAACGATGTACATACAAGTAGCACTGCTTGCCCTTCTTATTTGTTTTCAGTGTTTGTTGAGCTAGAAATGGCAAATATTGGATGCAGACAACACAGTTTTTACCTTCTTGATACGTGTTTTGTAAGGAACCCCACCCTATTCACTGAAAATTGACTCTTCCAGAAGCCGTAACAAAACAGTGAACAGGTTGTTTACACTGAAAAATTCCTACTTTTCTTAAATGAAACAAGTCTACAGAGTTACGGAACTCTTGGTGACAATCTGGTTATAAATTATTAATAAATGAATTAAATATCAAAGTTTTGTACATTTTTTACATTCTTGATGCTTTTCGTTTTTGACATTGCAATAAGCGAATACTATAGTATAGCTCACATATCACTGAAAGATAGGAGGGGATAGAAAAATGAAATAAAGAAGTGGAGGTGTACAATTCTTTAAAAATATTTCCTTCATTTTCACAGATTCAGTGGCATCCACAAATCCTTGCTGAAAAGTTAAAAAGACCACAAACAAGTATTGGCGTTGAGTACAGATCGTCATCTTCATTGCACCCTGATGACACCGAAGTGGTACCAGGTAGCTTTGTATGATAATCCAGCAAAGAATGGTATAAAATGTACTGGTATGATATGCACGTGATAAGTAAATTTATAAATGTCGGAATGATATCTCATACAAAAGGCCAGTCTTTTCCTTGGTACTGAACGTGATTTAAGAACGTTTGAAATCAGTAATGGTGTGGTCTGAGTAAAAGTTAAGGTCACGTGATTATCATGCATCTTAGAGTGATTTATATTGTTATAACAAACATCTACATAATTGTTACTATTTTTGTATGAACGCGCAATTTATTATAAATTAATTTACAGATATTTGTTTAAAAATATTATTTTACAGATATAACAGTAAGCTTTGATATTGTATTGTTTATTGTTTTATAAGGAGGCAATCCGTAAATGGCAAGGGATGTAATTTTTTATCGGACATTTTATTTGCGGAAAGTACAAAATGCGCTTGTTTCAAGCAATCATATATGTGGAGCAACTGATTTGTTTTTGTTTGTTTCTAAAAAAATATTTTAACAGCAACCAATATTTAATTCATTTTTCAGGCGAATTAAAGATTTCTAAACATATGATTTTCATGACTGATAAAACAAACCTTAAAATTTGCGCAAGATTAAAATTCGTTAATTAAAAACGTATTTTAACACTGCACCATATCATCTGTGTGAGAACTTTATCTTAGGTAGCATTGAAATTATGAACGAGAAACTATCTTTTTCAGTGAAGTATGTGCATACACCGGTTTAACAAGCCTTTTTGCTATCCTATTTTGGAGAATACAGTGTAACTTAGAGAACAGCTTCACACCTCATTGATAAACCGAGTGTATTGCGTACATAATTTGGTCATACATCGTTCAGGCCTCACGATATTAATGATATGGAACAATAAGAAGCAGTCTAGAAATTAGCGGAAAGATGAAATAGATTATTATGGGTTTGGCTCCTATGGACTGGTTGAAAATGAAACGAAATAGTTTAGTAACAAGAGACAGTTCATATCGTAGCTGAACGAAACAGAGACATTGTTGTATTGATGGAATTCCAGTCCTTTTACAGACTTGAGTTTGGAAAGCTCACTAATGAAATTAGCATCTGACCCTTTGGGGCGAAATTTAAAAAAATGAAATTAGCATCTGACCCTTTGGGGCGAAATTTAAAAAAAAAAACAACCATATTTCAAACTTATGTAGATCCAGAAAATGTCCCGACTCACATGTTTATTTCTACATTAAAGCTGTCATCAAGGATGTATATACTGACAAATACGTGTTTGATAATGAAATGTAAAGCTATTTAATTTGTAACATAATGGTGTTTGCATATATTTACTGTGGGAACTGAATTACTACCTCGAGTCTTTTAAACTGTTGTACCAAAGCAATTTTCTTCATATAATACTGGAAATAACTCTTAAAAGCTAATCACTTGCTTTTGTCGCTTATTTCCCTTTACGTTAGCATTGAAGCGGGTTGACTGGTCCCATTAATTTCAAAACACTTGCTGAATGACTGGTTCAATTTTAGGGTCTTAGAATGGACAAGAGAAAAACTCAAGAATTTTTCTTATCCTGTGAAGGTGAGCTTTTGCAGTCAAGCCGCAGCAATGATGGGTCATTTCTTAACAGGAGGCTGATACATTCAGTTCAGCATTATACAATATCCCACTAGCATCAGAAAACTTCAAACTAGGTTTGCAGTATTGTTCTTCATACACTTGCCGTGTTATCTGGTATTAGCTACAATTAAATCTTCACATTTGTCATTTAAAAAATAAAGCATTTCATTTTAACTTTGAAATACAAAGGATTCTACGTTGAAATTCTTTCAAGAAAATCTTGAATTAAATTTCCAGTATGAGATCATATAGGTATTGAACAAACATGGTATGAAAATATAAACCTTTAATTGAAATTTTGTTCTCACCATACCCACAGTTTAAAAAAAAAAATCCCAAGAAATAATTCTGAAAATGGCTCATACATCTGTAACAATGACATTTGAAATAGGCAAGGTACAGCGAATGCTAACGCTTTACCATATATAACATAGTACTGGACCTTAGAGAACTCTAACATTATTATATCGTAAATAGAAAAGGACATATCAGTTTGGCTCAAAATGTATAGAACACATAATTTTAAAAAAAAGTCAATAAAAATGCAATACAAGTTGAAATAAATAAACTGTCCATTCTGATTACAATCACGATATCGCATGATTAAAACAATATAGCATACACATAACACGCACAACATATTAGATTAATCCGTGACAAAGATCACTAAAATTTAGGGGCCATGATATTGAAACCAGCTACAGGATCTGAGTAATGAAGTATATATACATCATAAAGAAATATGCCAGCAATGAAAAAAAGATCAGTTCCGGTACCCATGTGAGTACTATAAACCTTAAAATAATTGAATGCAAATAGCAAAGAGTAACTAAGTAATAAATACTTTTTTCCTTCTAAATTCTGTTTGATTTATTTCAGAAAAACAAACACCAATGTTATAGGAGATGCAGAAACACATAAAAGCTGTTCGGATTTTCAGATGGTAGGGGCATGGGGGCACTTCAAAGGCCGATAGTCTATAATGCCTAAAGGACATATTAGTGTCCACAAATAAGACTGCATTTACTTCGCCGTTTGTCAATAAAAACTTTGATGAACGGTCTAGTTGTTGTGTGACGTAATCAGTTGAATTTCATTATGTATGACTAAAATACACTACGGATAAATGGAACGCAATGGAGATAAAATAAGCAATTAAAATGATTTTTGTTTGCTTTAAGTTATCATTTGAAAAAACTTTTAAGCATCGGAAGCGTACGTATCTGTTTGAATTGCACGACATAAATTATAATTAATTTAAAAAATTGACGATTAAATCGGTATGAAACTTGTCCTTTTGAGAAAGTATTAAATCGTCGTATGCAAATGGAAATAATCACATTTTATGTTCATTGCCGAACTTTTGATAATATAAAACTTAAAAACAAAAGGAAACATAGTAAGCGGTATAAATTATTTATTTGATTTGTAAGTGATGTTTAGAATCTAGGAAGGTTAACACAAGGATTTACTCATCAGATGCATATTTTAAGCGTTCTGCATAATATAGAACATAATCATTAATAAAGATTCATAATTGACTTAATTAAATACAATTCTACTTTCATCAATCAGATTAAATGTAATTCGTTTTTTTTTGTTTTTATACGTTTATGTTGTTAGTATTGTTGATTTGCCATAGAACTGTGGATATAGGATTTTATTAATCCAAGATTATCTTTTATATTTAAAAAAAAATCAATTACAAGCACCTACACATATTATACACATACACTTTCATATATGATTGTATCCATTGTACCTAACAATTAACATATAATTACTTTATCGCACATTTATTTAAAGTGTTTAATTGAAAAGTTTGCCCATGGCGAGAAATATAATTTCATTCACTTCGTTCTCATTTGCAATCAATGAATGTCGAACAGCGTCAATACCTACCGGAAATGCTTCGAGCGCAACTTCCATACACTTAAAAGTTCCTAAAGATAGGACAGAAAATGAGGTTACAGAAAGGGGCTATATACGGTAATTGTTCTCCACTTTTTGGCCGGTATATATGAGTGAACAATACACATTTTTATATTATCAGAAAGCCGTGGACTAAGAAATGTTTATCGTTTTCTATCATTAACAGGTAATTCTTGGATCAGTCGAAGTCAAGCTTGTCGTCAACTACAACAGGTACATCCAGGGTAGAAATCACTTCTTGTGCGTTTTTTCTTTATATTGTAATTGTTACGGGCCAGGTACACGTGATAAAAAATAAAAAAAAACGTTCTGCTCTACTCTTGTGTAAAATATCCATTAGTATATCGGTTTCAAATATGCGAGATGCTTTAAAGGGCTAAATATGAAATATACGAATTAGTGTCTGATATGTCCACTATGAGAATCCATATTGACCATACGATTACGTGTATGTCCATTTAGTTCGGACTTGTTCGATAAATTAAAACAATTCTTCGAATTCAGGGCATAGTTGTTGATATTTCAGCTGATGCTGACTTCGCCCCAAGATCAATGCAAACATCATTAAGCAATGCTTGTGATAGAGTGAATCTTGGATTTCAGTTATCATTAACATTAGCTGGAGATAAACCATCTTGTTTCCCAAGGACTTAAAAGTATTATTCCCTGGACATAAACGATCTTTTGCTCTGAAATATCTTTATTATTGCCTGAACATAAACGATCTTCTTTCCCATTAGAATGATAATTATTACTGCCAAGAACATCAACGATCTTTACACTGAATAATCATTACCATTGCTGAGACATGCACGAACTTATTTCCCACTGAATTATAATTTCATTGCCAGGACATGATATTTTCACACTGAATTTTCACTATCTTTGCATGGAAATAAACGATCATCGTTCTCAGAGAATTGCTATTATCATTGCCTGCATATAAACGATCGTCTTTTCCTCTGAAAATCATTGCTATATCCAGGATACAAATGATCTTCTTTAACACCGAAATATCATCTCATTGCCAGAATATACACGATCTTTATTTACCGACCCATCCCATCCCCACCCCACTGAGTTATGACTATCATTGCCAGGATACAAACGATCTTCTGTTGTTGTTCTTCTTCTTGTTCTTGTTCTTGTTCTTCTTCTTTGTAGTTAAGTAACACTATTCACATTTTCTTTAAATATTAAATACTTGCATGCATTCAATGAACAGCTTCTGGCTACAGTTCAATAAAAGGGCGGAGGAAACGTGGAATGCTGAAAACGTTATAAATCTCATCGCCGTTTATAGCCTTCATTACCGTACGCCAGAGTTGAATGAAAATAAAAATATATCATACAAATTAAATAAAGAAAATCTGAATACAATGCCAGATTTAAATTAAAAGAAGAAAAAGTAGTATGACTTTTAAAACCATGTAATGAGATGAACGGCTGGTGATCGCTAGCTGTTCCTGCTGTGTATGTGTGTATCTGCGTGCGTACATGCATGTGTGTGTGTGTGTGTGTGTGCGTGAGAGAGAGAGAGAGAGAGAGAGAGAGAGAGAGAGATATGACATAATGTGTTAGTCAATACAATTTACTTTCAAGTAAACGTTTCCCTGTTACCCACTCTGATTCTCATTGTTTAATCCTTGACTGGTAATGTAATGAGACACAAGCTACTCCAAATTGAACCTTACTTATCTTTTCATAAATGATACTTCAATCTTCATTTAAGTATTGCGTCCGTTTTTCCTAATATAACAATTTTGTTGTGTTTGTTTGGCCACACGACATTCCCTCTTATTCAACAAACTTAGTTTCGTTCACTGTTGAATGAGAATCAGCCTCTTTGTCGTCAGTGCAGTAGCGTGTATTACTGCGCGGTTTTCAGGTTTTATTCTTGCATTCAAAGCGATTTATAGGATTGTTTTTAAGTGTATAATGAAAAAATCATTGACTGAGTATTAAGAAATATTGGGCAAGCTCAAGATCATCCTGCGCCTCATGACCTTGGGTAAAATCGTTTCAATATTCTCTTAATAGCTAGTACGTATGGCCTGGTCATAAACGATCTTCTTTCCAACGGGCTAGTCGTTATCGTTGTCAGGAAATACACCATATTCTTTCCTACGTGACAGTCATTCATATTGCCTTGACATAAACGATCTTCTTTTAGACTGGACAGTAGTCATCATTTTGTCAGGGCATAAAGGACCTTTTTATTAGACTGAACAGTCATTGTCAATTTGTCAGGACATAAACGACCTTCTTTCAAGACAGAACAGTCGTTATCATTTTGTCAAGACATAAATGATTTTCATTCCCACAGTCAATCATCTTGCCTGAACATAAAAACGACGTTCCTTCCCACTTCAATATCTCATTGCAAAATGGAACTGATCCGTGTTTACTATAAGTGAAGTTTGTATGTTAAGCAAGCACAGTGAACTCCGTTTTTTGGGGAGAGGGGTTTGCCGTCGAGATTTTTAAAATTGATTATCGGATAGAAATTTGGCATTAAGACGTTCAGAGCGGTCACACTTGCAAATTTTCAAAAAAGTGCATATTTTCCCACCGTTTATGGGGATTTGCAGCCGCAGTGGCACTTGCTGAATTGTCTTGTAAATTATTTTGATTTTGTTTTCTCATTAATGTAGACAATTTTTGTCTACGTTGTAGGTCAGCACAACAATGAGATCTCTGTGGCTTGGTATGACTTACATTGTGATTATCAAGTCCGTGTATACATGTTACATTTCATGTAAACCTAAAGTGCTTCAGAATTGTCCCGCGCTTCTGTTGTTTGAAAAAATGATTTCAAGCTCAGCGAAGTTTGCTAGTAGTTTGAATTGTTTGAATTTGTGTGTACTTCGGGGTGAATTGAGAAGAAAGGTCAGCTGAAGTAACTATTTTATGAATAATTCAATTCTTTGCTTTTTGTATTTGTCAAGGTTATATTAGATTTACATGATGTCACGTCTATTGGATTTAAATTATTTATTATTTTAATTGTTAAATCCAAATTTGTCATTTAGGGTTTAATATTCATTAATTGGGAGATTTTTCTGGAAAATTCAGGCTGACCTAGACTCTAGCTGTAAACAGGTTGAGCTTGGCTTGTTGACCTAATTCCTGACCCTGCTTTAGACATTGTCAACAAGCTTCTAAAACTATTGGTTAATTTCAAGGACAACTGTTTATTTTTAGTTCTTGAGGGTAGGAAATATCTAGATCTTTCTTTGAGTACGTGATTTAGTGAAGGTAGACTCTTCCTGACCTTCTATCAATTTCTAGAAAATCACGTGATCCCTTGTTTACATATTAAAAACGGGTATTTAAATCAGTGTACTGGAAGAGAGATTCAGTAGAATCTGGGCTTTTAAAGTTGATAGTTGTGTTTTTCTGTTTGAGTTATAATTTTAATTACTTTGTACTGGACATTGTGTCAATTCATTTCGTCATTGCAAGAGGAATTATTCGGAAAAGAACCTGTATTCATAATTTCATTTGGATGATAATAAAACAAGAACTGTATCACGTGACATTGTCAGCCATTTTGGATTACATCGTCAAGATTCGTACCTGGAACTATTAGAACATTTATTTATCAGGACTCTTGCAATTCCATTAGTGGATTATTTTTGTGAATTCTATATTGGATTAATGTTGGATTTGATTCTCTAAAACTGTAAGTTTATTTATTTTATGAAAATAATTGTACTTAATAAATTCATTGTTAACGTTATACAAGTTTGTTAGTTTTCACTCTTTCTGTGTTGCTGCTTATTCGAGCCTAAGCACGTAACAATGATGTACACCATATAGTTACTCGACCTCGATTTCATGAATTCCTAAACAGTGTTGTTAATCATCCATGCTTTTAACTTAAATTCCAGTCACTGTAGGAATATAATACACACCGTTGGAAAATATAATTATTTAAACATTTTTCGGCAATACAAATTTGGAGAAAGTTGTCGCTTTCCTGCTTATTAAAGAAGCAAAGAATATATATAATGCTTGGTAGTGAACAAGTAACGAATAAACTTGCGTCAAATTAAATGAAAACTGATATAACTTGGTTTACAAAACTTGCTTAACATGGATATTTACTGATATTGAATCTTCAAGATAATTTACTTTTTGTGACATTTGCCGCTGTTTCTTACATTTACAGACAAATCAACGAGGACCTAGACTGCGATTCATCAACAAAAAGGGATTTACTGTCGGCAAACTTAGGTACATTTTTCACTTCTCTCAATTGCATAAATAACGTCTACATGGGTGTGTCTGTCCAAACGGTTTTCTGCTGTAGTGGTCAGTAAAAGCTCTTCAAAATCACATGTTATAGTTTTAGAGAGGGGCATATAGTATACATGCTCTGGTTTATTTAGTTAGGCCTCATCAAGTTCTTTAAAGTGTTATATAATATACTCAAATGTATTGTTAATATAGAAAAGAACTGGCGGAAACATTTTTGTAAGAATCTCGTGTTCGGCTTATAGGTTATGAATATTTGTTTTTGTTTATTTATGTTGATAAAAGTTTGCTATTTAGCGTAAACCACGTTAGGATGAGCATATATCGTTCCAATGTACTATCTGATCTATTTATTGTAAAAGCAATCTAGATAGATTCTACACATAAAGTCTTTTTGGCTACATTTGTATGTTTGCATTCCTTTCAAAGTGTGTGTGTGTGTGTGTGTGTGTGTGTGTGTGTGTGTTTGGATTTTTAACCTAGCTGTAAAAATAATTCAGTCATATCGCTACAATGTCTGCAATATGTCCAGTTTATAGTGATGCAGTGGGTCATCAAGCCGCAGACACGTGACATGATGCCCCACCCAGTCACATTTTCCTGACACTTTCCGAAAAGTCCTAACACGAACCTCTTTATGCTGAACTCGTAGCGAGGCAGCTGTTAAAACCATTTTCATAAGTCTTTGGTTAGACTCGGCCGGGATTTGAACCCACAACCTGCCTTATCTAAGGCGGACTCTCTAACTACTGGGTCACTGGAGCGGTGTGCGATATGAACAGCATGCTTGACTCACAATTCTGTTGTGAAATTTTGCGTACTGACTACCATGCTTCATTGAGCGTCGAAATAATTATTGACTTATATTTTATCCAAATATACAAATGGTATGTCAATCTAAATTTTCCCAATAAACGTCTTGTCTACTAAATATACAACCTTATCATGATTTATTCAAATATTACGTTCATTGTCATCACACGTCACAAAAACGATTTTTGTCTTTTTCAGCGGTGGTATGGATACTTCTTGGGGACTCTGCTACTTCCCAGCAAGAGTAACACACCTGTAGTTTTCAACTCATGAATTGTAGTTGTAGTTCATGAATAGATCTAACTAATTAATGGTTTCATTTATTACTCCTAAACTGTCTGTATGTAACTGACTTATATCAGCTTCGAACGGATACTAGTTAGAGCAAAAATAAAAGAACACATGAATTTTAAAGCACGTACCAACGTAGACAATACTGAATATTAACAAAAATGGCCGTCCGTAGGCAGGTCCAGCAAAATTCAACGTTACCGATATCATCAGCATCGAATCAATTATTAATCAAGCTTAAATCACACAGTTCGGAAACAGTATATAAACAACTGAGAAAAAAATTCTAATTGCATTATCATCTTAAGAGACCTTCATTATAATGCAGCAGGGCCGGACCTAAGTTTTTCAGGGGGGGATGGGGCCCAAACTCGTTATTGGGTTAAGCGAAGGCGCGAAGCGCCGAGCCTTCTAGGGTGGGTGGGTCCGGGGGCATGCCCGCCCCCCGAAATATTTTTTTTTTAAGGATGCAAAATGGTGCAATCTGGTGCTATCTGAACCTTGAAAAAGGGATCTAACAAAAGTGACTAAAAACTGCAGTTTTAAAAATACTAAAAAAAACATTAAAAAAAAAAATTTAAAAAAATTAAAAAATTCGGAACCCCTTTGCATCTTTTATCAAAAGCAGTGAATAGGTTTTTTTTTTAAAGAGGGGGGGGGGGGGCCGGGCCCCCTGGGCCCCTATAGCAGGTCCGGCTCTGTGCAACAACTATTTCCATGAAATTCGTTTATGAATATTTGGATATCAGATGCGTCTTAGTTAATTATAAGCTAGTAGTTCTTCTAGGTACAATAACACCATACGCATTAGATTATTGGCTGCAATATCAATTTTTCTATTTTCATTTTTCGAGACCTTTCATCATTACTTCAACTTCTACGTAGCAAATGCCTCCTCACTCACAAGATCTAGATTGTTTTCTGACAAGCATCATTTATCCTGTCTCCACATTGCGAGTCTGTCGATTAAGGTAGTTTGTAATAGTAGGTCGCATTAGTGACATTTCTCTCTAAGAAATGCCGTGACAACACACATTTTAATATTCCGAACGTTTGCGCTAAATTCATTAAAGAAGTGTATATTTTGAGTACTGGGTTCTCTAGTCTTCCAAATAGTTTCATTTGACTGAAACGCCGTGGCGTCGACCGATTTTGAATTGATTTCCTGTGCCTATTGGGCAAAACTGCACGTGATTTAATATACCCTGGTTAAAACAGGAACAGCTGATATTTGCCTGTAATGTATTATATAGATCAAATAAAACAGCTACGCAGTGGTATTAACATGTGATTTAAAGCATTCCTGTTAACGTAGATACAACTTTTATTAACAATTAAGCGCATTTTTGACTTTATGGAAAACGAGCGAATATCATCGGAAGTTATAACAATATGAATTAAACAATATCAATATGTGTATCATCCAAATGCAAAACTGCTGGTGTATCATCATCTAATTTAAAGAAAAATCCACGGATATGTAAGATTTTCCATGTTTTTCCTGTTACCACGGCTGGATAGGTGTCTTAATATTCTCGCTGTTTGTATGTACATGTTAAATAGGTATCGATCACTTGTACACAATTACAAACACAGTGTGAACATGTTCTAAATGATCTTTCTTTAGGCCGACAAACTCAGTCCAATTTTCGAAATTGGGTGTGATTTTTCTTTTTTGGACACATAAATAGTCGGCTGAAATTGTTTTCTTCTTTTTAAGATGTCATCGACCATTCTGTAAATCTGCTAGACCCATCTTAAGACGTCATTTTAAAATTGTACATCGACAATTCTGTAAATATGCTATACCCATCTTAAGACGTCATTTTAAAATGGTATATCGACACTAATGTAAAGGTGCTATACCCCATATAGGTGTGGTGTGATGGACTTTGTTGTTGAAACAACAGTATGTATATGACATGGAATAGTTGTGAAAATGAAGCCAAAAATGTCTTGTATTTCACAATATCAACGGGTAAATGTAAAGAATGCAGATTTTTTCTTGGTCCATAACACGAGTAAAAGCGAACGTGACATCCGGGTCAAGAATAAAACCATTGGTTTTACGTGAATGACAGATAAGGTGCTGCTTTTAATAAAATGATTTTAAACTGACGACTAGATCACGAATCAGTAATGCATATTCTAAACATTCATGAAAATCTGTGTGGCTGTACAGATTTCTTGCTATTAAAATATTCTTTAATACAGATCATCATCAAAAGACTATGGCTTTATTTATAGGTCATACACCATTAAAATTGTAATTCAGCACGGGGAAAGGTCTTGATGTGGAGGAAATAGGATATTGTACTTGTTCATTTGAGACAGCGTAGTGTTTTGAAATATCCACGCTTTTCAACGTTTTAGAGACTTGAATCATAACAATTTTGCATAGATTATAATTTAGAATTTTACGGTGGACCGAATAAATTTGGTACCATAGTTACAGTGGTTGTTAACAGTATCACGCTTTAGGAACATATTTTGCAAAATGCCGCGAAGAATCCCAATTTGATTGTCCGGAAAGTTTGCAATAATTTCAAAGACGTGCATGTGTTGTGTTCTAGGCCTGTAGTAGTGTTTGTATGTTAGTGTCACGATTATAAAACATTGCTTCATTTCTTTTTCATTTGATGAAAAGCAACGATGTTATACTCTTCTTGGCTTTCCTTTTCATCATTGTCCTCGTCATGCCTGAAAAATAAAGTACTTTTGTTGTAACAGTGAATTGAAAACATTACTGCCATATCAAGACGAAATAAGTGGGTCATTTCATTAGTTTGGAAGTGTATTATGCAGATCAATATAGCGATTAGGAAAACAGTATGGAGGAAAATACTCTCGACAACACCAATAAATATAATGAAATCAATGACATAAATTCATATTGTTGAGCTTTTTAATTTGTGGCGAAAGTAATGTACCTTGTATATTTGATCTTTTCTTTGTCTCTGTCGAATATGAGCTATGATTGGTTTGTATATCTTAATTTTTGTAACTCCTGGTACATGATTTTATTTAAGTTTCATAATTTTTATTCATGGTTGTAAATTGTATATAAAATATATTTTGTTAAAAATTTGTGTACGTGGTCTGGTTCTGTGAAGAACGCAAATTGTATCTATAGGTAGATGTTTAAGCCAGATAGTTTGTTCTTTTATAAATAATGCATCTTGAAAGAGTGTGCATCAAGTAAAAAGATGCTGCTCACACAAATTAAAGACTGCTCCCAGAAAAATAAAATGAGACTGATTGCAGGAAAATAAAACGAGACTACTCAAGATGAAATAAAACAGGAATGCTCAAGATAAAAAAAAACGATACTGATCACACATAAATTTAAGATACTGCACTCTAGGAAATATGACGAAACTTCTCTCGGGGGAAATATGCATGGGCACACAGGTGGTAGTGGGTGCCACATTTTTGTATCGATCTGAAAGCCATAATAGGCCATTAATATATGCACCAACAAGTATAACACTGACAACTATGTAACATTTAGAGAATCGGGTTATTACAGTCCTTAATTTATTTAAATGATCACCAAACGCGCATGAGTAAAAGAAACCTAACACCTTAAATATGTCGATCATTGTTTTGCATTTTCTTTTTCATATACACAATACGAAGAAGGATGAGGCAAAAAAAAAGGTTGAAATTTAACGTGTGTGTGTCACATTATCCTGACAGCAGACCGACAAGTCCCAACACTAACCTCTAAATGTTGATCGCCTAGCGATGCAAGTGTTAGTACCACTTTTATGTCTTTGGCATGACTCGACCGGGGCTCAAACCCGTGACTTCAAGCATCCGAGATGGGCGCTCTAACCACTAGGCCACCGGAGCGGTCTAAATTTCATTTGAACTAATTCCCTTAATTGAAACATCCTAAAATACACATGGCAGTTTGAATAAAAATTAATAAAATGGGTCATCTCCTTGATTTCCATAAGTACAGACATTTCGAAATGAGAAAGAAAATCAATTTCCAAAAGCTTATTTAAAACCCTTACTAATATTTACTGATTTAAAACTTGTTCGATCATAACAAAACCATAATTAGCTCAATAAAGAGAACATCACCAAATATTGTATTATTATCCTTCCTGT
The DNA here is from genome assembly GCA_030141615.1 of Unio pictorum. NCBI lineage: Eukaryota > Metazoa > Mollusca > Bivalvia > Unionida > Unionidae > Unio > Unio pictorum. Next base: position 35,076,137 of record JARLTB010000021.1, on the reverse strand, counting down.
TATTTTTATGATACTGCTGTTGCTGCTGCTGATTATTATTGTAGAGGTTCCCGCTATTTAGGTTAGGGTGGGGTGCTCCCAATATTATTTTAAATTATTACAGAAGACCCACCCTGGCTCGTTTTTGTCAGAAATTGAAGTAGTGATAGAAAGACGCAAAGCTCCGAGCCCCTATCGTGCCGACAGTTAAATTAATGAATACAAAAAATGTGAAATTAAAAAAAAGAACAATTTAATATCATTCATAAGTTCAGACATTTCGAAATGCACAGACATTCATCTCTCAAATAAATTTCAAATTAAAACCCTATCACTCGTCTTTCACTCGACCAAGTGACGGCCTATTTCATCATCTGACTTATTTTCCTCCTGTCCTGTGTTTCTACTTGTCTGAATTATCTTTCTCTGGACTGGTAATCAAATTCCATCCAGTCAGTCTAACTTCTGCCTCTGTTCTTCCTTTTTGTCTCCCAGAGACTCGGACCAACTGCACTAGGGTATTTCCTTCTGTATCCTACAGTTCATCTGGTCCCTAAAAGCTTCATGTACTGAAGCTAATGAATTCCCAGAATAATAAGTTTCCCGCTAATTTCGAATGACGTCGGAATAGCTTCTCTTCCCTTTTAATTCCCGCAAGCTGGTTTAGCGACTACTTACGTTTAGTTCTCAAGATAATATATTTAAGCTTGCGTTTCTAATGTTGGCCACGCCTCGCTCAATTCCGAGTGGATGTTGATTCACATAATTATCTGACACTGCCCCCCTCCCAACAGTATGTCAAGGGTAGATTAACGACCCCCACTTGATGTTCCTTTGATGACAATACAGGATTTCATCATTTACCTGTGAACCATATTATGTCAATATTACGTAACTGTCTGGGAACAATTAAAATACAAGTCACTATTTCCTATGATTATGTCAAATAACTGGCGTGACACCTCATTGTTTGCATAATTGAGCTTCGTACATTTATAGCGCAAAATTATTAGCCTCAGGGTCTAGCATATACTTGTTGAAATCTGGTTTTTTTTCCTTACTACGTGACTATTATTATTATTATTATTATTATTATTATTATTATTATTATTATTATTATTGAGCAGGCGTATTTTATTCCAGATCGTACGAACATTTCTTAGTATTTTACTAATTCTGGATTAAGGCAAACGAAAATGATGCTTAAAATTGTTGATTGGCTTTAGTTTTAAAGATATGATACTGGGTTAGTATATACAATCAATGACTTAAGAATGGCAAAAGGATATGTGAATTATACAGAAACAGCATCTAAATTTAAAACAGAAATTGCTAAAATACATCTTTAATTTGATATATAAATAAATCTATGGTTGTGTTTGGACAGTATTTGCTTTGACAAACGATCAATGATGTAATCTGAAGTTGTTATTGCGTCATACATGATATGAATTTCATCATGTAATTCCTAGAAGTCATGAATAATGCAAACATAACCAAGCTTACCTCACTCTGCTATATAGGCTCTAGAAACCATAGTGTCGTGCTCTTTTATTTGTCAGTGTTTAATATTTGCAAAGGGACATCTTTCTGTTTAGCCAATTAGAGCAGAGATGCCTCGTACTTGTGTGAACAATGCAAATAACTTATGTTATGTTTGTGGTGAAGTGACGTTTGCATCACAAAATCTCAGTATAACCGCTATGGTAAAGAAAGCCTATAACGTTTATTTGGCATGTTAACCTGGTCATCAGGACAAGAGGTGGGTTTTGTGCAACAAATCTTCTCAAGTGGTTCAACTGGGAAAGGAAATCTATGCTTTTAGCACCGCTAATGATTTGGAGGGAGCAAACATCATATCAACCATTGTTACTTCTGCATGGTGCATCCTTTTGGGAAAGGTATGTCAAACAAGAAAACATGGACCGTGTATTATCCAAACATTTCATCAGTTGTACACCCAGCACTACACGGAAAAGGACTGCCGGTTCCTGATGCACCAGAATCATTCTCACTTGAGACAGACGAGGAAGAGGAAGAGCATTAAACTTCTAGTCCTGAACCATCAATGTCACATGAATCTTAGCTCTCCCCTCCCCCTCCCTTTAACCACATCCTATAAACACAAGGTGAACTGAACGACTTAATCAGGGATTTGGAACTATCCAAGACAAAGTCAGAGCTGCATGGCTACGGACTACAGCAGTGGAATCTTCTGGCAGGAGATGTTAGGGTTTCTAAGTTACGTGACCATCAAAAGATTCTTGTTTTATTCTTCTTTATGTAAGGTGATTTTGTAGCCTTCAAAAACACATCATTGATGTGACGGTAGCCCTCAAGATTGTTCATGATCCAGATGAGTGGAGACTGTTCATTGATTCATCGAAGACGAGTCTTAAATCTGTTTTGATGCATCATGGCAATATTTTGTCATAAATTACAGTTGGTCATGCAGCCCATATGAAGGAAACCTATGACAGCATGAAACAACTTTTAAGGTACATAAACTATGACCAACATAAGTGGCAGCTGTGTTGAGATTTGAAAGTTCTTGCTCTCTTGCTTCGTCTGAAGACTGGATACAGAAAGCACTGCTGCCTTCTTTGCGAATGGGGCAGTCGTGCGAGAGATTACCACTACATCAAGAGAGATTGCAACTGCGTCAGTCATTGAAGCCTGTGAGGAAAATGATTTATATCAACCACTTGTTTATTCAAGGAAGATTTTGTTACGGCCCTTGCACATCAAGCTGGGTATGACGAAAGGCTTTGTCAAGACCATGGACACGACACAAATAGCGTTAGTGTCTCGGTGGAAAATGTATATAGTTAAGTGAAGCTAAGATAAAGGAAGGTGTCTTTGTTGGTCCACATATTAGGGAACTTCTTCGTGACGATACATTTGACCCAGGACTGACAAGGAAAAGACGGCATGGGAAGCCTTCCAGTTTTAGCGGTAACAACAAGGCAGACGACTACAGGGATTCGGTGCAAAACCTCCTCAAGTGATAAAAAAGCCTTGGTTGCAACATGTCACTAAAGATATTTCTTTTTGCGCTCTCATCTAATTTTTTCCATCGACGTGTGATGCAGTGAACGATCAGCACGGCGAACGATTTCACCAGGACGTTGCAACAATGGTGAGACGCTATCAGGGCAAATGGAGGCCATTAGTGCTAACAGATTATAAATGGACAGCGACAAAAAATGCTCCATTTAATAAATACAAGAGAGAAATCAAGAAGCGCCGAGTAGACACTGAATTAGGACTAAACTATGTACTTACATATACAAAACAGGTTTTGCTTTTCGTTTATAATAATTTTATTTATATAACCCTTTGCCGTTTTTTAAAGTGTTAGATAAACAGGACAAGTGAAATATTATCATGTAAAGCAACGATAAACACATGCAAAGACTTTAGTTTATAATTATGTTTAAAACTCTACTATCTACTCAATATACATTGATGTAAAATCTAAACACTTGAATATGTTAATAAGAGTTGCCAACCAGTTGTTTTAATTGTCTTACTTTAATTCAGCATATCAAAGTCCACAATAAATAACGCATTTTATCTCTGAGGCTGACGACTTCTAAACAATTGCTGTCCAGTGTTATCTGACTTATCCCCATTCAGATTGTCTGGAATACGATTATCTGGTTCGACAGAGCGATGACACTCATACACGAACCTATGTGATAGATTACATGTACTCTGAAATGCGAGCCAACACTTGAGACCCCATGATGAATATAAGCACTTTTAAATAGCACTTTGGAAGCAATGCGATTGCCCTTGACCTATCTTATATCACCTGACTCGCTGGTCTGGTAGTTATCAAATATAAGGTGAGTTCCCTAGGTAGTCTAGTGCCTATGGAGTTTTCTGCTTGTTGAAAAAATGCTAAATATTTCTTGTTCGCCCGTCATATTTTTGTTCTCGTACTGGACGGGTGGTCTTCGTATGTTTTATAAGTTTGACGCAGATTATTTGTCTGTGTTGATACGGCCCCATTGTTCTTGATTCTGTTATATGATTGGACGCCGTTGACATGATCAATGATAATGTCTCTTTGGAGAACACTGTAATGTACAGTGCTATAGGTCCAATACATTCCGACATCTGCCTATACCGGCGAAGAAGATGTAGCCGATTTTGCTATGCGTTTATGGTGATAATTTTATGACGCTCGATATTCATGACATCTCCGTTATCATTAAACTGATATAGACCGTAGGTAGGATGTTGTTTCCAGACCACACGCTGATTTCTCTGTCTAGTTACACATTGTTTTATGCGCTGATATACGGCAATATTTTACAGGTACCATAAGAAAGCGGAAAATAAATTAGACCGGGTGCCTGCCCTGCCAATTATTTAAGTTTTATTGGCAGCCACGCCATATAACGTACTGCAGCCGATCTCAAGTGTGAACGGCTTTCGGAAGCAGGTTTTAATAACCTTGTCAACTTCATGCAATTTACTTAGTCGTTAACAGAAGTTAAGATCCCCTTAACTTCTCTTAGCCCAAATGACAAGATACAATGGCCAACTGTATGAGTCACCAGATCATGCAATAACTACCACTACACACGCTTTAAGTTCTATGTAAGTAATTGCTGTAATACGTTGCCAAGTAGGTAGTCAGAACAATGTGTATATTTTGTGTTGTTTATAAAAGAATGCAGGCAGGAAAGATAACTCGTGTTACCTTAAAATAGTATGCACTCAATGGAAATAACTGTCGCTACCACCAAATAAAATAGCATCAAGGGAGGCTACTCTTGTGCGCCTGCCATTAATTATGATTCCAAGTTTCCTCCAAGCTTCATCCTATAGTTATTTAGATCCACTTGTTGCTTTAAATAAATTCTAAAAAATTTGATGATTTTAAATTGAAGTTATAACCGCTCCGGTGGCCTAGTGGTTAGAGCGTCCGCCGCGGAAGCGGGAGGTCGTGGGTTCGATCCCCGGACGAGTCATACCAAAGACTTACAAAAATGATACTAACAGCTTTCTGGCTCGACGCTCAGCATCAAGAGGTTAGTGTTAGGACTGGTCGGCCTGGTGTCAGGATAAATGTGACTGGGTGGGACATCATGCTACATGTCTGCGGCATTATGCTCCAGTGCTAGAGATCTCTATAAACTGCCTCACTGCAGACATCGTAGCGATTTGACAGAAAAATTGTAAAACAAAAAGAACTTTGGATTTGCACAGCGTCGGTTGCATCTTGAACCGTTATTATCGTTTTTGTGCAGAATTTATTAAACATGTGTTTGCAGTGATACTTTTGGAGCTAACCATACGGTCACTTTATACTGAAAAAGTCATTCTATTTCTTTGAGATAATTCTTACCACAATCTTTTTAATTCACAACCGGACGTGATGGTGCCATAAGAAGCGTGTACACTAGCCATTCTCTCCAGATCCTGTAAAATCTATCTGATCATGCGTTGAGGACCGTTGACGTTTTCTGAAGAGCCTGCTTGGAAAGTCTGGGGAAATAGCATTTCAGGTATAGTGGACAACGTAGTTGCTGATATCAGCAACGGAGCTGTCACTGGTGATGACACATTCACCGGCATAAATTTGTTCCGCGGTCGTTCCAGAGGCAGAGGCTAATCTGGTAGCTCCCGCTTCTGGCTTTCTGAGGGCAGTATGAGCTGCTTTGGCAGAAATAGCTGCCAATGAGCTTCTCGCACTCAGGAAAACTGCGTGGATAAAAATATACCTACTAAGGACTGCTTATTTTAACTGTGAACATTCTTTTGGACATCTCTCTGCAAACTCCGCCTTGCGTCATGCAGCATTTCGTTAAGATGCATTGTAATACGTGATTGTTTCATGGTTATTATGGACAGCATATCCTTACTGAACGGTGAACCACACGGTGATTTCCGATATTTCGTACAATGTTCAGATTTGGGTTAAAAATTAAGGGATTAAGGATAATTGCATGAGCGACCCCTACCGGGGTGAGGTGGGGGACGCTAATTGTCATCGAATAAATACGTTGTAACCTGAATCTACCGAGGATAACGATCCTTGAGCGATTGAGCAGTTGATAAGATGGCTGTTAACGTAGGTGATATTCAAGAGAATGTCTTCCTCGTGCACTCTATTGCAGTCTATGACAGTGGAATGATAATTAATACCGAGGATGGATCCAATCGATTTAGTGATATCAAATCAGTAAACGTAATTTCCCAAGAGTGTGATTCTGGTTCTGAGCGTGGAGTAATTGGGTCCGATTTTAATGGAGATTTCCGAGGCGATGTTGGTGATGTTATAACCGCCTAGAGAGATCAATGGCGATGCTGTCATTTACGGCAATCGACTGTTGTTCGGGGGTGACATTAAAGAAGCTTTTCCTTATTTAGGCGATGATAAACGCAACCTCGTACGATGCCTGTTGGTCTAATTCTACCCGAGGATTATACCACACCGTATAAGTGACCTAACGCGAATCATACAACATAGTATCGACGAGAGCCATGTCTATGTAAGAAGATTGCTTCAAACGACGTAGAATCTCTAGGTCAGGTCCTCATACAGAATCTGATACTGATATGACGTCATCAGTCTTTGATTCAGAAGATGATTGAGGATATCCACCATCCGTTATCGATTTACACACCGACATTCTCCGCTTGTTTAGACCCAATCAGCAGTTTTTACCGGAAGACGATTTCGGCTGCAGGTTTTTTTCAGAGGCAAAGGTTGGTTCCATTGGCATTGCCACTGTGAATTATATTTTCTTTACGGAGGAATTGTGCAATCGTTGGACAATTTTGTCTACCATTCTCTCGCCGTTCCATTTTCTGGTGCTGGAGCCATACTTCTTCCAGCCCGTGAGTAAGGTTTATTCTCCTGGTCTCTTTTCTACGTTTCTGCTTATACAATTTCCCATTTCTGAGTCTTATATTTGTAAACCGTGCCGGTAGATGAGGTGAAACCACTAGATCTACTGACGACTGCTCCTTCAACCTAGCCGTTTATAATCCTTCTGGAATGGCTAGAGAACAAAAGACGGGTGGTTTGCTTGATGCATGGTCAGCATTGTCTCTGAGTTTTCCTTCCTCTTTGAGATCATGATAGTACGCTTTGGTCACTTCAACGAGAACCATAGTACGCTCTTTTTTCACCTGGTCGATTATTCAGCATGGTAGAGGTACCGTAAACTTTGATGATATTATTTTGCATTTGAGCCACCATCATGGTGAAGTAATCGTTAATGTAGGACGCAGATAGCCTGACACACTGTTGGATCACTGGAAGATCGTAATTTACAAATGTTTCGGCTCATTGTACATTGGGTTCGTCATATCGATATTTAAATTTACTTCTACTCGCGTATGTTTCATAAGCTTATGTTTGCTTTTCCCTCTCATACTGACGTATTTTTCGTTCTCTGGTCTGTATCACTTTCTCGTGTACCCTATCTTCTGCTCTGCTTTAAATTCTCGTCTCATCTCTGATAAATCTTCTCTCGCTTCTTATATCTTCTTGATTTATCTGTTGCAGGTTTGCCTTTTCCACTTTCTGTATATGTTTACTACTACGTTAAATTCCACGAGAAGGGGTTACATCGCCTTGGCACTTTCCAGGGACGGCGGTGTTAACTTCTGCAGCAGTCGATGTTGCTGTTGTTGGGAAGATTCATCTTGTTGAACAACTGGTCTTGCTTCATATCATAAATCGATGTGCTTCGTCGAGTTTACTCAGGATCATCCTGAAAAATTACCCAGTGACATCAGGCTGAAACGTCTGCTGACCTATCTTAACCTCGAAAACGCGGTGACGATAACTGCGCTTGCTGTTCAATAAACATTTTGAGGACATGATCGTGCTGACGAAGATTGGTGATCTTTTTTGAATGGCATATACTAATAAGGTGTGTAAAATGCATCAACTTCATTTTGATGGTGTTTCGGTGTCGTTTCTGCTCAGGTCATGCGATCTGGTGATGACTCCTCAGTACACCGGAACCACTTCTCAGAACACAAGCCGGGTGGGAGATGCTAGGGGTATCAACATCAGATTCATCATGACTTATTACTTTGGAACAGAACGTAGCGGGAGATACTAGTGGCTTTAACATCAGATCCATCATGACTTATTACTTTGGAACAGGAAATAGATTTATGTGGATCGACAGAGGAGTCATCGCAAATTATACCCCTATTATTGTTCATACCGTGGAAGGATTTCATTTCAATAATTCACAGTATGCCTGGATGGTAGACGTCAACGATACTGAAATAGGTTTGTAAGAACAACATCGATGAATAAGAAATTATACGTACTTCCTACCACTTGGCTGATCACCAAAACACCCGAATACTCTCGTATTCCCAGCTCAACACGTATGTAAATACTAAATTATCTACAACTGGAGGTACCATGACGGAAGTTTTAGCCATGTCGGGGAACACGATCAGATGTCTTTCGTTAGCCAACGCGGCAAGAGATGATACCAGTCAGTTTTGAAAATGTTAAAAATTAAGCGATCAGACAAAGAATAGATGCAATCTTTGGCTGCTGGTGTTCTTGGCTGCTGAAGCACGATTTCATTCGATGACTGAAATCGAAGAGGCGACAAAACACTATGTGGACAAGAACGCATAAAAGAATGATCCCATTCCAGTGCTACAGGCGGGCCGGGAAAATGATGTGGATTTTCTGTTTCGGTGTCGTCGGAATACAATGCCTCTCACACGGTTTATCTCATGTACCTTCTGCATTTAGTTGCGTGGGCGAACGCTAGAGTGATTTTTAAATTTTAGATCCAAGTAAACGTTCCCTCTCATCTGGAAATTTCAAGTGCGTGGACGTGTGACAGGAACGATGTGTCATTCAATCCTATGAAAGCCCTTTTTTGCTATATAACGGAACTACAGCCATTGGAAGTAATTTGCTGAAATTAATGACGACAATCACCGATACCAAATATACGGTTTTTCAATTTGTAATTTGTAGGACTGATTACAGAGCATGTCAATCCTGGCTTGATCTTATCCAACGACCTCATATAAGTACCAAGATAGTTGCAGACAGGATGTGTCCCTTGCCATCAACCACAATCACTTGCTCAAACGGACTACGGAAGTGTATGGCGATATCAACGAGGAGAGGTACATCATCGTTGGAAGAAGTTCATTTGTGCTGAAACAACCTGCAGTCAAACTGTCTCACATGTCCGTTTGAGTGATGCGACAACAGCAACTCAGAGACACCAACTATAAGTATTTTGAACTGTCAAAGTTTTGAAACGATCAAGAGTCAGCGAGTTTGATCAAAGCCATCGAGGGCATCGTCCATGATATCATCAAAGAGTTGAATCCGGGACACGTGCACGCAATCGTGAAAACAGGATATGTCAAACAATGTCGGTTTGCTCGAAATGAAGCCAATGATGCTTACCGAAAAGATTACAAAACTGTATGGTTAAAGTCGAATCAAACGAAAATGACTTCGGAGCAACAGAAAATTGCGTTGCTATCGACAAACGCATTTTGCAGTGCGTCGGCTTTGAGTACGAGGAAGATCATGGCAGTGATGGTACTCAACAGACTATCTGGCGGAGGTACTTCCGATGATGAATCTCTGATGCTGAAACCTCCTAAGGTCATACAAGCCTTATGATAGGGGATCATGTACGGACCATAGAAAGGTGGATCTCACTCTGGCCTGGACCGCATACCAATAAATGGCGTATTTTAAGCGGGACCAGCTCGTGAATATGCTGACACATGTTCTTAAGGACGGTCACGCCATCGTCAAAGTACACTTTACTCATCCTCATTGGTTTCTCAGGAGGTGTTTGTGAAAATGAACCTTTCCATGTACGAATCTCTGTTGGATGTGGTGGATCTTTCTCGAGAAATATTAACTTACGAAAACGTAAATAATAACGTGAAGAAAATAGATAACACTGTTTCACCTTTACAGATATGACCTTAGTGATCAATACACTATAACATTTCGTGTCGCTGTGGTGTTTTAAGTTTTATGAATACTTAGAACATGTGAATCTGCAAGCGGCTCCTGACGTTAGTGGATCTTGCAAAGTTAAACCAGATGACTGAGATAGGGAAGGATTTGTCGCTTAGAATTCCGACAAACCGGGATCTTATCAACAAGTTCTAGGACAGAAGCATTAAAGTGGGTCAAACGCACATCAAATTCCTCAAAGAGTATCTGTCACAGTTTGAAACGCTCATAAGGAGTTTCTTTCGGACTCAAAACTAAGTAATATAAGCCAACGAAACCCATCATTAACTTCAACCAATATCGACGCGAATCTGTTCTAAAAACGTCGCGAGCTAGAATCATATTATCGCTATTACCACCAGCGCAAACTTCCTCCTCGGAACATACTAACTATACATTCAAAGTTTACATCTACGAACATATCCCATCACTTTTGACGGCTCAAGTCGGACCTCAGTGACCTATTGGAGTATATTTTGTACATAATCTCTGTCTCCGCATTAAATTTGTCTTCACGTCTTTGCGTGAACATCCTAAGAATGCATTGTAAGCAACAAATAATTACGTTATTTGCCCAAATGTCAGTTTTCACCATGTGCTTAGCATTCCTTTGGGGATCTGTTTGTTTGTCAATTCCACGTTATTAATTGTATACAAATGTAATCTGGGTAGATCTGGATATTCCAAGTATTTGTTTTCAAAACGACACGGGTACTTTTTAGAAAAAGAGGCTTCATAGAATTCACCAGACTTCGTCAACGGCGAAATATGATTGACTCAAACGGTTATACTTTAATATATACTCTCATTAATTTAACACATTCAAATAATTTTTAACACGATGCGATCATGTTATTACTTAGTTTTGTCTGGGTACAAATAGTCTACATCGTGAAATGGTTCTTTGATGCCTAGATGTTATTTAAGTATAACCGTTTGCGCCAATCATATTTCACTGTTGACCTGTGTGCCCCATAGTGTACATGTTATATGGAATGAATGTGTAGTGAACAAGACAGTGCTTAATTCTTCCATGGAACAGAATTCCTAAAGCTGAATCGAGTTATTGGTAAGTAAAAACTTACTTTTGTATCTGCCACTATACCGTAATTATAAACGTAGAGTCGCAAACATGGTACATGTAGTTCTTTTCACCGGTGGTCACATGAGCAAGCATTTATCCCAAGATTCAAAATTCGCAAAAATCGCACGTTTCGAAGCCAGTAACTTCAGTTTCGTACAACGTAGAAAAGTCAATGATGGCTTGATGAATAGAAACATATCTCAGGAGTAACACAAACCATAGAGTTGTGTGCTTTTAAAGACGAACTAGCAGAAGGAAATCGAGGGTCATAGGAAGAACCATTTATTTATAAGTTACATACTTTCTCTTTTATATAGTATGATACAGAGGGTCCTATGTTAGAATTGGTCATGGCGGTAATCTAAGGTATTTTTGTCACTTTGTATGATTTATTTCCTTCAGATTGTTTTTTTCTCTCACAACATTAAGTTCGCGTCGAGCACATGTGGCATAAACAGCGTGCTACACTTGCTTCTTAGTAGTCAGATAACTTTTCTCTTACTTTTTGTTTTTCCCGACCATCAGTGGAAATGTTCCGAAGATATGGTGGCAAGCCTGGAATCAGTTATGTCAAAATAGTGATCACAGCAACATATTTTACTTCCCAGGTAAGAAGGTAACAATGACGAACTCTTGTTAAGCCATCGTCCAGACTTGCTCAATATCGAGTGTTATTATTAGTTATATGATATTTCACATAAGATATTAGGCACAGTCGGCTTTACTAGTTAAGAGTTCACATAAGAATGTTTGGACTGGAATTGTAGGTGATGCAGATGATAATTTGCAAACATCACTTGGACCAAAATAAAATTAATGCTGAACGACTAATACAGATGTCTATCATTTTCTTCCGCTTTGTAATAGAATCATGTAACTTATCAACATTTTGTTTGGCAGCTGACATCACGTTGGTTACTTATGTATTATTCATTATTCCTGATCCAATAAAGAATACGTAACCAGTCACCGACTCATTAAAGAATAAGTAAGCAGTTACTTATTCCCAATTCGAAATATTTTAATATCGTCTTGACTATGTATTCTAAATTCAATACGGAATAGGTTCCCACGTATTGCCGAGTATTAAACAATGCTACAAATATGAACACTCTCGAGGGCATTAATTGCTAGTAGTCCATGTCGACCCCTATGTTATGTGTAAACAAAACAATTAGTCAAACTCAAAACGGAGAAATACGAGTGGTATTATTGATAAAACTCAACACAGAAAGATGATCTATGATATTAACATTGTTATCTGAACCTCTTTTTGCCAATTCTTGTTAGGAATCGCCTCTAAGAGAAAATTAATCAAGCCGAGTCCGATATTTGTATTTGTGAAATAGACACATTTTGGAGATTGCATCTCTAGGGTTATGTTTAGGTCACTTAACAAGTACAGAAATGAGAAGGTTAGAAGGTTCCATAAAAGTGGCAGCTATGCAACAGACTATATCAACACTTTCCACCAACTGCTGAGGTGTAGCTAGAGTGTTTGGAGCCCGAGGACATGATTCATTATTACGCCTTCCGCCCCCCTAACTCTGAAACCCATTATTTTCATCAATAAAATCTCCATCACTCAATGTAACGTCAACGGCTATGAAAGAGAAGAAGAAAAAAAAACTAATGCATAGTTGCATATTTGCAGCAAACATTCCACATACAACATATTTCAAATCTCATTTTCGCGCTCCCACTAGTCTGGCGCTCGGGGACATATGTCGCCATCTGCCCCCCCCCCCACTCCCCCGCAACGCCTCTGACGAACTGAATGCCTGTTTAATGGATATTTAGTGGAGTTGATAAGAACATATTTATCACAGTAATTATAGCCCTCCAAATGTTTAACAGTTCTCATGCAGGCTCTGACATACTGAGCTTAAATGTACAGAAAGTGAGTGTGTGTTTGAAATTTTAATGTAGATTTAAAAAATGTCCAGTCATATCGCTACGATGTCTGCAGTGCGGCAATTTATACGATATCTAGCACTGTGGCATCATGCCCAAGACATGTAGCATGATGTCCCACCAAGTCACATTATCCTGACACCAGGCAGACCAGTCCTAATACTATTAGGCATATGTACAGAAAAGTGGTGCAGATGTAGGTAACGCCAGAGCTATCTTAAGATGACAATTGTTATTATATGTTCTGGAAACCTATTTATATGATTTGCTTTCAATCTTATATGATGTGCGAACTTCTTTATAAGATGTGCATTTGTACTTATATGATGTGCAATTTTCTTTAAGGGCTGTGTTTTCGTCATTATATTATTTACAAGACAGCCCTGGCGTTCCATAGAGGTGGACATGGCTTTAAAAATAATCGGGTTCATATAGATATGAATTTAAAAAATAGCAATTGCTTTACCAATCACATTACTGTTAATAGCAATGATGAAAGAAAACTTTAAATAAGAGACAGATAAAAAAAAAGAAAAATAACCTAACCAATTACCTAACCAATTACCTATCCTTTACAACAATAGGCAGTAACCTTTGTGTACCAGTTTGAGTTAAGAGATATGTCAATGAGGATGCTGTATTTGTGGGGATTGGTAGAGGGTTTAATAGTAATGTGATCCAGTATTCTCAAAGAAACATTATTGGCTACAAAGTTTACCTTCTCCATCAAATACATGCCCTGATCACAGTTATAATAGTAGAATATTTAAATGAAGAACATGTGTGAGCATCCTACCTTTACCATGGCCATAAAGAACAGATGTTATCAGGCCCCACAACCTTCTGCATACACTTCAAGTAATGAGTAAGAACCTGTTCTGGGTATGAAATTACTATCGATCAAGGAGAGTTAATGGATGACCACTCTTTTATTGCCCACTGATGGCAAATTATTTTTAGCTACATAGCCCTGCTTCATAATTAGGACCATATACCATCTGATCGGATCTGGAGCTACCGTATATACGCGTATAAGCCCGTTCACATATAAGCCGACCACCAAACTGAACAGATATAAACACTAAAAACTCCATGACCCGTGTATAAGACGACCCACAACTCCTAGACATTTCAAGATACAAGAGGTTAAGTTTTAAGTGCATTTATTTAGGCATGCTTATATTTTTTATAAACTTAACTACCGGTACACTTATTGAAAAAGAGTAACTCGTGAGTGGTCGATTTAACGTAAATGAAACAGCTATTAAGGACTAGCTGAAATGTTATCTGGAAGAATGCAATTTGGTCGAAATTATGAATAAAGCAGAATCTGCATCTAATATGTTTGGGGATAAATAAGGATTCAAATAACGCTATGCACGTTTTTCACTGTGTAGTACTAAACAGACTGATCTCTCTGATCAAAGCTGGCCCGTGAATTATATAGTATGTATTTACCTTTATTTAATTTCGTGTTGAAAAAAATCAGCAAAATATACACATGCAAAATAATAATAAAACCAATCTTAGTACTTTATAACCGTTGAATAATTGTCGGGTCACAAACATTTATTTTTACATGCCTATGTTTTAGGAAACGGAAAAAAATATTGTTTCGTGTCCCACGATTTACAGCTATTATAGTGTAGTCAACAAAAAGATCCAACAACTGTCCAATTTAAACATTGGCCAGTGGAAAAGCTTACCCCCCCCCCCCCTCTTCATGGCCTTTATCTTGTCATAAATGATTCAGTTTATACGCGAGTATATACGGTATTTAGGGTTGAATGAAAATGCATCAAACTCACATGCACTGCATGCAGAAGCTAGTGCTATCATAAAACAGAATTTACACAACGACAACTTTAGTTAAGTCCTGACTAAAGAACATATTCCGTTTATGAAACAGGGCAAAAGACTTTGGCCTTGTCAGGTCACAAATGTCCAATTGATCCCGTTTGTACCAATAACACCTCTATCATAGTTCCTGAATAGCTTGGAGATCATGAAGCAGTAGCCTTGATTGTATGATAGACTAATAGTTTCTCCTCTAAAAACAATAGAAAAAAGTGTCTGTTGTAGTACTGAGGTCCTCAACAGTGTGATGCTCTTCATGTCGCACCAGTACCTGAAACCCACCACTTTCCCTCAAACGCCATCTAAGTGCAGGGTCTTCTCAACTTGTTTCACCTAAAGAGATCTATTAGAATCACTTTTCTCTTCTGATCTCTCATTTTCTTATTATCTTCTGTACTATAATTAATGGGGGACGGTAGGCATAGTCCCAAAATCCCTCCCAGCTAAATTCGAAGTGAATCCATTGCCCAGGCATTCTGTTCTTGGACTGAATAGACAAATGTAGGCAGTTTCTGAGTCAACCTTGTCAAAAAAAAAGCTACCATCGGATGCCCCCAAATTACGCAAATCCGATGAAAGACTGACAGATGGATGGCACACTCAATATGAAGGGCGTGTCCCCTTCTTGACCCCAGGTCGGCTAGGACATTGGGCCTCCTGCTGATATGTCTTTATCTACCGCTATGTGCACGAGTGAGGAAACTTCACACCTGTATACATAGATTGCTTAGTTTTGGTCTCTACATTTGAGAATGTAGACCACCAAGATGTCGATTTAAGTTGATTTAAGTTGACCCTTGCAGAAATGAAACATGGTTAATATGCTTTTCATTTCAAGAAGGTTTATATGAAGAGATAATTCCTCAGACTCGTGATTGTCACTGACCATGGTGAACATAGGCAAGTGGGATCCATTAATGTGGCATCTGTGCTGAGTGTAACTTCTAGTTGGGAATTTCCAGAAGATTTCCTGCTGTGAGTCACTGTTTGGTTTACTAATAATGCAGTGTCAAGTTACTCTGGTTATGAGCATTATTCGTAAAGTATTGTACAAGCCCCACTTGTCAAAGGGTAAGTCCCACTTTGTCTAGGGGTATTGTACAACATATAATAATAAGAACTTAAACCCACTCCCTTTTGATACTCGTTATCTAAGAGATGACCGCCCTCTATATAATTGCCCGGTTCGAGTATGAGAATTGACAGAGTAAACTGAGCAGGTATATTGAACAAACAACTACGAGCCCCCGTAAAGATAACCAAATAATTTAATCAATTACATACACAATTATGAAGCTTCCTTTCATTAGGAACACACGCGGTTTAGAATTAAAACTTTCACCGAATTACAATAAGATTTGAAATAGATTTAAACAAGTTAGCCGTTCTATTACTGATAGTTTTAAATCATCATAGGATCGAGTGGTATAATCGAAGTCAATGCCTTGTTCTATTTCCATAACCTGCTATCCCTTAATCCCGTCACTGTTCAGTTCAATGTTGGCTCTAGAAAACCCTTTTTCTCTAGATAATCTGCACATGTGGATGTTCCCGCTCGATTCCGGACTTGTCCACTGTATCATGCGTTCACTGCAATTTCCGTCTCCCAATTCCTTTTCCGGTGAGATCTAAACTGACAGAAAAGTTGTCGCTTTGGATGGAAACCCAACTAATATGCCGTCTCCATTTTGAACTTTGGCTTGATCATGTACTTGTTGAGCTGATAATGAGTTTTATAATTTGCTTCAGCTTTCCAATGTCTTTAGGCACTAGAAATAGCCTGGCGAAAAACTTAGAGTGCATGGTCTGTGAACTCTCTCCACCACCCAAATATTGAATAATGACATGATTTCTGCAATGCCAGTTCAGACTGTGTCCATCATAAAAGAGGAGGTTGAATATATGAAATCTGAAACCCCTTCTTAACAACTTAGATTGCCTGTTCATTTTTCAAAAGAGGTTGATCCAAGACTGCTAGAAAGAAAATATATTTGGCCCCTCCCCACCCCCGAAATGTTCTCAACCGGCAGTCAGGCAAGAGGAGTCTGAAGTCATCAGCAGTTGTTGGAAGGGTTGAGGTATAGAAAACCTTGCATCCAACTCATTAAATTGCATCCTTAACGGATGTTCCTGTTGTAGATTGAAATTCAACTGAGGTAAAAATGATGCTGTTCAGCCTCTGATTAATTAACCCCTCATCATTTCACCATCATTCCACCAGCTTAAAAGTGAGTGATGGTCGCAAGGTAGGAAGATCAATGACAGGCTGATAATTGCATACATTACTGGCATGATTAGAAAGAAGCTGTGCAATTGGAAACTGGCAAAATCTGAAAAATTGCAGAGATATGAAAAGTCAACAAGGTTATCCATGAACTAACTGTAAATGTTGTCCTCTTCCCATAATAGATCCCTGACTCCATAAACTATATCCTAAGTATTAACAAGGTGGCGCCACTGTCTTTCACTGGAAATTTATCTCGCCAATGGTAGCACCATTAAAAACTGATCCGCATATTTGGATGGGTGCCTGGGCAATTATCATGGCTTGCCTTATCTTACTGGATGGCCAGGACGTATATTGATGAATGGTTAGTTTAGTGGCCAATCTGAATAGAACATGCAGAAAAACAGATGGATTGGTTAGAGTTATCTCCCCTTGATAGCGGTATTGGCTCCCAATCCTGTGATTTATTTTCAGTTACTACTGGAGCAGAAGGCATGCTTTATGTATGCAACTGTGGGGAGGTGCGAGGTTGTATGTGTATTATGACTGGGTAAGTATATACTAAGAAACATATTTTGCTAGAAAAAATTGGCTTTGTCGTACAATACAGTACTTCCAAAAACACATTACCCAATGATTTACCTCCTTAGGATAAGAAGTAAGAGGTGGACGAAGATACATCCCCTTACCATGGAGGGACCATCTCCGGCATTTGAGACAGCTTCTAGATAACCTGACTCCATATAATGGGGAGTGGTTTCTAATAAGAACGATTTTTTCTACTGCAAATCCAGCGGATGTCGTAAAGCTACATCTTTATGAAGCTGTCAAACAACCTGAAAAGGTAACCTTTTGCATAACAGGTAAATGTTCCTCCACAACGAATTGATCCTTTTACTAATATAAGATCTCTGATAAAAAACTGGAGAAGTATTCTCGGACCTCCATCCCACAACACGGATAATTACAGTTAGATAATAGTTTCGCCCATATGCAATGTTTATGATAAATGTCCAAACTTTGGTGTGGGATTAGTCCATTATGCTTAAAAGATAACCCACGTTGTTCAGAATGAAAGTGACATCCTTGATATAGCATCCTTCCCGACGTTTGATGGTATTATGAGGGATAATCTCCCTGGATGCACTCATTACACTTTAGTGCTCACACTGGGTCATGTCCAGAGAAAACACCAATTATTGCCAATATTTGATTACCCATGAATGGCAGCCTGCTCGTGCCAATGACAGCAGGGTCTTCGTGAGTGATATTGATTCATCTTGTTAAAACTGCGTATATATTCGTTCACCAATAGGAAATGTATTCACTGATTTTGCCTGCTGATTGCCACGGCGGTGGGGAGGCATGTAAAATGAAAGTTTTGCAGCCGTATAGATTTATAGATAATCAATAAAAAGTATTTTATTTTCAATAAAGATGTGACAAAAATAATCATAATTCAGATAGTTTCAATCAAACATGATGACTATGAATATTAAAATAACAAATACATACTGCTAAATAATAATAATACTAATAATAATAATAATAATAATAATAATAATAATAATAATAATAAATCAAATATAATTTGAAGATGATGACGTGGATCTATGGACCTCTCAGACTATAACAGTAATTTGTTTGTCCTAAACATGGCTCCATCTTTTGTACTAAATAATGTCTTCATCAAGATGTAATCAGTTTGAATTGTTACTTACCATATTTACCGTACATCTTGGGGCAAGATAAAATATATGATTTTACCTGTCCCATAACTTATGGTTAAATTATTTGTTACCAGGATCATATGTCCCAAATCTTATGGACATGAAACAAATCGAGCTGAATATGCCACTCTCCATCTCCACACATTACAGTAAAGTAGGCAAATATAATGCTTATTTGATAACACACTGAAAGAAACAACCTTGTATTGTAGTTATTTTTTTTTAGGCTTTATTGTTCATAAATAATTAAGTTGCAAATAAAAGAAACATATGTAGATATAAGCTATAGTCATGTGATGTAGCATACAATTTCAGGGTGTGTATTTGGTATGGTGAAGAAAAGAAATGACACTTTGTCCTTTGCCATGAAGATTTATAAATAAATTCTGTTTTGGTTTTTCTCAAGGGTCTCAACATGTTATCAAAGTGAAAATTGGACTCAGCAAAATCACAAACAAATGATGATGAGAGAGAGAGAGAAAGAGAGAGAGAGAGAGAGAGAGAGAGAGAGAGAGAGAGAGAGAGAGAGAGATTGCTTTAAGGCCCCGTCAATTCACATATGTCATGGTATAGATTACCAAATAACCAATGGTGCATTATATCTAGGTTATTAATATAAAAATATTTCACAAAAATTAAATTATTAAATATATTCACGGTGAGTGCAGATGACACTTAATGATGTATATGCTACTGAACACTACATATATCAATGCATGTTGGTATCAGTTATGACAAAAAGGTGGCAAGCTTGAGTGGAAACTAAACAACACTTGGTAGAGAGAAATAAAATCATTGTTTCAACTTGGGTTTTCAAATACAAAGGTATTTTATTTACAAGTAAGAAATACTGGAAGCTGACTTTTGAATTCTAATAGGCCGATATTTTATGTTTAAAGAAAGCTGACCCTAGGATATTTGACCTTGGTTTCTTTTTACTGGTATTCACGTGAATTTCAAAATGGATTGAAACAATGGAACAGGTGGGACTTTGCAAGTTACGCTTTGGGCAGCCATTCTATAAAATCTGTTAAAGCATAAACCAGAAATTGATAGGTTTAAATTGTGTGGCGTGATCACAAGAAGTTCAAATAAGCCATTAACTGAATAAAGAACTACTTGGCACTGGGCAAGTATCAGTTCACAAGGGTCACGAAAACAAAACAAGTGCTGCCATTACAAGCTATGGGCAGATAATTAAGGAAATATTACATGGGAATGAAAAATGGCTGACACAGAAGGAAAATATAAATCAAATCAGAATCTGTAATGAAACAAACACCTAATACAGCAAAACATAAACTATAATACAAATACAAGTTCTCTAGACGTTAATACAAATAAAAGCAATTTACTTACTAGGAAACACACAAGGGTAAAGAACACTGGTGAATATTTCACTCTGTGGCAAGTAACATTTAATATATTATTAAAATCCAAATAAAAGTAGACAATTTTATTGTGAAATGAAACCATAATGAAATAAATAAATACAGTATATATCATAGTCTATATATATTTCTTGATGGGAATAGTGCCAAGATAACATAACAAATAATTTAAAATGCTTTGTAAATACTGCTTGAGTTTTTGAGTTTCCAATATTCCACCATTGCATCTAGATTTATAACATGTGGTCAGAAAGAATGGCGTGAGAAACACTGACCATTTGTATTTTATTAGATTCATTAAATTTAAGTTTGACTGCATTTTGGGACATACAAGTTTGGAATTTTTTCATTCCTACAACTGATATTATTAATCGTTGTACCAGCAATGTGATGATATTATGAACTGAAAAGGGTGCCCATAAAATTTATGTAGGTTGAAAATCACAATGATAATACTGCATTATGGAAAACCATGTTATACAATGTGGAACAGAACAAGAAAAAAAAATAAAATTGGTAAACTTCCAGTCAATGGGTCACCACCTACCAGTGGCAAAGGGAGGTAAATGAATATGTTATATACAAAGGAAAGTCCGATTTTTTTCATCTTTCTGGGAATGATGGATTTCGGAAGGAACCAAGTTAATGTCCTAACGTGAATGTGATTGATGAATATATGTAACTGGAAAACCATTATTTTTAATTACATTCACCACGACAATGGTCTCTGAATTCAGATCCCTGAATACACAGGTTTATTTACTACCCTTAGTGAAAATCATACAGTTTGGTCAAAGAACTTAATGAAGAACATTACCCATTTTTCGTTGAGCCAGTTATCTTGAACTTTGACCATTTTATCTCAAAATCAATAGGTTTCCTGCGTATTAAACATGCAACCCCTCCATAACCTTTGGCCTCATTGCCAGAAATAGAGATAGTATGCAAAATCTTTTTTATTCTTTCAGTAACATGAAATTGACCTTTGATTTTTAAACAACATGTTCATGTTTCTATCTTACCCAATGAGTAAGTCATGAACTAACTCTGGTGAAGATGCATCGTTGTTTACCTAAAAATGCATCTGCCGAAACTTTTACTATTCTTCCAGTCATTGTGACCTTGGCCTTTGTATCTCAAAACTATAGGCTTTTCCAAAGTCCAAGTGCAAGTCAGCCTCAACATTTGTTCCAAGTATGTGATGTTCAAGTAACAATATTATGTAGAAACCATTTTTTTTTTTTTGCAGTCATAATAACCTTCACCTTTTGACTCCCAAACAGTCTTCCACCTTACCTCATGTAGAAACATTTCACAAAGCATGGTAACATTATAATGTGAAGAACTGAATTATTGTATAGGAACCATTTTCTTATTCAAGTCATTCTGACCATAATCTCTGACTTTTTTCAACTCCAAATCAACGGGCTTCTTCATTACATCAAAATCAATCCATCCACCAATTTTGGTAATTGTAGATAGTGGAAAGCACATGTTCTTTGTCAGAAATCAATTTTCTTACTTTCAGGTAAACACACCCTTCAGGTAAACACACCCTTACCTTTTGCCCCATGGTCCCACAATTGATAGGTTTCTTTCTTACACCAATCATATGCCATCAACAATGTTTGTTAACTGTAAATGGTGGACAACTTGAGAGTTATTATCCAAAAATGTAATTATTAACAGGCTGTTTAGACATAAAGAACAAGGATGGACTCCATTGCTTGTAAGTTACTCAGTGAAAAGTTGATACAAATGGGTCCAAGTTGCTAAGTATTGTTTAAGTAATGTTACACAATCCATGTGACTAAAGAGTGCTCCGTCAGACTGGTCCACTATCCTGTCAACTGCTATTTTAGACCTACAGCAAAATGTGTTAGAATGGAAAAACCTAATTTTGTACTTTTATGTTAATACCATATATACTTTCTTGTAAGTCAATTCCATCTACAAACAACACTGACACAGATTGGCCAGTGCATAATCTACTGGCTTATCAGATCTATGCTGCTTGTTCTACTGATTACTCTCAACAAACTGCTTAGACCGAGTTATGATGGCACATTATGCCGTAGTAGATCTGTCCAGCTTGCAGATAAATTTCATTTATGAGTTAACTGAAGTGAATTGGGACTATTACTTTTGCAAGTATCAGTTGCATTGGTTGTGCTGATGTAATACACCAAAAACTTCTTTTAAATCAGTAAAACCAGCAAAAATAACATAAACTCATCAAATATAAGATTAATATTCCTTACTTAGCATGGATCCAGACTGGTTAATGACCAGACATGCCAGCTCCCGCATTATGCGCATTGTAACAGGGGACACAGTCTGGTCAGACTTAGTGTCCTCAAACTTCTGAAAAATATATTTTAGATAGTATTTTTCTGTTTGATTTTTCATTGGCTATGAGATAAGTATTTTATTGAACATATATTAAGACTATATCTCAATGTAATTCCTTCGTTATAAAAACATGTATATCACTCCCTCAAAAGCTTGCATACAACAGTGCCACCCCCCTCCAAAAAAAAAGAGACCCAGACTGCATCATTTGCATGGCCACAAGTAACTGACAGACCTACGAAAAATTAAGAAAGGGATGGACATCATGGATAAGTGGTTGAATACACATTTCATGATCATATACTTACGAGCAAACACTTGATCAGCACAATTTATAATAATGTTGGGAATAACTGTAAAATATAACTTTTCCTAATTAAGTTCTTTATTTCTCTGCGTAAATTGTAATTGTCAAGATAACAAAAATTGCTGAAAAACACGTAAGAAGTTTAACACATCGCATGCGTAACAAATAACAAATTGAGTATTTCACCACTGCTTTTTTCGCATCAAATGTAAAAACAGTAAAACCTGTTATGAGAGACCACCCATTCTGCCAATATAAAACGGTTTCTCAAGACAGGTGGTCTCTCATAGCAGGTTTGTACAAAAAGATCAATTTCCAAAGTCCAGTTTCAGATCAATTTAAAGAAAAATAACCAACATTACTGTACTTATATTATATGCTTTATTGATACTTGCTAAAATATTGTATTAATTCATCCATGACCAAATTGTATTTCAATAAAAATATACTTCTGTCATTAAACATGAATCACATTTACCTTTGAAGATTACATGTACATGTATTAGCATATGAACTCTTTTCTAATTTACTCGTTTTCCTTTATAACAACCTAGATTTGTTTTATCCATGATTAAACCTCCTTGTTGTGAGCCGTCCGCTCTTTTTCACGTCTTTCAGTTTCAATAATTATTTTCTAAAGCCTTAAAAATTGTCTCTTTTTAGTTGGAATTTCATCCATTGTTATTAAGGTTCTAGGTCTTAATGTATCGTATGTAAAGACGGTTTTGACTTGGCTTTGGGAAAATATGAAAAATCAATACATGTGCATTGTATATCTTACAATGAATGAAATAAAAATAATCAATTTATCTCATCCAGAAACAGAACCATTTACTCATCAACGGCTTCATTCAAAGATGACATACAAGGATTAACTCAATAAACAAAGTGTGTAACCCGGTCACACCAATTTGAATAGACGATAGCTTTGTTGGGATGTTATCACTTAACGTCAGGGGAAAAACAAAAAAAATCACAAGTCCTGAACACTATCAATAGAATCTCACAAATAATTTTCTCTTACTGGTTTAAAAGAAACTGACCTTATTCACCTCCAGGCAGTACGGATTAACACTCAAGACAAGCAAACAATATACACGACCACTTCATCAATTTCGGCACTGCAATGCCAATTCGTGACATGCACATTAGCCAGGTTTACGGACTGTAACGTCCATTTCTGGTAGCTATAAACCTTTTATTTAATATAATTATCATTATTCTTTTCGTGGTTTTTTTTTCTCAATAATCAGAACAATCGTTACTAATCAAGTAGTCATTATAATCAACTGATTACATATAGGTCAGTTGTGTCTATGTTCTCGCGATACGGCCGTTCATGTGAATGCTGGGTCATACATATGATGGAATCGCATCACAATTATTATTTCCAGTTCCGAATGTAGTTCTAGTCTATTTTTAGAACATTTTTTCCTCTCTCATTTTGGTGGTGATAGAAGAGTTATATTGATGCATTTTTGGAAGAGATTTAAAGGTAATTGTTTATTCTTGAGAATATGAGCTCAGAGAGTGGTTGTCTGTGTGTATTTTGTACACATTGAGTAATAAGGCCTTGGTGATGATCCGGAAGTGAAATCTGTGTTCTGTTTACATGCTGTTCTGTTTACAATGCAGCCACTAAAAAAAAATGCCGGTGAACCCTTGATAAGAACTTCACCGTGAAGTCTTCTTTGGATGTATTTTAGATTAACATGTGATTTGTATTGATTGTCACACAGTTGAAAGGTCAGTACTGAGAAATATATATAGAGAACACAATGTAAAATGAATTGTGATGTATATCCTGATCAAAGAAAAGGTGTGGTAACAGTAAATGGCTTAGTGCATTAATAATTATTCTGTTTCCCTGATTCCTTTGCACTGGATTGAGCATTCGAAGCAGGGAACCATATTAGGGAATAATCTATAGTCTGGTTTATAACAGAAACTATACAACCCTATACGCAAATTGTATATATCGGTAGCCAGTCTATTTTTTTTTTGTAGAATAGTATGAACGGTGATTGTTAAAGGATTAAATAATGGTCGTTGGATTATATCCTCATTTTTACGATGCAGTTGTTCATAGCCGTGTCAAAATGTATATTTTGCCAAGACACCGCGGTTCAGTTACTATTAATACTTGCTGTAAGTCCAAACAATACAGACCCTGAACTGACAGCATATTATGTAATATCAGATCAAGGTCTATACTGTTTACAGTTCGACTCAAGTTATAAGTGAGTATGTGTCTTTTCATATACTGTTTGAAAATGCAAAGGCACACCGATGGTTGATGTGTTGTCTGTGACATAGGTTAGTTTCGAATGTGTTGTCTGTGACATTGGTTAGATTCAAATGTGATGTCACATTCCTGTCGCCAACATTAGCACAAAACTTTTCAATACCATATAAATATTTGTAATTTGTTGTGAAAATATCTCACTCAAAATGAACATTATCAGCGTTGGGGACCGTTAATAATTGATATACTGAATGATGGAGAGTCTAGACACATTAGCAAAATTAATAATACACAGAGTACTGTCTGTTTGTTCAATATTTGGATAATATTAAAAAAATCACCATGATTATTCTAGAGCCATGAAAATATTGAGGCCTTTTAAATGAAAGTTACATGTAACTATTAAAAGAAAAAACAGAGACACGGATTGATCCAAAAATGAATTTGTTGTATGCAAAAACATGTAACCCACTACACATCCGTGCATGCAAATATAAATGGAGGCTCTGAGAGTTTTCGAAAATTCTTTGAAATGAATGAAAACAATTAAGTAATTCTAACTAGAAATTCCAAGGTATTAAGGGTCTTCCTAACTCCTCTACCTGATATATAGACATACTCTGACTTTGACCTTTCCTGAGGGCCAGGCGAATGGTGGGAGTGCATGAATATGAAATGATTGTGTTTACTGATTTCAGCTGTTCAAGTATGCTATCTATCCATTTCAGGGTTTGTGATTAAAACACTATACAATTTTTACCAAATCTTAACCAAGAATTTAAAATGACATTGACCATGCAAGGGTGTCAGAGTAAAAGGGTACATGAATATAAACTGGACAAATTATACATTTATACAGCTAGCCGTCAGAGGCATTGCAAGTTGCGACTGTCGAGAACAAACTTCAAAAAAAAAGCTTCACCAAGTTTTGAGAAGACTTAACCTTATTTGGGGGTCTAAGTGAGGGTATGTGTGCACCATCAGTATCAATGGGCATAGTCTGATATCTATTGACATCCCTCTAAGATTTTCAAATGACTTTGACCATGGGACCCCGAGTGGCCGAGTGGTCTAAAGCGCTGTCCGTTACAGATCACTGCCATCTCACCTCTGTCTGCATGGGTTCGAGTCTAAGATTCGGCTAGTGTAGTTATGTGAGAAAGCTTGCCAGTAGCTTCTCGTGGGTCGGTGGTTCTTTATGGGGGTTTTCCGTGTTCTTCCTCCACCATTAGTACTGGACGCCATGTATAGCCTATATTGTGCTGAAAAATGGCGTTAAACCATAAAAAACAAACAAACAGACTTTGACCATGCCTGAATACTGGACAGGGGTGCATGGATTTGAAAGAACAGAGCTTCCTACTTCAACATTCTATGTAAGCCAGCTATCGCTCCGATAGATGTGACTAATGACCATACAGATAAACTTTAACCAAAACCTTAACAAAAAATGTTGACATTAAAATAAGTGATACCTACATCTCACCTGCGCTAGAAAAAGGTGAGACAAACATTATCACAATTTGAACACTGCCTTTCTTGTGACCTGGGAACACAACTAATGGCCTTTGCTGGACTGACTTCACACAGACCTGTGAGGAAATATAGACATTCATTAATCAGTGGATAATATGTAAAGCCATTGCAAGGACCTAAATAAACTTATGCCTTGGACATGGCTGAGTGCCAGCCATTTGAATGAAGTATTTCTTAAAACATCATTTCATTTAAATCAGGAACTATCTTTCTGTTTTTAAAATGTATTTACCTCCATTGAGACCAAAAAATAAAAGTAAGAAAGAAACGATTCAAACATATTTTAAATATTGTTGCAATGGTGGAAAATCTAATCAGGTCATCTATATAAATACCTACTGAATTTGATTTGTCTAGAAGCTTTGCTTAATTGTTAAAAGGTTTTACTGAAAACAGTCTATGCTAAAAACATCTGTGTCAAAAGTGGAAAATTGTGGTAATGGACTGAGAACCTAAGCAGGTCATATAACTAAGGAAAATGATAAAGTGTACAATTTCATGACTCTAAGTTTAATAATTTTCATCTTGTTGCATGTATGTGAATTTATGGCAGAGATACAGACTTGTAATGAATCATTATACCCCAGTTCTGCAACTTGAGGGTGGTCATAAAAATAAATTATTGTTTCTTATCATTGACCCAGGATTTAAGTTCAAACATATTAGGGAAAATGTTGTTTAAATACTTAGCATTTAAAAAACCCAAACAATTGCTAATATTCTAAAATTTTGTTTTACTTTATTTCAACTTGTTACTTCTGATATATTAAAAATAATTAGACTCATTAAAATGTCATGAATTTCTGATCTAAATGGACTGTTGATATTGTCAAATGTGTTGGTGATCCTGCATTTAAACTCTTATTTCATTCATCTAACTAACCAATGTTGAAAAATCTAGTTATTAAGTACTCCAAGGCACTATCAAAACTAAACAAACAAACAAGGGCACTACCACCACGACCACCACCAAGAATGTACCGCAAACGATTACACACAAAGCGGTACTTAAATTAACTTGTAAACTCAGCGTGCTAACCAATCTAGAGATAGCACATAAACTACAGGAAGGAGGGAACCACATTACCAAAAATTATCGAATAGGAACCAAAAAACTAAACAAAAACAAAAACATTACTGTTTTGGAAACTCCCCCCCCCCCCCTGCCAACGCTAATCAAATTAGGTACAACTGGCACAAGATACAGATTAGAACCTTATGTAAACAAACCAAGATTCTGCCCCAACTGCCAACATTGGGGCCACTATAAGGTTACCTGTAAATTTCAAAACCAATGCAATAAATGCGGGGGGGGGGGACCACCAAAGGGAATGTAACAGGAAAAACCCAAAATGCTCTAACTGCAGAGGCCAATATCTCCCTCAATCCACTAAATGTCCTTATACCATTAGGGAACAGACTATAATAGGGATAATGAACTCTCGAAAATTATAAAACAGCTAAAGTTACATATGACAACTCCATTAAAAATAAAAAACAAATAACGCCATTAGCAAATACACAGAAAACCAAATTAAACCTAACAAAGGACAAGCTCAATAACAATAATAACAATAATAACAGCAATCTAACAAACCAGGCTGCAATATTTTCAGAATTGGGTATAGTCATCACTAGACTGGGCAAATTGATTTATGATTTAAATTTAACTGATCCAAGATCACAAAATAACATTCAATCATCGATCAAGAATGTCCTAACCCAAATTGAGCATCAAATTCCAATAAACGTCCCTAATACAAATGGATAATACACCAAAAGGGAACGTTATTATATGGCAATGGAATGCAAGAGGATTGTCAAGCAATATTAATGAACTAAAACTAAAACTCATTAACACTAGCTATAAACCTGACATCATTTGCATTCAAGAAACCAAACTTTCTGCAAACTCGAAAACATTGCCATCAATTACAGGCTACTCCCCAGGCTATTTCCAACATAGAAAGGAAGGCCCGGGGGGGGGGGGGGAGGATTAGCCATATTCGTAAATAACACCGTACCATCTTTTAACATAATACCAATAACATCTAAGAAAGTTAGCAACTCCCTAACAGAAATTCAATCTCCATCAGTAAACACCGGAACTACTAAAATTCAAATATTCAGTGTTTATGATCCTGGAGGGGACAATAAAAACACTCATACTTTGGTACTTAAAGCATTAACTCAATATATTGAAACCGGGTTGGCGATCATCTGCGGGGATTTCAATGCCCATCATGAGGCGTGGGGGGGGGGGGGGAGATGGCAGACGGAAGGGGGAAATGGGTGGAGGAATTGATTACTGAATCTACCCTTACTCTACTCAATGATGGAACCAAAACCAGACTTAGTCCAGTGGACGGCACCCTATCCGCCACTGACCTCACCTTGTGCACGCCCGGACTGGCGCAGGTGGCGAAATGGGAGGTGGACCAATCTGACCCCATGGGAAGCGACCACTTCCCAATAATCACCACCCTGCAGATGGCCGTCCGGTGCGAATCCAATATTAAAATACCCAGGTGGAATTACTCTAGAGCTGATTGGGACTCCTTTCAAGAAATATTAAATAACATCAACCCATTAGACATAGAATCTAATGATATTGACATATATTATGACAATCTAATTAAGATCATAACTCAGGCCGCCACTAACACTATACCTAAAACTAGCTGTCAACAGAAAAAAAACTTAGTGTACCATGGTGGAATAATGAAATTAAACAAACTCGACAAGCCAAAATTAGAGCTTTAAATCAATTTAAAAGAGCTAACAATACAACTCACTTCCTAGAGTACAAAAATCATGATAATAAGCTCAAATATCCAATTAAGCAGTCCAAAGAACAAACTTGGCAAAAGTACAATTCATTTTAGAACAAACTCCAAACAAGTATGGGACAAAATTAGAACCATAAGGGGAAAGCACACTAACAGCACCCCTAAAATAAACAATACCAGTAATTCTAAAGAACAAGCTGACTCACTAGCACTACATTTTAAAAACACTAGCAGCAATAATAACCATACCACAGAATTTCAAAAACATAGAACTCAAACGGAAATTAAATTTAGATACATGTTTCAAGATCTAGGACCCAAAACTTCCCACTTAAATACAGAAATCACCATCCATGAATGGGATCAAGCACTAAAAACTAAACGTGAAACCTCACCTGGGGAAGATCAAATAGGTTATGTAATATATAAAAACTTACCTCTAACCCTAGTAAAATTGATCATAAAAATGCTAAACATAATCTGGAACACAGGAAAGCTACCTAAAAAATGGAAAACAGCGATAGTAATCCCCATTTTAAAACCAAATAAAGATCGAAATAACATCTCATCATACAGACCCATATCACTTACTAATAACATCAGCAAAATCATGGAAACTATTATCACCAATAGACTTAAACAACACTTGGAGAGCAATATCTTGATATCTCCAAATCAATGTGGGTTTAGAAATAACAGATCCACTACGGATCAATTAATAAAATTAAAATCCGCTAATAAGCTTGCTTTCAACAACACAAAAAAGCGGATAGAAACTTAATTGCGGTATTTCTAGATCTGGAAAAAGCTTTCGACCTTGTATGGACTAAAGGCCTAATAGCTAAATTAAACCATTACGGTATTACAGGTCGAATATTTAATTTTATACAAAATTTCTTAACGGACCGCAAAATTATAACCAGGGTAGGGGCAACCAGCGCCGGATTAAGCACCGTGGAGGCCCATAGGCAGTCAAACTTTTGGGGCCCCAGACACACGGTCACGGTCTCATGGGGGCCCCTGTAGGCCCCTGATGGGGCCCATAAAAGTCGCGGGGCCCATAGGCAGTTGCCTACTCTGCCTAATGGGTAATCCGGGACTGGGGGCAACTTACTCTGAAGAACACATCCTTGAAAATGGAACTCCACAAGGAAGTGTTCTCAGCCCCACCCTATTTAACCTTATGATAAATGACCTTGATTTAAATTTGGCAACACCCCAAATTGAATTATCCCAATTTGCGGATGATAGTTGACTATGGAGAGCAGGCAACCCCTCCAACCACCAACACATGGCTGAAATACAAAACAACCTTAACAAAATCGGAAAATGGGCTGACAAGTGGGGATTCAAATTTTCGCACCAAAAAACGGTAGCTGTATTGTTCTCTCCTCATAGGTATTTCAAAGTCTATCCTAAACTTAATATACAAAATCATGAAATTAAATTCGTAAAAGTAGCCAAATTTCTGGGTATGTACTTTGATGAACATCTAACATGGGCTCACCATATCGACGACTTAGTTAATTGATGCAATCAAGACCAAAATCTGTTAAGAAGCCTCAAAGGAACGCAGTGGGGTGCCAATGAAAAAACAATTTTGACTTTAAACAGGGCATTAATAAGATCAAAACTAGACTATGGATGCCAAGTTTATACCACGGCTTCCATCAGTCAACTCAACAAATTAAATAAAATACAGAGGAAAGTCCTACTCGTAGCTACTGGTGCACTACCATTCACGTCCACAGCCGAGTTGCAGGTCTTGACTGGGGAACCGCCATTACACTTAAGGAGGCAGGAACTCATATTGAGATATGCAACTCGACTGTCGACACATGATAAAACGCACCCCACCCTGGTGGCTATTAATAAATGTAACACTCTCTTTCTAAAAACCCTAGAAAACAAAAAATCTTTTGGAAAAATAGCACATGAATTAAAACATCAAATACTAGTAGATATATTCCAAGTAGAAACTAATCAAATAACTGAAAAATAACCTTGGAATAATGTACCAATAAAAGTAAATACCTCCCTTGTAGGAAAAGGTAACAAAGAAAATCAACAACAGTACCTAAAAACACTAGCAATTGAAACTATTGACCACCAGTAACAAAATTATACACAAATTTACACGGATGGCTCCAAAATTATAAATCCTTTCAAAACAGCTGCAGCCTGGGTCATACCAAAACATAATATCCAAATGGGCAGTCGTCTTCCAGACCATTGTTCCATTTATACAGCTGAATTTTGGTACATCTTTGAATCTTTAAAATGGATACATGATAACAAACCAAACAAGACTTTGATTATTAGTGACTCGCTTAGCGTCCTTACTTCCATTAAAAATAATAACACTAAATCTAGGAAAAATTTACTTGCACAAATTAATCAAATCATGAAATTAATCGGCTCTCAAAAACTGACCGTCGAGTTTTTATGGATTCCATCCCACATAGATATAAAAGGGAATGAATTAGCAGACCAACTGGCTAAAAATAAACTCTCCGAACCAAATTACATGCAGCTCAAGTATAGTCAGACTGAAATCTACAGTCTGATCTATTCAATGATCAATCGAACATGGCAAAAGGAATTGGAACTAAACAAACAAGGGAGAACTTTACATAACATCATTAAGGAAGTTGATAGAAACATATTAACGCCTAGGTGCAGCAGTTTTGAACAAACTAAAATAAACAGAATAATTCTAGGAAAAACAAAACTGGCTTTGGTAAATATATAGGACCTTTCTCACACAGCATCAATTGCTTCAGCTGTAAACTACCTGAAGACTTACACCACATATTTAATAACTGTAAAAAGAACCAAAAGGAAATGAAACTATTTAGATCCAAACAGCTAAACATCTCTGCACCAAGTACATACCCGGAAGTAATTCAATTAAATAACACTAACCCTCAAAAAACAATCCAAAATATAATATAATTACTTAGAACATCAGGGCTTATCGATAAAATATAAGATTAAAAAATTAAATTACACCAGGACCAAATAACACAATAATCCTGGTTCTTAACCTTGTATTTTCAAATAATCACATCCACACGGAATGGGAATGTACAGGATCAGAAGGGACTCCGTTACTCCGTAAGGGTAGCCCACCTACACTACGCTGGGTAAAACGTACCACGGATGATACCTGTGCTAACCAAACCTAACAGGATGCTGTAACGTTAATGAAATTACCAGGCAAAAAGATAAACATTGAAATATCCAAAATAACAACGTATAGAACAATATAAAATAAACAAACAAGTGTCTAGTAAACCACCTCTCTTCTGTCTGCTCTTACAACTCTCCCTATATACAGCCTCATTGACAGCATTTATACAACTAAATTATGATTACAATTCAGATTAGAACCCCAAAAATCCGGGATATCCTTATGGTCTAAACGTGACCATTTAAAAGAGTCTCCCGCTTTATGGCCTCAAATAGATATTATGAGGTAGTCTCAACATCCAAAGACTATCAGGCCCGGCGACACAATGTTGCAAATAAAGAAAGTTATTTACTCTAAGTCACATCCTTAAATTAATAACATTATAAGGTAGTCAATACCCAGACTATCAGGCCCCGCAGCACAAGGCTGCATCATAAACTAAGCCATAAGAACTAAGGCCTATAACATGATTTAGATGGTCAAACCTGACCATCTAGCAAGACAGCTCATGCTGCAATAAAAATTCACACAATTTCCTAAATTACTCTAAAAACTAAATTTTTACGTTGAATAACTACCAACGCGAAAATAGGCTGTCATATGAGGTTGTATGCTCTACTTTAATAACAGCACAAAGTATTCCAAACTGTTAAGGAAGAACATGGAATGGACACGACTGGAGGAGGCAACATCAAGATGGAGGAACAACAACAAAAGCAAGACACCCAAGAAGGACACAGGTATTCACCAGAAGAAAGAGGGAACTACGGTTACACCCTGTAACACTCCATCAAAAAGCCCTTTTAAGGGCTATTTATACTTACAGAGTTTCCTTTTGGCTCAGAAACTCTATTCGACAATCTCGTTCTTCAAAATCAAACTTGATCATGTTTGGCTCTCCACCATCAAAATTAACAACCCATTTAATCTGACATTGACCAAGCTACCTATGTCACTTGACATACCTAGTTTACAAAATTTATAGGGAACACACCAAATGTACACTCTGTACTAGACAAAAATTAGAATGTTAGGATGATTAGGAAAAAATATAACTTGAAAGATTGACTCAATTGCACAGGTGGCTTACACAATATCGGTATAGGGTATCCACTAGCAAAAACTGGACTCGATTTGATAAAGCTAGAGCGTGCCAGTTCACAGATCCTTTTCCTCGGCCAGACATAAACACCAGCAAAAGACTAGATGTGAAAACCATTTTTCACTAGTCATCATTTGGTGCCATTGCACCTCTAGCACTGCAGCTTCCGATAGGCTGATAGGGTTGAGTGCGTGGCTGTTCTATTCCCACTCCCCTAGGTCTCTCATTCATGTCGATAGCCCCTTCTAGGGGCGCGACATGACGACCAAATTAAATAGCATACTTTGTATGCATAAATGCCTGTGGGGATGTGGCACCATTCCTTCCCCACGGGAAAATCTAAATCGCTACCATACTAATTGGTAGTGTAAAATAGTGAACATATGACCCTTCGTGGCCGGTTTCACATAAAACCTTAAATACTAATACTATTTAGTACTCATGGCAAGATATTACGGTTTTGGTTTTTTCTTTCCTTCTTTTTTCTTTCCTTCAGTAGTAATTTTAAGTGGTAATTTTAACATAATATTGGCTATGTTATGATGCGGAAATGTTAACATAGTTCCTTTTACAAGGATGTACCAAGCTGGCTCGGGCTGACCTGGGCATGTATTAAACCTGTGTACCTTGGATAATGAGTTCAATGCAATGTCAAACGAATTGCCACAGCTCGTCACATGACATTAGTGTATTGTATATATTATAATGGGGATTTAATGTATACATGTCTGTAAGAGATGCATAACCTTTGGATTGTCTCTTGTTCTAAAATTGTATAGTTTATAAGGGTTGTTGGATGTTAAGGGGCAAATTTATGGCGATCTAACAAGAATACATTAGTTGAGATCAGAGAACCATTAATTAGATGTCTTGAAAATAGACGCGAATCAATCGTCATTCTGCCATGTTCGGAATGTACTTTCGCGGAGAGAATGCTATCTTTCATTAAGCATTTGTTTGAACAGCAGCCAGACGGACTATTAGGGGCACAGTAAACGTTATTTTTAAGGTAAAGCTGTCACTATTGAACAATCGCAGAAACTCTGTAACTATCAAACTGCCAGGTCAAGCTGACCACGATTGGCACCATTGGAAAAGGTGGCAAAGACATTCGACTGATTGGTTACGCTCATTAAGGAGCGTGTTTCCCATACAAAATTGTCTAGGTTTTAATATCGTCTCATCGAAAATTTTAATCAGACTAAGCTTTTCTGCAAGAGAAACCAGAACATGCTCAGGGGAATTTGCAAGAAATTCTCTCGTAGAAACTGCTGTCCAAGGATCCGACGAACGGATTTGGATGGACGTAAAGCAAAGGGATAAAATAGCTCCTGAGAGGTGCAGTCTTGAGACGTGTATTCCTGAGACGTGTAATTTGAGACTTGTAATCCTGAAACGTAGAAGAATTATGTGACTTAATCCTGCGACGTATAAATTCTGAGAGTATCCTGAGACGCATAGTTGAAAGTCGAATCCGGAGATCCAGAGGTCTGAACAGCTACAGTGGAAGTCGAGCGAACCGATGAACACGTTATGCAATCGTACGAGACGTTGAATTCGATTGTTCACTCGATCCTTTGATGAACTAAATCTGCCAGTAGACATATCATCTATTTTATTTAAATCCATTTGTGCTTTCCTTTGTAATTCGAGAAAGTCTTATTTTCTAAAAGCAGGTATATTCCTAATATAATGACTTCGCATAGTTGTTTTATGTAATTGATTAAATTGTTTCTTTACCCGTACGGAGTGTTTGTTTGTTCTATATATCTACTCAGATCTCTATATATTTGACAACTTATATTTACTCGAACCGGGCAATTACATCGAGGGCTGTCAACCTCTACATAACGAAAACCAAATTAAGTGGGACACTTAGTTATTAAAAACCCCGTCCTGCGACATTGGTAAAGGAGAATGTTTGAATCACAGTCCTTAATACAACTATCAGTTTACAAGAAAACACTTGATGATTCTATAAGAAGGTTTCATAGCATAAAAAATGAATATTCAAATTGAAAATACTTAACGTATGCATTGACTTATTGATATAAGCTTACAACATAATTATGATTCTTATTCCCCCCCCCCTCTCCCACCGACTCTCAGCAAAGATAAGTATATGCAAAAGGATTACAAATTCAGCCAAAAGTATGACAATCACCTCGATGTTGCTCATGACTGCACATGTCCAAACAGTGTTTCAGCAATGGTATTATCATACCCTACGATTTTGTTTGTACCCCTCTACTGATTTAAGAAAATGAAAAACACCAAGGATATACAAATGAACAAAACTTGGCAAATGTCAAGATTTCTCTAATTATGTTGCTACATGACCATGGATAACACAAGGATATCATCTGGGAGTAAACACTGTTGTCTATATTTATTTATCTGTGTATGCTGAATGCCTATGGGTAATACAACAATATAGTTTGGGAGTAGAAAATATTGTAAATATTCATCTGTGTATGCTGAATGGCTATGGGTAACGAAGCAATATAGTTCGGGAGAAGAAAGTTTATAAAGATTTATCTTGCATGGCCACGGATTACACAACAATATAGCCTGGGAGTAGACGATATTGTAAATATTTATCTCTGTACACTAAAGAAATTCCAAAACCTAGACCTAGACCCAAATAAACGTATTTACTTATATTAGTAACAATTCTGATTTTAAACCCATACACCAAGAGAAACAGTTATCATGTACTAATTGTTTACACATAATAAAAGCAACAAAGTAAATTCGGGTCAAGCAGAAATGAACTCAATTTTGGACAAGATCAAGTCCAACATATTATGTTAAATTACAATAGCATGTGATGAAATAAACAGTAAATAATAATTAACTATTAATTAATTTAAATTGATATACGTGAACAATGGTGATAGCTACTGCCTTGCATTGTGCTTAGCATTAAGAGATTAGGACTGGCCGGCCTGGTTTCATGATAATGTGACTAGGTGGGACATGATTCTACATGTCTGCAGCACGATGCCTAAATCTATACATCACTACAAACTGTCACACTGCAGACATTGTAGCAATATGACTGAAAAAGAGTTTTAAAGCTACGTTAAAATTCCAAACCACACACTTGAAAAGAATGTATGCTGTTCAGGCTGAATATATATCCAATAGCATGTCACCATCCAGGAAACATCTACAATACATTTATAAAGGTTAGTAAAACCTTACATTGTTAACATTTTACAATGTATGGTTTTCTCAGAAACACTCAATAATCCCATGCGCTGTTTATTAGCACACGTCTAATACCATTGATTCAAACTGGGATTGCAAGGATGCACATTTTGTTGTGTTCAAACTGTATTGTCTAGGCATCCAAATTAAAGTCAAACATAAACACAACAATTGACCGCTTCGGTGGCTTAGTGGTTATTTTGGTTAGAACATCTGCCTCAGATGCAGGATGTCGCGGGTTTGAACCCCGGCCAAGTCATACCAAAGACTTGTAACATAATGCCCTTGTGCTAAACATATATATAAAGTTTCACATTGCAGATACCGTTGAGATATGGCTGAAGCATTGTTAAAGCTAAATTGAAAATAGTCACACACACACACACAACATGAAATCATGTGACCCCCTTTTATAAAAAGGACACCAGAGTTTGTGACTAATATCACTGATATTTGTATTTTATGGCTACATTAGGGTAAAACATTTGTCTAAAAGTCAATTAATTAGATTGAGGGTTTCATCAAAATTTATCTTAGTAATGTATTATCAGCAACATCATAAATAAAGAAATGCCTCAAAATAAAACACTTTTTAAATTACAATAAATCTTGATTAAGAAGTTTACTTGATATTGTTGGTATACTTTTAAATACATAATAGAACACGATTAATAAGCAGAGATTACATAAAAAGCCTAGCCTCTTTATCTTTCATTTTTCCATATGTTGAGAACCTTGCTTTACTGCCGAGAACACTCTTGCATTATTTTTGTCCAATCCTATTCACATGATTGCTAACCTACCTCATGCAACTGCTATCCTACCTCATCTAACGGCCATTCTGTCCCATATAATTGGTATTCGGTCCCACATGACGGATATCCTGTCCAATACGACTGCTATTATGCCCTACATGACTGCTATTCTGTCCCATATAATTGGTATTTTGTCCCACATGACTGCTATCTTGTCTCACATGACTGATATCCTATCCAGTACAACTGCTATTATGTCCAGCATGACTGCTATTCTGTCGCATATAACTGATATTCGGTTTAATATGACTGTTATCCTGTCTCACATGACTGCTATTCTATCTAACACGACTGCTATTATGTCCTACATGACTGCTATTCTGTCCCATATAATTGATATTCTGTCCCACATGGCTGCTATTATGTCCTACATGGCTGCTATCCTGTCTAACACGACTGCAATTATGTCCTACATGACTGCTATCCTGTCCTACATGATTGCTATCCTGTCTCACATGACTGCTGTCCTGTCCAACATGACTGCTATTATGTCCTGTATGACTGCTATCTTGTCCTACATGACTGCTATCCTGTCTCACATGACTGCTATCCTGTCCAACACGACTGCTATTATGTCCTACATGTCTACTATCCTGTCCTACATGTCTGCTATTTTGTCTCGCATGTCTGCTATCAGGTTCTACATGACTGCTATTCTGTCCTACATGACTGCTATTTTACCTCACACTTCTGACTGGCAGATCAATAATCTGACTTGCGGTTATCACGTCATAATATAGAAATATTACATGATATAAAGTCATCAGCTACTTTTGAAATTGTTCCAGAACTTGAGTCATCTGTGTTTTATTCAAATTTCCGAGTTTAAGATAATTTTTGGTTTTAGTGTAAACCAAAAATAAAATTATTTGCTCTCTATAGATATAATAATTCAATGGACATTTTGACCTCATAATGCTTCAATCGCACTAGAAAGCACCAGTTTGGTTAAACCCCACTTTTCACATTAATGTTGGAGCAAAACTTTCCTTGATAATAATTACCCAATCATAATACCTAATGTGTACTACCACTACCATGTAAATCCAACCCACCATGGCTATACTAGTTAGTTTTGAAAGATTACAGTTGTCTGCCCACATAGATGGCCATTAGACTCGACTGATGTCCCCTTTATACAGTGATTGGTTCCAACTATTATTAGAACACAAAGACATCTCTCTAAGTAGGATGTAACTGCTGGGAGAATATTTGCATAATATGATCAGATGAGTATGACCAAAGAAACGTATTTTGCTCCAAAAATCAGTTTCTTCATGAAATAAATTACATTATCATTATACCTTTGAAGAACAGGTAAGAGGTGGAAGGTATTATATGTTCTTACACAGAAGAGGCCATCTGTGGTCCCCTAAGGTATAGAAGGCAGTCTCTGGACTGAGAACCTTACTAGAGTATTGACTCTCTAAGCTATGATGTGATTTGATGAAAAGGGACAATATTTCCTCCCTCAAATGCAGCAAAGGTTACCATGCTATGTCCCCAAGATGCCACCAAACAACATGGGAAGGTAGCCTGTATGGTGCAGTGACATTTACCACTAAGCTTCACTGAGCCTTCTGGGATGAAAGATCTCTGAGATAGAAGCTAGATGATAACTTCAATCTCATGGCTTGTATAATGTCAGCTTACGAACAGTTTCATTCAAATAGAATGCTTGTTGCACCTGCCTGAAATTTGAGTCAAAATACGTAAACAAGTTAATTTGAATCTGGGTTAATTCTTCATATACATAACTGATAGCACATCTTATCCAGGGATTCTGCACTGTGATATCATCCTTTTCCTAAATCAGAGGTAAGAATAGACTAGTTATCCCTCTTATAGCACCTGACTTGATCTATTCGGGTATCACTTCAATGCTCTCACCATAACGGTTGATGACCTGTGTTGAAGGATCAAGGCAAAAAAGGTTTAACCATAAAAGACTGATTGCCCATTAGGCAGACGTCTCGCTAGGAGTTTTCATTTAAAAGTCCAGGACTCTATTTTGGTAAAATAGGAGTCCCACCAGCAGAAGGTGCAGTCCCCTCTCATAAGCATATTGGGGCATACCTAAAGTGGCTATTCATCCAGATGAGAATAACCTGTGGTTGTCATTGAGCTTACATTTCCAAATTCTTTACACCACTTAGAGTTCTTGTTTGTCCATAAGAATCAGACTGAATTGAATTTTGTCAATTCAAGGAAAAGCCTTATTAAGAACACTAAGCCAGGCATCAACACACTTTCTTACACATGGCTACTGTTCCATCTAAGCTATCAGTGCTAGCAACTTTAGCATCCTTCTGAATCTCTTTTCAGTCTTCATTAAGTTGCCCTTTAACCCCAAACTACTTATATCCAAATTTGTAAATGCCGTTTTGTCTAAGTCTTGACGTGTCTTGATTTTGAGGTTATATGCACTACTTACTTGGTTACACTAGAAACTGAACAAGATAATGAAAACTAAAGTTGTTTACTTGATGTAATCTTATAACCACATGTGCATCTCTGTGTCTTTTTGACTCTGAATCCCGTGATTATTTAGATCAGCACATTTTCCATACACTCAGCAGTTAGTCTAAGTCTTTGAACTTGCCACCCAGCTAGTGTGTCATTTTTTTTTATTTTTAAAATGTACTCTTAAAATCTCAACATGTACATTGGAGGCCTTTCAGCCACTGAATTCTGTAATTGTAAATATCAGCCCAGCTAAAATGATAAATTGATCGAAACATTTTCCCACTAAGCAGATGGCTGACGCAGGAGTGGCAAGCCACTGACTTTGCCACCCAGCTATTCCATACGTACTGAGGACTCCTGTTAAGTGATTTTCTGCCTCAGAGATTAAAAATTTGCGTCCAATTGCACACGATTAAGCGTTTCAGTGACCCCTAATCAGAGGGCACTTGTTCTTGATCTAATTTTTTCCCTCTTGAGTTGAGAAATCTGGATGAGGCAACTCCAACTATCTTGCTTTTGTAGCACTGTATCACCTTAGAAATTGGACATGTTGGGGGTATGTTATGCATCCATGCCATTCCTATCTATGAATGTTCACTAATCTGGCCTTCAGATCTGGGACTGCTGAGATAAAGGTTAGGAGTTTTGTATTCTATTTTGGTTGCAAATAGCTCCATCAGTGGTTGATTCCAGTGGGTACTCGAGACATCTGCAATACACAAAATGCTGTCAACTTACACTATTCCCATTCCGAAATGCATATGTGGTATGTACTGTGTTTATATATTTCATGATGGTATTCATTACACATTAGTTGCATCTACCGGTATCTTGACTTTAAAATATTATTTGTAAATTAAATAATATTTGCCACAAGATATCTTGTGGATATCTGTCCATCAATGTTGTTTACTCTCGATATTTAGTTGCATGAATATTGCTTCCATTTCTTTTGGTCATAAAAACCTGTATTTTAATTACTATTTGTTCTTGTGAGTTTTTGTCATAAACAATGTTTGATACATGAACTGTTTTGATGTAACTTGTACTTTCCATTTTCCACAAGTTATACTTTTAATTCTATTAAAATTGATATTTCTTACATTTGCTACCAGTGCACGTTACCCGATAAGGTCACGGCTTGTACAAGCAGCACTCACATGTTTTCACGTTGGCAGTTGTTTTGATTAAGCCACTAATTTAATAGAAGTACTTGTTCATTGCCAGGTATAGTACTAAATCGTCCAGGGACTGTTTGGCCTGAATACCTTTTAACTTCTAAAGGTATCACCATCTTTATTTTCCCATGTGACAACCTTTTGGATCAATCTGCCAATATGTAAAGTAACAGCATGTGGTTATTTGAACTCCCTCTGATCTTTCTGCACAACGGATATGTGTTCAGTTGCAATAACCGATTTCAAAGACTTAAACTTACAAATGAAATGATTCACGCTCAGTTTATACATAAGCATCGGTATATGACAGTGAAGCCAACGAAACATGTCGACAAGCTGATGTTTATAATGATAGACCGTGCCTATTTACTAGATGATGATGGAGTAAAACAGAACGTTTTAAATTATCACACAATTTGGATTAATTCTTGGACTTTGTTCATGATGACATTAGATACTGACATTTAAAGGATATTGTGAAATTAAAAAGTGGACTCAACTTTCATTTTCTTATTTGCAAGATTTATGGAATTAACATATGGGATATAGTGAACCGGATCATTCTGAACTTTCATTAACTATTTTGTGAACGCTTTCATATATATTATCTTTTAGTAACTCACCTGTAGGAAACGTAAAATAGACTACCTACCTATACAGGTAAAGTAACTGAAGCATAACTTTAAAAAACGATGACTATGATATATCCATAGAAAGCTTACCTGTACGTATGAAACTGTAAAGGAAATTATACAATCATACACGTGCAAAATGAAATCATGAGGTTTTTTTAATAGCACACACACTGCTGGCACAAAAACATAAGCTTTCCACAAATCCCTAAGAATGTTTGCAAGTAGACAGCCATTAATTGGGCAAACAACTTTTTGCACTCATAGGTAATAATCATAACTTAATTTAGTTCTGTATTTGATGAGGAAATAGCCATTTGTATTAATGTAAGATATAGTCTTGTGAGTTGTTGTGGGATATAAAATGTTCATTGATGTAGGGGTATAGCCATGTGTATTGATGTTGGATTGCAAATATGTATTGATGTGAGACTGAAAATGAGTATTGATGTGAAACAGGAAATGTGTATTGACATGGGAGTGTCTTGACGTGAGACTGAAAATGTGTATTTATGTTTGATACATGCTGTGTATTGATGTTGGATAAAGCAATGCATCACCAAAACAACGTCAGATTCAACTGATCCAACTCATCTCAAATACCATGAGAGGACTGGGAATATTGAAGTTAAATTCAATAAGCAGCTATTCAAATGACGATCAAGTTATCCAACATTTTAATGTACATACTGACAGCTGTCAATCCAGTGTGGCTTATCAGTGGAACGTCATCACCTATTTATGTCTTAACTGTCACAATATAAAAGCTGTTTAAAAAAAAGCTTGACAGATTTTGCAATGCAAATGTAAAAATCGACATTTTTACCAATTTTTCACTGCATGCCCAAATATTTCATTACGTTGCACATTGTAAAAACACAACTCTGAATTCTGAATAGGTTTTAATAGGTCGGTATAAGCTGGATTTACATGACTAGAATTTGTAAGTAAATCTACCCCATTCATTTTATTGGCTGGTTTGTTGGTTGTTATGGGTTTAATGACATTATTTTTTCAGTCCATGATATGCTATACATGGAGGTCAGTATATCTGGTGAAGGAAGAACCCAGAAAAATCTAGGGAAGAACCACTGAGCCATGGAAGCTACTGGCAAGATTTCGTACATGCCCATGCTGGCCAAACCCTACACTCGAACCAATAAGGACAGAAATGAGATACCAGTGACCTGTAAAGGAGTGTACCTTATAACACATGGCCACCCAGGGCTTAACACTACGTTGTCTTTGCATAAACAAATTTCATTAATCATGATGTAAAGATGAAGCAGTGACTTGCAATATGTGCCGGCATTTCGTCAAACCTTAACACACATCCATCACCCACCAGGGCAATCATTTTGGTTCTGAAGAGCATCTCTGCATTGGCAATACTGCCCACCTGCAAGATAAACAACCATGCAAATAGATACATTATTTTGCATATGGTACATCAGCTTCAAATTATTTACTGGAAAAGGTAGTTATAAAAAGTTTAGTAAAATATTTTTGCTACTCATAACTTTCCTCTGACTTTTTCCATTTTAAAAAATCTTTTTACACCATAATCTTTTTTAATATTCTTCTTCTACTGAGTTAATTTTAGCATGATTTGAAGAAATGATATACGAAATGATAATTTCATGACTTTAAAAAATCATAAAGAAATTTTTGAAGGTGCAAGGAAACATATAAGTTATAGTTGGTAACATGTAAGTTATAATTGGTAACATGTAAGTTATTAGATTAAGTTATATGGGTATGTAAAGGTCAATGTTACACGTGTTTACATCCTTTATCTCACTTCTATGTCTCCTCGTTGTATTCTGACAGTTCGTTTGATTACATCTTAATTACCATAATAATTTTTAAAACAAATAAACATAACATCGTATAAATTACAATGTAGCACATTGAAAGTGACAACACACATGTTAGCATAATACAAGTTGGAATATTGTAATCAACGCCATCTGTTGTCATAGTAGGGTATTACTGTAATATAAATAGTTAATTAATCACTTGGAAAATTAAGGAGAGGGTGGAACTTTTAAAACCGAAGACTATCATAAAACTTCTGATTAATGTTCGAGGTGATGAGTGGTTTCTTAGCAAAAATATTTGACAACAAAGTATACTCTGAAAGAAAGAAGCATTTATAATATATTATTCGACAGATACTGCGTTGCTGTCGAGACAGGGTAGGTAGGATCTGTTGCTCATTTTTTTATATTATAATGTATATATCTGATCCGCGCCTCTATTATTTTGATTCATTTTAAAATCAATTTAAATTTAAATATCACTACTCGATACTTACGATCTTGCTTGTTATATATAAATGTAGTCAAGAAAGTTCATTCAATTATTTACTTTTAATTTAAGATAAAATCTGGAGGTATTAATTATGCATGCAGCACGTCAGCCGGTGATAAACCATTTAACATGTAATGTGTTGTAATGTGAAAGAATAATGTAGTCCTACAATTTAAGACGTATCACAAGTTATTTATGTTGTTGTGCTACGCCTAAACATAAATATCAAGGATGAGATCTTACAATGTAGGACTAAGGATAACGTTGATTGCTATTTCTGCGCT
The DNA here is from genome assembly GCA_030141615.1 of Unio pictorum. NCBI lineage: Eukaryota > Metazoa > Mollusca > Bivalvia > Unionida > Unionidae > Unio > Unio pictorum. Next base: position 35,031,530 of record JARLTB010000021.1, on the reverse strand, counting down.
CATCCAATTTCAGAATACGCGGTAATCCAAATAAAGGGAGGTAACCCATTGTGACGCATATGTGTGAAATATCGTATTAAGATATGGGCGAAAATCAATGAGAAGTAAAGAACAGAGGATTTTGGCTATGTAAGACCACAAAGTCTCTAGACCTATGAAGAATGATGGTACTTGTTAAGTCAAACCGACGAGAGAGAGAGAGAGAGAGAGAGAGAGAGAGAGAGAGAGAGAGAGAGAGAGAGAGAGAGAGAGAGAGAGAGAGAGAAAGAGAGAGAGTAATGTTAGTTAAAACAGAATAACTTAGATGAACTTTAAATATATTACAACATTTCTACGTCCTTTTCTTTGCGCCTGTACGTTAATGCATTGATGAGCGTTCAGTATTCAAGAATCAACGTCTGTAGACCTAGTGCTCTATTGTATTGGTAAAAGCCATATATCATGTATGAATCATAATCGTAACTTATATTGATTTAATCAATGTTATTAAAAATAGAAACTCAACAATGAAAACATTAAACTTATCAATTTGAAAAATTAGTTGTGAATTAGAGGAAATTTGTCAAGTCTCGTTTCCTTTTAATGACAAATGTATACATTTCTCTCTCTCTCTCTCTCTCTCTCTCTCTCTCTCTCTCTCTCTCTCTCTCTCTCTCTCTCTCTCTCTCTCTCTCTCCACACAGACACACACACACACTTTCCAGTTTTATATATCTCAGAGGAAAACCTGATGATATTTTGATATTTTAGGATTAATTTTATTCGTTTCGAATAAAAACTATTCCTAAGAGTTCAAATTTTAAGGTTGTTCTTTTTCATCCTTCTGTATCATTTGTTGTTATGAGAAAAACTGAGGCAAATTCAAGGGAATTATGGATTTTGTCTGCTCTTCTTTTAATGTAGTTTACACTTTATGAATAAATCAAATGTGGAGAGAAAATGCAGAAGGAGCAACTACCAGAAACCTATGAGGCGCCGTAGCGGACAAAATCTCTTCCAATCAGATCGTTACCGTTGAAATTTTAATGTCATATGTCCAGAATTCCAATTACACGTGTTGTATCAAAATTGCTTGTCCTTCAAGTTACATTTTCAGGGTCGAGATTTTTTATTGTATCTGTTGAAATAAGCAGTAGAAGGATGACTGTTTTATTGTCTATGTCGAGGCTTCAGATTGCGTCTTTTGAGTTACACGGCCGTGGTTGAAATTTCAATGTCATACGTCGAGTATTCTAATGTATGTATCGGTTCAAAGCGTTTATGTGTTAAGTTCCATTTCATATGTTGAATATTTAGATTTCATCTGTTGAATACACAGCGATGGTTGAAATTCGATGTTCAATATCGAATTATTAGATTGTGTCGTCTGAATTATACGGAGGTTGTTGAAAGTTTACTGTCATTTGTCGAGAGTTTCAGTTTAAGATGTTGAATCACATTGATTGTGCTGAGCATTTCATTTCGTATGTTGAGTTTTTAGATTGTCTCTGTTGAATTACATAGCAGTGATTGGACATTTTATTGTGCTATGTCACAATTGATAATTGTATATTGTCAATGATGTGTTGGTGTTAAAAGTAACTGTCGGGGACGGATTTTTTAAACACTGATTTGGTATCCCGTTTAATGTGGTTTTCGTTATCTAGAGGTTGAAAAAGCTCGATGTTATTCCCTGGTTCGAGTAAATATAAGTAGTGAAACTTACAGGTGAAATAGATAGAGGTCTGAGCAGATATATAGAGAAAAACCAAACACGAGCCCCCGTACAAGTAAGCAAATAATTGAAATACATAAAACAACTATGCGAAGTCATTACATCAGGAATCTCTTTGCGTTTAGAAAACAAAAATTTCTCGAATTACAAAGGAAAGCACAAATGGATTAAAGTAAAATAACTGATATGTTTACTGACAGATTTAGTTCATCAAATGATCGAGTGAACAATCTAAGTCAACGTCTTGTACGATTGCATAACCTGGTTCTTCGGCTCACTCTACTTCCACTTTAGCTGTTCAGACCACTGGATCTCATGATGCTACTTTCAACAATCCATCCGGGATACTCTCAGAATACCTCTCATAATTTATACGTCGCAGGATAATGTCACATGATAGTAAGTCTCAAGATTACGCATCTCAGTATTACACAGCTCATGATTACACGTCTCAGGATTACTCGTCTCATGATTACTATTTTCTCTCTTTGAGTTCAACCTCCATTTAAATCAGTTGATCGGATTCCTTGAATAACAGTCGCCATTCGATAACAGTTTTTATGAGGGAATTTCTTATAAATCCCACGGAGCCTAATCTGGTTTCTCTTGCAGAAAAGCGTAGACTGATTTAAATTTTCGATCAGGTGATATTAAAGCCTTGCAATTTTTGTGTGTGGTTAACACGCCCTTTAATTAGCGTAACCAATCAGTCAAGTTTCTCTGCCGCCTTTCTCATTGGCGCAAAAATCGTGGTCAGCTTGACCTGATAGTTTGATAGTTACAGAGTTTCTGCGATTTTCCATTGAACCAGCTTTAATATGAATCTAACGTTCACCGTGTCCCTAATAATCCGTCTGGCTGCTGTCAAAGCAAATGCTTAATTAAGCATAGCATTCTCCCCTTGAAATGACATTCTGAACATTGCAGTATGAAGATTCAAACGCGCCTGTTCTCCTGAAAATCTAATGATTGGTTCTCTGGTCTCAACTAATGTATTCTTTTTATATAGAAAATAAAATTGACCCTGCACAGTAACATTACACAATGTCCACTTTAACAATTCCAAATAATATCGAGTATTAAGATACATAGTAAGTGTATTCAATTATGAGGCGCCATTACATTTCATGCATTTACATTTTGAAAGTTACCATTCAGAGGTCGAAAATTACTATGAATTTCTTAGTTAGATATCGCTCTTGTGAACGGACCACGTTCTTTTAAACAAGGAGGCTGCTTCTCGTTGATGTGAAATTCTGATGAAATCTAAATACTCGCCATATGAAATGGAACTTTCATCACAAACAGTTGCATACAACGTGTGAATGAGGACTTCACGATATATGATATTGGAATTTCAACAACCGCTGTGCAATTAAAAATATACACTGTAAAACGTCAACATAGGAAATAGAACTTTAAACCATCACTGTACAATTCAACATATAAAATCTCGATCTAGAAAATGGATCTTTAAGGACATGTAATTTGATCCAACACGTGATACTGGATTTCTCGATATACGACATCGAACTTTCAACTGCACCTTTCTGATTGGACCCGCATGTGTCTGCTACGGCGCCTCATAGAAACCCTCCATTTAAACGTGGATGATGTTGAAAGAAAATTGCTTGCAGCGAAGAAAATGAAATCTTATTATTCGAGGAAAGGAAGACACTTATATGTGAAAGGTTATGGTCATGACGCTGTAAGGTTTTAACCCAGTCGTCATCTGGGTCTTCCATATCATCAACAAAGAGTGACAGTGATGGTTAAAATGCATGTACATTATGTCGGCTGTCTTTAAATAATTAAATTATATTGTATACATTACCTATTATTAACATAATAGATTGTTTTATGAAAATTGATCACATTATCAATTTTATAAACGACCTCATACTAGTAATAGCTCACACGCGATATCTCATTTGTAAGAAGCACAAACAATAACCCATTGCTGTCTGACAAGCATGTGTGAGTTAAATCATTAGTGCGAGTGGTCTATCTGGAACCAGTTGAATCACACCTGTTGGCTTTGTCATCGTAAATACGCAATAGCAAGAGGCAATAAACGCTACATTTTCTGTTGAGCATTTATTGCTGTTTTTCTATTGATTGCAGTCAGAATTTTCGCTGAGTACAAACTTTCAGGAAAAGAAGTAGACACAATAATAATGATTTTCATAGGGACTACAGTAGGATATAATAATATCTGACTGGTTCAATGGCTGTAATAAGGAAGGATACAAAATAATGATAAATGTCGAATCCATGACTGGTCTCTCTTGATTGATTCTAATCACATTTCCGACGGCACATCTTCCATAGCTAGACGTTTTGCTCACGATTGTCTTTTCATTAGTCATGTCCATGCTTGGCGTAAACAAAAAAATAAGGAATTGGGGGCGAGAGTGGCGTATATGTGGTGAATTAGTTTACATTTTTAACATGCCCATTGGAGAGAATATTGACATACCTCTATACTGCTTTGATCTAATGTGCCTGCCATTTCCTTTTATATTGTTATTTTGGCAATTGTACATTTTCTAAGTACATTCTAAATAAAATGACTGCTCCCTTGTGCAAAAAAAAAAAAAAAATCAGCCTAGATTAATCTAAAGTTCACTATTTTTAGCAGCTGTTTCAATAGGGAAAATTAATATTGCCAGACTAGAAACAACCAGGGTCTGAAAGTACATTGAATGAATAATAATAATAACAAACATATCAAATGTATCAGAAAAGTTATCCGCTCTGTTATTGCAATTTATCTCTGAAGTTCAGGAAGTGAAAAAAGCCAAGTGGAGATCGCACTTTTTGGAAAGATGTACATCTGGAGTAATCCAAGCTGTATAATATAAAACATATTACATCCATCAATCATACACCAATATAAAGGGAATTAAATTTTTTGCTTAAAACAATACCTAAGATATACAATGTCTTTTTTTAAATAGCCAGTATAACCAGTGAGGAAACCCAGGGAATTGTTTTTCCTTAAAATTCTAATCTATGCAAAATACGAAATTGTAGAGCGCCAACATTATAACATATTATAATGGCCGATAAAATGGTGTATCAAATCAAACCAAGAAGAATTAAATCATATTCTCTACTAACAAAGGGATTGGGACATTCTTCGCAAGATGACAGCACGAATATAAATTTGAATTAATTACAGTAACATATTAGTTTTGCATCAACTTAAAATACCATATTAAATGTTTTCAGAGTCCGAGCTTAAGAAATTTACAATAAAAGAAGAAAGAAAAAAAAGGAAAAAAAAAAAAAAAAGAACATGCAAAAACCCCACCAACAAAACTGCTTTGAAACACGAAATGTCTTCTAGTATATACCGTCTCTTGCTCGGTTATAAATCTAGTCAATGAGCAAACAACAAAAATCGGATATGTCGTAGAGTAAAGCGCAAGATATACTAATTACTGGTAACTGGTGTCTTGATTAATACAGGAAGGATCGATATGGTTGTTTTGCTCTTCACCTTTATCAGTATGGAGGGGGATTTAACCTATAATAATATGCATGTCATTAAATTATATGATGTATTTTATATTATTATTGATTATATTATATTATATTATATTATATTATATTATATTATATTATATTATATTATATTATATTATATTATATTATATTATATTATATTATATTATATTATATTATATTATATTATATTATATTATATTATATGATATGATATGATATGATATGATATGATATGATATGATATGATATGATATGATATGATATGATATGATATGATATTATAATATATTATATTATAATATATTATATTATATTATATTATATTATATTATATTATATTATATTATATTATATTATATTATATTATATTATATTATATTATATTATATTATATTATATTATATTATATTATATTATATTATATTATATTATATTATATTATATTATATTATATTATATTATATTATATTATATTATATTATATTATATTAATACTACTACTACTAATAACAATAATAATAATAATAATATTATTATTATTATTATTATTATTATTATTATTATTATATGCTCTATAATCTATTCTGCGTTATTCTGTTTGCATTTTCTACTAGTTCTGTGCTGTATATTATATTTGTTTTTTTATATACCATTTTGCATTTTCTATGTGTGTTGGATTTACATTCTTGATTGCATCTTTACATCTGTAAATATTCGTTGTTCACTTTGTTGGATTTGTGAATTTACGATGAATGTTAAATATTACGTACGTTAACATTCTTACTTACGTTAACATTCTTACTTACGTTAACATTCTCACTTTTACATTTTCTCTTTGCAATATACTGATTTCATATCGAAAGTTACAATGTACCACAATGGGAGTTGCAAGTTGGGCTGTTAGCATGACCTTAAATGGCACATTGTATGTCCCATTCTGACAAGAGAGGGCGTCGGTATAAACAAATAAAATTAGCGACGCATATTAAATACAATATACTTTGTAATTTTGCAGAACTGAGCTACAGCTCTTCTCACCGACCCTGTCTCAACAGTAATGTAGGATCTAAAAATAATAATATAATATAAATAAATAATTTATATAATATAAATAAATTATAAATACTTCTTAATGTCAGAGTAATTTTGTTCAAAAGAAATGTTTCTTGTACATACGAACAATTATTAAGAAACCACTTTTCACCTCGACCATTTTATCAGCAGTTCCATCATTTTCTTCGGTTTTAAAAGTTTAACCCTCTCCATAATTATCCAAAAGATTAATTAACCCCACCTCACCCCCACCCCCCTCTCTCTAATTTGTCAGAGCCTATGTCCAGTTAGATTATAGTTTTACTCTGGCAATACGGTACGTTTAAAGTAAGCAAACTCCAACCAATAGAACATTAATTCAAGCTGCTACTGAGCATTTGTACGAAAGCGCATGTACATCTTGATGTATTTCAACTACTTTGCTGTTTTGATTTTGAAATGGTGAAAGGAGAGGCAATATAATGTCGACCTGCACAATCAAGCTTATTTGATAAGCACGGCGAAATTGCATAAATTCTCCTCTCTTTCTGCGTGGTACATTTGTCATCACAAATGTACACCGAACAGTCTACTTGTTTGATCAGCTAAATTGACTGTTCGTCAATTGCTCTCCTGTTTGCCTGCAGCATTTATCCTTTAGAAAGTAGTCCATTTGGTTGTTTATATGTAGAGAGTTGCTTTTTAATTTAATACATGTCACTCAGACTCCGTGGTGATGAATAAATCAAACTCAGATCGTGCACAAAATACATACCCTGAGGGGAAACTAGAAGAACTAAGTTGGAAAATGTGTATTCTGGTTCCATGGCCGTTCTATTTACAATGGCCAGACAACGGCATCCGCCATGTTGAAATTACAAATCTATTATGCATTGGTAAATTATATATCAGCTCGATTGAGCTCAATAAACCGATGCAAAAGTATGGCTTGACTCTTTTCCACTTATCATCATTATTATGGGCTTGGATAATGAAAGTAATCTATCGAAATTTAAAACTTTTAGACATGAGAAAGAAGCTTCTGAAAATCCGAAGGGTCAACAGTGGAACCATTTTATGTCACTCTCGACTCATTATAATTTATATCCGGATAAAACATTCTAGGGGCATAGCTTCTAAATACGTTATGTAGTATGTATTAATACATTGATATAACACGGTTTAGCTATAAAACAGCTTTGTACTGTACACCAACCATAACATTATTAAGTTTTATTAAATCCAGGGTAAACACTAGCCTCAAATTGTACATACTAATTGCGCTTGACCAAACAGTGTTACATTTATATCTCCAGATGTTCTGGCATTATTTCCTAATGTTGTATTTTTTTGCACAGGTTGTAAATGTTGACATGTGATGTAATTTTGTATCTCCTTATGTTAGTGCCAGTGAGAAACACCACCTCACATCCAGCAGTCTGCTTGACTTAGGAATCCCAATCTGGTTAGGTTCGTTACCGGTGGATATGACATATTTCGTCATGGAGTAGTGGTGTGGTCTTCAACAAATGTTGTAAACCGCTCCCTCGCTGCTGAGCTATCTGCTTACCCTCCTGTCTTCAACCTTCTACATCATATGTAGACCACCCTGAACCGTTTTCATACAGGACAGGGTCACTGTGCAGCCATCTTTATCCGATGGTGTCAAATCACTCTTTCTGTTGCTGCGGAGCTCTTCAGACCATATCACACATTGTGAACAACTGTCCACTGACAAAGTTTCTCGGTAGACTGCAGGCTCTGCACTTTGCTGACGATGGCGTTGACTGCAGGCTCTGCACTTTGCTGACGATGGCGTTGTTAAAGGCTGAGCGCGCACACATACGATAATAATGATAATAATAGTGACTTCACGTTACAATATTGGAGCAGTTGTGGTATTCTCATGTGTCACCTATGTATGACCTGACGTTAATTTGTATTATACAAGTTTTGTTCTGTTCTGTACAAGCTTGGCACAGTGATATTAAAAGTACCATGATGGGTTTTGTAAATTAGACATGAGCAGAATATTGCTTTAGTAAAGTATGTTGTGACATATGTACCAATTTCAGCAGCGTCAAACCCACTATCCTCCAATTCCCATCCCTGGAGGAGCACGGAAAACATGTGATGCACGCATGTCAAGATATTTGGCAGCGATGGTATAGGATGTTATGATGAATACTTCACTTATTTAAACTGCAGAAATATTTGAGTTCTCCAGAAGCCGAATCCAACCTATACCTATTTGAGCTCTCCGAAGTTATCATCACACATGCAATGCAATACGTCCGTTTGTCAATCAGCTTTGTCAGCGGACAATTATGGTGTTATATTTACTTACTCTACTCAGTATTTGTCGTTTAAAAATAAAGGGTTCGATAACAATTCTACACGATTTGTAAAACACTTTCTCGAAAACCAGAAGTGATATCCTATATATTTTATTATACACGGTAAATCATTCTAAGTGGATAATGGTGGTAACTGTAACCATTCTAAATGTATAACGGTGGTAACTGTAAACCGTTATAAGTGTATACTACTCATTAACCAGAAGATAATTAATTGTATTATATTGACATCAATTCTTACAACATTAAATCTCAAATATGATATTTGCTCATATATAAGTTTAAGAATCCAGTTTCAGTTTGTGTTACCTTGACCTTTCACATGAACCTCCAATGCATACATCACTATTAGAATCAGTTTATTTTTTATTGGTATTTTTTATTGGCATAAAAACAAAGAGAACTAAATGTTCAAGTTACATATTTATTCCTAAAGTATTTTAAAGTCTTTGCCAGCGCCCTTTACATTATACCTTTTAAATTCAATAATACATGTAGTTATAGATAGATAGATATAGTCTGTGATAATGTATTGACTTTAATATTTTACTGGAACGTAAATGAGAATTTGAATGCAAGATTAAAATTGATATGATAAAGTCCTTGAACTTTCATTTTCATCAGGAGTAAAGGAATAACCACATGCTCCATCAAAATTGCTTTACACTCGAAACATCACGAAAATTCATTTGGAATGGTGAACAGTGCAGTGTAGTTCCAGATCTTGCACACATTTATAAAGCACTGGATATTTTTAACAAAAAGGACGAAAATACTTTGAAAGTATTATGAATCTACCTGAAGATTGTTCTATGCTTTCAGGAGATCTTTTTCTTCCCCATTTCAATGTTATCTTGACAGGGTAGGGCACTGCATAAATACACGTGCCAGCATCTGTAAGCAATAGGTGTCAAGGTATAACCACTTTGTCTATCAAAATAGCTTTACCGGCCGAATACCACGAGAATTCATCTGGAATAGTGGACAGTGCAGTGTAATGACAGATCTTGCACACATTTCTAATTATAAATAAACGCAAGCTGTTATTTCTTCAAATCACCTTTCTGCAGTCTTAAATCTGAAGAAAAAAAAAACATGTAACAGCTGTGGTTCCAAATCTACCCAGAAATTGGCAGCATCGAATGAAAATGGAGGTGTGAGCTGTATTACATCTTTATGGCACTGAACAAAGTAATAGAAAAGAGTGTAAATCAATCATTTATTCCATATTATATAAACTGAAAATTTAAAAAGAACTTGCAGTATTGTGAATCAAATCCCAAATAGCCCTGAAAGTTATATCATAAGTCCAAACGTAACGAGTATTCGGAAAGAATTGCAGCAGTGTTTCAAATGAATTGAGATTCTGAATGGGCTGAAATGCCATTAGCCTTGAAAACTTGATGTGTCACAAAGATATCTTCCAAAATGTTCTTCAATGAATTCACAATAGTTCCAAAATAGTGATTTAATCCGAAAGGTCAATGGACACTTTGTAATTCAAATGATTAATTTAAATATATCAATCCTCTCAAATATTAACCGAACAAACTACAATTGATTCCTGTAGAAACTGATATTAAGATAAGAATGAGTAACGATGAGGTAAACAACTGTATATATTTCTACACCTAACCTATGTCGCAATATCATTTTCTGACAATACTTTGTCATGTTAATGAGACCGCTCCGGTGGCCAAGGGGTTAGAGAGTCCGCCTCGGATGCTGGAGGTCGCGGGCTTGAAGCCCTGACGAGTCATACAAAAGATTTATAAAAATGCTACAATCAGCTCCCTCGCTTGATGCTCATCATTAAGAGGTTAGTTTTAGGACTGGTCAGCCTGTTGTCAGGATAAAGTGACTGGGTGGGACATCACGCTACGCGTCTGCGGCATGATGCCCCAGTGCTAGACATCAATATAAACTCCGTACACGGCAGATATCGTAGCGATATGACTGAAAAATAGTTAAAGCTATGTTAAAAAGTTAAAAAGTCAAAATCACACATACACACACACACACACAAACACACAAACACACACACACACACCATGATCACATACAGCGTAGTTTCGAAGCAAAGTACAGTATTAACTGCGTTGAGGCGCATTTCAGGATTAAATAATTGGGACAAAAAGAGCAATCGGCTCAAACGTGTAAAAATGTAACAGCTTTAGGGTGAGGCTAATTAATCTGTATGTTGGTTTTGGAAATAAATTTCTTATTTACATATCCTACTAGTAACTCCAAAGATGAAATGGACCAAAGAGCGTTACTATAAAATACTGATGCCCCCTATTATCCTGACACCAGGCCGACCAGTCATAACACTAACCTCTTAATGCTGAGCACCAAGCGAGGCAGCTGTTAGTACCATCTTTATAAGTCTTTGATATGACTCAGCCTGGGATCGAACGCACGAAATAAGTTCAATGTTGGTGAGAACTTTGAGTCGACGTATTAAATTCTCTCTCTCTCTCTCTCTCTCTCTCTCTCTCTCTCTCTCTCTCTCTCTCTCTCTCTCTCTCGTTGTTTGTTTTGTTGCACCATTGAGCAATAATGTACCATATGTACTCATTTGAAGTGGAGTCAAACTGCATACACTAAAAAGAGCATAATTTTCTGTAGCATAATAAGGAGTCGTGTTTGAAGGAGTCGGGACTATGCTTGTAGCGTGTACAAACATTACGTCAAATTTCTTGTGATTATGTTAATTGTCGTCGGTGAATTCAATTATTCCGAGAGCAATGTAGCAACTGTTTAATGGTAAAATATAAACTCTAACTAAAGACTCCCAGTAAAACATAACCTATAAATAGACCACCGAACCGTTTTCATGACAAGCTATTTCACAAGTCTGCTGTTTGTTCTACTGATTGCTCCTAGCAAACAGCATAGACTCATATCTGCTGGCGAATTTGAAACGGCAGATATGGTTCTGTACAGTTTGCAGTTGAATCGTTCTATAAGTGAATATATATGATATTCCTTGTTTCTTATTTGGGGCAGACATTTTGTATGGTGGTTGGACAAACAGCGACTCTGCTTTCAGTTTACTGTTGTGACGTAGTATTTGTACACGCTACATGGATATTCCCGACTCCTTCAAACAGCCTAATATGTATCACTGTGATTAGTAAGTGACAAATCCCAAAAGGATCAATTTACGGCGTTGCCTGTCTAGTCTAATACATTAGGTTCGAGATAATGCAATTGGGCAGATCGTAGCAAACATATGGTACAACACAAATAATAATAATAATAATAATAATAATAATAATAATAATAATAATAATAATAATTATTATTATTATTACAAAAATAACAACTACAATAATAATAATAATAATAATAATAATAATAATGACAATAATAACAAATACAGTAATAATAATAATAATAATAATAATAATAATAATAATAATAATAATAATAATAATAATAATAATAACAACTATAATAATAATAATACAGATTTTAGCGTATCATCATCGTCATCTTCCTCCTCCTCCTCATCGTCAGCATCTTAAATCGAAATTAATCAATATACACGAACTGGTTCAAAACATTTGGAATGTTAACACTGTTATTGATAAAAGCCATAGTTCATGCAAATATCAGGTTTCTACCAGACACTTGCTTGAAATATTGATTACAACTGGTGCGATTAATGAAAATACCAAATTATTTGATTGGATATGATGTGAATAAAAATATGAACCTGACCCTGAAGAGCGTTGCTGGTAGAAAACAATTTTGCTTTTGGATGAAAGAGGAACAGTTGCTAAAATTTCCATTTCTACATGTGTCATTTCCATACATTATGATGTTGATCCCTAATATCTTTTTCATCTCTTCTATAATCTTGCTAGAATATATTATACCAATTTGGCTGCTAATAATGTTCATAAATGTAAAAGGTCAAACATGATTAAAGCAAGGTACACACACACACACACACACACACACACACATATGTGTGTGTGTGTGTGTGTTTGTGTATCGTACAGCTTTCCCTTATTAGCACCTTTCACACCTTAAAAAAGACAAGAAAAAACAAAATCCCCTATATTAAAATGCACAATAAGCAAATATCAGCTGAACGGATAACGTAATGTGTTAAAATAAGCAAAGATAAAACAAAAGAAATATCTACTTAATGAAAATACCAACGTAAGTATTTACTGAACTGATCAAATTTTTTAACGATACTCTCAATTTATTTTTGGCACATAACAATGAAATCAAAGTAACGTGCCTTTGCTAAATGATGCATCGAGACATATTAGGATTAATTAATTAGAAAGGATTCTGCAGATTAGCAAATAATTACACTGTACTAAGCAGATTGAACTACCAGCTAAATAGATACACTTCACTCATAGACTAGTACATCCAAGCTGGTACGTTTTCATGACGCATATGAAAGCATAACGGAATAGTGTACAACATCTCATACACTACTTATAACCATACTGGAAATTAACAGAAAATAAGACAACAAAATAAACCCCACCCCACCCCCATCCAGCGTGCGAGGGATTTTATATTTTATTTCAAAAGAACTTGAGCGTTAACAAACTTATAATATGCATGGTGTCCAAAACTAAATGCCAAAAAGTTATCTAAGCAGTTAAAATGGAGAGCTGGGAGTGGAGAGGATGTGGCTTTTAGTAACAAAATATTTTCCTTAATGTTTTTCTTCGATTCGTAATCTACCTTTACCAGATCCTATTGATGCTAGATATGAAGAGAAAAGAAAACCCCTCTTTGATATAACGCCAATCCTATTGCAATCTCTACTGAGCAAACAAGCCGCTTCTCATGGACATTTTGTAGGTAGCGCGTTGTGAATCCTGGTCTCGTGAATAACTATCAATATTGTGATACGATGTCTTGAAACGAAATGTATCGGAATACACATCTATTTTTAGTCACTGTAACGTTGTCTCCTTGGGTATTATTGCTAATCTCGTAGGAGGACGTACACATTTAAAAAAAAAAAAGAGATGGATATATATATAGCTCCGAGCCGCCGGTCAGTATTGCCAATGGTCAAGGTGGACAATATATATTTTTTTTTTTTAAAAAAACATAAAATGTGAGGAATAACAATTTAATAGCACAAGTAAATTTCAACAATTCGTCCACTCGGTCAACCTATCTAATCTGCTAAATTCATCATCCGATGTGTAACGTGAGAGTGTTTCCACCTTTCCCTGTTACTTTACTCATCTGTATTATTTCGTTTTCCTTGACTGGTATCCCAGTACCCCTTTCTTCCGGAATCGCATCACAATTAGTATTTCCTGTTCAGTACAAAAAGTAAAATTAATTGTGATGTATGTCCCCCACGACTACGTCCTACAATCTTCCACTTACCCCCACTTCCGTTATCTGGTCTGCCTTCAAACTTCTGCCTCCTTCGCGACCCTCCCTAGCAGTTTGTCAATACTTCATCAGCTCTGGCTCTCCAATCAGAACAAGTCCAAAAAGCACCGAAAGCTTCTCTATATACACGACAAACACCACAATTAATTGTAATATATGTTCTCTGCATGTATTTCTCAGTACTGACCTTTCCACTGTGGGACAATCAATTCAAATCATATGTTAATCTCGACCTCTGCGTTTGTAAAAATCCCGACGAGTATAGTAGTGATCATAAAATGGGCCTGTAGAATAAGGGTATGCTTCGAATAGGCGCCCCATCCATATTTCCCTAACTCAGCCCTGATTGTAAACTGTAGTCTGTCTCGTTTCTCACACGCATATCAATTTTATTCTGCCTCGGCTAGGCTGAGGCTTGGGCGTGAATAAACAACATTTTCCGGTTTTACCAGAAACTTCGTCCCTTTAAAGATAGCAACCCCTTTGTTTATCCTGTGTCGATTCAAGCCGCAATCTCGCGCAACAAAGGTCAGTCGACAATGTAGTGGCGACATTTTCCACCCCAGCTAAGTTGTGTACATGAGGGCTGTCTTCACAATGTGACACTCATTTCTAGATATAAGCAACTAATGAAGCATTGCATCATCATCATCATCATCATCATCATCATCATCATCTTCATCATCATCATCATCATCATCATCATCATCATCATCATCATCATCATCATCATCATCATCAGTCTCTTGACCTAGTGTGGTCGTCGAGGTACTGTGCTGCTGAACATCTGACCTGTTCCCTCACAATTATCTCGATCATGTCCCAATTCCTGTGTCACCTGTGATGTTGTCAGTCCACTATTTTCTCTGTCTACCTCTCGTTCTGTCACCTTGGACGTTGCCATGCAGTACTGTTGTTAATCGCTCCGGTGTCCTAGTGGTTAGAGCGTCCGCCGGCCGAGTCATGCCAAAGACTTACAGTGATACTAATTGCTGTCTCGCTTGGAGCTCATCATTAAAAGGTTAGTATTAGGACTGGTCTGCCTGGTGTCAGGATAATGTGACTGGGTGGGACATCATGCTACATATCTGTGGCATGATGCCCCAGTGCTAGACATCACTGTAGATTGCCTCACTGCAGACATCGTAGCGATATGACTAAAAAAGTGTTAAAGCTACGTTAAAAATCCTAATCAAACAAACAAACAAAACAATACTGTTGTGGATAGACTGTTGGCTCTAGTGATATGACCATACCATTCATCTTTTTCTTTTTGACGGCGGTGAGGAAGTCTTTGTATTGGCCTACTTTGTGCCTAATGGTATTACGTACTTCTTTTTTTGCGATGTGGTCCATATAAGAGATTCCAAGGATGGTTCTGTAGCATCTTAGTTCATGTCCCTGGATTCTTCGTTGTAATTTCTCTGTCAGGGTCCAGGCCTCACATGAATACAAAAATATTGAGATGACTAGTGCTCTCAATAGTCTGATTATAATTTTCAGACAGATATTCTTGCTTATCCAGATGTGTCTTAGCTTTGACATAGCTGCCGTTGTGTGTGATGCTTTTGAGAAACTTTCTACTCTTGATCCCTCTTCGGTGATTATAGAACCAAGATATTTGAACTGGTTCACCGTTTCCAGTACCTGTTCTCTGACTTGAATATTGGCTGTGATTTGTTTGCCACTATTTGTCATCAGATATGTCTTCTTAGCGGTAATCTTCATGTTAAATCTGGAAGATGTTTCATCCAGTTTTTCCACTAAGGTGGCAAGCTCGTCTTCACTGCCTGCCAGCCCATCAATGTCGTCTGCAAAGCGGAGGTTTGTGATGTTACGCCCTCCAATGCTACCTGTCTCACAGTGGTTTTCCAGGGTTCACTCTTGATGCATTCAAAGTAGATGTTGAAAAGCGTAGGTGACAGGAGACAGCCTAGACGTACTCCAACTGTTGTCTTGAACCAGTCCCCCACAGAACCTTGAGTGATTACTACACTGGTAGCCTTGGCATACAGCTGCGTGATGGTATTGGTCAACTGTTTACCCTTGTTGTACTTCATCATTGTGGCCCACAATGCATCATGCCACACTCTGTCAAAGGCCTAAATGAGATCTATGGACACATGATAAATGTCTTGTTAATGGTGCGAGTACTTTTCACACATAACCTTGAGATTGAATATTTGTTCTGTTATGCTTCTTCCAATCCGGAACCCTGCCTGTTCTTTAGCGATTATTTCTTCTGCTTGTGGCTTCAGTCTGTTCAAGATGGTCTTCAGCTTCACATTACTAGCATGGCTGATCAAACTGATAGTTTGGTAATTTTGGCACAGCTGGAAATTGCCTTTTGGGGAGAGTGTTATAATCAGTGACTGGGTCTACTGTGTTGGTCATTCACCTGTATGCCAAATGTTGTTGCAGATTTTTGTGAGTAGCTATATCAATGATTCCCCTTCATTCTTGATAAGTTCAGCTGGGATGTTGTCTACTCCAGCTGCCCACTCATTCTTCAGTACTCTTAATGCTAACTCGATCTCTTCTTTGAGAATGGGGAAATCATTATCATTTGTGGAGTTTGTAACTTCAGTCACCACTGGGTCTCCTTTGGACGAATTGTTGTAGAGCTCATTACAATGCTCAGTAAATCTTTCTGCAATGTCACTCGCTTCTGTGAGGCATTTTCCATTTTCGTCTCTTGTATAGTGCTGACTCTTGGTTGCTTTTGTCTGGTGAGGTCTTTCACAGTTTGGAATGCCTTTTTGCTGTTATTCGTTATAAGACTGCTCTCTATTTCTGTTCACATTTGTCCATTTCAATCTTCGTTTGCTTTCTTCATGTTTTTGCTGATATTCTTGTTTATTTATCGGTACTCCATTGCCCTTGTTGTGTGTTTGGTGTTTGTGCTGTCTCTTCGGGTATCACACAAATTTAGAATCTCTTCTGTAACCAAGGGTTTTTATTTGGGCGATGGAGGCCAATGATGTCTGTAGAGGTTTCCGTTAACTAAGTTGGGGTGGGGTGCTCTCAGTTATTATTTTTAGTTATTACAGAAGACCCACTTTGGTTCGTTTGTGTTAACAATTGGAGTAGTGATCGAGGGATGCAAAGCTCCGAGCCCCCCCCCCCCCCCCCGGTCAGCCATTCTGACAGTTAAAATACTGAATACACAAAAGGTGAAATGCAAATAAACAACAATTTAATACCATTCAATAACAGATAGTCATTTCTCAAACGAAATTCAATATTTAAAACCCTATCACTCGTCGTTCACTCGACCAAGTGACGGCCTATTTTATCATCTGACTTAGTGTGATATATTTTCCTCATGGTGTGTATTTTTACTCATCTGTAGTATGCTTTCTCAGGACTGGTACTCCAGTTCCCCTCCAATCCGTCTAACTTCTGCCTCCGTTCTTTCTTTTTTTTTTTGTCTTCCAGAGACTCGGCACCAACTGCACTAGGGTTTTTCTCCCCGTCTCTGGTCCCTAAAAGCCTACTGTATGAACACACAAGGACATCAGCATTTTCATCTAGCTATCTAGACTCACACTAAATAACAAGCAATCATCAGATAATCAATCACATCTTTGGTCATGCATTCGTGCACATCGAAATACCCATACTCTCTGATATGGTGTACGTGATATATATACACAGATTCTCATTCTTATTATACAGAACAATATTACATAATCAGACGCATTTCAGTACATTGCATTTCTACAAAGTGTACACAGATAACCACATATCCATGGGCTGATATATCCTTACAGACGATACTCCTATAAAGTATACACAAATATTCAAATATCCCTATTCACTAATGTTGCAAACTGCAACCATTATTGAAAGTTATAATTCTATTCAACATTTACAGATCTAGAATAGCACATGAATAAATGCATGAGGTTACTACGAATCAACCAAATAGCGAATTACAATATTAATTATTTACACAAACATTGCTCATATCTCAAAATATGCATGTATATCAAACACTACAAAGGAATCAAACCCTACAAATGGTAATTCTATGTACTAACGATTCCAGTAATGAAATATACATACTACACCTAATTAAAGTGCAATTAATGTGACGTAATAGATTACAACAATGGAGCAAATACGTTACTGACCTGTTTGAAAATCCTTTGCAATTCCCAGACTAACAAAGTTTCCGCCAATTTTGAATTACGTCGGAGTAGGATATATTCCCTTATAATTCCCGCAAGATTGTTTAGCGACTACTGACCTTTAGTTCTCAAGATACTAGATATAAGCTTACGATTCCAATGGTGGCACGGCTTGATCAACTCCGAGTGGAAATCGATTCATCCATGGTCTGCATAATTAGCAGACATTACCCCGACAGTCTGGCAAGTGTGGATTTACCACAACCACTTGATGTGTTCTTTTGAAGCCAACACCGGCAATTCAACACTTACCTGTGAATCGCGCGATGCCAAAATAAGGCGCAAGTCTCGAGTTCCTAAGGCTATGTTATAAACACTAGCTTGACTCCTCATTGTTCGCAAATCTGAAATTCGTAACATTTATTAGACGGGATTATTAGCATCAGGGCCTAGCATATCCATATTGCAATATGGCTATTGTTTCTTACAACGTGACAATGTCATTGGCAGCTGTTGCCACGAGTGTGTTGAAAGTGTCTATCATCACTTGAACATCAACATGTATCACAAGGAGTGGAGCAAATATTCCTGCAATTGTGGTTTGGAATAACTTGTAGGAATTATGGTCCTTCAGTTGTTCAAGGTTGAATATGAGCCTGATGTTCTTTGGCTTGTTCAGTTTCTTCAACCTCACTTGGAAGTTTGTAATCCCGAGGTCGTGATCACTCCCAACATCAGCAGTTGGATACGTCCTTGTTTGGCTATACTAATGTCAGATCGGTAACGGTTTTGAACCATTGTGTATTTGATCTAGTTATGATGGTGCTTGCCATGTCCAGCATCGTGAAGCTTTATGTTGGCCCAGGATGTTTGCAAATATCAAGTTGTTGTAGATTGTGAACTCGAGTAGCCGTCTCCCTGTTTCATTGGTAAGCTCACTGGAAGAAGGTCCACGACGATCGTGCAGACGAATGCAGATGATTCTGCAGATATGGGGCGGCATGCATGCACTGAGCTCTAGATGGCTACGTAGGTTTAGTAAACCTACTCCATTTATGGACTTGATCATCTCTTTTATAATATAATATATGCCCATCTTCAGTTTGGTGTTCTCCTAAGGTTTTCCATCTGACCTCACAGAGCCCCAGAATGTGCCATGTGTAGTGTCAAATCTTGGATTCTTAAAATTTGCGCCAGAGTTCTAATGTTTCAAGTGGCGATGGCGATGCTGTCTGTCGCTCTGATTTTATGCAAAGTACCAGTAGCACACTTGTCACCTCCGTCATGCGCGGTCCTTCTTGACCCTGACGACGACTGATCCGGTATGGTAACTTCAGATATGTCCAGCATTATCAGTATGTCTTGGGCAAAAGTCGTCCGGCGGAGCTCATCTCTCTCATGACCAAGGAGTTGCCAGAAGGGGATGTATTACATCGTCCAGCTGCCTTAAGGTCTCCACTCCGGATTGTCTTATAGTGTTTTCTCTCTTTGCCAAGACAGCAGGAGACTCGTGTATGGACGGGTACGTCCGTTTCCAGACCAGATAAATCGTCTGCCACTGCGCAGCAGTTGTCGACTCAATAAATGGTTTCCAGCCCTGTAGTGGAAAAATATGAAACAAAACAAAATAAATTTAGGAATTCGAACTTATGCAATTACCAGTGTACCCCCCACTTCCATAAAGCCAGCAGTGTCCTTAGTAAACTCAGGAACCAATTTAGATCATTTTGGCGGAGCCCACTGGATTTAGGTGCTACCCCACTCCCGTCACCCCGCCTCCCCAGCGTGAGCATGGCATTTGGAAAACTTTTACACGAGTTATATGATATTGTACTTAAAAGTTCTTTCCATTGCTTTAAAATTACTTTCTCTCCATAGATCTATTTTTCAAAACTTGCTAACGCGTTGTATCGTGAATATCATGTTACAATTGTATAGGCATATATGTGTTGATATGGAATGTTCAAATGGAATACACTCCACCTCAGTTGACGTATGTTGTGGTGTTTCACAGGGATCTGTTCTTGGACCTGTTCTCTTCATTCTGTATACTCAGCCGCTCTCAAGTGTCATAGATCATCACCCAGTGTCGCACCAATTGTATGCTGATGACACCCAAATATACAAGTCTAGCCACCCAACTGAAGTTGATGCTACCATCCATGGAGTAGAGAAGTGCATTTCTGATGTGAAATCATGGATGACAGGTAACAAGCTGCAGATGAATGATGATAAAACTGAGGCTATTCTCATTCACATCCTTTACCTCAGACAATAAATATCAGCAACACCAACATTAAATTCTCACAGTCAGTACGGAACCTAGGCGTTACTCTAGACAGTACTCTCACATTGCACCAACATGTCATAAACATATGCAAGGCTGCATATCTTAAATTGAGACGCATCAGTTCCATTCGTAAATATCTTTCAGTTGATGCCACTAAAACACTTGTGTGTTCATTAGTACTTTCAAGACTGGACTATTGTAATTCAATTCTGTCTGGTTCGTCACAATATTTACTCCAGAAACTTCATAAAGTTCAAAACACAGCTGCACGGATCATCTTCAGAGTACCTCGATCAGAGCACACCTCACCACTGCTCTGCACCCTACATTGGCTATCAGTTCGATACAGAATCAAACACAAAATTTGTTCTTTGTGCTATGTTTCAATGACAGACTCCAGTCCAACATACCTATCCAGCCTCACCCATGTGTATACACCAGCTAGATTCTTACGCTCTTCTTCTGATAATCGTATACTCATTGTTCCCAAGGTGAAAACAAAGTCATATGGACAACGTTCGTTTGCACACCAGGGCCCGGCGACGTGGAACGAATTTCCCATTGAAATTAGACACAAAGACACAGTGGTCCCTTTTAAGAGTGTTCTTAAGACTCACCTGTTTCGACTGCAGGGACAAACTTAGCGACCTAATCATGTTTTGTATCTTATATGTTTTCAGCATGTTTTTATGTTTTCCAATTTCATTGCTTTTGTCATTTGTTGTTCTGTAGTGTAGTCATATCATTATTGATGGTGTAGAGCGCTTAGAGCTTCGTAAGATTAGGCGCTATAAAAGTCCTCATTATTATTATTATTATTATTATTATTATTATTATTATTATTATTATTATTATTATTATTATTATTATTATTATTATTAGTAGTAGTAGTAGTAGTAGTAGTAGTAGTAATTTCCGTGTCAGTACTAATGCTAACAGATAGGAACCACCTCAAAGGGAGCCATCAAGTGGAGCACAATTATAAAGCAGTCAATGTACATAAAATCTGCTAATGAACACAGAGTGTGATTATTTTTATGTAGTATTAGAAGATATGTTTATCTTAAAAAGACAACCCCCAACCCCAACCTCCCCAAACAAAACGTTTGAGTGCTTCACATTTGCATGACACATCACTGCGTTAATGAAGCAGCGCTTTAAATACTCCACCAATGATATTACACGAGGTATTTGGTATTTATACTTTAGCAGCATATTACACGAGATGTTTGATATGCATACTTTAACAGCATAGTACACGAGATGTTTGATAGGCATACTTTAACAGCATAGTACACGTGGTGTTTGATATGCATACTTTAACAGCATATTACACGAGATGTTTGATATGCATACTTTAACAGCATATTACACGAGATGTTTGATATGCATACTTTAACAGCATATTACAGGAGATGTTTGATAGGCATACTTTAACAGCATAGTACACGTGGTGTTTGATATGCATACTTTAACAGAAAATTACACGAGATGTTTGATATGCATACTTTAACAGCATATTACACGTGGTGTTTGATATGCATACTTTAACAGCATATTACACGAGATGTTTGATATGCATACTTTAATATTCCGCACATGATATGACACGAGGTGTTTGATATGCATGCTTTAACAGCATATTGGGGCAATAAACGATTAATGAGTGAAAAAGAAACTTAACTATTGTGTTATGTTCGGTGTTCATAATTATCGATTCACAAATCAGGAACTTGTTTAAATTTTCTGCATTTAATTGGTGTTAATGTTTCATCTACATGTTCGTCGTCACCGTCAAAATCGTCATCGTCACTATCAATCAACATCAGAGTTAATATAATCAGCATCGCATCAGGACCGATCCTTCACCTGTAGAACCACCGCTCCGGTGGTCGAGTGGTTAGATCATCCGCCGCGGAAGCGGGAGGTCGTGGGTTTCATAAGCATCACTATAAACTGCCTCACTGCAGACATATTAGTGATATGACTGAAACATTGTTAAAGCTACGTAACAAATCCTAATCACACACACTTCACCTGCAGGACTGGGAAGAAAATGCATTCCGTCATATAATTTGATCTAATACCAGACAGTAGAAAACGAAGATAGCAACTATTATAAGGCTACAGGTGTGTAATATATCTATCTTTCGTTGGGTTGCTCAATCTGTCTGTCACGAAAACTGACCTGTACATCCTTCTTTATTTAATGATAAGTGTTAGGAAGGATGCAAACTTAGATGTCTGATCGATACATGTATTGACTGATAAAGGTGTGTATGTACTTATGCTACATATATAGGAGGTTGGTCGGACAGAATACAGATTTTGTTTGTCTAGGACAAATGCTCGGAGTAGTGTAATGGACTATGCTAATCTTTTTGTTTTGTATGAGCACGTTGAAAGAAATTTTGCTTCCATAATAATGAAGTTTAGATTTTCACCTGTCCTAAGAAGTACTACTTTAGTATCATTAATGTTGGTCACTTTGAACTATTCTACAAGCATAAATGATTATGTTAACGTCAAGCTACAAAGATCATGCCAATCTCATTGTTGATATCTATTTCTTGAAACAATATGTGCATACTATCTGAGATTACTACAACACAATAATCAAAATAGGTCAATGTGACTAACTTTACACTACAGTGACAGTGTCAATATTTCCGTTAATATCAATTTCCCTGACACTGTTACTTGTAGAATAATCGAAATTGATATGTGCAAAAATCTTTATAAGAAATACAGCACTATTATTCAAAGTAGACCATTGTTTCCTGCTTTTAACGTATCAGTACGGATGTCAATCTTTCATGTATAAAGTATTTTTATCGGACATCGTTGCTGGTTGCCGCTGTTGTAGGGTTTAACGCCATTTTTCAGCACACGATAGGTTATACATAGCGGCCAGTATTATTGGTGGAGGAAGAACCCGGGAAAACCCCCGGAAAGAACCACCGACCCACGAAATGCTACTGTCAAGCTTTCTCACATAACTAAATTAGCCGAAACTTAGACTTGAACCCACGCAGACAGAGGTGAGACAGCAGTGATCCATAACGGAGAGCGCTTTAGACCACTCGACCACTCGGGGCCCCCGACATTGTTGCTGGTACATCATTAAACAAACTTGATATGTGCATTGATCCAGTGGAGTACTTCACCATAATATCATGTTACATACATGCATATTTTGAAAATAAATAGAAAGTATCACTCTACAATACTAAACTTATACATTTTACAGTCGTATGGCTAAAATAATTATATTTATCCTTTTGGTTTGCATGTCGACTTTGAAATTGATCACGGTATTGGTGAAATGACTCGTGTATTACACGTAAGTGACCATTGTCCAATGTGAGGTTTGAAATTGATCACGGTAATGGTGAAATGACTCGTGTATTACACGTAAGTGACCATTGTCCATTGTCCATTGTCCAATGTGAGGTTTGAATTATGTAGCTGTAAATACGTTCCATACCTCAAATGCGTTGTTACACTTTCGATAGCTTACAAAGCATCTTTTTGAAGTGAATCGCATCCACACTTTCGGCCTATATACAATGCATCGCTCTTACAATCTATTGGTTAGTTGATATTACATACCATGGGAGACAACTAATGATATATAATAGACATTCCTAGAACAAAGCACATAATTATTGATCGATCTGCCAATTTGTATATATAGATAACCAATCGAACTTCAGTTAGTGAAGATGTATGTTATGAGGTTCCGTTAGATATATAGTGTCTTGCACTGGCCCTGGTATTTATTCATGCTTTAATCATAATTCCCTTTAGTTTACATCAAATCAGAATGAAACAAATATCTATATTATGTGCATCTACATTTTTTTTCTTTAAGCGGTTATTTTGCTGAGCGTAGTTTATAATAATTGTCATTCCATCTGTTACCACGTGTTATATCAAGCTATATACTATGATTGGTGGCGTTAAGATTGTTAACATTTATGTTTGGATGCGTTTGTTGTTCATTAGTTAAAATGGCAGTTGCTTCTGCAAACATTTGCCTGAATGGGAAACATTGAGAATTAATCCCATTTTGTAGACCTTCCTGTCACTGAGATTTTGTTCTATTAATTAGGATTTTTTGTGAACAATCTCTTCACGTTTTGTTACAGTACCAGTTTGAAGGCCTTCTGAGAGACGCAGATGTTAGGTTAGTTCAAGTGTAATGGCTTCAGCGTCTACAATTCTCTCCCAGATGATGTAGTCATGAAAGAAGCCAGTAGCGTTTCTGTCTTTGTCAAAAACTGTTTACTAAATTGATTCTGTTGTAACCGTAGCACGCTGGCTGCAGATATGTTTCAGTTTATTTTATTGTCTTCATCCATTTTTAGAGTCTTTAGTATGTGTTATGTTAAATCTGAAATCCAATGGAAGAGTATAAAGCTACATTGAACAATGATCTGTTAGGATCTGAAAGTGTAATGGTATTCTAAGCCTTTTACCGGACACAATAAACATTGTACCTTTGCACATTTTTAATCCCTGATATATTCTGCAATCCTATTTATATTAACCAAAACAAGTAACCACAAAATTTGAAAACGAATTAAAGAATTATATTTACATTATATACGCAAAATTTATGCGCTAAAGTTTGTAACTGTTATCTGTAGTTCATGCCTAGGTTTAATGTTTCTTATGGTGTACTTGACATAACGAGGTGTTGCTTATGGTGTACTTGACATAACGAGGTGTTGGATTCAAATATTGTTACATCTAAGTACTTAATCTTATTAAAAAGAAAAAAGTAACCAACAAGCACTCACTTTTCCAAAGTGTAAATTTATTTCCATAAAAGATAAAATCAAACAAAGTGATAGAAAAAATAATAACTTACAGTGTATTCCTAGAATAATATCATAATTATTATCAATTTCACAGTAATCCGGAAACTATCCAAAGATATTCCGAATGAAGTGCCAGTGCAAAAAAAATGTTCTAAATATTCAAACGTTTTACTTTAAGGTAATCTAGTGGAAGTTGAATATCATTCAATGTTTCAGATAATCCAATGGAATTATTTATCCAAATTCGTAAATAATCTCACAATAGTTAAGCAAGGTATTTTCTCCTTAGAAACACATAATAAATACAGCAAATTTCCTTTCTCGAATCTTACAGAACTGGAATATAACTTTAGAACAATATCGAAGCGTGCTTTAATTATCTTGTATAGTCACTTATTGCATATTAAATAAACAAAATAGAATCACTAAAAAAAGATTAAAGGACATGTATTATTATTATTATTATTATTATTATTATTATTATTATTATTATTATTATTATTATTATTGTTGTTGCTAGCGTGGTTGTGATATATCCACAGTGCATATGTACTCCCTAGAAACACACTATGTTGACATTACCTTTATTAAAATAACTTGCTGTACTTGACCGAATTATGTACTGGTATGAATTTGGCAAACTCTTAGAATGGGGGAATCGTGCTTGACTTGGAATACGTTCAAGATAAAGGGTGCTGCTACACATTACGTGTAGTGATCATTCTGAGTAAACCGTAAAAATACTTGATTCATGAATGGAATTTTCATTGTTTCATGTATGGAATATGAACATATTTATATATAAACTACATAAGCGACGTGACCTCACCTTTAAAGTGCGTTCTGAAGTGTTGGAATTACCAATCATAATAGTATTTTCATTAACACAAATGACTTCAATAAAAACAATTTAATAATTAATGCGTAATTCAGACATATGTAATATCTAACCTCCTGTGTCGGGATGCATGTGGTAAAATGAGGTGCTGATTGAAATATATAAGTCTTTGTTTCGGAGTGCAGGTAATACAATGACATGGTTAACTCGCTTTGGCATTGTTTTTCTGCTAAAGAGTTTGTTTTTATGTTGATATCATAAAATTACTTCTTGCCTAACAAACGACATATTTCGCTCTTTCTAATGAAGCTTAGGAACAACACACACACACACACACACACACACACACACATATATATATATATATATATATATATATATATATATATATATATATATATATATATATATATATATATATATATGTGTGTGTGTGTGTGTGTGTGTGTGTGTGTGTGTGTAGTAGTAGTAGTAGTAGTAGTAGTAGTATGTACGATTATCATTGAGATATAATATACCACGAGATTTATTAAATTTATACAATGAATGGTATATTATTGATACAGCTTACATACTATACATATATTTTATTATATCACATACAAATACATATATTTTGTCTTTCTGCGGAGTTAAGATTGACTACAGGAAACTGTGTATTGACCGAGTGAATGAACTACTCACATCCCTGCTAAGTGTGTCCGCTACAAAATGTAGTTCTATGCCTTTTATGGCTATTCACAAACACTTTTGCAAATTGATACGTTGATTATATCTTGTTTCAGAGTTTCTTTTTTCATTCCGGTTGATTAATTCAAACTAAGACAATTATGATTGAAACATGAGTGATCTTTTAATTAACAAACACATCGTTTCATTCATGAACACTGACCGGTCAATCATTCAAGTACACGTGCATAGAATTTAGTGTGGAATAGAAACAATGTAGAGGTAAGTATATTTTTAAAAAAAACGAAATTCACCTAATTCATTATTCTGATTTAATTAACATTACTACCGACCACAAAACTGTTCCTCTCTTAATTCTCTTTTCCACTGGTCGGTTTCATTATTATTTGTATATCCCAACAGATTGTGGTATGACACAAACAAAAGTCATCTATGCTCGAAATTTCATGGATTTTCGCCTGTCTTGCTAGGATGATCAATAACGAGAGAGAGAGAGAGAGAGAGAGAGAGAGAGAGAGAGAGAGAGAGAGAGAGAGAGAGAGAGAGAGATTGGAGGCCTTTGTAATCATAAACATTTTAATATGTTTAAGAAACAACAACAACAAACTAATGTTTTCATTACCATACGTGTGCCCCGTGAACAAGACTACACACACACACACACACACACACACACACACACACACACACACATATATATATATATATATATATATATATATATATATATATATATATATATATATATATATATATATATATATATATATATATATATATATATATATATATATATTGTTACGTGCTTAGGCTCGAATAAGCAGCAACACAGAAGGAGTGAAAACTAACAAGCTTGTATAACTTGAACAATGAATTTATTAAGTACAATTATTTTCATAAAATAAATAAACTTACGGTTTTAGAGAATCAAATCTAACATTAATCCAATATAGAATTCACAAAAATAATCCACTAATGGAATTGCAAGAGTCCTGATAAATAAATGTTCTAATAGTTCCAGGTTCGAATCTTGACGATGTAATCCAAAATGGCTGACGATGTCACGTGATGCAGTTCTTGTTTTATTATCATCCAAATGAATTATGAGCACATGTTTTCTCCTCCAAATAGATAAATAAATCTTCTTTCTTCAATGAATTGACACATTGTCCAGATAATTAACATTATAACTCAAACAGATAAAACACAACTGTTAACTATAAAGCCCAAATTCTACAAAACTGTTCTATCCCAAACAACAGTCTATATAACTGTTTTTCTTAAGTAAACAAGTGATCACGTGATTTTCTAGAAATTGATAGAAGTTCATGGAAGGTCACATAAAGAGAATGCCTTCACTAAATCACGTACTCTAGATATTTCCTACACCCAAGAACTAAAAATAAAAGTTGTCCTTGAAATTAACCAATAGTTTTTAGAAGCTTGTTGACAATGTCTAAAGCAGGGTCAGGAATTAGTTCAACAAGCCAAGGTCAAAAATTTGTTTACAGTTAAAGGATGGTCAGCCTGAACTTTCTAGAAAAAATCTCCCAATTAATGAATATTAAACCCTAAATGACAAATTTGGATTTAACAATTAAAAAAATAAATAATTTAAATCCAATAGACGTAACAATATATATATATATATATATATATATATATATATATATATATATATATATATATATATATATATATATATATATATATATATATATATATTGTGCGGTGAATATATCTTTCCGTCTGATAGGAATCGTTAACTGATCAAGATTGTTCAAATCGTGTCTGCAATCCAAACAGTGGTATATTCATATAGGACACTACCATCATCCAGCTTCTTCAAGTATTTAGAAACAAAACATTATTATCTTATTGTTTCATTCAAGTAGTGAAATATCTTTTCCCTGTTTTCCTTCAACAATGCAACATTTCTCAATAATTATTCCATGATTATTTAATATTTTTTCTTTCTCTTTAAGCTTCAATCAGGGTCAGATACCATGAACATATATTGGCTGCCTGTATTTGCTAGATCGATATCTAATGCCTCTTGTGTAATTTCTCCTGCTACTGCCATTAACCATCTATCTAATGAAACATAATTATATATAAGAGTAACGTGTTTCAGTTACTCTGCAAAGATTAGACTTAGCGTGCTGAAAGTCAAATGATTAAAGCAGATGTTTGTTTTCTACCGACAAACCAATGTAAAAATGAATGGAAGTGTTTGAAAAATTTTAATCTTTACATTTTCAGCTGACAAATATTTTTATGAGCATGAATCTTTATTTGAACGACAGCTTACTGTGGAACATGGAAAGTGTCACATGTGTTCCGCAAAGCGTAGTGGCGCTTTGTTAAATCCGTTACTGTGTACTGATGTTAATGTGCGCTTTTAAACTTTAAATGTTCTAACAACTCTTTCATTATTTGTTTTTCTGATGTATGTTTTATGATCATTTAAAACATTCGTCTTTTTTCTCTCAGAGTTTTGACTTGGTACGTTACATTCAGCAAAGAAATACACGGCTAATTTTCCCTTCATATATAAATTTCTTTCTTTATTTATAATAAGACCCAATGCAAGACCCTTTATGCACATACTCGTATTCAATTCAGATTTGAATATCTCTATATTTAAAGATCAGTTAACTCTTGTTTCATACGTTTAATATGATTAGACAGTTATCGGTCAACGTATTATTTTATAATTTTATATCTGTTATATATATATATATATATATATATATATATATATATATACATACATACATACATGTACATGAGGTGCTGATTGAAATATTTCTTTGCTTCCGGGTGCAGGTGATACAATGACATGGTTAACTCCCTTTCACATTGTTTTCCTGCTTAAGAGTTTGTTTTTATTTTTGTCTTGTCAGTCAGCTGTCTACAATAAGGATTGCACTTCACCAGCTATAGAGGTATGTAAGTTTATTAATTTCTTATTTTTACGATATCAGTATTGTGCTACGACGTCAATTTTCTGTATGTTTTGTAGCTTTGGTTTAAACAGAGTAATGCACACATTTATATTCTTGTTTACCACTTAGCAAAAGATTTATATTAGTAATATAAGGCTAAATTTTTAAGATTTTTTTTTAGCAGAGTAGGATTTTTATCGAACAGGGTTGGGTTTCTTTCCGAACTCGTTTTTTTTTTTAAAAAAGATTGTGCCGTTAATATAATCTGTATAACTTACAGTGTATAACTCTATTACGTTTTTTATGCCCATGTCATAGTTATAGTCCACGGTATTTGATATGTTTTTCAGCTGTCGAGTGTCTGGAGTGTCCAGTGTTTGGAGTGTCCCAGCTGTACAGTAATACTATTATTATTTTTCTGCAATAAATCATCGTCGGATGAAAATTTGTTTAAATAAAAATGTCCTGTATGACATTATATACTGGTTCAGTCTTTCCACTCAATCAATTGTTTATCATAACTATCTAGCAGAAGGAAATATATCTAGCCTGTTACCTCACCGTTCTAAGCATGCGGCATTTGAGTCCATTATCACATATCATCAAACGTCACATATTTAGATTTCATATAATAACCGACTACTATCATGGTCGCTTAGATCAATCACTCTCTGTTAGAAATAAAAGCCATCGCCAATAATTTTAATGTATTTGCCATCATAGGCTTGTGAATATTTGCTGTCACCTATCATCTTATATTGCTCAGCTGTAGTAATCGATGGCCAAGACTAGGGTGAATGTTAAAGTTTGACAGATAAATTTTTATTATTTGATATATATTTCAAAACAAACTAATTTTACCAAGTCTTGCATCCTTTAAACTGTTGTATGTCACTATGATATTTACAATACTGTGTTGTTCTTCTTAGTGGCCAATTTACTAGATTCTGCCAAAAACTGACGACTTCTAGTTGCTTCGTCCTTTGCATTTATGTTGAATATGGAAATATTTTTTTTAGGAAGTATTGGTTTTTGTTGTCGTAAATGTATTTTTCCTTGAGTGCTTTTTTGTTGGCACGGCAAATATTATGTTCTTGTTATTTTATTTCAATCTAAGTCGTATTATATATATATATATATATATATATATATATATATATATATATATATATATACTATCTAATGCTTATGTATTGTTTGTAAGTTATAAATATGTTGTTTGCTGATATTT
This sequence comes from Unio pictorum, assembly GCA_030141615.1. Classification (NCBI taxonomy): domain Eukaryota; kingdom Metazoa; phylum Mollusca; class Bivalvia; order Unionida; family Unionidae; genus Unio; species Unio pictorum. The sequence continues at coordinate 35,000,567 of JARLTB010000021.1, read as the reverse complement.
GATTTTAAGATATAACCGTATTTACAAATTTAGAATGTTTCATGCGGAGTACTTTTCATTTGCATCCTGGTCATTTAATAATGTTTTAGGTTTTCATATAAGGCTATAGCAAAAGAAATATTAATTCCCGTTTTAAATTTTGTCTGTGGAACTATGCAGTGTTGTATAAAGATATCATTTTTGACGAATCATTTATTCATATTATTCACTGAAATTACAATTGGTCTAAAACACTAGTTAGAATTATCGAGCACGCATTCAAAGGCAATTCATTTAAAGGCATTCTGGATTATATCAGTGTGATACATCAAGACTCTTGGCATAACAATCTATTCAATACTATTGTTACATCAGCAAATTCAAGACTAATGGCATTCATTAGGAGGATTCTTTAATTTTGGACTTGTAATAGAATAGTTACGAGTATTTGTGATTTAATTCCAAATGCTGTAAGCTAATTTTTACAATTTCACTTTTTCTAATGGAAAGTAATTGTTGAATGTTAGAAAACCGGTAGGATTAGATTTTTGTCTGTTATATGGTTTGAAACCATATAATCGTGACAATATATCTTTGTTGTATGTTTGCATGCAAGAATGACTAGCGTCGTTAGCCATCCACTCGCTTGGCGCTCAGCATTAGGAGGTTAGTGTAAGGACTGGTAGCCATGGTGTCAGAATAATGTGACTGGGTGGGACATCATGCTACATGTCTGCGGCATGATGCCCCCGTGCTAGACATCACTATAAGCTACCACACTGCAGACATCGTAGCGATAAGACTGAAGTTTTTAAAAGCTACGTTAAAAATCCAAATCACACACACACACACACACGCACGCGCGCGCGTAACTAATACACACCCTTTAACATAAGAGTCTGTATCTTGCTTGTGTAATATGGAGGTAGATTCTTCTTTTAACCTTTCTTTCAGTTCAGATTTTCTTTTATATTCATTTTGTCTTCTTTTTATTTGTGTGCAAAAGAGATTTATATTTATGTAAGCATCTGGAATTTATTATACTTTAAATACTTATCTATAACGGCCACTTTAAATGGTGTTAAACATGTAGAGAATACTTAGGCATGACAAGCTGTTTTTAATTGTGTTTTGAACCTGATAATTTAAGAATGTACTTTTATTTTAAACAAATTGCGACATTTCTTCACTTGTTCTAATCGTATGATTTCAGATATATGTCAATTTGTGCCACGTCTATGTTTCACCCTGCAATAATAGTTACTTCGTATATTGAATAATATAATTGTTTTGTTCTCAATAAAGTACACCTTCATTTTGGTTGAATTGTTGTATATTTATCTAGTTTTGTTGAGAGTATCTTCAATTTGTATGTAAATGCAACCGGACATTGTGTCTTGCCCCATGTTTAATGTAATGTATTCCTTATTCTATTACAGTCATTTTACCGTGTATGACAATGGCATCATCATTCAAAATATGACGTAAAACTGCATCTTTTCGGAATTTTTGGAATATGATTTTCTTATTTGATATCAACATTATAAAAAACTAACCCTTTGATTGTTTATTCTGTGACATAATTATCTTTGATCAGATTTGTAACAAAACAGTTCAAGAACTGTTAATTTCTCTCTTGATTACGCCATTGCAGATTTTATATTTGACTTATGAAATATGTTGAATCAATTACAATGTAACGTTCTGCAATGATTTATATGATGGATAGCCACCTTCAAGCCTGACTGATTTTTAAAGTAAAACTTTTAAAGAAAGTTATGGAATTATAATCTCTCTTAATACAGAAAGATGATTAAAGTTAATTAAACTTTACTAGCGTATTGGATATATATATATATATATATATATATATATATATATATATATATATATATATATATATATATATATATATATATATATATATATATATATATATATATATATATATCCCGTGTCCCAGATATATTTCTCTACATTTCCTATCAGATACTTTTTCGGCTCTGCTGCCAATAAATGTTTCAAACAAATCAAGCGGCGATATGATATTTATGTTGCAACTTTTCCCCAGAACTTAGATCGTAACTGTTCGTTACAAATAAAAATAATGAGTAATATCCAACCTTTCACCCCGCACAGTTTCCTCTAACGTAATTGGATAATAACTACTTTCTCAAAAAATCCCGCTAGAATCACACCACTAAATGATTACATTCGACAAGAGATGTGTTTATTTGTGTTAGAAGTCAAAGTGTATAGCTCATAACGGGAGGGCAAGTTATCGTAGATCATTCGAGGCACGAACAAAACTTGATTAAATAAAATAAGAGCCGATCATAGAGCACCGGTTTTGACTGGGGTAACTACAAATTGTCTAGAAGGTGCAAGCGAAGAACAATTAGCGAATTGATTACCGATGAAGTATCGTTTCTCCATTTATAACTCTCAACGCTCCACGCTCACACAAGCGGGGATGAGAGACTGTCAGGCAATATGCCTGTCTATACGGATCATTTCTTCTCAACTCCCTGGAGACATCGTCGGAAAATACAATATAAAAACTGGCAAATTTTTATTTACTGCTCGTTGAAACCTTGCATCAGGTCTCTTGCTTTAATGATTCGTAGAAATCGCTTGAACGATCCTGTCCTATTCTACAAAGTGGGTGCCTGTCACTGCGGAGATATTTCGACGTTGGCTAAACATTTTATGTGCAATGTGTTTTCTTTCAAAGCGAGGACTAAACTCAAAATGTTTCCCACGAGTGTCTCTCTCAGCTGGGCGAGTATCTAGTTTCTTCGACGTTGTGGGAGCGTTGAACAATTTTGGTTAACTCGGCGCGATTTCGTTAATTTGCTGTACACACTGACTTGTGCTTCAAACGGCGACATATATTAGGAAAGAAATGTCCAGATTTGGTGCCACAAATACAAAGTGTATTCAGTTTGGTTGCTAAATATAGAGCATACTGAGAATGTCACAAAGAAATTCATCATCCGAAAAATATGTTGTATATTCCGTGGATCCTATTTCAGATTTATCTTCGAGTAGTGAAGACAAAGAAGATGGACACGTTGTTCTTAACTCTCAGGTATTTCCTCCAGACCATAGTACAACGCCTGGAACATGTTATAGACTAGAGTCTCCGGTTATGTCTTCTACTTCATCCACAGAGAAATGGGGATCGTATTGGTCCAGACGAGAGAGATGCTGTTGTTTTCTCAATTTTGTTTTCTTTGTGGCTCTTGCTGTGGTGGTAGCGATTGTGATCTTGTCAACAAAAGGGATCGTGGATCTTCGACATAACGATGGAAAGGAAAGTGCAATTCATCAATTCTCGTCTACTTTAGCTGGTGAAAAATCAGAAGACAATCTACTGAAATGTACAACATCAGCACCACCTCCAAAGGTACGTTTTGTTGCTATTTGTACTGAATTGTAATGTTTTGTATTGTTGCTGCTTATATGGTCGGTATTGTTGAGATTTTACATCATTCTTAGACATTTGGACCTGGCATCGAAAAAGAACAATCATACTTAAACCATATCATATCATATAGATTTTTTCTTTTACATAAAAAGACATCAAGGGTTCCATTTTCCAATTATAGCTGTACTAATTTATCTTTGACAGCTCATATATTTGATTTAACGTTACTTCAAGTGTATTGATCTGCAGATTAAATTGTTTTAAAATCCTTTAAAATGAATCCATGTTAGAAGTAAGAACTTTGGGTTTATCACATCATCCCTTAAAAATGGAATTAAATAAAAATAATTTCTGTAGACGGAGGAAAAGGAATTTAGGTAATAAGGCGACGGGAACAAAAACAGATATCAATTTATTTTGAGTGACCTTGGCAATCATTAACCTCTGTAAAAAGTAACGGAAATTAAAATACGTGGAATTCTTCACATCAAACGTTCTCTTCCTCATTAGCAGCAATAATTGATGTCATCGTTTTAATTTGGCATCTTTATTTTAATATAAACATTTTTAGGTTTTTGTTTTCCCCAAAAACAAAAATAAATAAAATGAAATAATACTTTCTAATCATTTACTGAGCATTTACTCATCAGGTTCTGAAGGCGATAACAATATTTCAAAACACTTTAGTAACTTTATTACATTTGAAAACACTTTCCAAGTATCTTAAATTAGTCTTGATGAAAATATATATTTATTGATCTAAAATTCCTTTATGAAAAAGTGGTTTACGAACTATTATTTTTTTCCCGCTTTTAATTCTGCCGAGAAATCACAAACAGAAAAAAATGAACGATCAGCTGTTGCTTATATTTTTTCAGGAAATAACTATTGTTTTAGTAATTTAATCCAATCTGAGAAAAAATACAGCTGTTCTAAACCACTAGTTGGTGTGGGAAGACATTTACAATTTGGTAATGAATTTATAAAGAAATAATGAGTATTACATTAATATTACATTCAACACCCAAGTATATGATGTGTATGTATTACACTCAGCAAGCTGATCTATGATATAGATGAGCTTCATCATCCTAACGTACATTACATTCCACACGCTGGTTTATGATATATATTATTTTCATCGCCCTAATACATTACGTATATTACATTTAACACCCCGAGGTATGCTCTATATTACATTCAACAACTTAATACATACGTATATTAATTCAACACTCTGGTGTATGAAGTTCATTCGTCACTTACGATATATGAGATGTACTAATTAAAACTTAATATACCGCAGCAGTTGGGACATATTCAAACACTATAGTACTATCATCTTGAACCGTTTTCATGATTATTAAATAAAAAACGCAGTAAAGTAAGTGTAATGAATAGAACAAATTGATTTCTGACTAATAATTATATGCACAAGTGTTGCATTTGAAGAAAATTTCTTGCCTAGTATACGAATCAAACAGACTTAAAAGGATTAAATTTGGTCATCATCCGCGTGTATCATGTTTGGATGGAAATGACAGACACGTGTTATTTCTGCACCCAATATTTGTTTCCACATACTTTGTTACGCTTCTAGATCGTGTTTACATTGTTTTGTTTCTTGGAAATAATATTGACTAATGTTGAGTGTTACTTAGCGTCACCATCGAACCACATAGTGTGCTTATTTCTAAGCATTGATTTCAATAGTTACTGACATCCCAACTACTTTTATAACATTCAATAAAACTTGGCCAGTCATTTTGGATATGGTTAGCTTTACTTTTATGTCTCATCTCCACTGTGGATGATGGAATTAAAACGCGAAGCGTTGAAGACTTTAGCACTTTAGATATTTATAGGAATACCGATCATTCACACATAGCCCTAATCAGCTCTCTCTCTCTCTCTCTCTCTCTCTCTCTCTCTCTCTCTCTCTCTCTCTCTCTCCCTCACACACACACACACACACACACACACACACGTATGTATGTATGTGTATATATATATATATATATATATATATATATATATATATATATATATATATATATATATATATATATAAAATTCTCTATCGTAGAGTTGCAGCTCGGAGGAATGCATCCAGATGTCTGCGGAGGTGTTAATCAGGATGAATACTAGTGCTGATCCCTGCCAGGTGAGCATGTTTTGTCGTCTCTTGGGGCCAATAAGAAAATAGGGGCAGCTAATAGGAAAGTAACTGATGCCTAGCACTGGGAGCCATTATCCTTCATATGAGTCCTTGACAGGAAAGCTCTCTCGGGGGTAGTAAGTAGATTGGCTGCAAATATCTTCCATATTTGCGTCACACATCCTCATGTTAATTAATGTCTCGCGAAAACACAGAAATTCATCAGGTCATGTGGTCAAATTATCCAGTTAAATTCTGATATTAACCGTTACATAATTTTCAAGTGAAAATAAGCAAGAATCTTCCCATTATCAGATTGTGCAACGAAACAGCTAACAGTCTGGATATTGAAAATAAAATCAAACAGTTAACACTGATGCATACGACATTGAATTATACTGGGATAGTATTTCACCCGTGGGTTGACTTTTAAGTAGATCAGAAGTACTTTCGTTCGGATAATTGGCAGTGAAAGAATCATTTTATGTACATGTTTCGGTGAGTGTGAAAATTCGTATGGTGTTGTGCCGCACCATTGACAAAACAATGTCATTTTCAGATCTTCGCTTTGAGTCTGGTTAAACGAATATTTTAGTGGAATAATGTATGATTTATATTTACATAAATATTCCAGCAACATGCCAAAGTGTTACTCAGTTAACTGAGTTACAATGAACGTTTGTCATGCTACCGTGTACATTTTTACATTCAGATGGCAGAAAATAATTGAAGTTTCATTAATACTGGGTAATTTCGAAAAGTGAGACCTTTTCTAAAACTGCAAAGAAATGGATATTAATTTTTGACTTTTATTCGTCAATTTATTTAAATTGTTCCACATTTTTTGTACAAATATTTCGCCTATGTAATACTACGGTAGTGATTGATTTCACAAGTACTGTTTCAGCCTCTTTCAATTATTGTGCAGTTTATCTTTAACATTATCTAAAACTGAATGATATCTAGCTAGAGTAAAACTTATTTGTTTATCCCACAATGCATTTGCATAGAAAGTGACGAACTCAGTATATACATATACTTACATATATATGTTGCCTTTTGGCTTAAGTGTGTGAAGGCATTGTGCATTAATTCTCAAAACATTTCCTACGCTAATTTTGTTACATATCGCAGGAAATGAAACAACTCTGTGTGTGTGTGTGTGTGTGTGTGTGTGTGTGTGTGTGTGTGTGTGTAGGGTCTGTCTTTGAGTTTGGGACAGTTTATCATTGAGAAGGAAAACACCAATAATCATGTAAAACTGCAGTTCATCTACAATCGAAGCAAGTTAGCAATTATTCAGCGAGTAGATACAACCATATCATTTGGAAAACCATCACATTGATTGATAAACGGGCACCAAGCCCCCCCCCCCTCCTACATTTCCGGCAGTCAATAAGACATATGTCCTGGAAAACCAATAGAATCCTGTTTGCATCGCTATTTTGTCTCACTTAAAGGAGTAACGGTGTTTTTTCAGACCATGTTAAGCCAAAGACAAGTTGATTGCCAATATATTCGATGATTGATGCACCGTTCCAGCTGATGAATAACTATTCCACGACATTTTCAAATACTAGTGGACTTCGTAACCATTAAGGCTTCTTTGGAATATGAACGTTACCCCTCAAAATCGCCAACTCGGCGCTAGACTTGATTTACTCTGTCGGTCTCGAACGTTAATTATAGCTTCCTAATCAATCTCGTTTATACAGACGGCTGTAGCTTCAGATAATTACCAGTGAACATTCGAAAGTAATATAGTGATAAGTGATCTGCTAGAATCTTATTACACCGCAAATTTACTCAATCAATGTTTTAATTTTCCGCCCCTCCTATCGCATCATGAAAAATGACTCCGGTCCTCAAGTTTGATTCCTAATCAGAATCTCTAATACTATGGCAGAACTTCGGCATACCATTGCTGGAATTAGAGACGAGCGCGTTTGTGTTAGAATGTATAGTTAGAAGGATGACGAGCTGCTTTAAAGATATATCCTGGTTTAATTGTCGTTGCCTGATTAGATAGTCGCGAAGCGCGATAAAATTTATATGAATAATATTTTCTCATTGCATAATTGCTAACTTAAAATTTTCCCCTCACATGAAAAGATTAAAGACAAAGCTATCATCATACTCATATAGTTTATAATTACGTTAAACACATTAATATCGAACTCACTGTATATTTACAATTAAACAATTATCTAAATCTCAAATTTAGAAGGTTTTTGTTGCTTTGGAAAACTTACAGATAAAACCATTATCTCGAGCTGGCTTATCTTGAATAATTCGACATATCACAAATACTTTTAACTGTTACTTGTTTTCTTCAACGTTTAAAAGATCCCGAAATCTGAAATCTGTATTATGACTTCAAATGAGCATATCTGAAGCCATTAATTGTAACTAATTTCCAAACTTTTGGGGTACATAGAATACCTGATTATAATTACCAATACATTACATAATTGTAATTACGAATATACACATTACATGAATATAATTACAAATAGATGAAACTATTTAATCAGCTGCAACCAGAACAAAGATTTTTTTATGTTTAGTTTCCAAACGTTCACAAACGTTGACTAAGTACGAAACATTTCAAAGTGATTTTGATGTAACTTCTATAAATGCACAGTATAGTGGATGCAGTCATGCTTTCTGGTTGCTGATGTTATGGGTAGGTCTTCTGTAATACAGTTGGAAGAACGCTTGCAGGACATTTTGCAGATGCGGCAAGAATACTCCCCCCTCCTCGAACCCCCACTCCCAAGCATAAAACAAACACATAATCATGCTACAAGTTATGTAAGTATAAACAACACGAAAATGCTAATGCGATATAAACCGCCAGAACACAGGATGGGGAATTTATTGGTATCAAGATAATGTAACTGGCTGGGATATGAGGATACATCTCTGCAGCATTATGCCCCAGTGATAGACATCATTATAAAACTGCCACACTGCTGACATCATAGTGATATGACTGAATTGTTTTTAAAGCTAAATCCAAAAATCACACTCACAGTGTACACACACACACACACACACACACACACACACACACACACACATCACATTTGTCACTAGAAGAGAACTTCATGCGGGACATGCTCAACGCAGTACTAAAAATGAAATTAACCTCGATAACATTATAGCTGTGGCACAAGTTGAGAAAGTAATGCTCGTAATTAATACACCAGTGACAAGGGCGACTATTATTGAATGAGAATAACCTTCCAATTAATGAAAATCAATTCTGAGTAGTGGAGACACAAACATCGTATGAATAATAGTAAAGTGGATATCTACCTCACAGGTATAGCAATTCAAATACCTCAAGAAGCAACAATAGAGAGCTTCTAGCAAAACCTTGGAATCAGCGCGAAGGAATCCCAAATAGCGACTATTCCCAAAAGTGCAAAGGGAGGCGACAAGCCTGACTATTTAACAGATGATGCTGAAATTCTCAACAAGTTCTTCCAGGAAAATAAAACCGAATAATCTCATTAAAAAATGTAACAATTTCTCGTATAAAATGCTAAATATTAAGCATTGGGGTACATGTATTTGGAATGTTTCTGACGGGTCAGCTAGAAAGATCTAACCAGCCATACATGGGAAAGACTTAGAGATATCCACAAAAAATTGTATCTTTAATTGTACATAATTTAAGTGATCAATGAAAACAGAATGTTAATATTTTGGATACCAAATACAAATCATGTTGCAGCTGATTAAAAATAATTTCACTTATTTCTAATAACTATAACGTAAGATAGTTACCGTATAACCATTATAAAATTAGCACGTGTAATTTCTTTTATGTTCGATTTAAGTCATACGACCTAATTACATGATGTAATAACCCCAACGGGACATGAACGTTCATATTCTTAACCGAAATTCAAAACTTAGATTTAGTTGCGAGCCACGACCTATAGTATCATGGTCTTGATTTGTAATAAGCTTTTAAGTCAATATTGGTAAAATGATAAAATAGAGTAATTGCCTGTCAATACTGGGTGGCCTGATCCCTAAAATGATTAGTCTTTTATTTCAAAGCATTAGTTGTTTTACAATAGACAGATGGCGCATGTAATAAATGCGCTTTAACTAGCATGTATTTACCGACTGTCCTGATTTTTGAGAAAAGCTCAATCAACGATTTTCATGATAAAACATTTAGGGAAGATATTTGTGGTCGTTAGAAAGATATCATGTAAACATGAGGAAGATACTTTTAAGGCACACTAACAAGACCGTTAGGATGAAAATTACAAAGAAGATAAGAAATAGTATGGCCTGTCAGGCAACATTACTTGCTATTGACATCGCGGAGTTTATCAGCTGTCGGAAAGTTTTCCACTTGTTTCCTTTTGCCCAATCTATGCGTTCAGAAAAATTTCCTTCAAACTTCAAGTTTTTAATTTTTATTATGTAATTTAAATAAATGTTATATTTAACAATACCCTTGAATTTTTAAATAGCATCAGTCAAATATGACTTGTAGCAGTATCCTAGACAAGAAATAATCAATCTTTATATATCTTTATATAAATGTTTTTTTGTAAATAAATTCTGAATCCATCCATTCCTGACGCCATTACTATATCGGGCGAGTTAACTGAGGTTATGATATCAATGGTTATGTGACGTTATAATGTCAAGATTTTCTTGCTTATAAACGAAGTATATATACCCTTAATGACGAGATAAGAGGCAGAAAGTGGTCACGTTATCTGAAAGTTAGGATTATGGGACAACTCCATGTAAAATAATAACATAGAACCTATGGAGGGGGATTACCGCCATAATTCTATGCATGTATTTTGTAATCTTCCTTGATGCATTATTGTAAATTGCTGTTTGCAAGTGCTACTTTCATAATTCTATCCAAGTATATTGTTATCTTTATTGATGCAAACTGTACGTGGCAACTTGCAAGTGCTACTTTCCTTCTGTATTATTGTAAATGGCTGCTTGCAAGTGCTGCATTCCTGATTCCATCCATGTATATTGTATTCTTCATTGATGCAAACGGTAAAGAGCTAGTTGCAAGTGTTTAGATCTACTTTCCTTCTGCGTCATGGTATCTTGCTGTGTTTTTTTTTTTTTGCCAAACGCTAAATTCATTCTGTAGTTTGTCGTATGGCAAAATCTGGGTCAGTTATTACAAGTGTTAATATTCTATTTATAAATTTGCTATATCGCAAATTACATCGTTCCAGCTGTTGATTTTGTTCTACATTTTACAGATTTTGCCTTGCAACACCGTAACTCCAAAATGTTCTCTTCGTCCATGCATTATGACAAACTGCATCATGTAAAATGATGATAATAATGTAGCATCACGCATGTCGCAAGTTAGCATAAAGGAAGTTGGCATAAAATAATGCCTCATTATGACAACAGATGGCGCTGTAAAATGTCAATTTGTTACAAAATGACTACTCCCCTGACTATAGCGATATAAGGTTATACCATTTTACGGTATTGCTGGGCGTCTATTTTAAAATATTGTACGTATAATTTACCGCAACCTGTATTATAGGATGATAGGGTATAACAGCATACAAACAAAATTAAAACGATATTACATACTATCATACCTGCATCATACCCAAGTTGCTGAGACATCTTTCCGATCGTTCTCAAAATAAATATGTTTAGAATTATATGGCCTAAATTGCTGTAGAAGTTGATTTTGGGTGTACCCCAACATAAATTTAAAAAATGGGGTGGCAAGGGTCAGAGGAAACTCTAACTAATTTTGGACATGTTACGTGATTTAGTTTTCCGATATTATTCGTGCCTTTTTTAACTGAAATGAAAATATTAAATATTTTTAGCCCAATTATATATATATATATATATATATATATATATATATATATATATATATATATATATATATATATATATATATATATAATGTCTTTTAAAGTATTGGCATAAAGCAATTTGATATACTAATAATATTGATATATCAAATTGTGATCCGCCCATGGTGCAATAATATGAATATATATATATATATATATATATATATATATATATATATATATATATATATATATATATATATATATATATATATATATATATATTCTTGGAACTGTGCTGTCAGTTATATTCCAATAGATTTATTATGAATTTCCATTCTTTATTCATTAATGAAATGACTTAATTCCTATTTTCTAATTGAATTTAACATGGTACACAATTTCATTGCAATCCGTTCTTTTGTTTGCCCCTCCACTCATACATAAGGGACATCATTCACAGAAATTTGGAGTGAGAGAGAAAAAGAAATTTGGCTGTACAAAAACCTTGAAACTAAACTTGCATCAGGTAACTTGCAGGAATATGGTTCATTGTTACATTATGTTTATACTTCCCTAACAATCAATCTACAGTGTTATATACATCAATTATACAAAGTTGCAATAGCCTCATTATAAAAGAAAATAAATTCTAAAAATATGGATCTATTTTCTGTATCTAAACATAAAGAACCCTTCCAAACAATTATAAGATGCTTTGTTTAAACTTCCAAGTTTAATTTTTCTGCCTATCACTTAAAGTCAAAAGGATATGGAAAGACTTCATCACATTTTGAGGAGAAGTACTGTCATATTACTTTAATAAAGAAATGGATTGGGATGATTTCATGTTCTGTTATTTGCTGCTAGGTATTCAGTTTAATAATTATTGGATTTTAGATCTGTTGGACATCAATAGTAATACTTACCAGATAATATTCAACAGAACACGTTTAAAGTTTTTAAGAGTAACGACACCGTACACGAGATATTATACTAATATATTTGACATTAGACTTAAGATTGTAACACTGCTTCATATATGAGACACTCAATTGCACACAGCTTCATAAAATAGAAACGATGTATTGTTACAAATTAGCGACAAGAGTAGAGGCCATGCATACCTCTTGAAAACACTAATCCTACTTTGAAAGGGATACTTCAAAGGCTTTCTTATCTTTTAATGAATACTTGTTGAAAACGATTACAGATTTAATGAAGTCTCTTGTCATATGTATCTAATACATACATTACTGTAACTGACTGTAAAGGCATACACGTTGTAAACGTTTGAGTTTATATTTTGAATCAGAAACGGTTATGATTAGAATGGTATTAATTTAATAACTTAAAATATTTTTGGTGTTTATAATATTAATTATCAATTTAAATGAAATTTAAAATATGAGAAATTTTGGTAAAGATGCATTTTATGTTGTGCACATTTATCTGTCTTTTTCGTAACTTAGCAAACACAATAATGTTCTGAATTAAATTTATGTAAAATTATCACAAAATACCTAATTATGCAATTTTCAACCATTTTCCCTGTATAATTTTAGTTGTAACACAAATACGTTCAAATACGAGAAGATATCTTGTAACGTATGTATTTTGCTTGAGAATTAAGTTTTTGAGATCTAAATCGACTTTCTTCCACAGGAGATATGATGCATCTCATTTGTGTCTACGTAACTCCCAAAGCACCACGTCCATCTCTACTATACTTCTTTTTTTTTTCTTCTCCACATTAAGATTTGGCTTTGGGGCGGTTTTTCCTAAAGATACTAGAAAGCTCCTAACCATTATAACTTTGGAAAACATTTATCTTGTTCACCAAAAGTTTCAAATTTTATTCTAAAACATATTATATAAGAATTGTCAACATATATGTTGAAAATAAGTACTGGGAAAAAACTATTGTCTGTTGTATTTTAAAATTGGGTCAAATTATCTTTCGATTTGGGCAGAATTGTCTTTAAAGTTGGGCCGAATTGTCTTATTTTCGGTCCAAGTTGGGCCGAATTTAGACCAGCTAGTTGGTCTCTAAGCCTTTTTTTTATGACTTGACAGCTTTTTAGACCAACCGTATTCAGCATTAACACTATATGGTACGTTCGTGAACCATAACTGCCAACTATCGGACTGCACGCTATTACTTAATAAATTTATTTAGACTAACCTTTGTATCCAGACGGTAAGTATAATCCCTCTTCTAATGATCCACTGCGTTAAATCCTTTAAAACACTCAATTAATAGCGTGCATCCGATTGTACGCAGTTGTGGCGCGCGGAAAAGTACCATTTAGTGTTAATGCAGATTACAGCTGGTCTCAAAAGCCGTCAAGTCAAAATAAAAAAAAGGCTTTGAGACCAACTAACTGGTCTCGGCCGAATTGACCAATAGCCGACAACACTAAGTTACTAAGACCACCCCGTTGTTGTAATGGCGTTTTTGTTTTCTTAAGGAATCATAAAATCACTTAGAGCTTCGATAAAACATATGGTTTTATAGAACAATTAAAAATTCGTCGCTACCTTACACCTAAAAAAGACGGGGCTGAAAAAATTAAAAGTTTTTTTTCACACGTAGATCTATCTATTAGGTTCTTTTTGCCGCACAAAATTAGTGCCGTAAAGCAATCTAACTTCCCCTGGGGAGCATTTGTTATTTTCCTTGAGTGAAAACTTGGAAATTTAGAGCGCCGTCTGTTGTCATAATGCCATGTATTATCCCATTATGACAACAGATGGCGACACGAGTTGGAAAAGAAAGATGATCCTGACAAAATTAGATTGTTGCAAGGCCAACTCTAAATTAAATCATGAGTTGTAATGATGTAATTTGTAATATGGCAAGTTTATATAAATAGAATACACAACTCGTAATAACTGACATAGCATTTGCCATACGACAAACTACGGTATGAAGTTAGCGTTTGGCAAAAAGCAAGATACAATGACGCAGAAGGAAAGTAGATCTAAACACTTGCAACTAGCCCTTTACCGTTTGCATCAATGAAGAATACAACATACATGGATGAACTTAGGAATGTAGCACTTGCAAGCAGCCATTTACAATAATGTAAAAGGAAAGTAGCACTTGCAAGTTGCCACGTACAGTTTGCATCAATAAAGATAACAATATACATGGATAGAATTATGAAAGTAGCACTTGCAAACAGCAATTTACAATAATACATCAACGAGGATTACAAAATAATTGCATAGAATTATGGCGGCAATCCCCCTCCATAACAACCAGCCACACTCCATTGTTATTCTTTGTTATGTGGTGGTTGGGTTGTTGCTATCTTGAGGATAATCGACCGGGTTGTTATTTTCCGGATCAAATCCGAACAATAATTCGCTCTCTCGTTATGTGAGATAAAGTCTTATCGTAATTTGACAGAAACTAAGGCTAATATTGGGCAATTTCACAGCCTGACAGCAGATACACAAACTCTAGTACAGCAGCTTAATATATCTCCCTAACGGTTATTCAGCATTCCTAACTGAACTATTACAATCTAGACATCATTATAAATTATTACGTCCTGCCGTGGACTATAAATCACTAATTGGACCAAAGGGAACTCTGAATGTTAGTCTCGATTAAAAGATGTCGCTGCTTATACAAACGAGTCACATCTTGTCGTCAATACAATAGTTGCTTGAACACCGTAAGACATACGACTACTCATATTTAGCATACACGAATCAAAACATTTAAGACAAATAAACTCAAAAAGTATCTCAAAGAACTCTTAGCAAAGACATTGTGTGAAATTCTTAGAATAAACGATTCATATAATATTCAAGACGATGGAATGCAAATAATTAACTTCCGAACTCATCAAAAGGAAATGGAAATAAATTCAAACAAATATTTACGAACTTATGTCAAGAAAATTACAAGGGACTGAAAAGGAATACTTTCGAATAATTATAGGCTCATTGCAACGAACAAATTGTATGAGATTTATGCATTCGAAACTCGCTCTTCTCTATTGTACTAGAATCTCTTAAAGTTCCGTGTCACTGAAATTTCCAGACAGACGTCCCTCTGACAATTTATGACGAGAAAATACTTTTTTCCACCAGAGGTAAAAACTTATTGCCTCCCAACTTAAAAACTTAGACTGGCAACTTGTTCGAGAGAGAATGCTTAAAACATTGAATTTCGTGGGAAACACAATTTCTTTGATTGAGCTTAGCCAGTCCGGATTAAATTTATATAAGCTACCAAAAGTAACACACGCCATTCCAAGTTAAAATATTTATCTCTATTCCGCCGTTATTCAATAAACCGATTAATGGACAATTACACTTTATGGTACTTGGTTTAAATGGCACATAATGTTCTCCGGGTCAACTTCACTTTGTGTCATTTTTCAGCCACTTAAATTTAAAAGGACTTTGCCTCGTCCGTCTGCTTGACCGTTATCCCAGTTAAAAATCATTCATGTCCTAAACCAGGGATGTTAAAATCACTGCAGTATAACGATTTATTGCGGTGACTAGCCCATTCGTGAAGGTTAAATGTTACGTGTCTCGCTGACAGCTGCGAAACGTACCATGATAGCTGTACAAATCTACAAAATTCACATTGCTACAGTCTATAACATTCTATTCTTAATTTGCAATAGTAAAATCAAAGTTAAATTTCATTTTTGTCATGTGCTGTTTAAACCAAATTCTTATGTTTGAACAAAATCTGTTGTAGACATTTAGAACTAATGTATGCGCAAACTGTGATTAATTTAATGTACATGTACACACAATTAAATATATCAAAAGGGGTATAATTGGTGCAAGGCATGTGAGTAAAACTTTTGAAACGACAGTGTAGTTCGTGTTCATAGATTTATATTCAAAACAATTATTTTGTGTTTTCTTCCATTAATGAATCTGATATATTGAAACGACATAAAACGAAATGAAAAATGAACAATGAAAGAGTAAGGATTGGAAAATACACATCTGTGCAAACACAAATTCAAAGAAGCACACACGGTCCTTATCATTTATAATTTTTCACCAAGGATTTTTTTTATAGAGCTGCGCAAACCATATGCGAATAAATTTCGAGTAGTAAAACATTCACTATATTATAGATAGAAAAATAATAAGTAATTATAATATGATTAATTTTACGTTCGTAAATTATGAAATTAGCGTAGATAATAATTTTAACTGACGTGGACATATTCATCCACAAATTCGCTTGTCTGTCCTATATTATGCATGAAACTTGGTAGTGATTTTGTGCATATTATAGCTCGCAAGACGTCTCACTACTTGGCGAATCAGATATATCTACGTAAGTCTGGCTTCAGGTTGATGTTTATCCTACATACAAGGACATCTAGACGACTGTTCTTGTTGACTGAAAGGTTCATAAACGTGTATCTACCACACATAATATTTCTATAATCAACTAATGACCTCACATCCTCGAGACCCTAATTTACAATTCCATGGGTTTTCTTGGTTTTACATTCGTATGACACATCAGCAGACAATTCCAAAACGTAAATTGGTACTTCACGCCACAGGAAAGAGACAAGACCCATACCTTTAATAAAAAAAATTATCCGTGTCTCAATTACTAAACGCGTGAAAATGTCGCAAGCATTTCCTTATGTTAAGAAATTAGGGAGGTTCTATTTTAGGAAACAAATTCGTACTACCATACATTTTTAGTGAATTTTGTGAATTGTGGCGCATGCTACAATAAATTTGGTAATTACTCGGCGTGAGAAATATCTTTCCAACAAAGACATAATTTAACAAAATAGTAAATTCTAACATCGCTTTAAACATATATATATATATATATATATACTTACAAATAGCACCCACTTGGTTAGTTACAATATGCAAGACGTTTTATGTTTAGGTTATCTCCCCCGCCGTCATTGAGAATAAATGGATATGTCTGATGTCATTTTTTTCAACCATTTGAGAACCAATTTTTTTCGAATACAGTCATACTGAGAAAATAATACTATATTTAATAAATATTGTGTTCTGACACTTGTTTCTCGTTCTGATGGAGGGGAATGATACTAGGTCATATGAAATCCAAAATGCGAAGACGGGCTTGAAAGCACTTGTCTTGTTTTCTTGTTTCTCTATTAAAGATGCGACGGTGAACACGAATATTCTTTGTTTCCATGATCAAAAAGAATTTTAATATTTGTAAACACAACTGATATAAAATTTAAAAGAGATATTCATATATATTTTTATAGGATTTTTACGAGTTTGCCTGCGGTGGATTCGTGTCACGAACCAGACTGTCTTGGAAATCCCCAAGAAAAAGAAGCTATCCTGATTTGATTCTGGAACAATATCTGGAAACTATCGCTGGCAAGTATAACATATACATTTTTATTCTGTCCCCCTACAATGAGGCTTATCTTGTCTACCACATTTATTAAATTATTTACTTGTGGAAAACAATGAGATGAGAACATACCCAAGTTTAAAGAATTGGCTTTCAACTGTTAGCTATCTGTAATTGTGCGGGCTTTTTTCCAGGTCAGTGAGTGCCATTATATTCTTCTCTGATACTTTGAGTGAATAATATATTTTCTTTTCTAAAGAAAAGGAAATAACCCAGTTATATTTGCAGCACAATCAAGGAAGACTAACCTCAACACGAATCGTCAAGATGGCATTACAGTTAGTTTTTTGTCTATTTTTATTAGCATTTTCTATATAAAAAAAATGTAATTTACCGATATATTCTTGGATAGTGATATTTCGGAATGTGCATGTAAATAACAGCGTTCCAGTTTGGTTTGTATACGCTGTGTCTTGACGCAACAAAGTCTATCTCATCGATAATGGAGTAATTATTAAACTACATACATGTACGCACAGTATAATGGCCCATCGTACACTATAGCGTAACTAGTAATACCCGAAGAATATATTCAATTAAGTTCAAATCGTTTTGGATCCGCATATGTATCAGGTGATCACTCATACGAAAAAGTTGAAAACTCGATCCTTTCCGTTGTGGCAGCAATTCAAACTAAAGACCTAAATGCATTGATCAAAGTGTTTTCTGGGATAAGATAAAGTATTTCGAATAGCAACAAAAGCAACGGAATGCAGTCATATTAATATAGAACCCTGTCTCCGTTTCTTCCAATGCTGACGTAGTCTAGCAAGGATTTGATTCTGGTATGTGTCAGACTCACGAACTAATGACTGCTACGGTTTGGTAAATTGATTGTTTTGATGCCATTGGTTCATTACTCTCAACACGCACTATCAATGTCCAATTATCACCGGACTGCCAGCCAAGGAAAGTGGATTCTTTTATCAAATCGTCATTTGTAATGCTTGTCCCATAAAGGCGTTTGTTGAGACACGTCGTTATTTAGTAATAGTATCCAGAAGTTGCTTATCACATGTTTGGTTAAAAAAAAAACAATTTATGTCTTGTGCTCAAGCTTAATGTTAATATAAAATATAGCATGAACACGCTTTAGCATATCAAACCAATAAAACCTCTTGTATTCAGATTCTTTATTGTTACAAATCTCAAATTCCCAGCTTACAAAATTATATTTTATCTTTTAGTGGGAAGATGGTAAGACATTTACAAAATTATCTTGTATCTCATTGTAAGAAGATGACAAGATATATTTACAGATTAATGCTATATAGCCAAATCATAACTTGCGCCTGACTGACGCCTTTCTATAGCGCTGATATGATCTTCAAGACTTGACCCAGTACACAGATAACGTATAATAAGCAAACTCTCTCTCTGCCAAATTTCTGCGGAACATGAAGCATTTGCTATTTAAATGGTTTGCAGTATTGATTAAAGTTAGGATACCTTTCATACAGATATAACCTATATTTGGAAATAAAAATAACGCACAAATTCTGACTGCCCGTTCTAAAATAGAGATGTCAAAAAGTCCTATACATCCTCGTTTTGAAGAAGTTTCCTTTTGGAAAACGACCAAGTCGCTGCGAATATTTTCAATTACACTTACTTTCGTCCAATATGTTTTTATCGAACACCCCAGCGAAGGAATCAGCCACTGCTTTCATTATTCCATTATTTCCATTCAAGTCTTGAGAAGGCTGGCTGGAGGGACGTGTTAATTTCCTTTCAGTCTGAGATTTAATGAGATATTTCAATGTATGGAAAAGTTTCAACATTTTGCCTTTTTATCAATTACGGTCCACCTGTTTCAATATTTTATACCACGTTTCATTATGCATGTGGATGTATTCTGAATCTTCTGTATCACCTGCCCATAAAAGAGTTCCTTAATTTAGTAAGGATTACAATTTTCTTAGGGTTTTCCATCATTATTGTAAAAGGACTTTAAATCATCGGAATTTAATTGACCTGCAGGAATTCTTCATATTTGTTCATTCTAAAGTTTGTTTGAATGAAAATTATACCTAAGTTAAACCGGGTCATAAATCTAAATTAATTCACAATTAGTAAACACAGTGTTTTATTTGAATGCTCTATTCATAACGACGGAGACATGTAGATTGTATGATTAATTTTATATTTGATATTTGTATTATCGTTTAAAAATCTTGTCATGAAAAAGCTTGGCGACTGTGAAAAAATTATATATATATATATATATATATATATATATATATATATATATATATATATATATATATATATATATATATATATATATATATATATATGACATTTGCTATGAATAAAACTATATGTAAACAATATACATACTACTAAAATTTGCACTAGAGAATGTCTTCTGCACGAACGGAAGTCATCTTTTCAACTTGTAGTTTAACGGTTACGTCGTCACTTGCATTCAGGCATTCAGATGCAAGAATTTACACTTTTATACTTGCTTGCTCATTCGAAGAGGTTATTTACTCGAGTTTTCTTTTGTAACTTTAAATGATCAGTACAACTCCTTCTGGACTATCGTTTTGTTTTTGTACTTGATATTTATTCCAAATAGCTGGTTAAAAGCCTTTAAAATTGCTTCAACTACATATCTTTAGAAATATTACATCAGTATTTGAAACTTTGAGGCAAAGTGCAAAAAATACCTTAGTTAATTGGAAGAATACACATACTGGAAAAGTTTCTCAATTGCTGGATATACTGACGGCCTAATTTCTTGAAGAGGAAATTGGCGAAAAATATAATCTTGCAATTTTCGTCTCTCATTCAAGTTGTAACAGTGATGCAGCGCTAAATAAAGAAATGTGTGTGTGTGTGTGTGTGTGAGAGAGAGAGAGAGAGAGAGAGAGAGAGAGAGAGAGAGAGAGAGAGAGAGAGAGAGAGAGTTTATAGTGATGGTAAACACTGGGGCATCATTTCGCAGACATGTAACATGGCGTCCCACCCAGTCATATTATCCTGACATCAGGATAACCAGTCCTAACACTAACCTCATAATGCTGAGCACTACGCGAGGCAGCTGTTGGTATCATTTGTCTAAGTCTTTGGTATGACTCGAGCGAGGATCGAATCCAGGACCTCCCACATTCGAGGCGGACGCTCTAACCACTAGGCAGATCTGCAAATGAGAGAACGCAATAGAGAAGTGACGGAACACATATTACTCAGATGTGGGGTGGGGTGGGGACGGGGACAATGGCGAGGGCGAAACAAGTAAGGGAACGCCGTTCCCTTGCGTACCCACATTCACCTCTAGATTACAGGAAATATGAAATATGTTGAACTGATATGCTTACGTCACTTTGTCAGACAAGTGTTAGTAATGGATGTCTACAGATTTGTTTCAAAGCCGAAAGTTCATTATTTAATGCATTGTGATAACCAAAGACTTCAACACCTTTAGTACACATGTAATGTTAAGAATGAAGACATGAAATCAAAAATATTTATCTTTTACAATGGTGTGGTCATACAGGCAAACTCACATTGACAGGATTTACGTGGATAGTATCTACTCCGAATATTACAATACATGTATTCAAATTAAGCTACATAAAAATACATTTCAAGCAATATATATCAAACAATAACAATAGTGATATAATGAATCATAAGTATTGAAATAAAACAATACAAGTATTCATATCAAGTAATGCATGTATTCTTATCAATCAATACAATATTCACATTAAACAACACCAATATTCACATCAAACAATACAATTATTCATATCACATCAAATAAAATAAGTATTCATATCAAGCAATATTCATATCAAGCAGAACAAGTATTCATATCATATCAATTAATACAATTATTCACATCAAACGATACAAGCATACATAACAATCAATATTCATATCAAGCTATACAGGTATTCATATCACATCAAATAAAATAAGTATTCATATCAAGCAATATTCATATCAAGCAATACAAGTATTCATATCATATCAAAGATTTCAAGTCGTCAAACGATACAAGTATAAATATCAAGCAATATTCATATAAAACAATATTCATATCAAGCATTACAAGTATTCATATCAAACAATACACTTATTATTATCAAACAATACAATTATTCTTGTCAAACGATATAATTATTTTTGTCAAATGATAAAATTATTCTTGTCAAACAATACGATTATTATTGTCAAACGATACTTTTATTCATATCAAATATCATAATTATTCGTAGCTCCTTCTTATAACTAATATTTAATTTGTCTGGATTTTAACTGAAGATGGTTTAATGTCAGTATACGAGGTCACAGTTGTCGAAGTCTGCTGATGGCAAATTGTATATATCCACCATTTTATGGTAGCAAAGGTACGCCCATCGTCTTTATCCGGACATACAAAGAGTATTTAGTGTATACCACCGTGAATGTCAATCATAAAAGGAAATGGAAAGTATACGAGCAGCTGGCTGTACAAGATGTTTGTTGGGAGAAACGTTAATTGGCTGAAAATTGTATTGAGGCTGGTCTGCAAGACACTAGACAAATGCATGTGACTTTTAATTCTCACAATTACTAGTGAATAATGTATGATGTATGGATGAAGTACTACTACTACTACTACTACTACTACTACTACTACTACTGCTGCTACTACTAAAACTACTACTACTACTACTACTACTACTAATAATAATAATAATAATAATAATAGGCAACATAATATGTATAAGTATATAATCAGTTCGTCACTTCCTATGCATGTGCATTGTGGGAGCAAATACGTTTAACACTAGCTGGTTATAGTCATGCACTTTTGGATAATGCCAAAGATAAATTGCGCAAGTATTGTCTATGCACATCCCGATTTTCAACATAAAATAATGTGATACTTCATACATAATGACGTCAGGTAGCTGTCATTATATAACGTCGTCCACTGTGTGGGGCAAAGGTTCATAGTTGTATAGAAGAACACGAAACAGCAGCAACAACAAAATTAATGGGTAACCCACCCACCCCCACCTCAACAAAAAGACCCAGACCACCACAAGATCACATAATAGATGCGGGGTCTCTCCATTAAGTTGCGATATGGACGTTTATTGAAACATTATCATATTCAAATTCTGACTCGACTCAGACTATAGTTGCTGTAGGATGACATGCCATTCAGAATTCGCTATATTTGGATTTGAATGTATAAATATAATCTATATAACACTAACTGCACATAATTTAGTAACACATGATGTTGTGTAGAGCACTAGGCATTTACATTGCAAGAGAGGAAAAGGAGGGCGGATGGAGTTTATTTTAATTTCAGACATCAGGCCAGTTCTCCTTTTTTTAAATAAAAAAAATCTTCTTCACTTTTTCTCATTTCTTGCAAGCAACGTTTTCCCTCATTTTTGTTCTTTGTTTTCTAATTCAAATAGGTATGTTGCACATAAAAATGAGAACAAAGCATGTTTAATTTACTTTACATCGAAATTGTTACCTGTTTAACGATATTACATAATGCATTCTTGTGAATATTATGTCGGCATCTTCTTTATTCTAAATCTTACTTTTGTAATTGTTCATTTTATAATCTGAATAACGTTAATTACAAGCTTATATCGTCCCAATTGTTGCGGGGTGGGGTGGGGTAAGACTGGCAGGACAAGGGCACGAACTTTCAAGGTAAAGAGCATAAAGTGAGCATCAATTACTTACTACGTCATGGAAAACTTTCAATTTGACACACATTGCTTGTAATAAAGATTGGAACTGCGCAATGTTCGCATATCAGCACGCTTGTACAAAAATGACAACAAAATGTATGCCAAAAATTTTTACTAATAAAATCTATCGCAGCGACTAGTTATCGTAGATGTAAAGCTTCATTTTTCAACGGCATGCTATTTTTTTTTTAAATGGAATGGAAGAATGACATTTTTAAAGTCATTACATGTATCCGCTCTGTTGAACAAAAGTGAAACAGATAGACAGAATACCTTTTTGGTTGGTTTGTGTTTATTCATGTCTGTAGAATAACCTTTAAAACAAAAGACTGAAGCCAATCAAAATCGCGATATTTTGTGTCAGTATACTTTTAGACGATTCTTAGTTCCTGGTACCATGTTTCATTAAAACGAGATCCATGTGTATATAGGTAAGTATTTCTGGGTAAGGCAGGTTACTTGAAGTTTTTGAATGGTGTCAATATCATAGAATCATTCAAGTCAATTCCTGTCAAAATCTAACCGCTATCTATTTTGTAATGAAATGGACACCCACTCCACCCCCACTCCGACATTTGTATGCATTTGATCAGTGGAAAAAACAATCATAGATTCTCATATATTTTCTGCTGTCTTCAATTTGTTAAGCAAAAAATTCAGTACTACAAGATTTCTCACATTAACCCGACAGTTTGGAGTAAAAATGAGCAAACAAAACAATACAATCCAAGATCTGCTTAAAGCAGGCAGTCAGTGATTAGCTTAACAAGATGAACTAAAACAAACTAAACAAAATTCCAAACAAACACGCTGATATGAAAATCAAACGATCGTGAAAACTAAATGGAGTACTTTGTAATACATGCCATTTACAAAACTTACCTAACTACGATCTAAGGCAGACATAGTATGAAGCAGTTACAAAATAGTTCCAGTCAAGAAAATTATTTCCAACGACATTTATAGCATGTCTCGCATTTATTGCGTTCGGAAATGTTGTAAACTATTGGCCCTGTCCTTTGAAAATACAATTTTTATTTACTGTTTGACATCAGCTCTAGTGTACACATCATAGACTGGGTTGATTATAGAATAACTGATGCCATTATCTCAATGTCTTACTCATTTCTGTTTTATGATGTTAAAAAAGAATTACATTACGCCTGTATGTGAGTGCATATATAACTATGCACATCGCAAATGACGATATAACGTGATTAACTTTGTCTTAGAATTTCCCCTGGAAGGTGAATAATACTATACCACTAATGTCAGTTTAGTTTCAGCAACTATTCATGATCTCTATATACGGATGTTTGGGGAACAATTCTAATTTTGTATTATTTAATATGCTTTGTATGTGTCTGCCACGAAGTCCAAAATCAATGCGAGGAAATAATTTGGTTTGCTTGTATACTTTATTGACTGTACTTATCATATTGTGATATAAACGAACTGAATCATTTACTTTCTGGATGAAACCAAATTTAGTCTTACGACACACATATTTATTTATGATTTCGCTTCCTTGTACTTCACGTTATATCGAATCGTCATTTGACCTACAATAAACTGAGCCATTGTATTAAAAAAGGATCCGATCGGTGATGTATTCATATTACAGTTAGGTGAGCTACTCAACAGCACCTCATGCGCACAGTTCCAGTGAAATTTACTTGTAGATCTCAACAGAGTGACTTGCCTTTAAGCACACGTAGGACGCAATACACTTGTTTATACGTAAAATTACATCATTGATCTTTAACGACGCACATCACGTGAAATTGGCTTCAAGACTTGAGATTATGCGCGATGTAGTCTTAAAAATAATTCGAACATGATTTCTTTTCAAGCATTATGCATTCACTTAAATTGCACAAAGGGCAACGTAAATGCAATAAGCTATATAAATAATAAATTATAGTGTTTGTACTGTTGGATATTGTTGTCTCACGTGAAGTATCTGAAGTGGCAAACTCGCCACGTTGTATTTTCGTCTCGGCATCAGTATCCAACAGTAGAAAGGCTCTAATTGATTACTTTTCGTTCATCAATCGAAGTTAAAAGACAGAATATAGAGAAAGAATGAAATATGTTTGTGTCGAAAATGTCGTTTCATATTAGCTGCCTGGTATGACAATGTTCTTGAGACATTCACAGAAGGGACATAAAATTAAATTAATTGAAAGCACGCATAAATACATTCTCTTTGTCTATATGTCTGTATGTTCGTCAGTCTGTCTTTTATACCCCCCTTACCTTGTTGGGGTGGGTTGATTGTCGGATTGTACCTCCTTACAAGGTGTCCCCTTTATTCGGTTGGCATAATCTAGAGGATGATCGCCCTAGGTGTTATTGCCCGGATCGAGTAAATATAAATATAAGTGTGAAATTTATAGGTGCAATAATAGAGATCTGAGCAGATATATAGAACAGAATGACACGATCCTCCGTACATGAAAACAAACACTAATTACGTAAATAATATTATGATGATACATTACATTAGGAAGATACATTTCTTTTTAAAAACATCTTTCACCAAATTTCAAACACAAATATATTTATAAACACAGCCGATCTCTTTAAGTGATAGAATTGGCTCACCATAGAATCGAGTAAACAATTGAAGTCATTGCCTTGTACAACTTCATAATCTGTTTATTTGCAGGCCTCTTTAACTTCCCTGTGGTTGTTTTTTTCTGTCGTTTTCGTCCTTTTTCTTCTCCAACCTCCCTACTGTCTCGCCTCTCTTTAAGCCCTCATACTTTGTGTATAGGTAGATATGTAAGTCCGTAGATCGTAGATACCTAGATGAGTAGGTACGTGGATACGCCAGTGCGTAGATACGTAGATACTGGGATACGTAGGTATGTCAGTGGAGCTGTCTCCCATTCCCCCCCCCCCCAAAAAAAAAAAAAAACAGTGAAGGAACCTAAATGTTCTGTCAGATATCCTACTGGGAATAGATCATTACTAAGCTCTCGTTATGTCAGATATCATCCTATCGGAATTCAGATACCAACGTCTATCCGGTCAAGCCAGCTTGGCAGACCAGAAACAAACCTCGTTTCGTAAGATTTATGTACTTCCTAATGGCTAATTCATCAATGACTCACATTAACACTACACAAGACAACAGTTCAGTTCTCGTCTCTCTTACATAAATGAATGATTTAATTTCATTATATGACTTAACTACCTTACTTCAAGCGAATACATACATTCAAGTCTTCAGCAATCATGAAATCATCTAAGATCGGTGAATTCAAAATGGATTCTCGTAAATCATATCAACAAAAGTAATTCATGAAATCTGTAAATACCCAATTCCTATACAAGCAACAACAAATTCAACCAATTCGGCAAACGTATATAAAAGAAGAACATATTACGAGAACATATAGATAAACTCAACACAGTTATACTCGTATCAAGAAAATTGGTCAACAAATTTAAACAAATAAATTCATGCAAATATAAGCAAATACTTTTTTTTAAAAAGATCATTATATTGGTATCAACGAATTACATGAGATTGACGCAGATATCTTGTGCGTTAAAACTTTGCTCGCTTCTAACCCCGAATTGTGTCAGTCGACTTTCCAGATTATCGGTCCCTTGCAGGAAAATATGAAGACTGATTAGAATTTACGCTGAATATGTTTTTAAGACTAAGGAAATTTCGTGCGGGGAGAGGTCCCTTATTTAGCGTACCGTCTTTCTAGGCCCAACAATTTGCGGTCAGCCTGACTCTAGATTTCCAACCAACCGTTCTGGAAAATAATAATTTTGACAGTTTTGATATAAACTCGAACTTGACCCTTCCTGCTAGTCTTGTCTGAAACGGTTAAATAGCTTAATTTAAAAAATCACCTCGACTCCCGAGCAGACATTAGAAATCTTTGCAGAGTAGCGATTTAATATTCAACATCTATCTATCTATCTATCTATCTATCTATCTATCTATCTATCTATCTATCTATCTATCTATCTATCTATCTATCTATCTATCTATCTATCTATCTATCTGTCTGTCTGTCTGTCTGTCTGTCTGTCTGTCTGTCTGTCTGTCTGTCTATCCGTCCGTCCGTCCGTCTGTCTGTCTGTCTGTCTATTTTCTATATATATCGTTCTATCGTTTTATCTATCGTTCTATCTATCTATCGTTCTCTCTATCTTTCTTATTTAGCCTGCTCTCATCCACATGTTAATACCAAACAATCCTTCATTCATTTTAATCCTGCATATGATGTCCTTAGTTCCAAACGCCCCCCTTACACACTGAGAAACTAAGTTTCCTTTTTGGTATACAAATTCCTTCCTTTTGTGGCAGCCGCAAAAACCAGTCTTACCAATGCTAACAATTCTATGTTCCCATCACCCACCCACCAAATTTCTAAAGCAAATCTTTGCCAGATTCAAACAGTTGTCAACCAATCCTCTCGTTTTTCAGAGTAAATTCAGCAATATTAGAGCCTTTTTAACACGAAGCCCATCACTGAGGGTATTTCATCCCTCATGCAGAACTAATCCCAGAGATGAAGTGGTATTGTGTCAATAGGACACGTACCATGTTTCATGCTTACCACCTGAAGGGTCAATCTCGATTATAATACATACCTTGCCAACGTTTACTGACAATGGAACATTATGACAAATGGATCGACTTCCACGTGAGACAAAAGTTTTGTATTTTTACTAAGTTAAAAATACTTTATGACAATATACCACATATAAAATCGAAAAGGATGTTTGTAGAAAGGTTTTTACCTGTATGTTTCATAGATTTTATGTTGGTATCTTTTCGTTTTATATTTCCTTGCGTACATTTGTTAGTATCTATATATTTTATATTGTAGTGTATGTTTGTGTTTATACAGACGGCTTTCTTGGTTAATTTGTATAAATTCTTTATATTTTTATTTGTAGAACTTATCTTTTCATTAGCACGATGAAACCAATATTATGCTAACGTGGCTTATGCGTGCAGTCATAAAACATTTATTAGTTAAAGGGCAGGTGCGTGGATTGCAAGAAAGCTTGACGGTTTGTTTATTTGTGTTTGATTTTTAATAGTACGGCAACAAACATACTAAACATTGCACACAAAAATAATTAGGCTGAATTTTGTTGCCTTTAGTTCTGTCTGTAATCTACTCGCTATTCCTGACTGTTCATTAATAGAGTAACCGGAAGTATGCAGTTAGCCCATGGGTCTGAGGTCTTTCTTGTAGTTTGATGTCCGAACTTCATCTCCCTCTCATAGACATTCCAGTGGGCAGATGTCTTCTCACATTAGGTGCAGTCATACTGCTACACAGCGTAATGCTGTGTGGGTTCTAGCTAATCTGTATTCCGCGCATTAAGATGTAATTCCACGTGGATTAAAACAATTCAGCTGGCTCTAGGGCTAGCTTGTAATGTCATTATCTACTTCAGGAATTATAAACCGTAAGATATGATTATTAACTGATAGATATCAACTTGTTTATTAATGTAGTGCATAGTGTTTCAGGGAGTAGAACAATAAGTGTAGTAATTCCTCTATTAAGTGAAAAGCCAAATAAAATGTTTTCAGAATAAAAATTTGTTTTCATGATCTTGACATATATCGTTCACATTTTCTTCGTGTTCGTAAGACTTCTTATTAATTTTCTTAACACTTTTCGAATTCTCTTCACATTATTAAAACTTTATTTTTAATGTTCGTGAAATGTTATTTTCCCTGGTAGGGAAACATAACTGCCTCTGAAGTTCTTAATCAATTATTCTTTTTCTTCCTCTTTTTTTTGTAAGCGAACGTTTGAGGTAAACGGTTTTAACTTTTCCAGCATAATATGTTCATGATTTTAATTGTATATGCTATTTTAAATGACACATTTTAAATTCAGCATAAGACATCTCTAAAACATGATACCGTATGTACTTGTCTATATGTTGCGTTCAATTGCAAAAAACATAGACTCTGATCTACTGCCGCAAAATTTTCTTGCATATCAGATTTTGTTACAAACTACATAACCACAGACCCCAAATCTTTTGGCACATTGTGCTTTGGCAGATCTTGCACTGTGCAATTCTAGTTGGGCTTGAGTTATAAGCGAATATGAATAGTAATTAAACCCCAACTCATGATCGATTATAACAACCGATGCCCAGTCACCACAGTGGGCACTGAATGCAGAGCACATAAGCCAGAGACCAGTTATAAAGCAACCAAAGTGTAATTACGCATCAATCTCTCTTTACATGTTGTTATATGTTGTTGTTGTAGGGGTCAACGCCATGTTTCAACACAAGATAGGCTGTACATGGCGACAGTATAAATGGTGGAGGAAGAACCAAAGAAAACCCGCGTAACCAATCACCGACCCACGAGAAGCTACTGGCAAGCTTTTTCACATACCCACATTGGTCGTGTCCGAGACTCTAACCCACGCAGAGTTAGATGGTAGTGATCCGTAACGGTGACCACTTTAAACCACCCAGCCACTGCTCAACCTGTCTCACCCTGTGTTTTTCCTCACGGAATGGTCCAATTCAGATTCTACTTCAAATATGAGTTATTTATAACGCTTACAATGAAACTATTGAAATACTTTAAAATAATGAATTCTGAAGGGCACGCTATTCATATATTATTTCAGAAAATTAATATTCGTTATTTAATCGCATTTTTCAAAATTCTTCAGTGTTAGTCCAGTTACAATTTTCAACTTTTTGCAGGTCCCAAAGAAGGCATTTGTGTGAATAGTGTCCGCTTCATTTAGGCGACATCACAATTAACTTGAGTGTTCGAACGGTAGTCTTTCTCATAAAACAGTAATCCTTGGTTAGATAAGATGGTTTTCGCAGATATTTGCAACCATTCAAGTTGTTCTCATTTTCTTAGCAGCAAGTCCCGAACTTAAAGAGGACATTTATTCAAATCATCCTCAAATAATTCCTCTCCCAGGGCCATAAATAATCAGCTTCCAATTATATGGAAAAAGTTACAAAAACGGCAATCAAAGTTTTAGGGATGCAGTCACCAGCAACAACGTACTCTACTACTACTACTACAACTACTACTACTACTACTGCTGATACTACTACCACTGTTCCTACTGTCACCTGAAATATAATTTGGTTAAGCACGAGAAAACTATTATTTCGTCTTCTCGTCATCTGTGACAGTTCTTGGAAATTTAAAATAATAGGGAGTTGAAATTATTTGTCGTTAATTGCTTTATTTTTCTTGGATTAATCCTTCAGAGACATAAAGTAATTTATCTGAAGTCATTATATAATGTATTTTTTATTTTTGTTTAGAGAAAGCAAACTTTTCAGTAAACTATGTGTTTTTCCGAGACCCCTTCCCCAGTCACATTACGCAAAGAATATTAACCTGCTACCTCGCGAATCCAGCCCTACTAAAAGACGAAAATCGTCTTATCTTGTCCATTACTTTCCCTTGGCACCATCAGGTGTCGCCAGTTTTAGCTGAGCGAGATACTAACGAGGCTACTTATGGTTGGTTGGGACGGCATATAAATAATGTAATTGGGTAAGTATTTTCAGAGACACATAATTTACTTAAAATTTTTATTTCTCCTTCGAATACGTTCTCTAGTCATCTTATGTTAGGAGAATACGTATAAGAGTAGGAGGGGATGCTGGTCATCTGATCTCTACTCCGGGTATCCTTCTGAGGATGATTATCTGGAATCCCCATGTGAAAGATAATCCATTTTCCTACTGACACAAGCAACACAGACCGGGTTCACTTGACCTGGAACTCTATGGTTGAGAAGATGAAGTGTAGATCGTCTCAACTATAAACGTTTTACTGGCGAATACAGCGAATCTAACATGCTGTCTTGATTGATCTAGTTGGGTCTGGTGGCCGTCTGTGCTGCTGTCACCAGACCTACCATATTCATATGTTGTCTCTGCGACGCTAAATATCTGAGGTAAAATTCGAGAAGATTAACTCTGCACGCAACCCAGCAGTTTCTCCGTACGTCAAGCGTATAACTCACTTCCGTCACGAAGCAAGGGTTTGAGAGGTGATGTTTTGTTTCCCGGCCTACTACGACTACAGCGCACTTGAGCGACATCCCCCAGAAACACTTGAGCGACATCCCCCAGAAACACTTGAGCGACATCCCCCAGAAACACTTGAGCGACATCCCCCAGAAACACTTGGTTCTATCTTACTACAAGGCATGAACGATCTTCTTTCTTGTCTAGTTCATGTAGGCTTTCTTGTAAACTGGAAAAAGTTAGACCTCCATCCGCCTTAGCACTTATTCAACTGGGTATGGAGTTCTTAACGAAACGGAATATGGTGCGTCTTCTTCGTGTTCGCGTTTCCAGAATCATCCAGAGTTTGTTTGCATCAATATTTTAATTCAGCGATAGAGCTTTTGAAACTAATCAATCACCTGATCCCGCTCGAAAATCTTTTTATGCTCCCCAATACATATGTCATTGCTGACCTAGTGGCATCCCTTTTTAAAGTCCTATCAATCAAGCTATCCTGATTACGCACGATATTCTATCATTCGTGCGTCAGTGACGTAACCTAGTATATCTAACAAACGGAATCCCGCTGGTGAAGATGTAAGCGTAAATAACGGTATGTACAGACGCCAGTGTGTATGGTTGAGGTACCCACCTATTGCCTGACTTCACTACCGTCGGCGGCACGTGAGAACCTGGACCGTATCATCCTGGCCGTTGACTCTTAAGTGTGGTTATTCCACGGTGTATGCAAATACATCCCGAACTAGCTATGACAGGCATATAGCAGATTGACCCACCCTATGAAACGACGAGAGTACATATGAACATTTACTACATTCTCGTCAAGTACCTTGAAATTATTCTGAATGTGTCTGTGAATAAGTCCGCCTCTTCATCCTCGTGGAAATCTACAAATTGTTTATATCAGCGGTAAAGGTGAAGGGTATTCTGAAGTAGCCAACACCCTAAAAATGTGGTTTGAAAGCTAAACTTCAGTTCGTTCCATGGTCGAATCTGAGTAAGACGTGAAGGATCGTTGATTTAAAAGGAGTTCCGTCGCACACACTGTGTGTCGAGGCCATGCTCGGTCTACATGACGGCACAGTCGGTGGGAGTATTGAGTCGGATCCAACGGATCCAGCATGAATCCCATACGCCCTGTCCTACAGGCAAGAAGTATACATATTATAAATAATAGTCATGGGAGACTGCCATATTCTGAAGTTGCATACAAATCGTTTAAATTGACATCTGCATAAAACACACATCAAATCACGAAACTAGCAATGTATTGAAATTACAAAGTGCCTAAAACACTGTCGTAACAGAAGAGTACTGAAAGTGTCGTATCAAAAACATATAACCGTGTTATTAAATTACGCAAATTGCTTCGTTAACAATTAAACCATCATTCTATCAAAATAGTGTCAAATATGAATAAACAAAACATAAATATCCAGCAGCACTTCAGAATTTCGCTAAGAAGAACTCCGTAACGGACGGAATAAGCGAATAATGTCTAAAGGCACTCTAACTCATAATGACCATGTACAAGGTCAATGATACCTTGGTGGGATGGTGATATTAAAAGTCCCAAAAGGTGACCAGTTCACTAAAAAAGTGACAGAAATTGTAAAATAATATAATGCATACAAAATGTAGTAGTTCGATAAATCCGTAGAATAAATACAAAATAACGTTGGATGAGCCCATAGGAACACAAAACGACTGTACAGTAACGAAGCAAAAAAAATGGCGACACCTGGTGGTATCAGGGGAAGGTAATGCATCCGTTACTGTCCTTGGTCTATTTAAGATAGACAGGATAAGACGATTTTCATCTTATAGTACGGCTGGATTCGCAGGCTAATATTCCGAAGGTAATGTGATTTGGGAACGCATTCGAAGGAGAAACGAACACCGCACTCACCCTAATTGAAAGATCGAAATTAATTTGTGTTCCATAAATTGATTGCTAACTCACTTGCGTCATCTGCAGATTGAAACGCCGTTTCCAATGTTTCTGGACTCACCTCTTTTTGCCTCTTTATGATTTTTCTTTAAATTATATTTAAAAATAATGTATTGTACTAACTTTACTAAGGTGACTCGACTGCGTTTTGAAGGGCATAATTTTTTCTATTTATTTAAGGACTCACGGTACTAATGATAAGATAGAATGGGGACCAGTATAGAAATTGGTGCAGTTAATATAGTATATATGGGTTTTACAGGTTAGGACTGGTAGGTAATGAAAGCAAGATTTGAATTAAAAGATTCTTTGAGAGGTTATTCTAGTTGTAAGTGGGGAAAAACCCCAGAGAAACAGTTCCTGTGACAGAATTTCAATCCCTTTACGGACTTGAGTTTGAAAGACTCGTTGCTGCAATCAGCCCCTGACTCTGGTGAGCTATTGAAAGCACATGCATCAAGCACATGTAGATTCAGAAATGCCACGGCTCATATACATGTATTTATTTATGTACTCTTTCATTATAGCGAGTCCTGAAAAGTCTACATACATACGTTGGTACTCATGGACTGGAAATATATATTGCAGCAAGAAATCAAGAGACAAGAAATGAAACAACAACAACAACAAAAACCCAAACGTTTTTGACTTAAAAAATATTATGTGAATTATGTACATGTAGCATACTCGGTAGGTATCAAGAACAGCACATCGTCTGAGTTAAAAAAATTAAAATTGGATATAAAAGCACAATATCATTGTGAGTATTTAGGCAAAAAGTATTATCAAATCTGTTGTTTTTTTTGTTATCGTGCAAGAGATTGATTGAATATATACAATATATTTAATGCCTAATCTAATGGAAACTCCAACAAATCATTCGGGACATGTATATAACTCATACGAGGTGCTGCTCTTGATACCTACAGAGTATACTACCTGTAGATAATTCACGAGAGTTTAATATTTTATGTCAAACACGTTTTTGATGAGTATCAACTTTTAAGAGTCATCAATTTAACAGAATTAAGTCTTAATTTTGATGTGCCTATCTTTACATTAGGTTGTTTTTCGGTTCAAGCTCTACGTGTACTACAAACGCGTGTACTACAAACGCGTGTACTAGACATGCGCATGCAGGTCATATAGTTATAGTTGATAAAGTTAAATTGCAATAACATTAATTATACACAAATCACTGATGGATGTCGTTCCAATCTGAAGCCATGTCTACCACTCAATAAATCTCGCGTATAATATTGGATCCCTCATGCTTGTTATTGATCCAAATAACACCAGAAATAACATAAAAGCGTATATCACATAGACGGTACGCTTTGCCTATAGTGTGTGGAGTTTAATATTGTTGATATTATAACATGTGAATATACCATTTTATGTGATTCTGATTAGTCCAAATAAGCCCATGAATGATATTGTGAAGTGTTCTCTTTACTGATTGGCTGTAATCACGAAGAAACCTTTTTAACCCCGCCCTCTGGAAGGTTTTGTTTTCAATAACATTTGGGGACCATTTTTCAGGTCGACTCGCGAAAGGAAATTGAAAAGACATTATCAAGGCCCTCTGAATATGGACAATTTACATCCACATCGGTTTCTTGTCATGTATAACACTATCATCATAAGAAAAATGGCGTTAAACTCCAAGAACAACAACAATAAATAAAACTAAGGGTATTGCTCATTTGATAGTGAACGTGTGAGGTTGGGTTGAAGGGGCTGGGGTTGGGGCGGTATATCTGTAACACATAATCCACTCTATTTACAAGCGTGGTTTAAATATTATCTTACATAAGTAAATAAAATCACCTCTATTCACAGAAGAATGCAATCATAAACCGGTATCCCAGCTGACAAAACTTTATCCAAAGCCCGCTTATATAAGCAGTAATGATTTAATGCAGATCCGACTAAAAAATCAATTTGTTTACGTCTTCTGCACAGTATATTGTTCCAAATTAAATAATGCAAATATCCGTTCACTAATACATCACATTAAATATGAGAATTTATGTAATCCTATTTCACATGAAAATCACAACAATGTAATGTTTATTAAAAGTGACACGTGTATCTAAGTCTACTGAGTAGCATTTCAAACAATGTGACATCACATCGCATTGATCATTCTGTTTTGAAAATAAATTTGTCGTTATTAAATGTTCTGTTTATTCTGATGGACGTTTATTCTTTGATTAATAGATTGTATATAAAAAAACGTACAATCTACTTTTAATAGTTCAACTTTGTTTGAGATTATATTTTATGCACACCAAATGAATGTTGCATCGTCATTCAGTATGAATGAAATTATTCTTCTTTATATCTAAATATTTTCCAAGGAAATACAAACTGTGATAACAAGAATCTCAAATGGATAATGATATATGATTAAATTGATGAAATTCGTTGATTAATGTTAAACATTTGCTCGCCAATCAATCAATCCTCTTTGCGCAGTCTAGTGTTTGAGGCAACAGCAAGGGAGCACCATTTCGGTCTGTCGGCAGCTATTGCTGAGGCGGTCTGAAGGGTGAGGCATCTGGTCTTAAGGTCTCTCTCCACGGTTCGTCGCCAGGTCTCTTTGGGTCTACCACGGTTCCTTTTCCCTTGTGGGGTCCATCTCAGTGCCACCCTTGGTAGTGAGTCAGGGGGCATTCTGCAGACATGGCCGAGCCATCTCCATCGCCGAGTTGCAATGATCTCAGAGATGGTGCTTGCACCTGCTCTGTGCCGAAGTTCCTCGTTTGAGATCATGTTTTGCCAAAAGATCCTCATGATGCGTCGCAGGCACTTGGTTTGAAACACTTCGAGCTTGTGTTCTATGTTCGCAGTGGACTTCTAACACTCTGAACCGTACAAAAGGACGCTCAACACGTTGCTCTTGAAGATACGGATCTTCGTGTGGACGCTGAGGTTTCTTGTTCTCCATATGGGCTTCAGCATTGCGAAGGTCTGGTTGGCCTTGCTGATTCTTGTGACGACTTCCCTTGTGCAATCTCCATCCGTGGCGACCTTACTGCCCAGGTAAGTGAAACCATCTAGTTCTTGCAGGGGCTGGTCGTTGATTGGGTTGTCCACTCTAGTATTTTTCCTCAAGACCTTTGTCTTCCCTATGTTGACTCGAAGACCTATGGTGTTTGCTGTCTGTACCAACTGTTGTGTCTTCTGTTGAATATCCTGGTGCCTGCTTGCCAGCAACCCGATGTCGTCGGCATAGTACAGGTCATCCAGCATTGAGGTCAACGTCCACTGTATTCCATGTCTCTTGCCCTCTGTGGTGCGGCGCATGATCCAGTCAATGGCCAGTGAGAAGAGGATCGGAGAAAGGATGCATCCTTGCTTCACTCCGGTTTCCACCATGAATGGTTCAGTGAGTTGGTTGTTGTATATTACTCTGCACTCAAAGTTCTCGGTGCAGGCTGTCGAAGGCCTTCTCAAAGTCCACAAAGACCACATATTCCCTTGTTGTCGTTTCCATAGCAAGAGTTGTTTTAACGGGATGGGGTCGCTAGCCCCACGCCCAGCCCTCTTCCTTTTTCAGCCGGGCTTGGGACCGTCCTTGGCGGAGTTTTTTGCTCGCCAAAGCTAGGCATTGTTCAACTCGTTTTACAAATTCAATATTAAATCATTATATATGGTATAACTGTACCAATTGCGCAAGTCCATGTGGGCGGTGCTTAAGGTGTAGGGTCCATTGCAGGCAGTAATAAAGGACAAGACAAGCTTTGATTGGTGGATTATGTAAGAGTTGTACTTTCTGTTAGGCTTAAAAAATAGTTTAGCCTCTTGGCAACATGTGAATTTATGTTAATTTCTATACAGATCATATTTTGTATTTTTTATGATTTTTGATGTTGTGACTAGATAACTCATACCCCTGTCTAGTTCCAGCAGAGTTATCTCTCTTAAATGCAATGGAGTACCTGGTTTTGTCATCATCAAATTGACAATCTAACATTGTTCTCTATAACAGTGTGTGAGATGCACGCTAAATTAGGATAGAAAATATATTTATCTCTCCAAATATTAGCATTGAGGTCTATGGAAAAACAATTGGTACCGTGATACCTAAAAGGTAATACCAGCTTCACAGTGTATCCATAGCACCGAGTATACATAGCCACCATTTATATACTGTCATAGTGTCATTTGGTTAAACAATGGATATTGAGAAGTTTTTGTCTAATATTGACAGACTTTTACATAGAAAATGTATAAAATCTTCAGAAAATAAGACACATTAGCTTTGGAATGAGGCTTTTGTAACTATACTTATAACATATATAGACTGATGGCTTTGTGTCTGTGTAGTCAGCTTCAAGATTAGCATACAAGCAAAAAACATAAGTTATATAAAGTTAATTTAGTTAATTTTAGCCAAATATTGACTATTTTATGCGCAAAAGATGAAAAATCATGGATAAAAAGCAACTCTCTTGTTCTTCTAAAGCATGTCATAGACCAGGAATAGAGGACACTTTTGGTCCTCTTGTAGATAGTTCACTTGTATCATAAAGAATATTCTGGTATGAGTATTTTAGGTAATTTATTAAAGATATGGTATTCCTTTTTATTTTGATTTGAATTGTCCTGCTCTAATTGTCTTTTTTTTTTCTTGTAAACTTTTGTGCCTTGAGAAATGAACATGCGATTCCTTAGTTAGATAATCATTCTTGAGGTCTCTACTACATATAGTTGCCTGGATTTTAGGTTCTCGCTTTATCAGTAATGCATTTTTGAATAATTTAATTGCATTGAAGTTAATACATGTGTTCTTGAACTCATCTATAGTATATGTATAATATATTGCATAAAATAAAAAGACCACACCTTATGTATATCATTCAGTTATCTCCCTTACACCAGACATACATTTCAATAGATAAAAACCAACAATTTAAGTGAGTTTTTATGAAAATCAAGAGAAGATTTGTGAATTATCATATTAACCCTTGGTCTTGATGCAAATTGAACTAAAAGTACTTTAATAATTTCTCCCAGTAAAGTTTACAAGTTTGAAAACTGATCAAACATGCTTTATTTGGTTTAGGTATTTTTCTGTCTAACAGAAGCCCATTATTGGTAATTTCTTATTTAGAAGAAATATAACTTATACGCATCTATATTATCTACATTATTCACCCTTATATATTAGCTAGGAATGAACACCATGTCACCTGATATTTGGTGCCTGTAAGGGATGTAATAGCACACGTGCCTTTGAATTGAATTTGCACCTATGGTCCACTGCTGCCCTATATTTTCTAAGATAATATTATCAAGCTCTCACTTCTCATTTTTCTCATTGCTGCTTTTGTCTCCTTTAATTACATTATCATTAGCTACATCTCCCATTTAGATACACACTTTCCTCCTGTTTTTAAATCCATTGAACTCACTATACTCATTGTTAAACTTGAGCCTTTTTCAGTATTTCAATCCACATTTTCACCTGCAAATCCAACATAACCACTAAGAAAGCTTTTATTTAATTTATTTGGTGTCAGACTGGCTTATTACATCAACTGTATTCACTACACAAACGAGAGAAGCTTTCAATTTGTATGACAAAGAGGCTGGGTAGCTTGACCTTTGTGTGAGGACTGGGGGTTACTGACCTCATTCATATGCTGACACTGTAAAGTGTTCAAAGCTAAGACTTTATACTTAGATTGGGCCATGTCCACCTGTCCCTGTTGTTACTTTCTGTGTTCATGAAACAAATATAAGTCCTTTATTTTAGATCAAAAGGTCTCTTTAAGAGTAGAACTGGTACATTCTAACTAGTGCATTGACCTTTGACCTTACTATTAAACAATATGACATAATGTGTGTAACAGAATTGTTACCGAGAGGAGGGTGGATTAAATGAACAATACAAACACAATTTGTGAAAGAAAATATAAATTTATGTAATAAATTATAAATGAAAAAAATACAGATGTAACAACACAATAATTCATGCACTCAACCCACAATTACGCTCACAACCATTCACAATACATGAACAAATTAAATATTAATACAAAAGGAATCTCAGATGTAAAGGGATCTCTTGGACTATACACAGATCCAAGGATCCTTTACGAAAGTTAAATTAATGCAAGTATAAATTACGAAAAATGAACATAAACGACAAACTATACTATCGCACGATGGATTGCGATAACTAGCACGACCATATACTTGTATTCAATCAAGTTGCTAGCTTTTATTGATATCTATGCGATCACTTGAAATATTATTGTGATCTGACATAAGCATGCAAATACAACAATGTATTAAATTGTATTACAATTTCAATACACATATGTGTCTCGACCCCGTATAACCGCACGATTCAGCAACAGTTGAATCGTCTCCCAGTTTCCCCGAAAACCTAGGGTAGACCAATACTATTATCGGACGTTTCCCTTCACGGATCCACCAGTTATACGTTCAGACAACATACAACATCTACCAGAACCAACGGTTCCTCACTACCCTAGATGTCGACCCGGATGTTTTACAACTCAGACAGCTCCGACACTCGGACTTCTAGCTTTCCGGATATTTACACGTTACACAGATGTTGACGAACAGACAGTTCGACACACAGACAGATACTTCAATTCCGTTTGCACAAATTAACGGCACAATCACATTCAGATATTTATACAGAGATGTTCCGGAACAAATAATAGATGTCCCACAACAAATCAGACGATATCAAAGACGTTTATCAAAAGATGGTATCAGATGTGTTAACAGCTACGGTATCAGAAATGGTATCAACTACGTTAGCAGCTACGGTATCAGAAACATTGACATCTACGGTATCAGATCTACGGTATCAGATCTACGGTATCAGAAACATTGACATCTACGGTATCAGCGATTATCAGATCTATAGTAACAGCGATTGTCAGCTACAGTATCAGAAACACGGTAACAGCTACAATAAACAAAACCAGACTAATAATAGCTGTCTCAAAAATAATCTAAGCCGTAGATTACGATATTGCATTTAAAGTCTAATAGTGACTAGTAATTCCAAATATTCCACGTTTAATTGCAATAAAAGCATCATTATACGAAATGATAATCTGAATAAAATTCACAATAAAACGAAAATGTAAATTTAACACTCACCCCTTTGGCTGGAGATTGCAAGACGAGCTTATCTATCCTTCGATTAGATATTTTGGTTCCCGTAATTATTATGAGAAATATCTCGCCTTATATACTCTCTATAGGTGAACATAAATCACATCGAGCTTGCCGTGCACCACGTGAAACGAGTATTTCGGATTTCATGTAAATAACAAACTGGCACATGCAAATCGTTACACGCCACTTACCTTGGAGAAAACCACTTAATCACCCCAGGTAATGCGTGTACGACGAAATCAAGAAAATGGTGAGTTTCGTTTGCAATTCAAGAAGAACAAAAATCAGTTCAATTTTCGCCTAATTCTGTGACAATACCTCCCCTAAGAATAAAAATGTACACATTTTTAAAACTAACACAGAATAGAAGAAAAATAACTACTGATGATATCTTACAACATTTACACTGATTATACTACAAACTGGATTTTATTACTGGGCAAATTCATACAAATTTCCCATCATGCCCTACTCAAGTAGTCTGCGCCTATATTTTCAACTCCCCTTATTGAAATTGTCGCTCTGTCTCTTGATGTACAACTTGAGCATGTTAGCATGGAAGGTCTTTAAATTACCGTCCATGTCAATTTTATAGTCCATGTCACCTTTTACTTCTTTAACTTCATATGGACCTTTCCACTGGACTAATAACTTATTCGAACTCGTTGGAAGAAGCAATAGCACCTGATCTCCCACAAGAAATTTCCTATTACGCGCTCTGCGGTTGTAATACCTGCGCCCCGATTTAATCAATTTGTCACGTGCCATCTGGCATGTACTCTCAAGTTTGTTTCTTAGATCTAAAACGTACTGGTAAGTCGTTTTTATTTCCTCGTTCGCGACATCACCAGTCCATAGTTCGCGTAGTATCCGCATCGGGCCTCGAACTGTTCTACCATACAACAGTTCAAAGGGTGAGAACCCTAAACTTTCCTGCGGTACTTCACGGTACGCGAACAGAACAGCGTTTAAATAACGGTCCCATTCTTGCGGACGTTCCGCGCACATCTTTCGTAGCATGCTCTTCAGGGTACCATTAAACTTCTCTACCAGTCCATTGCACATCGGATGGTATGGGGTAGTGTTTAGCTGTTTGATGGATAACAGCTTACTTATTTCACCCATGAGGTCAGAGGTGAATTGGGCACCACAATCCGTGAGGATTTCTTCTGGCACCCCTACCCTACTGAAGATATCAACTAATGCTTCAGCTACCCTTTCCGTTTCAATAGTTGGTAACGCTACGGCTTCAGGGTATCTGGTTGCGTAGTCAACCAGAGTAAGAATATACCGATTCTTTCTTTCGGTAACTGGGTGTATTGGTCCTACAATATCTACTGCCACTCTTTTAAACGGTGTATCTATTAATGGCATCTGTCCCAAGGGCACCCTTGTGACCCTTCCCTTACACACGGTTTTCTGACATACGTCGCACGACCTACAGAACCGTGTGACATCGCCATTAACACCGGGCCAGTAGAATTCAGCGACTACCCTGCTAGTGGTCTTAGCCTTACCTAGGTGTCCTGCCATGCTTGACTCATGCGCCACCCTAAGTACTTGAGATCTATATCTCTGGGGTACGACCACTTGCCAATACTTCTTACCCTCCCGAGCGCTAAACTCCCTATGAATTAATCCGTTCTTGCGTACGAATCTCGAGCTACCCCCACGCTTGCAATGTTTAATCGCGCCGGACGTGATTTTCTCAACAATTGTTCTGATGGATTCATCACGTTCTTGCTCTTGTTTGAAATCATCGCGGGAAATTCCTGAGATCGATTCAGGGACTATTAATTTACGAAACGCGGTTTTCTCTCGCCGTGTTTGCGCTCGCGTTTCGACTGCCTGGGCCAAAGGTATTTTAAAATCGGCCATGGTTGGAAGACGGGAACCTTCAACATTACCGATCGTCAGATCGTAAATAGGATTGTCCATACAAAGGGCATCAACAGTTCCCGTTAAGAAAGGTGTTTTTACTGTGATCCTTGCTACGGGAATGCGACCCATCGTCTGATCAAGTAACATACATGGGGATTCCCACCCGAGCATTTGGTTATCCTGCACGAGACTACGTTTGATCACTACGCCCGTACAACCAGTGTCACGCAATACCACGACTTCTCGACCGTTGACAAACCCTCTCGCGGTTGGTACACGCGCTTCAGGAAATAAACACGTGCCAAGCGAATGAATACAAGGTTCTACCTGTACGATGTTATCAGATATACCTTTACTTTGTATAGCCACTGCTACCTTATGTATAAGTGCCTTTCTTTTAGGACAGTCTTTTTGAACATGACCCCATGCATTACACAAGAAACATCGCACACGCTGAAAAACTGGATTCCTAACTGACCTTTTTACCTCAGCTGATTTTACAGGCTCCCTAGGCATAGGTCTTACAGACTGGTTTCCAGACTTAAAATCTTTCAAAACCACGTTCTGGGTTCCCCCATGAGCTTCGGCAAATAAATCGGCTTGCTTAGCCATATCTTTTACGTTCGTGAAGACTTTCTCCTTCAGAAATTGATCTAATTCTCGCCCAACTGTATTAAATAATTGATCTCTGAGCAAGAAATCAGTCAACCCTTCAAACGTTTTCACCGCTTTGCCGCATTCAATCCACCGCTCAAAATAGTTCGCAATTCTGACGGTGAACTGACCAAAGGTTTCTCCCTTATCGGGCTTGCTATACCTGAACTTTTTACGAAATCCTCGTTCAGTGAGCTCGTACCTTTTGAGAAGTGCTTCCTTTAGGACGTCGTACTTAAACACATCGTCCCTAGGAAGTCGAGAGTATACATCCAGCGCTTTACCTTTTAAAAGCGCACTAAGATGCAATGCCCAGTCATTTTGACTCCACTTCTGGTTTTCGGCATACCGCTCAAACCGATGAAGATAGCTATCCATGTTATCTTTTTCATCGTCAAAGGGAGGTAATTTGGGGCCCCTTAATTTGCTAAAGGCAGAATTGTGTTCTCTTCCAGATGTCGCTAATTCTACCTTACGCTCATGATCCCGTTGCTTTGCTTTTTCATCTAACTCTATTCGCTTTTGCTCCGCTTCCATTTCCCATCCTATCCTATCCTTTTCGGCCTGCTTCTCTAATTCTATCTTTTCCCTCTCGGCCTGCTTCTCTAATTCTATCTTTTCCCTTTGGGCCTGCTTCTCTAATTCTATTTTATCCTTCTCAAAGGCCCATTTCCTTTCTTCGGCTTCCCCTTTTTCCCTTTCGAATTCCCTATCTAATTCCCGTTTCCTTTCTTCGGATTCCCTTTCTAATTCCCTTGACCTTGCCCTTTCTTCCTTTTCTAATTCCCTTGCCCTTGCTCTTTCTTCCCTTTCCCGGGCTTGTTCTTCTTGAATAAATTTCCTTAAGCTTTCACCTTCATATCCAAATTCTTTGCCTAAGGCAACCAAGTCCTTAAGGGATGACATGACAATTGTAATATGAATATAGATATATATAACCAAACCAATACTTTAAACACGTTTATACTGGACACACGGACCTAGGTAAACTAAACAAAAATAAACTCCAACTAGAGTATTATCTTAACAGAAGGTCACGCTCAAATATAAACATTAAATGTATACCTTCACAAAAATGATTGACAGTTCACTTAATCCAACGATCCCACTTCTGA
The DNA here is from genome assembly GCA_030141615.1 of Unio pictorum. NCBI lineage: Eukaryota > Metazoa > Mollusca > Bivalvia > Unionida > Unionidae > Unio > Unio pictorum. The sequence continues at coordinate 34,956,229 of JARLTB010000021.1, read as the reverse complement.
CACCATTGTAACAGAATTGTTACCGAGAGGAGGGTGGATTAAATGAACAATACAAACACAATTTGTGAAAGAAAATATAAATTTATGTAATAAATTATAAATGAAAAAAATACAGATGTAACAACACAATAATTCATGCACTCAACCCACAATTACACTCACAACCATTCACAATACATGAACAAATTAAATATTAATACAAAAGGAATCTCAGATGTAAAGGGATCTCTTGGACTATACACAGATCCAAGGATCCTTTACGAAAGTTAAATTAATGCAAGTATAAATTACGAAAAATGAACACAAACGACAAACTATACTATCGCACGATGGATTGCGATAACTAGCACGACCATATACTTGTATTCAATCAAGTTGCTACTTTTATTGATATCTATGCGATCACTTGAAATATTATTGTGATCTGACATAAGCATGCAAATACAACAATGTATTAAATTGTATTACAATTTCAATACACATATGTGTCTCGACCCCGTATAACCGCACGATTCAGCAACAGTTGAATCGTCTCCCAGTTTCCCCGAAAACCTAGGGTAGACCAATACTATTATCGGACGTTTCCCTTCACGGATCCACCAGTTATACGTTCAGACAACATACAACATCTACCAGAACCAACGGTTCCTCACTACCCTAGATGTCGACCCGGATGTTTTACAACTCAGACAGCTCCGACACTCGGACTTCTAGCTTTCCGGATATTTACACGTTACACAGATGTTGACGAACAGACAGTTCGACACACAGACAGATACTTCAATTCCGTTTGCACAAATTAACGGCACAATCATATTCAGATATTTATACAGAGATGTTCCGGAACAAATAATAGATGTCCCACAACAAATCAGACGATATCAAAGACGTTTATCAAAAGATGGTATCAGATGTGTTAACAGCTACGGTATCAGAAATGGTATCAACTACGTTAGCAGCTACGGTATCAGAAACATTGACATCTACGGTATCAGATCTACGGTATCAGATCTACGGTATCAGAAACATTGACATCTACGGTATCAGCGATTATCAGATCTATGGTAACAGCGATTGTCAGCTACAGTATCAGAAACACGGTAACAGCTACAATAAACAAAACCAGACTAATAATAGTTGTCTCAAAAATAATCTAAGCCGTAGATTACGATATTGCATTTAAAGTCTAATAGTGACTAGTAATTCCAAATATTCCACGTTTAATTGCAATAAAAGCATCATTATACGAAATGATAATCTGAATAAAATTCACAATAAAACGAAAATGTAAATTTAACACTCACCCCTTTGGCTGGAGATTGCAAGACGAGCTTATCTATCCTTCGATTAGATATTTTGGTTCCCGTAATTATTATGAGAAATATCTCGCCTTATATACTCTCTATAGGTGAACATAAATTAGTACTTCATAAAATTGTTTTTGACAAGCGAGACTAAGTACATTTGTTAGTTATATAGTCCTGAGCTATTTCACAGATTATTGGAAAAATCAAGGTTTGCTATAGATATAACGGTACCAATTGCGCAAGTCCATGTGGGGGGTGCTTAAGGTGTAGGGTCCATTGCAGGCAGTAATAAAGGACAAGACAAGCTTTGATTGGTGGATTATGTAAGAGTTGTACTTTCTGTTAGGCTTAAAAAATAGTTTAGCCTCTTGGCAACATGTGAATTTATGTTAATTTCTATACAGATCATATTTTGTATTTTTTATGATTTTTTGAAAATGTCATAGACATGACTGAAAATAGGTATGTTGTGACTAGATAACTCATACCCCTATCTAGTTCCAGCAGAGTTATCTCTCTTAAATGCAATGGAGTACCTGGTTTTGTCATCATCAAATTGACAATCTAACATTTTTTTCTATAACAGTGTGTGAGATGCACGCTAAATTAGGATAGAAAATATATTTATCTCTCCAAATATTAGCATTGAGGTCTATGGAAAAACAATTGGTACCGTGATACCATATATATATATATATATATATATATATATATATATATATATATATATATATATATATATATATATATATATATATATATATATATATATATATATATATATATATATATATACGTCGATATCATTAATTAATGAGGACTGAAGGTTTAATAAGTGGAAAAGAACATTTAAAAACTTTTTATTGCAATCTTGCTAATGTATTTAACAGCAATACGTTACAGACAGTCGTCTAATGGAACACAAAAAGCACATACTTGAGGAATTCACAAGGGTCGTATTAAAGATTTTCTGTCAGCCAGAAATATAAGTGAAGCCTAATGAACTCGTAACATTGAAACAGGTTTTTTAGAAATAACAAAACGCACTGTGTATCGAAAGTAGGGGACATATATTTGCACTTTCTACGATGGCAATAAATTGTTTAAATGTAAAACAAAGGTCGGAAATGCGTGTATCATCCTAAATAGTTTCTAGCGCCGTTCTTTTTCTCCATTTCGCTTTAATGTATTGACTTCTTGTACTCTGATTTAGATCGGCTTTCGTCTGTTATAAGTGCAGAGGAGACTCCTCACCTTACGGCCTGCAAGAAGGTGTACCAGTCTTGTATGGATGGCGCGGAGAAGACCGGTGGAAGCACAGAACAAGGTAGATATTCATCGGTAACCAAACCATCATGGAGAAAAGTAAAATTTGCCTAAGTAGTACTGATTGTTAATTATAATCAGCATTGTTTCATTTTACAAGCGTCTATGTATAATGTATAGATTTCAAGAGTCTTCTAGTGTAATCGTTCAAAAATCAAACTTCCATCCAGGTCCCGTATTCTCTATACTTTCTGAGCCTTTACTTTCTCAAATTCAGTGTATGGAAAACTTGATATTCAGTAACACTAAATATTAAGAATATTTTAAACTTTGCTTGTTCTACTAACATGTTAACGTTCAATGTATTAGATATATTCCAAGTACTGAATGTGATGTTTGAGCATAAGACTCTGTTCGAAAACATTAAAGAATACAGGGCCAACTCTCATTCTATTTATTGGCATATATGTTGCATACGGCCTTAATAAAATAAATTATTTATGACAAGGGGTGATTTATATTATAATCTCAGTCACCACACTGCTGGATACTCGCCGAATAGCGACTAGATATGTTCTGTGAGAGAGAGAGAGAGAGAGAGAGAGAGAGAGAGAGAGAGAGAGAGAGAGAGAGAGAGAGAGAGTTATGTGAATGCAATTGAGAAAGAAGAAGGGGAGAGTGAAGGAGAAATGAACATACAGAGAGAAAGTGAAAAGCAAGAAAGGGAATTTTAGATAAAAACTGTTAGAGCTGGCAAGTGAAAGGCGCATCCCACTTTACACACAAGTTCAGGATTGGAGATTCTGGATATTTAAAAACATTTCAGTCATATCGATACGATGTCTGCTGTGTGGCAGTTTATCTTGATGTCTAGCACTCGGGCACCATTCCGCGCACATGTAGCATCATGTCCCACCCAATCACATTAGCCTGACACCAGGCCTACCAGTCCTAGCACTAACCTATTACTGCTTAGCGCCTAGCAAAGCAGCTGCTTGTACTATTGTTATGTCTTTGGAATGACTCGGCCGGGGTTCGAACCCACGACTTTCAGCATCGGAGACCGACGCTCTAAACCACTAGGCCACCAGAGCTGTCCCAAATGAAGCTGGAAACGCCGTAACTGTGACAACAACTGGAAAAACAACCAGCATAAAATACCCAGCAATAACTTGTATTAACTCTTCTCCTCTAATCAACATTTCTATAATTTCGTAAAAACAATACAAAGATAAGAGTATTCTCTTAAAAAGATTTCCAAAATGTGAGTATTATTGTTGCAAACGTCACATATAACAGAATTCAACCTGAGGCTATTTTCACGCAGTGTTAGAAGTGAAATATTGGCAGGGATAGCATAATCTGGAATGACTACTTATCTCAACATCAAAATGTGCACGATTAAACTTTGGATCTCTTCGCCTAGCATAATACATTTCTGTGTTGTGCTTGACTGATAAACAAATCTAAAAATGTTATGCTTCAACAACGACAACATGCCATTTCGGCTCTGCTCGTACGACAAGGTGTGTTTAATCACCATTCTATTCCTTTTCATGAGAGTTTCAGCACTGGTGGACTTGCTGGGTGGATTCGATTTTCCATACTCGTCTTCAGCAAGAACCAGCGACATAACAGATATGTTGGCCTCTGCAACCATGCTGTATGGTGTCTCGCCCTTCTTTAAAGTAATCGTTAAAGGCAAGAACATAATGGTAAGAAATACCTTTACTTTCTTGTATGCTCCAATATTTTCTGTTATTTTTTTTTAACTGTGTCTTGGAAATTACCCTCATTTTATATTTGTCAACTTCACAATACCGACTGAAATATTTGCATCAATCACTGTTTCGCAGCAAACATTGAAAACAATTGTCTCGTACGAAATAGTCGACTTGCACTTTAAAAATTGGGTACTATATAGCCAGTTTGTGCTGACGTGGCGTAAAACACTATTCAAAAATGCATAATTACACACACACACACACACACACACATATATATATAAATAAATATAAATAAATAAATAAATATATATATATAAGTATGAAATCTTGTCATTAATTGTAGCTTCTAAACAGATTTACTGAAGACACAGTAAAATACCTGCACAATACGGATAACTTCTACAACTATCGTTTCCTGCAGCCGAGTGATTACTATTATGGGGATGAGGCTCACAGTGAGGTAATCCATTTTTTCCCATATTTTAAATTTCTGTGCGAATTTTCACTATGTTTAGACTGGTCTATATGAGGTAAGAAATGTGTTATTTTATTTAATTTTCTTGAAACCAGAACTATATTTATTACCAAGATATAAATACGAAACGCATCTCCGACATTTGGCGTCCAACCAAGTTTATTGGCTTTAGAGCTGGTCTGTCTTGCCCAAGGCATTCATTTACTCGGCCATTGGTGGTTATAGCTTACTGAGCAAACTTCATATACGAAGTGTTTAATCACGCACAGAATCTTTGCATTATATGCTTGTTTAATTGGAGGAAGACAACCTGCTTTAAGTAGTGCATTTTATTTTATTTGATAGCGTGGATACGTTTTAATGGTAATTATAATTAAGCGTAATGGAATGATAGCGCAGGGACTTAACACTTAGCATGGTTTTCAGAATTCGGCAAGTCAGTAATGTATCACACTCAGCTATATTTTGACGGAATAGAGATACTAAAGATACTAAATCATTAACAGGGATACTAAAGATACTAAGTCATCAATAGGGATACTAAAGATACTAAATCATCAATAGGGATACTAAAGATACTAAATTATCAATAGGGATACTAAAGATACTAAATCATCAATAGGGATACTAAGATACTAAATCATCAATAGGGATACTTAAGATACTAAATCATCAATAGGGATACTAAAGATACTAAATCATCAATAGGGATACTAAAGATACTAAATCATCAATAGGGATACTAAGATACTAAATCATCAATAGGGATACTAAAGATACTAAATCATCAATAGGGATACTAAGATACTAAATCATCAATAGAGATACTAAGATACTAAATCATCAATAGGGATACTAAGATACTAAATCATCAATAGTGATACTAAAGATACTAACTCATCAACAGGACTTGTAATGTATCTTGCATGGTTTCGGGGTCATCTATTACTCTCTTTCTCGTTGCTGTCGAGAGAAGAAAAAAATGAACATGGTTTTTTATATAACCACATTATTATTATTATTATTATTATTATTATTATTATTATTATTATTATTATTATTATTATTATTATTATTATCATCCTTCTTCTTCTTATTCTTATTCTTATTATTATTATTAAAAATGTAGGTTTTGAAAGGATTTTCATCCTTATACTGCCATATACTTTTGTTGTTCAAAATTCCTGACTTCTTTAGGTGTTACTGGCGTACAAAAGATATCTTACAAAATTTGTCGCCACAGTCCTTGGTCTGAACGAAACAATGAAGCGAAGTTTAAGTTTTACACAACTAATGGACGAGGTCTACCAGTTGGAAATATACATACACAGGGTAAGAATAAAATGGTCACAAACGCTTTTTACTTACCATATATGTGGTCAAAATAAAACAGCGACGAATAGTTGAAGCTTTTAATTGTTGAAGATAATGTTTACCAGAATTTAATAAAAAGTCAGATGGAATCAGGTAGTCTTAGAAAGATGTATCTAGTTGTTTGATTAGTTTCAAATTTATGTGTGGTCGAATGTTGTATGTGTCTGGAGAAAGATGTATCGTTCGAAATAGCGAATCATTTCATGGAATGTATCTTACAAAATTCTCGCAGTGTATAAAAGTACGGCCTCACATTGGAAACATTCGCGGTATATAGAGTAATATTTCCTACGAAAACCCTAGCTATGTATGGAGTAATGTTTCCAACAAAAAAAAACTAGCTATGTATGGAGTAATATTTCCTACGAAAACCCTAGCTATGTATGGATTAATGTTTCCAACAAAAAACCCTGACATTGTATTAAGCAATGTACTACATTTGTTGATTACGAACTAATGTCAACAGAAAAAGAAGATATTTATGATTCATGTTCACCTACAATATATTCATCATTTCTTACGTTTGACAAATATATATTATTGCATTTCTGTTCTTCATTCAAAAATACAAAACATAAATGGTTAAAATTTCCAGACCGCTTTCTTTTCTTGCAGGTGATGTATACAGAAGATTCTGCAAATCTGTCAAATAAAATGTCCAACTGTGACCATCAAATGTCCGTAAGAGACTTGTCAGACCAGTACAATTACAGGATATCCTGGAGTAGGTTCTTCACCTCACTTCTTGGTACTTCCGTTAACGACACCTTTAACGTTTGTCATGCGGAACTTTCATCGGAACTTCAGAATGTTTTACTTGGATTTTCACCTCTGGCCATCAAGCGATACATCATCATCACTGTTTTATTAAAAAGTGATATATATTCAATTTTACCAGAGCGGATTCCGCGTTACAAGGAAAATAACTGGGAGGATGGGGAGCTTTTAAGGGTTGATATAACCAACCTTAATTATTTTTGCGTAAATTTTATGTCAAAATTCATTCCATGTTCTTTCGACAAGGCGCCATCTATGATAGTACTTGAATCGACTACGATTTTATTTTCTGAAGTAATAACCTCTTTGACTGAGATAATACGGTCAATGTACTGGGTACCCCTCTTTCAGACAGAACATCTATTAAAAACCTTCACGGGTTTTAATATGAGATATATCGCTGATATATACAATTTCTCCATATTAGAAAATATAACAATCAATCAAAACTTTTTCGATAATTTTCATAGTCTGATTACTTTCAAATATCGACAGTACTTCCGGAAAAATCAATGGGAACCAATGAGTGTACGAATACAAAGACTTGTTAAAGTTTCAGAGGAACTTATTGGTAAGTATTTTTTTTTTGATATCTTTATACAAGAAACATACTTGGGGTTTTCTTTATAAAACAAAAAGTGTGGATATTGCATTCTATTTCTACCACAGAGAAACTGCATATTTGGTTTTGTATATACAATCGACAGAATTGATACTGGGTTATGTGTATGCAATAGACAGACTATATACGACACTCAACAGACGGACTGTATACGATAATCAGGAGAAAGCGTTTGTTTTTTTCTTCATACCTGACGAGTTTGAAATAAATAATGTGCGTGTTTGTTAGAGTTTGTATTGTCTTAAAAATGTTTATTTAATAAATAATTATAACTGGATTCCAATAAGGCGCAACATGCTTACAAGATTTACCTAAGACATCGTATTCTACTGAATTGATATGAACTTAGTTTCGAAAATATTACCATACTTGACATATTTTGTGAATGAGCGTGCTCTCTTTCGTCCTAATTTAAAGAATTTGTAATTGTCAACTATTATTAATAATTCCAGAAGAAACGAGTGCATTGAATATATACTCATAATGAGATATACCATAAAAGAAGCTGAGTTTCCTCGAAAAATCTAAAAGATTAATGCTGCTGTCCATTCTCGTCGTATGTATATAATGCACCGACTTCTCTCCCATGCACAATATATAAAACATGCAATTAGACTATGCAATTCTTGATTGAATTAATGTTTTAATTTTAAATTTAAAAAATATTCTTGTCAACTTCAGCTGAAGTAGAAGTTTAATTTTCTTGGAAGATGTGCAGCCTGTTTTGTTTTATAATATTTGTTTGAATAAATAAAGTAAAAAGAGAGATATGTATAACATGGTTATAGATGTTGCTGATAAAAGAGAGACATATTTCCATGTCTTTTTTATTTTCAGACTTGCCCAATGCAGTATTAAAACCACCGTTATTTTACAGTCAGACCAGCTTGCCTTTGTTTTATGGATCTTTCGGAACATTCATCAGTCAGCTTTTATCCGAGGTTTTTGACTTAGATGGTGAGCTAGTATGTATGTATGTATGTATGTATGTATGTATGTATGTATGTATGTATGTATGTATGTATGTATGTATGTATGTATGTATGTATGTATGTATGTATGTATGTATGTATGTATGTATGTATGTATGTATTGTCTCCTTTTTGTAACCACTATTCCTGATACACGATTTAAACGAGAATTCTGTGATGGTAAACGCATTCCGGATGATTTCCTTTAAGACAATTCTCTCCCTTCACCGCGTTATAATTATATGATCCTAGTTAGGGTAAAGATGAAACCTATTTACACTGCATATCTATTTTCAGGTCTAGTAAACATGAGTCTGCTTACAATGCAGAAATTTCGATAGTTTCCAACTCATAAACCAGAAGCAAGTGTAGTGTACTTTCAAGTCAGGAGCATTTTCAAGTGAGATAAAACTATGTACGAGCCTCGTGGTTACAATACTTTTGGGTATGAAGTATGAAAGGCCAAAAATTAGTTATGGTTAAACAATTAAACATTGCAATTGCCTTTTTGTAGCGTTGGTCAAGCTGCTTTTGGAAGAGAAGCTAGATCACAGAGTGGCGCTGACAATAGCTTTCCGCCTGCAGTGTCTGGTAGAGCAGTACAGTCAATATACCCTTCTCCACGCTTATGATACAGCTTACAAGGTATTGTCTTGAACATGACATTTTTTTTCTACATAAGAACGTTATTATTTCTTTCAGCTGTAGAGGATGAATATTACGTATTACCAGTTACTATGCACTTTTGAGAGTGTGACGTAAGTAAGGTGAAGTTGTTTGTAATTGAAACATGCACCATGGAGAGAATGTTGACATACCTCTATGCTACTTTGATGTAATGCGGCTGTCATTGCTTTGGATATTGTACTTATGGTCCTGGATATTATACATGATTTAAGCACTCTGGTAACTAAAGTGACTGCCCCCTTATGCTAAAAGATCAGCCTGAATTAGACTAAAGTACACTATCTTTAGCACCTATTACAATCGAGAAAATGAATTTGCCCAACTAGACAATACCAGCTTCTGAAAGAGCAATGGATAAATTACTACATATATAAAATGTACAAAAAACTTATCGTCACTTTATAAAAATAAATTTACCTCTGAAATCCAGAAAGTGAAAATGACCAAGTAGTTTCTAAAAGATGCACATCCTGGAGTAAGGCCAAGCTTTATACTCTATAACCCATATTACATCAAAATAAAGGCAATCAACGGTTTTTTGAACAATACCTAAGATATACAAGGTCATTTCTAATTAGCCAGTATAACCAGTGAGGAACCCCTAGGAAATGACTTTTCTTTAAAATGCTAAATACAAAACTATAGAGTGCCACCTATATCAGCTTTAGGTTGTGCATATTGTTATATAAATCAGCTGTGGAGCATCCAAATTACTTGTCATTCCATTCAGCTGTCGAATAATAATTGTTATATCATTCATTTATAGGGCATACCTATGATATGTTATGTCATTCATTTATAGGGCATACCTATGATATGTTATATCATTCATTTATAGGGCATACCTATGATATGTTATGTCATTCATTTATAGGGCATACCTATGATATGTTATATCATTCATTTATAGGGCATACCTATGATATGTTATATCATTCATTTATAGGGCATACCTATGATATGTTATATCATTCATTTATAGGGCATACCTATGATATGTTATGTCATTCATTTATAGGGCATACCTATGATATGTTATGTCATTCATTTATAGGGCATACCTATGATATGTTATGTCATTCATTTATAGGGCATACCTATGATATGTTATGTCATTCATTTATAGGGCATACCTATGATATGTTATGTCATTCATTTATAGGGCATACCTATGATATGTTATGTCATTCAGGTGTTAGGTATGCACATCATTTGTCATGTCATTCAGCTGTAGGTCATGTCTATTATAGATCATTTAACTGTAGGGAATGCATATTACAGATCATTAACCTGTAGGGAATGCATATTACAGTTCATTCAGCTGTAGAGCAGGTATATTACATGTCAATGAGCTGCAGGACATGCATATTACTTGTCATGTCATTCAGCTGTAGGGCATGCAATTATAGATCTTCAACTGAACTGAATGCATATTACAGATCATTAAACTGTAGGGAATGCATATTACAGTTCATTCAGCTTTTGAGCAGGCATATTACATGTCAGTGAACTGTAGGACATTCGTATTACTTGTCATGTCATTCAGCTGTAGGGCAAGCATATTACAGATCGTTAAACAGTAGGGAATGCATATTACAAATCATTCAGCTATAGATCAGGTATATTACATGTCAGTCAGCTGTAGGACATGCGTATTACTTATCATGTCATTCAGCTGTAGGGAAAGCATATTATAGATCATTAAACTGTAGGGAATGCATATTACATATCATTCAGCTGTAGATCAGATATATTATGAGTCAGCTGTAGGACATGCGTTTTACTTGTCATGTTATTCAGCTGTAGGGCAGGCATATTACATGTTTTGTCATTCAACTGCAGGGTGTTCATTTTGTTTGTCATATCATTCACCGTTAGGGAATGCCCATTACTTCTCATAAACCTTACAGAATATAGTTCAATTCAATTTTATTAAATCACATGATAATAGTTTTGATTATATAATTCTGCGTTGTAAAATATAAGAAAACAATCCCGACTCTCTAGTTCAAGTTACATTTAATAACAAACAACTGTAACTTACCTATGACCTGATTGACCTACTTACCTTACATAGCTGCTGGAGTGACTCTTTATCAAGACTATCAAATTATCGCTACAAGTCTGACCTTTTGTCGATGCAACGATACATTTATCGTTCAAATGTTACTTAATTACAATGGCGCGAATTCAAGGGTATGTACAATCCTTCCAACAGTGTTCATGTACCATTGCAGCGTTATTCATGTACTATTACATTGTTATCCCTGTATCATTGCAGCCTTTTCCATGTACCTTTGCAGCCTCATTCATCTACCGTTGCAGTGATCTGTGTAATGTTGTGTGTGTGTGTGTGTGTGTGTGTGTGTGTGTGTGTGTGTGTGTGTGTGATCGTATGATTTTGATTTTTATTGCAACTTTAAACAATATTTGGTCATATCACTACGATGTCTGCATTGTGGCAGTTTTTAGTAATGTCTAGCACCGTGACATCATGTTCCACCCAGTCACACTATCCTGAATCCAAGCCGACCAGTCCTAAAACTAACCTCTTAATGCTGAGCGCCAAGCGAGGCACCTGTTGGTACCATTTTTTTTATAAGTCATTGATAAGACATGGCCGGAGTTCAATCCACTTAGGCTTCAGTAACTTCCATGTGTGTGTGTGTGTGTGTGTGTGTGTGTGTGTGTGTGTGTCCGCGTGCGATTTACAAGAATATCTAAGCATTCATATCCAGAAAAATATGTTGAACGTATTAACTTTTTAAAAAAAAATATTTTAAGTGTCGTAAGTTTACCCTATGGCAAACTTGCAGACTGGTTTTATAACAGACGCTTCACTACAACTTCGAATTTCAATTGATTTCGGTTTTGCAGTCAATACTTATCTGTGCCTGTCGTTGTCAGACAAGAGTAGGAATTTGATGACATTTCAAATCGATAATTAAACGATTTTAGAATTTTATTTGATCAAGAGTTGTCCGTTTTGTACCTTATGCTGTAGATTGCAAAAGATAACGTATGTGTGACACTGAATATCGAATAAGAACAGATTATGAACTCCAGTCATTGTCAATTTTCACAATTTTTTTTAAAACAATCCTTAAATAAGTTAATACTTGAGGCATTCTGTTTGTTGTTTGGACAGCGGATGCTCGTTTATAGGTATTTGCATGATATCACATTCTAGTTGCATACATTAGTATACATTCGTTACATATATTAAGATGTCTTAATTTTGTTGGAGAGAGAGAGAGAGAGAGAGAGAGAGAGAGAGAGAGAGAGAGAGAGAGAGAGAGAGAGTATGTGAATGCAATTAGAGAAAGAAGAAGGAGAGAGTGAAGGAGAAATTAATATACAGAGAGAAAGTGAAAAGCAAGAAAGGGAATTTTAGATTAAAACTGTTAGAGCTGGCAAGTGAAAGGCGCATCCCTAGCAGAATAAGGATAAAGAAGTAGATTTTAAAAAATCTCAACTTGAAAGAAATCAGAAAATTATAAATGGCAGAAGAAACAATTACATCCATAGTATGTGAGACCTAAGTTGTAGAGACTAACCAAGGTAACTACTGGCGAATGATCTATCTTTGTAATAGTAATTATTCTTGTTGTCCCTTCAAAGTTACTCAATGCCTTTGAGTTAACAACAGTAAAGTCAATATTCATAGGAATGACAATGATTTGAAATGAGAGGGCAAAAAATCAAATGCTTCTTTTTTTGTATTAAATATAAATATTATACTTCCACTTTGACAATGTAGAAAATGATTCTAAAATTATGCGTCTATGGGGCAAGATGACAGGGGATGACATATTACAGTTCATGATCTCTTTATTCTTATTTTTCTGCAGGATAATTAATGTTTATGACTTGGGAAAACTACTATAAGCTTGTATAGGCGAGATCAGTAATCGGTGATTTCATTCTGGTTTTGATTTCAGATAAGAGGAGAGCTAAGTAAAAGCCAGAATTTCAAGGATAGTCTTGCACTAAGAGTTGCCTTTAATGTATGTATTACCACCACCACCACCATATTTTGCATACGTAATATCGATCAATCATGCATTACATTTAAATTTTTAGGTTGCTCTATCTTAAACAACTTGTTATATTTCTTTTACTGTCACATGCCTCATTAATAACGATTCGAGTCTAGAAAAAATGTTGTATTAAAATTTCATTCCAGTCGTCGTGATTTGCAATTTTGAATATATTTAAATATCACTTTTGTTGATGACATGTATAATGTGCTAAAATTCATCTTAAAACGTGCAATTGTTAGAAAATATTATTAAAAATGTCGTTTTAGACTGAGTGCCAGAAAATCGATGAGTTATTGGCTTAATCAGGAGTGTACGACACATTCAGCTATCAAGCTAGCTTTACAACGGAGGAAACGCTAGCAGCGATTTCTGATTAATTATTGATGCTCATGAAAGATATATGCTTCATTTTTAGAAGGGTGAATTACTGAAATAAATCTTGCCCAAATTTGTTTCCTAATTAGAGGCAGAATATCTTACATGAATTTAAAGGACTTGACAATACAAGAAGGCTTTCTACATTTTAATTAATATTTACTACAGGAATTTCCAGTATGCGATGCTATCAACTTTCTCGCTAAATAATTAAATGTCATTCTCTATTGTTTTGCAAACCTAATTAGTTTCAGTGAGAATCTGCGGTCTCTATGTCTCCGAAATCATAGACATAACAGTGATATTTACCTTGTTTTAAATATACGTGTGTAGTCCATATAATACAAAGATATTTCAGTATCCTTGCAATGGTTTTATTTCGAATACTTTTCTCCTGCATGCTATACAAAACAACTGAATATTCAAGTCCGAAGAAATCTTTTCGCTTATAATACGTGTTGGATACTATATATCAGTTGCTAAGTTACCATTAGCCTGAGTCTCTCTTGTCATTGCATAAATTATAAGTGAAGAAGCGACTCGATCGAAAGGTACCATTACTCATATTTCGAAAAATCTTGGAAAGACTGACCCTGATTTTACATTATCCGATAACTACACATAATTTAGATTTACGACAATCTAATTTACAAAACTGTGATGTGTTTGATATATGGCAAAGAAATATAACATTTTTGTACTTTTCTGTTTTTAGATATAGTGTTGCATTATTTAGAAATGATAATCGATAATGAAAGCTACTTGTTGACTTCTTGGTAAACTCCTTCATTTTATATCTTTGTATGCATTGCTATGCATTTATTCCAATCTTTTGTTATATTAACTGTAAAAGATACTAGTGCAAAATTTTTAATCTCATCCCGCCAATGATTTTCCAACGTATCTACACATAATTGTATTGGAGTAATAAGTGTTCAGTTGAGATTTTGATTGTGCCCCTGTAGTTATGTAACTCAATTTGAAATATTGGATAAAATGTATAATAAGCCCATAACGTAATAAACCCTATCATATGAGTGAATCCAATTAGTCGTTTGCTATTTAAATTTGCTTAGGGTTCTTGAATGTCACATACTAACAGTATACGGTTGACAACCATGTGTAGAACCCGTCAAACGTTGCTGGCATACTCCTAAATATGCTTGTACTTTATTGCGACCGCTCCGGTGGCCTAGTGGTTAGAGCGTCCGCTTCGGATGCGGGAGGTCTAGGGTTTGATTCACCCATCATGTATTTACCCTAGCCACCTACGCAATTATTCTTCATTGGTTCTGCACAGTTTTTTTCTATACCTGTATATCGAAAAGAGCAATTGAAAAATACGTTCTAAAATAAAACAAATTTACATTCTAAAGAAACTTTCGAATATACGTATCAATATTAAGACCAGTACGTATTAATTGTTTAGATCAATCTGATTGTTTCCAGGTTATAATTTTTTATTTTCTACTTCAAACAATGTTTAAAGTTTTGCCCATTTCTTAAGTTGATTAGCTTTTCTTCTTTCGAGTGGGTCGATTCGATGCTATCTTGATAACACGTCTATACGTCTCTTCTATGAGTCGGTGCCTTGCAAACAAATAATATTCATTTTAATCATGACTTGAATTGCAAAGTTGAAAGATTTGTTATTTCTTTGTATATTATGAAACTTTTCAGTTTCAATTTCAAGATGAAATGATCCACATTTAAACGTTATCAGAATTTTTTGTATGTTCCCATCGGCCATCTTTTACACATTTATTTAGTGGGAAATCGTCAGTTTTTAAGAGTGTGTGAACTTCGGTTTTGATAAAGATGATAATGAGTCAGGCAGTTCTGAATACATGGTCATGCATTTTTCCAACGGGATCCTACAGATGAACTAATACCCTTATTTCTCGGTATTGGAAAATGAAGATTATCAACTAATTTTGTTAGATTTCATGTCCCCAAACATCTTGTTATGTTGTTAAAATTATCTACTAATATACCATTCCTCGCACAGGCATATACTCGTCGAGTTGCATCTGAGATAACTGACCAGTCAACCATTATGCATCTACCCTATCCACCTACGCAATTGTTCTTCATTGGCTATGCACAGGTGCTCTCTCTCTCTCTCTCTCTCTCTCTCTCTCTCTCTCTCTCTCTCTCTCTCTCTCTCTCTCTCTCCCCCTCTCTCTCTCTCTCTTGTGAAAGTGGTATTAGATCATCTGTTATTTCATGTTATTAATGTAAGAAACGCATTAATTATTTATCAAATGTATGATATAATCCTATGGAAACGTTCATGCATAGCTTTACTTGTATAATATTTCATTGGAATAAAGCAAGCTCAACAGGCAAATACACGTACATAGCTTCATTTGAAACGCTGCGGAAAACAGTCAGATCTTAGCAGACATTATAAATCAAATAACATGAATATCTCGCATAACATTTCAAATTTAAAATACAATATTAATGTGCTTTAAAAAATTATACAGCAAAGATGTTTATCTGTTTGGTCCTGTGACGATGTACAATTATTAGGTAGAGAATATCTCAGTTTGCTGTGTATAGAAATGTACTAACCAGATCACAAACAATAGCTGCGATAGCTCAGTGTTGGCGTGCCTATGTCGATATCACAATCAGTACTTTCCTCATTTATTTCAGACAATGTGTGAAAAGATTAATGACAGAGGGATGATGATGCACTATGTGCAGTCGGGTGACATCAGTCATGTCCCAGGAAAATTCAGGTATTCTTTCTGTTTCATTGTTTTATAATTTAAAAAAATAGTGTTGATCTTTTATATGAATTAGACCTATATTCATTCCGCATTAATATACATTCTAACTAATCAAAAGAAATTTGGTGTTTATTTTAGTACATTTATACTATTTATTAATATATGTTAAACATTTTGAAAAAGTCTTCGTAGACTGTAATTTTGTGTTCAAGAAAAATAAGCCCTTTTTAAACATTCTCTTTCCTCATTTTGACCCTTTTGATAAATATAAACTAACATTACTTATACCACCACAGTAATGTGTTTTATTGTAGACTGCCTAATTTCTTTGTCTAGAATCGACTTTCATGAAATCTAAAATTTCAATTATCTGTTGGGCCTGACAAGTTCAGTTCGTTTTCCATGTTAAAGACAGCTGTGCCCACATCCATAACTATGACTAGAGGGTCCTGGGGGAGAAGTAATAGTTTTGGAAATTTATTCACGGTAAAATTTGTTCTTGATTTGTAAGAACGAACTTTAAGGTCACTAGATGATAACAATTGTGAAACGCGTCGTACTGAGTATTCAATTTTCATTCGTTGGCGGTATTTGCAATTAAGACTGAATCTTCACATGTGTGCACACTATAGGAAGTGTACGGCGCTATGGCACTCCAATGTTTCTATCCCCGTGAACAGATCTCTGAAGAAATTTAAGTTATTAAGTGCTTTCCTCACTTGTTAAAGAAAATCGACCTATTTGTTAAACAGTTATTCCCGTTTCTTTACAATGCATTGAGCAATTTTGTCTAAGATTGTTGAGGTTAGGAACAAGGTCTTTTCCATATCTTTGTAAAGCGGACGCACTTTGTAATTCACTGAGTGCGGGTTTCCTATAGAAAACGAATTTTATCAGATCAGTTATTATTAATGTGGAGCATTTTGCCCTTTAAAAATAAAAAGCACCCTTAGCCTGCATTCATATTCACAATAAACCTTAGTTTGTACACGGTGCATTTGGGTTATCTGCGATAAGAAACCTCGTATCTATTTTTTTCCTGTCGGCATCATATTCTAGGTACAACAATACAAAATAATAACGGACATTAACTTTAATGGGTACTGAGATGTTGAAGCGAAATTACTTTCTCATTTATTCTGTGGTTCGTACCATAAAAACATCTTCATGTACGATAAGAAATGGAGTGGGATCCTAACGCTGAGAATGATGGCCAAAATATGTTTCAATTGCACAAAGGCTTTATGATTTAGTTATGCTAACGCACCTAAGACTTCACGTTATGAAGTGGCTTTGGTATTCCTCACTTTTTCGACAACACTGATTTAGTTATGCTAAAACACCTAAGACTTCACGTTTTGAAGTGACTTTCGTATTCCTCACTTTTTCGACCACAATGATATCGTTATGCTAACGCACCTAAGATTTCACGTTTTGAAGTGACTTTCGTATTCCTCACTTTTTCAACCACAATGATATCGTTATGCTAACGCACACAAGACTTCACGTTTTGAAGTGACTTTCGTATTCCTCACTTTTTCGACCACAATGATATCGTTATGCTAACGCACACAAGACTTCACGTTTTGAAGTGACTTTCGTATTCCTCACTTTTTCGACCACAATGATATCGTTATGCTAACGCACACAAGACTTCACGTTTTGAAGTGACTTTCGTGTTCCTCACTTGTTCAACCATAATGATATCGTTATGCTAACGCACACAAGACTTCACGTTTTGAAGTGACTTTCGTATTCCTCACTTTTTCGACCACAATGATATCGTTATGCTAACGCACACAAGACTTCACGTTTTGAAGTGACTTTCGTATTCCTCACTTTTTCGACCACAATGATATCATTATGCTAACGCACACAAGACTTCACGTTTTGAAGTGACTTTCGTATTCCTCACATTTTCAACCACAATGATATCGTTATGCTAACGCACACAAGACTTCACGTTTTGAAGTGACTTTCGTATTCCTCACTTTTTCGACCACAATGATATCATTATGCTAACGCACACAAGACTTCACGTTTTGAAGTGACTTTCGTATTCCTCACATTTTCAACCACAATGATATCGTTATGCTAACGCACACAAGACTTCACGTTTTGAGTGACTTTCGTATTCCTCACATTTTTGCCACTTGTAATACATTTAGGTTAAGGTAAGAAAATTAATTCTTTTCGACATCTTGTAATGTCATAACTTAGTCGTCATCTACCTCTTATGCATGTGTATGTTGATATTTTCGTTTTCTTGACCTCTTCATAGCTTTCTTACTATATTTAAGACTGTATTTAACAGATTTTTATTATGGACTTTAATACACTCATAACACAAGTGACCCGTTCCTGTAAGAAATACAGGTATAGCCAAAAACAAATTTGATTGATGTAGCTATATTTTGCAGGTATCAACGTTTCGTAAGATTTTGTTTTTAATCAATCAATACGACAAAATAACCAAAGTTCATAGACATACAGTACAACCTATTTTAAAAAATAAAACTGAAAACAAAAATGATACACCATTGCAGTGGTGTAGCCTCTCAGAACAAGAAACAACAGTGACAACACGAGTCTATTTGATCTCGATAGGTGTCATGCTCACAGTAGTGACCATTTTAAACTTTGTTTCTTTATAAATTTCCTTTATAAATTACAATATTAAATCCGTTTAATTTTTGATATTATCGATCCTAAAGGTCACAGAAATACGTATCTAGCCAGAAATACGTTTATTAGTCAGGGTCAGAATGGCGTTTCGCAGGCATCAGATTTGGAAGGAGTCGTTTCTTGGAAAAAATATTTGCAGTCGCTCTTGATATACAGACAACGCCATTATTTCATGGGTTTTACATCATGAATCTTATCCAGAACGTATTAAACAGTAGCGTCCAAGGATGAAGCAATATTGTAACACCCAAGACATTATTGATAGAGTTGTCTCCCATTTGTGCACGCTTTGTGTCGCAATGTTATACTGTCATTTAGCGTGATTATTTCAATTACTGATGTTTAGTGCAGGCAAATTATATGAATTAATTCTGAGCGTGATCAGTTATGATTTTGTTTCCATGGTCTATGCTCTGTGCTGAAATAAACATTAAAAATTACTTTTCATCCTTTTTTCGTTATTGTAGGGTCATCGGAACGCTCTCAAATTTCAAACAATTTTCATCAGCCTTCCAGTGTTCAAAGAATTCGCCAATGGCGAGGGAAACGGAATGTTCTTTGTTCTAGTATTGAGACGAAAATTGGAATCCTTACCATGCAATATGGAAGTCTTGTCCACAAAAAAATGGACTCCTTACACATACAGGATGTAATACGTACCCATACAGGATATATACTTGCCCACACAATATGGAATACTTACTTACCCATGCAGGACGGCATATTTGACGCACATGATATGTCTTTCAAATACAACTGTTTTGCAACATTGGTAAGGGATGGGGGCATAGACCCAAAGCATCGTATCTTCCATAAATAATGGCACTTAATTCAATTGATTATGTCTTCTAATTTCTAATGTTTTATATGTTCGCGTTTTATTTCCATGAAAGCTGCATTTTAATATTTGCCATTTAATTAACGTTGGATTCAAATCACACAAAAGTATGGCAAAATGTGACTTCCGCAGAATTACCGTTTATGTGATATACTCGAGCAGAAACGTGCATTTTAATGATGATTTTGCAATGGTCAGTACATTACAACCAGAAAGCCAATGTTAATATATTTTCACACAACCAAGAGAAGGGCGTATTTATGATCTTTTGTGGAGTATAATCGATAATTAACAACTGTCATATTCATTCAAATTATTCATCGTATGTTGAACTTTACAGTTTCCAAAATGCGTCGTTTTATTCAGCTTGTATATATGACAACGAATGCAGATATATGTGTTGCATAACTGTTATATCTTTGATGCATCTTATTGCCAGTTGTATGATGGAATAAATATACTGTTTGAAGAAAGAAGGCTTTTGACTTTGTTCCACGACTGTATAATGTGTTTCAGCATATTTTGTCTAACCATGCTATTTATGTGTGTTTCTTTACGACTACTTAAACCAGATCACGAATTTTAGATTTACTAATGTTCCAAAACACACAAAGGAATGAGTGCAATTAGAGCATTGGTGGTAAGTGAATTTTGCATAAGTCATTACATGAGATTTATGTAACTTTATCTACACGTACCTTGTACCTGTGGTGATTTAAAATTGTCAACACATTAGTCAAATTTTGCACTTGTATTCACAAAAAGTACATGTGATCACTGTGACTTTCTTTTGCCGACAATTATTAAAATCATACATGGACACAAAGTAACATTTATCGGTAAGTCACTCGTAATTACGTACATACGATATAATGCAGTCATGTTGAACATGAGTTGCCAAAATAATTGTGATAGCTGGATAAACTTGAAAACGTTAAGTCAGAAAATATTTATTTTGTTCATTGACATTCAAAATAATGACATTCAAAATAATGGCATTCAATAATGACTTTCATAATAATGACATTCAAAATAATACAAATCCACAAATCGGCTTTTGATACCCCTCATTCCAGTCAAACCTATAAAGTGTGCAATATATCGGTGCTGGCGCAACATGTAAATATGGTAAAACACTTCATGTCACTTGTAAAGGATGTCCAACGATCAGGTAAGAAATTATTTTAAGCAAATGATTTATTTTGATTTGTTTGGTCTCACATTTTGTTTTAAACCTGCTGTACACAGAGAAAGCTGACAGCGGACAAGATATGCTCAGTAAAACATTCTTAGCGGGTATATAGTCCTCCTTGCACCGTACGTTCACGATGCTCCATTCTCACATTAGTATAAACCTTTCTCTTGAATAAAGCAAAGATAAACATTCTAATATTGACCTATCGTCTGGGCAGAGATAACCACTAATTGCTATATCACATGATATACAACATGTACCTGACATGAATTAGTGCTCATTTTTAGTGCATAGATATATCGCATAAAAACAAAAGGAAACACGTTTAGGCTTATGGCAATTATTTAATTAGCATACGATATATAGTGGCAATATAGGATTAAATGGCGGACATTAGGCCTTAACGTCCGACAAGCTGCCAGAGGAGCGGTATATCACCTAATGTATACACCTTTTCCAATACAGTTGATGGTTCATTGGTATTGGAACATATGAAGTATCTATAACGAATATAATGGTTGTGTGTATTACGAATATTATGACAATGTATAACGAATAGTATGGCTGTATGTATGACGCATATGGATACATGTATGACGAATACTAGAGCTGTATGTGTGACGAATACTAGAGCTGCATGTGTGACGAATACTAGAGCTGTATGTGTGACGAATATTAGAGCTGTATGTGTGACGAATATTTAGGCATGGCCCTAGGATGTCCCGGTCCCAAGACAGCACGAGAAGCCCAAGGCAGCACATGATAAACGCTAGGTCCCAAGCAAACAATTTGCATTGCTTGAAAGCGCGGGGCCCAAGGTGGTTGCCTTGTTCGCCTTGCGCTAGGGATGGGCCTGCGAATATTAAGGCTGCATGTATGATGTATATTATAGCTGATATGTATGAAGACTATTATGGCTTCATTTAAGTAGTATAGTGGGGCTGTTTAGGGTCTATAGGAAAATACATTACAGACCCACCAGGCTGTTTAGGGTCAAGGTTTAAAAATCACCCTGGGGCTGATTGGGGTGAATGGGAATTGAACGTGGGGAATATTGGGCCTGTACGTTATTGGTACGTATGCCTTGTCCAGAAGTAGGACAACATATCAGGAGTTGGCAAGCACTTTTCTGCTTTCAAATGTTGCTGGTAACAGACAGGGCTGACAAAAGTGCGCTGACATGCTGGACATTGCACTCGTTCTTGGCCTTCGTCCAGACGGGGTAGAGAGGCCACACATCCCGAGCATTTCAATCCGCAATGCTTGTTTGCTCTCAATTTGTATCACCATAGTCACATTTCGCACAATGATAACTGCAGGAATGGGGAGATACTGGTGACGGTATCGAAATGTTCATCGTGATGATGGACGTGAATATATCTTCCGTCTTTGAAATCTTTGCTGTGAAACAACGGAGGTCTGCGCGCTTGTTGAGGGTGTACTTTCAAGGTGTAACATGGAGCCAAGACGTCTGGGAATGTTTACATTACAGGAATACCGCAGGGTGTGTCTTTAGAAAGTCTGGATTGCTGTAACTGGAGTTCTGCTTCTATTCGTTGTTTGGCTCGGGCCGATTGTCGAATGTTCTCCCAGGCAGTTTTCATTTCTGCCGTGCCGCACTTGTCGGCATACATTCGTCCTACGATGATGGCACGGGCTAAACACATTTTGTCTTCAGGATTATTAATTTTGACGAGGTTATTTTTGGTTTTGCGAAGGTTGTTATGCAGAAACGCCTTTTTGAATCCGGTCTATTGGGAAGAGAAACGTGGGTCATGAATGTGAAACTTGTCGTTGGATTGTTGCACGTGTTGAATCCTGTCGATTACATTTGTCTGGGCTGCGAAAATCGATCCAATCTGGCGTGATCAAGCGATTGTCTTCCATGGCTTGACATTGCCGTTTCAGTGCAGTTAACAAAGAATTCCATACCTCTGTGATGAACTCCTATGCTTTCTACAACGGTACGTCGGACTTGAAATCTTTAAACTTTACCGTGCACGCGTAGGCCGAAGTTCTAAATTTTCTAGAGGAGCGTTTTTCGGTCTCTCGAATGTGATGGTACCTTCCAGGTTTGACTGGTGGAGGTAATTGACTTTAGCTGGGTGTAGACTCTCTGGGTCTGGATTTTTGTTCACTCATGTCATCTTCATAAATGCTGCCATGAATTTGAGCCAAGAATTAAGATATTGTGCGAGGCGATAAATCCCGTTTCGGGCTCTTACTTTCTTCTCTTTTTTTCACGAAATGTTGCGATAGTTTCATCTTGATTGCAAAAAGTCTATAAAAAAAAGACCAGAACGATGGAAGAACCAAAACACATCGAACTTCTGATCAGAGCTTTGCGAGGAGTTATACAAAGGTTTTCTTCAGACAAAATCGACGGACTACTCCCCCTACTTCCAAGACAAAATTCAAGATACTTGCTATATCTGTAAGAATATATGGCATTGGTCTTCAAGACCTCGGCAACAGCAAAACAGGTGCCAGAAGAGACTAAAGTCAAGATAACTGTCATCATTGTAAAGAGAAATGATACTGGTCCACATACTGCCCGAAGAAATAAGAGGAACCGGAGGAGGGGGAGAGAGGATCGTAACAGGAAGAAGAACAGGTACCCTCCCCAAAGGAAGAACCCAGACACATTCAGAAAGAGAAACAAAAAGGGACGACAAGAGGACCAGACGAAAGTGAGGACGAAGAGAAGGCAAAACCTGTGACAGTGATGACATTAAAAAAATTGAGTCTATGAACTTTAAAATCTGTGTTGAGTTGTGATATTAAACTGTACGTTTTCTACATGAATATAACAGACAGAAAAACGTGTCTCTTGGTTTTCATTTTTAGAATAAGGACCTACACTCACACACTCTCACACGTACAGTATGGGGCAGGAAAAGGCTTTTAAATTTTAATTGATTTAAACAAAATTAATATTTTTGAAATAGGTAGGTGGTTCTGATAGGACCATTTAAAGTTTGTGTTTTTTTTAATTAAAAACAGACACGCAGTAAAGGGACAAACTAAACTGTTAAACTACTTCTAGAATTACTCCTGTTATGACTTGGTAGAAATCACTAGTTTTGGTATCCCAGGTGTAGAAGTTGTATTAATGGAGTTTGACTTTTTGGCACGGGAAGGTCTTTTCCTCTTGGATGGTATTAAAGTCAGAATAAGTATACTGTAGTATAGAAGAAGACCTATGCGATGCTTTCTTGCCTATCAACATATGTATGTATGTATGTATGTATGTATGTATGTATGTATGAATGTATGAATGTATGTATGTATGTATGTATGTATGTATGTATGTATGTATGTATGTATGTATGTATGTATGTATGTATGAATGTATGTATGTATGTATGTATGTATGTATGTATGTATGTATGTATGTATGTATGTATGTATGTATGTATGTATGTATGTATGCATGCCATGGCATGGCATGGCATGGCATGGTATGCATGTATGTATGTCACTAAGTACTGTGACGTACTGTGACGTCACCTCACCTGTTCCATTCCTGATCAATCCCACTTTCCTTTGTCCGTATACAGGCCGAATATTCCAAATGTTCAATTCCCATTCACCCTAATCAGTGTGATTTTTAAAACATTTACCATAAACAGCCCCATTTACCCTGTAATGTATTTTCCCCACTATACTACGCAAAATAAGGCGAATATTATAGATGTATGTATAACGAATATTATGGCTATATGTATGACGAATATTATAGCTGTGTGTGTGTGTGTGTGTGTTTGTGTGTGTGTGTGTGTGTGACGAATATTATGGCTATATGAAAGACGAATATTATAGCTGTATGTGGAACGAATAGGATATATATATATATATATATATATATATGTGTGTGTGTGTGTGTGTGTGTGTGTGTGTGTGTGTGTGTGTGTGTGTGACGATATTATGGATGCCAATAGCCAATATGATGTATTTCTAAACTTTTTGATCTAAGTACATTCAATTTTCAATACTTTATATCATTTCAAGCTGAAAAGCAAACTCCTTGCTGTCTGTGTCATGAATCTAATGATAACACATTAAGCAATGTTTCTTTTAGGCAAGTAACGAGTAATTGGTGTAACATGAATTACCAATTTGCACCCTTTCCAGCCCTAATTCAAATTTGTTGCGACCTTATGATCTTACACTAGATAGCAGAAAACAGCACAAATCATCACCTTTCGTAAAATTAACAAATGATTTACCTGAATAAAAAATGAAATTTGAAAAGTACTTGATGTGAATTAAATCCCAATAGTCTTAAACTTTCTGTCATAAATCCAAACGTATAGAACATTCCGAATTAATTCCACTGGTGTTAAGACTAAACTACAATCTTGACTGTGCTGATATATCAATAGCCTTTAATAGTTTGATGTATGCTCAATCTTGATGAATCACAATGTTTTAATCCAAAATATCCTTGAATGAATTTACAACAATTCCAAAATAATTATTTAGTCTTAAGGTCAATGAGTACGTTGCAATTACAATGAATAATTTTAACAAATATTCCTCTCAAAATTTAATCTGAACATAACTGAAGTTAAATATAGGAAAGAATAATTCTAATGTAAACAACACTAATATAAAAACCGAATACATAATAAGAGAAACAGGATAAAGGTCAGAAGTTTATTTCGCGAACATTTTAAGTTATAAGCAATCTCATATAGATCCCTACATGACCCGTCATCTTAATGTAAATTTGCTTCCAACTGAATAATTCGTTTCTAGATTTCGAAGGTCAGAATCAAGGTTCATCTGCAACCTTAGGAAACATGTTTACCTACAGGTGATACTTATTTTAAAATATAATGTACAATAAAATACAATATTAGCTATGTATTATATTGTTTACAAAATGACCCTTATATTCTACAATCATGGACAAAAATTAAACACACAATATAGAATATACACAACAAACTCGGAAACATATTTTTCATTTACCCTATATCATTACATGATTATCAAACACATCACAAACTTTATGCTAAATATAAAATGAATACATTAAGAATTTTAATGAAATACTTGCAATGATATAACATTTAAAGTGATGTGAAAGACCAAAAAATAGTAAAATAGTAAGAAAATATAAAATGAACATACGCTGAGCAAA